>CM053793.1:671240762-672440762 GCA_028749045.1 Cupressus sempervirens | reverse complement strand
TTTGTGAGTCTAGTTTCCAAATCTGTAAGCCATTTATTTTTCCCATTCATATATAATTTTTCAAGCACAAATCCCTGCCTTCATCTTGAATGGATATCTTTAAAAACCAGTTTCCACTAAAATGCTCATAACTTTCACAAATTTAAATTAAAATGATCCAAACCAGTTGGAAATGAAAGGTAGTTTACATATCTTTCCAATTAATATCATTAGAGATCTTTAGTCTCCAAAATCTGTCCGCATCACATGCTGCAACATGACTGTATTAAGTGAATCTCAAATCTGCAAACATCCACTTTCACCAAAATACCCATAACTTATTCATTTCTTCATAAAATTGAACCAAACCAAAAGAATGAGAAGAAGGATTCATCATACTATATATCCATTACTATATTACATGGTTTCCAGGCTTTACATAGCTGTACAAGACCTGTAACCAACACTAAAATTGAAAACCAATCAAAATAACAACTCAGAATATTACCAAATTTGTTTCAAAATGTATCTATTCCTTTCCTTAATGCTTTGGTTTGACCTTACATACAGTTTTATAGATTTTTTGGTTGGTTATAACTTCCAAACCACCCTTTAAACCAACCCATTACATTCTTTTGACCCTTTTGCATTCTTGGCAACATTTTATGCACTTTATGCATTTTTACATTACAACTTTCATACAAATCCAACCTAGACCAACATTATGACTCAAATGACTTTAGATGGATGTCAATAGATCTATTCACCAATTAAATAAACATTTTTACATTATTTATCATATTAAGACCTCCTTTGACAACTTATTACAAATGGCTTCTCTAGCTTTTATATCTTTGTCTTCTAGAAATTTAATGTGCTCCTGCACCATACTCCCAAACTTGAAAAGTTTCCAAGTCCCTTGGAAACATGGAATCAATAACGTGCAAGAAAAAATATTAGATCAAAATCCTCATCTTTTCCTTTGACTCTTCACCATCATCCCTAGATCGATGCCTCCTCCACTTTCCTATCTCTTTCACTAATGACTCCCATCAATGGAGTTATGCTGGTTGCCTCTATAGTGCTTCTCATTCCTCAGTCCACTCCTCCATGCTGCATCACAACCTCTTGTCCCTCACCTGGGAGTCCCATCATGCCTCTCTCCTCAGTCTATTGGCAACACACAAAGGACCATCCTCTCTGGCCCTGGATCATCTCCTATGATCCTTTGGTAGACCTCTCCTATCCACCCATTGTAGTTGAGTGAACTGGCACCATTCTGTAACCAAAAACTTCAAAACAAGAATCCAAAACAACCCAACACTGCCTGGTGTAGATCATCATCCATCTACATGCCCAAAATCTTCTGAGCTCTGATACCAATCTGATGCAGAGCCCTCTGTATTTATCTTCAAGGAATCTTAGTTCAACTCAAGGGATTCACAATAGGCTGGTACACCCTCAAGGAACCAAGAACATCTCAAAGATTACAACAAAGAACCCTGACATTATACACCAATAAAGGCAAAATCTTCACTCACACAATCAGATTTCTATGTTTGATTCCATTGTTCATAACTTCTGTTCTAAACGTCTTCTTGAAAAACCTTTTGGAGGAATTTTTTAAAATTAGTAATTATAAAAAATATCCAAATATAAGACCAATCCAATGAGCAGATTATGAATTATGTATTCTGAACCAAGACCCATATTTTCTGTCATAAACCAGAATCAAAACTGGTAACCCTTCCTAGGGGATCACATAAAGTTCACAAACCAAATTCAAATAACCTCAAAAAAATTCCAAATTGTCCATTTGTGAGTCTAGTTTCCAAATCTGTAAGCCATTTATTTTTCCCATTCATATATAATTTTTCAAGCACAAATCTCTGCCTTCATCTTGAATGGATATCTTTAAAAACTAGTTTCCACTAAAATGCTCATAACTTTCACAAATTTAAATTAAAATGATCCAAACCAGTTGGAAATGAAAGGTAGTTTACATATCTTTCCAATTAATATCATTAGAGATCTTGAGTCTCCAAAATCTGTCCGCATCACACGCTGCAACATGACTGTATTAAGTGAATCTCAAATCTGCAAACATCCACTTTCACCAAAATACCCATAACTTATTCATTTCTTCATAAAATTGAACCAAACAAAAAGCATGAGAATAAGGATTCATCATACTATATATCCATTACTATATTACATGGTTTCCAGGATGTACATATCCGTACAAGACCTGTAACCAACACTAAAATTGAAAACCAATCAAAATAACAACTCAGAATATTACCAAATTTGTTTCAAAATGTATCTATTCCTTTCCTTAATGCTTTGGTTCGACCTTACATACAGTTTTATAGATTTTTTGGTTGGTTATAACTTCCAAACCACCCTTTAAACCAACCCATTACATTCTTTTGACCCTTTTGCATTCTTGGCAACATTTTATGCACTTTATGCATTTTTACATTACAACTTTCATACAAATCCAACCTAGACCAACATTATGACTCAAATGACTTTAGATGGATGTCAATAGATCCATTCACCAATTAAATAAACATTTTTAAATTATTTATCATATTAAGACCTCCTTTGACAACTTATTACAAATGGCTTCTCTAGCTTTTATATCTTTGTCTTCTAGAAATTTAATGTGCTCCTGCACCAGTAGTGGCCTTGGCTGACTAAAGTCACTACAAAGGGTCCTACTAAAACCATGTGAACTAACTAAAGAATAATTGGTGCTCAAGAAGAATTCCCTTTATCATAATTCTCTCTTAGATGCATATCCACTAAACATGTTGAATACTCTCACTTAGGAAAGCTGATGTTAGGTAGACATTTGACCATATATTTTGAGAAAAGTTGCCTAAGAGAGTGAAAGTCAAGGTGACCAAACCACTCATACTGTAATGTAGATTGTGAAGTAGAGTGAGTCAACAAGGATTGAGAAGGATACATATTCACAAAGTAGGAGAAGGAGTATAGCATCTTTTCATCATTGACTTTACCCACTGCATCCAATGAATCATCTTTAAAATTGTGCACCATCACTGAATCTGGAAGGAACTCAACTTTGTGACCATCTCTGATGTGAGTGATTTGGTAAACTAGTAGGAGATTGGAGCTAAGGTTTGGAATGTAGAGAACATCTTTGAATTCCCCATTTTCCATTTCTACATGTCCTTTCCCTTTAAATTTCATTTTAGTGTCATCTCCCATGAAGATTTGTGGTACCTTTGACTTCTTCAATGAATAAAAGTCCCCCTTTGAAGAACCCATATTTTAAGAGGCACCAAAGTCAAGTATCCATTCTGAAGAAGAACTTGTATTTGCCATAAGTGCTTTTTCCTTTGCCCTTTGAAGAGGTTGGAGTTGAATCCTTGGAAGTACCTAGCACTTGAATCTTTATCTTCCTGAGTAGATTTTCCAACTCATCGATTATTTTAGTCTTGCAATGTTGCTCGTCATGATTTGGCTTTTTGCAATATGCACAAAAAAGCTTTTCCTTCTTGTCGAAAGAAGAATTGCCTTATTGTGAGGAGGACTATTGTATCTAAAATTGTGATTTTTACTTCCATTGCTTCTTCTTCTTATTGCTTTTCCCTCCTTGACTTGATTGGTGCTCATCACTAGCCACCAAGGCTTTGATCTTTAATGACCTAAGATGTCCCAAATCCATCAAGTGAGATTGTTCAACAATTAATATCTCAGAAAATGCATCAAATGAAGGCTTTTGATAATCAAATCCCATGGTCAACCTATGAGTATTGAAACTTGAAACAAAGGAAGCATATTCTGAAGGTAGCCTCTTTAGGATGTGATGAATCAACTTTTCATCTTTCACGAGATTTCCACAATCTTTAAGAAGTGCTCTATACTCATTAGCTTTGTTGATATAATCCCAAATTGTGTCAAAATTCTTTGGATCCAAGAGAAGTAGATTGTCGTCAATCTAAAATCCCTTTTTTTCATCCACCTTACCATACAATTTATTAAGTTTATCCCAAGCTGGTGTAGATACTGTACAACTGGCAATGTGAAACAAGAGGTCTCCATGAACACAATTCTTGAAAGATCCTAAAGCTTAGTGGTCTTGTCTTTTCCATTCAATGAGCTCTTTAGCATCAATGGGTTTAGGAATTATACCATCATCATAAAGACTATAACCTATTTCCATTAATCTACTCCATGGAATATCTTTCCATGTAGAATAGTTGCATGAAGTTAGAGTTGGACATTTAAAACCCATGATGCAAAAAAATGAAAAGAGCACAAAAGAGAGACACAAAAAATAGTACACCCACCTTTTCACTCAATCAAAAGATGCCCCAAAAAGGATGTTTTTGGCACTTTATATGTAGTGCATGTATAATGGGCCACTTGTCAAAATGAGCAAAGTGAAATTTCTAATTTTTCTTTTAGAATTGCCTTATGAAGCCCAAATCTATCACTAAAAACTGTAGCTCATATGTACAACAATTCTAAAAAGTAATCAATGCTTTATAATGCAGAAAAAACCCTAGTTCTGAAAGTGAGAATTTTGTGCACACAACCCTAGAATCTGACTATAGATCTAGAAAGTAGATAAAATATAATGCACTTTCAAAAAAAATAGAACTTGAAAAAGTGATTAGATGTGGTCGTACAGAGCATTTGAAGTTGCAAAACATAGGATTATGTAGGTACAATCACCAAAAAATGTTATTTGTGGAAAATCCTTGCACCAAAACAAAAAAAAATCACCACCACTAGAAAATTTAGGAAATTCTACCCAATTTAAAAAACAATTCACCTGAATCAGAGTCTAAATGTCCAAGTTACGGGCTCGCAAAGTTAGGCTGCCAAATTCAAAAGCAATCTAGAGAGGGGTTTGGCAAGAAAACTATATGCTTAAATTTGACAGTCAAATAGCCATCATAGAAGTTGAAAAAGGCCTAGTTTTTATGGTCATATGACTATCAATTTTAACCCAATGATCGCTAATGTCAGCAAAAAAAGAGACCCCTGCTAATGTGTCATTCTAACTAGGTATCTGTACTATACAGACGTTACATGTGTCCATATAGATGGTTGATGTGGAAGTCGTATATGTGCTGATAGGGCTTAGGGTATAGTCAGTGTTGACATGTCTAATGTTTATGTGTCTACTATCCACTTGTACTCCTACAGGGCACTGGTGGCAGCTTATGTGTTAGGAGGAAATGATGGCTAATTTTTGTTTGTATGGCATTTTAAATGTTTGCCACATGGTGCAATAGGTCTGCTGTGCAGGGTGACACATGGAGGTCAGAGGTCATTGCCACGTGTCCTATATAGTAAATTTGAACTGGGGCTAGGTGGGAATGTAGCTGCCAGAAGAACACTTTCTAGTGTTGGAATACAATATGTGTGTTGGAAAAAAACTCATAGGTGGTGGTTGGAGAAGATGTTACATTGTGCGCACTGGGAACGTGATGGCTAGAATATACTACAAGATGTTGCCAGGTTTTATTTTTTGGAGCACTAGATATTGTGGTTAATATCCCACATTTGTTGGGATAGGAACTTCTTTGTTGTTTATAATAAAATCACCATAGGTTTTGATAAACAAAAGAAGTAGCTGTCAATGTCTTGTTGACCACCTGCCGATGGGATTTGGGGGTTGTTGGTGGTATATCTACTAGCCAAATTTTTGGCAATCTCGTTGCGGATTTGTTGAATCTGTATAATGGTATAGTTGTAGCTGAATTAACCAAATAACTTGCGATTAAATAATAACCCCTCCAAATGGAAAAGCTACGGTGTCACTACCCAGTTCTACTAAAAAAAATTCTTTGTTAGATGCCCAAAGGGAAAAAAAATTTCATAAATTTTGACAAAAATATGTAGAGAAATAAAAAATGCAGATTCGAAAAATTAATTATATCTACAAAAAAATGACCGTACCCAAACTATAAATTGGGGCCACCAAGTTTCATTTAAAATATTTTTTTCCTCTTAGTTGACTTTGGGCCAAGGTATGTAATTTTATAATGAATTTTCCCCATATCAACATTTAGGACACAATGGCAAGGTCAGATCTGGCTCTAGACACTCCCAAATTTTGTAGTTCTCTAGATTTGGGCCAAGGTGCTGAAGCAACAATGGTCTCAAATGACTATGTCATGAGAAAATCTCCAAGCTTTGATACCATGTAAGAATTTTCCTAAGGGAAAATTCACCCAAGAACTTAGAACTCAAACACAGAGACAATTGTAGACTAGAATGAGAGAGTATGATTAGAATGATGATATATTCATTCAATATGCAATGCTAAGAGTACACTAGGAGTGCCTATATAGAAAGGCCTCTAAGATACATCTAGAATGCCTCATAATCAGCTATATGATAAGTCATATAACCAAGTACATGTCCACTAGATATGGGTTATCCTCCATTAAGCATGGAAGTAACTGCGGTAATGAGAGAATAAGCCTACAAGGGTGTGACATGAAAATTAGTGTTGTAGACACCATGTTCTAAATAGAGTTGTGTACTTCTGTATTGTCAACATGACAACTCAAAAAGGTGTGCAAACTCCTAAGTGTCTCACAAAATAAAATAATGAAATAATACAAAATAATAAAGTAATGCATTAACCTAAGTAAACTTAAGTAGCTGTAAATAGTAAATACATATTTACACCAACAAAGAGAATAATGAGATATCTAAAAGGAACTGAAGACTATGGTCTATACCTACAAGAAAAATAAAAAATACAAGTTGAGTGCCTACACTAATGTTGATTAGGCTGGAAGCATTGATGCCAAATAGAGAACTAGTGGAGGAGCATTTTTCTTAGGAAAGAGGTTGGTCACTTGGAGCAGCAAGAAACAAAATTATGTATCTCAATCTATTGTTGAAGTTGAATATGTGGTTGCTATAGTAAATTGTACAAACATTCTATGGATCAAAGAATTACTCAAAGGTGTGAACGAGGAAATCACTAAACCTATGGTACTTTATTTTGATAATACAAGTGCTCTAAATATATCAAAGAACCATGTGATTCATACAAAGACTAACCACATTGCACTCAAGTGACATTACTTGAGAGAGTTAGTTCAAGACAAAGAAGTGAGGATGGAATATGTTAATACAAAAGAGAAGATAGTTAATATCTTCTCAAAATATTTACCTAAAGATGCTCATGAGTATCTAAGAGGTAAACTTGGGGTGATACCCCTATCCAAAGCTACTTAAGAAGCATAAGTAGTGCCCTTCATCAATCAAGTTGAATTTTGTATCTTAAAAATGTGATGCAGTGGATATTACTTTAGGAGTTGCTTAAAGTAATGAAGAGCCAAATTAGAAGATTTACAATCACAATGAATGGTGATGGAGGGAGAAACTAAAATTGTTAACATCTACATGTTGAGATGAAAAGTCTTTGGCATTATTTTCAAAGAGGGAGAAATGGCGTAAAGAGAAAGAGGGAGACAGTTTACCTAATCTTTACTAATGAGACCTATTGAGAGATAAATGACTAAAGAAAATAAATGTATGTAGTGAGAGGGAGAAATTACTAAAAGAGATATAAGAACAAAATAGACAGCAATAGATACCTGAATATTAGAAAGAGGGAACATAATTTTGTAGCCTATACAAAAGATAAAAGCTAATGATAAAGGGAGAGATTTCAACACAAGGAATTATTTTCATTTTGGTATTGGTTTGCCATCAATGCTAAAGAGGGAGATTGTTGAGAAAAAAATGATACAGGTATGAGGATGTGTTTAAATCATTATTTTTTCATTGATGTCAAACCTACTACTTGCTAGTAAGACAACTCCTTAATTGATTTGAGTACTATCATTTTTTTGATGAATGAAGAAGATTTGATCAAATGAGATAATAAGAGCACCTAGAGGAAAGGTTGAGCTATGGTATGAAAAAGGAGTACAAAGATCAATTAAGACAATGATGATATAGTGTATTGTTTATCTACTTAGGGTTGCAAAGGTTGGATATTGATTAATTCTAGAAGAACAATTAAGAAGAATTGTGTCTGTCAAGCTTAACTAAGAGCATAGTAGGTCTTGAGAAAAGTTAATGGAATCCAAGAAGAAAATTGGTTGGAGTTGACCAAAGTGAAGATTCAGTGTATGCCGAGTGAATATAGTGTAAGCCAAGTATAGTTTAGTTGATGTTGAGCATCAGTAAACTTTAGTGATTACAAAGTAAACTAGTGTTGATCGAGTGGAAAAACAATATAGAAGTCGAGTGACAAAATATTGATATCAAGTGCTAGTATTCATGTTAAATCATAGATTTGACAATTCTGAGCCAACTATTTTATTTTCTTGAATTGTGTGAAGCACGTGGAAGATAACTATGATGAGCTAGAGGCACAAAATTCAAGGTAAACCATTTTGAGGTAAAATCAAGGAAGATTGAGGAAGAAGTTTCTAGAGGAAAAAGATAAAAATGTGGGTAGATTCATTGTATCCTACCTAATCCTATATAACCCTAAAATTGGCAATTATGGTTAAGCGACAAAAGATCTTAAATCTCTGTTTATATAGAGAGATGGTCAGGAGAAATGGTTGTCATGTGCTAGAACCTAAGGAAGACAAGGAATCTAGGGTATTGCTTCATTTAGTCACTAAATAGAAGATACTACTATGGGAAGGAAAAGTAGGAAGGCTTAAGAGTATGAATGCTTGAAGGGTGACCAAGTTATCAGAGTTGAAGTGTGTGAAATCCAAGAAGAATGGAGGACTAAAATCGAGATTTGTAATTTGTAAGTGAGTTATGATTTGTTATTAGATCAATCCTTATTGTTACTTTCTAATTATTGTATTAGTCTAGGGTGAATCCTTTGGATTAAGGTTGACCTAATAGTAATTTTTAAATCCTTTAACTAGGTGACATTCCAAACGAATGATCTAAAGTTCTCTAAAAAGGTTCACTCCTAATAGGGTGATTGAAATCTTTTAACCAGGTCACATTTAATGGTGTGTATTGTAACCTTTGAAAGGGTTGGCCTTTCATAGAGTATCACTTGAGAAGAGTGAGAATTAGTAGCATGTTACTAGTGGTTTTTCCAAATTGGGTTTCAACATAAAATCCTTGTGTCAAATGTGTTATTGAATTTGTTATGTTTCATCTTTACATTTCTGCAAAGTTTTTTGACCTAGGACAATAGTCTACAAAGTTTAAGAGTTGTATGATCTAATGGATACATGCATGAAAATGTTTTATGGATATGGGTTTAGTAAGCTGTGAAAAGTTTTATTTAGGAACTTGGACCTTGGATAAATGATTCACCCCATCTCAGTTATTCTAAATAATTCCAACATATGCACCTTGAGGAGGTGTACATGTGAACACCTTTTGGTGTCTTAGCTAACTTTGGTTGTTGGAGTGGAGGAGTGTAGGTCAAGGGGTGCGAGGGTGTAGAGAAGATTGGAGTGAAAAAGATAATGAGGATAGAGAGGGGGGTTCAGGGTTTATATAGACCCTACATCCTATTGTGCACCTCTATAGGTGTGCATATCTTTGGATAGAGATGAGTGCACACAAAGCACACCTACGCACCTTGATAAGGTGCACATGTGTGCTAGTGCACTAGTACACACTTTAAGCACATAAAAACTTCACTTTTTCTCTAGATATGACTATCCAAACTTCCCCAGTGAAAGACAATAGCTTGGCCTAAGTTCTTGAGGTAATCCAAAAATGACCTAGGCCCTAAGCTAGGGGTTTGAGAAACAAAAATTACTTGATGGTCCCCATTTCTAGGAGCAATGGGGCATGTGTTGTGAGACCACAAAAAATAGCCCCAATGAAAGGAAAGAACTGATAAAGGAATTTCTTCATTAGCAAGGAATCTTCTAACATGTGTCAAATGCCAATTGAATCCGAACACTTCAAATAACATTCAATTTCCTTGATAGTCAAAATTTCATAATCTCAAACCTTCAAGCTTAATGTGTGCACAATCTATTCATTTCCTAAGGTAAAATTTATCATGAAATTCTTGTTACATATAAATCAAGTTTTTTATTAGTGGCACAAACTTATTTAGATTCTATATAGCTACTGAGCTAGTTGAATAGTCTATAGTGTTTGCCATGTAATTTAGTGGCCACCAAGCTCTACAATTGTTGCTGAGTCTTTTTGATTAATTCTAGTGGTTATCAAGCAGATTCAGTTAATGTGAAGTCTAACAGTTCAAACTGTGCATTTTAGTATACACTAAGTTTATCAATGGTTACCAAGCATTACAGTGTTTATCGAGTTCATAGTTCATGTGATACAAAGCTAGTGTTAACCTAGCTACTTCTTGCTAACCAAGTGATTCAGTGTTTTTTGAGTTGCACAATATCTACTGAGTCGCTAGTGCAGGCTGAGTTCAAGACTACTTGAAAGTGATTAGTATGGATTGAGCTTCTATGTCTATTGAGTGCATGACAATGCTAAGTAGTGAAAATGGATGCTGAGTGTTTGTAAATAGTTTTTCTCAAATGATATTATATTCAAAGTAGAGAAAAATGCATACCAACAAATGAATTCCTATAAGGTGCTAAGGAATTCTCTACTTAAAGTTTCTTCAATAAAATAGGCACAACTACCTTTATTGCAAACAATGATTTTTGATCTTTAACTCAACAGAAAGATCTTTTCAAAATATAATTTGCTAATAATGTTGAATCAACTTATTCTACTTCATTGATATAAAATAGATTTTACTGCTAAAGAACCACTTGATCTTAACTATCAATATTGTCCACATAATTGACAGTCAACTAAACAAGTAGGCAGATGCAATAAAACTCACTTCTCACAGCTTCTCATATTTTGAATAGGCAATCTCAGAATTGATGACAAACACAAAAAAAGATTTTATATAAATATTATCTTTAGAAATAATGATTCAAATAAGTAGATAGTAATATCTATCTTTGAAGATTTTAACAAAAAAACCTGCAGAGTTCTCTTTATATTTACTAAAAATCTAAAATGCTATCTACTGAAACTTAAGATTAAACCTAAAACAAAAATAGTTTTGTCTACTGGTTTGCTGGAGATTAGCCCTATGCCATACTAATTATTACATATTTATAAGGCATATGGCTAGATAGTTGCCAAAATAACCCCACTAGGAATAAAATAGTCTTATAGTTAACAAAACTGTGTTAACTAAAATGAAAGAAAAGTAAAACAACAGAAAGGACAATTAAGCGACCATCTATAACCATGCATTTTGATTAGGTAGCACAATCCATGCCAGCCACATTTCTCACCACTTTCCAAACTTCGTAGGTAGTTGAAAATGCTAAAATAATAGATTGATGAGGTAGACCAATGTAGGCGAGCTGCTACTTCTAGATTTCTTTTTTTTTCTTCAATTTTGATATCTTTTCCTCATGCATTTCCAAGTTTTTTAGGTTGATTATTAGCATGGCTTCAGTGTGGTCTATGTTTGAAAAATCTTGCTTAGTTGGTATCTTCTTATCTTGGATTTCTTGGAATTTCTTCTGAACCTCTTTAATCAATTCCTTAGATTGGGCAACAAAGTCTTCTTCTTTACCTGTGAAATGCTTGATGAACCATTTGAGGTCCACCTAAATTATCTAGTGTATGACCTTAAGTTCCTACAGGGTTTCTCTAATTTTAGTTATGCCTTGTATTAATGCTTCACTCCTCCATTCAATATTGTCCTTGATTAAATACAAGGCTTTCTAATCTAAACTTGCCACAGGACATTCGGCTTAAAATTTTTGAAGTCCAAACTCTTGGATATCTTCCAGACATATTACTACCTTTTCCTAATTATTTCTTTCTTTCTCATATCCTTCGTTACTCAGTTCTACCTTTTAGTGATGGTGGAGATTTCTTTTGAAGCCTTATCCAAGAGAGCTAACTGTTTCATAGGGTCATCTAGGATGTCTTGCACCCATTCTCCTATTGTCTTTGTGATTGCTTTGCACTTTTGAAGGTTATCAAGTGATTGTTGGTTGGTTGCAGAGGACACATCAACAATCACTGACATTTCACTGATAGGTTTTACCACAGGATAAAGGATGGTGTTGATATACTGTTCCATACTCTTTATTGTTTCTTTCATCTCTTGTTTATCTTGTCCATCCTTCCATACCCTATGTGAAATTTTTTTATTAGAGGCTTCAAAGAATTCCATATCCACTTCACAATTTCCCTTTCCTAAATTGACCTTTGTTATCTAGTATTCCTGAGGGGCTAGTGATTTTTGTAAGCTTCCATCTAGTGGCATAGCTATTTCAGCCGACCAATGTCCTAATTTTTTATCAAACCTAATCCTTAATTCTATCCTGGCTTTCTTCACTTTAGGCATTTTTCCCAAGCATTTACTAACTAGACCATCAATTGGCATTAAAAGGGGCACCGTGCTCCACTTCCTTTCAATAGAAGTCTCCAACTATTTATGTGTGAATAGTTCTTTATTAGCTATAGGGGAGAACTTAGCCAAGTTGAGATTACTCTCCTGGCTCTCAGTATAGATTGGTGATTTTTGGGGTTCAGGTACACTGTCTATCATAGGTAGTTCTTGAACAACCTCAAGGTCAACTATCACTACACTCTTGCCTTTGGTTGTTGATGCTTTCTTTATGCTTGAACAAGTCACCCTTTTAGCTTTAGGAGTTCCTGCTTGAACTTGAACTTGAAGTGGTTGTGGGATTGCTTTGGCTTCAACTTTAATCAAACTTGCAATAGGACCATGAACATCTTAATTAGTGATAGATTTTTTCTTTTGAGGAGCCCTTTTACTTTTGGTTTTTGAGGACTTCCTAGTCAAGTCAAGCGTGGCAACAATTTTTTATTTTATCCATTTTTTAGTCCTAGCTAGCACATCCTTAGTGTGAGAGAATACATCATCTTCTTCTCTTCTTCCACAATGAATTTCATGAATAAGCATGCATTAAATTTGGTCAATGCAAAATGGGTCAAGCACTTCTTCTAAATTTTCCTCTTTTAGCTCTCGTGTGTCAAGATGAATATTAAGTATATTGATTTTCTTAGCTGTTAACCTTGACCACATCCTTTTCCTTACTTCAAACTCATTAGGACAATTTGCCTAGTAGTCTTCTAATTGGGGAATATAAACAAGAGAGATTGCATTTTTAACATTGTTCCTAATAAATCTTGTGTAATCAAAATATTCTCGAGGGAAGAAGGGTTTAAAGAACAAATAGGTCAATGATGCTTTTGTTAACACAGCTTGCTTTAGACTATGGCATCTATAGTGGCCAATTTCAATAGGAAAGAAGACAAAAGAAGAGGTCTTAGAAATTTCAAAAGACTCTATCATAGAGACAAATTGTCTACACATTTTAGATAAAACAACAGAGTCTAAATAGTAATGAGGCAACTTCAATGGTTCACCTAAAAAACCAACCATCCTGAGATATATGAACCTAGGGAACTGAATGTAAAAATAACCATAGACTTGTATAGTTTGCATTGCTTCCTCAGACAGTCTATTATTCTCATGACCTTGAAGCTCAAAGACTAGCCATCCTAGAAAGACATAATTCACCCTTCTAAACTCTTTACACAAAGTAGCTTCTTGAAGATCATTGTAATATTGGTAAATGGGCATCTTATCTACCAATGGTGAATGTGGGAGGCTTTCCCATTCTTTAGATGCTACTAAAACATAAATAAAAAAGGAAGATAGGAAAAATGGATGAAAATTGTTGATGGCCACTAAACCCTTGTGTAAATTCTTAGCAATTAGGTCAACCAAGTCAATAAACTTATCCCCTTCAACAATCTTTTGGATGAAAAAATACATCCATGTCTACTAATGAAATGCATGCTCATTTCTATTGATTCTATTCAACAAAAGCACAATGTCTACAATTTCCTTGATGAAATGTTCAATCTTAGCAGCTTGGGTAACCTTGAACTACCCTATGTCCATGGTTCATAGGGTTCTTTATCATGGATCCTAAAGGTTGAACAAATAATGGTTCTATTGATCTTAACTCACTTCTCCTAAAATTTTCTTAATACACCTTATGATAGGATCATAATGGTTTGTGTATTTGATAACCAGCTCTGGGCATGTAATTTTTGTAGGAAAGGCAGTGGCTTCAAGAAACCTACTATTAAATAGTCTCTGATATATAGGACCTAGCTAGGTATTTCTAGCTCTTTCAATGATATTGGTCAAATTTTTATTAACCAAAAATGTGTCACAAATTTTAGGTAAAGAGCTAAGGAGACATAGCTTTTTAAATTTGGGCATTTTGGGATGAAACAATGTCATGGCTTGCTATGGGATGACAGGGTCTAAAAGACACAAATGGAAATATTTCAAAATAAAAGTAAGCACAATAAAAATTGCAAAGGATAATGGTGGTGCACTTATAGTTTGATAGAGCTTATCTAATGACTCATTCTCCCTACCAGATGGTGCTGAGATTTCTTTTTGTAAATGGAAAAATGAGTAGTGAAATGGCTAAGTATCCATTTAAGGGATAACTTATGAAGGAAATCCCAGTACAAATACGAAAAGTAAATATAATAATTTCTATTCATGTGCCATGCATTGAAAAAGACCTTCTGAGTGTTTTTTTATAAATGCCCATCAAATTTGCATGCTTGTTAATGCTCCATGTCATCATGAGATGAAAAAAATTTCTTTTCACCAAATCTTGTCATATTAAGACATGTGCCAGCTCAATACTCTCATTTATTATCTTGCATGCCCTAGAAAATGTCTTCATTAGGATCTACTTTGCCTTTTTATTTCAAAGATTGAATGCCTACATGAAAACATAATGTTAGCATACAAAATCAATATCAAAGTTGAAGTTAAAGTTTGAGATGAACGGGCTCCAACTTCAACTTTGACTTTGACTTCATCAAGACTAACTTGGGGCAGTGAATGTGGAGTTTGTCACATGAAAGACAGTAAGGAGTGCAAACTTGAACTTGAAGTTAATTAAAACTTCAAGTTCAACTTCACGATCAAGAAATGACTCACATACAAACCATCTTGGGATACGAGAAAAATATAAGTGTGCTAACACCGAGTATCAAAACCTCACCAAGTCAGTCTTCAAAACTCGAGTATCTTCATGTGGGCTAACTTTATAATATTTGTGTTAACTTGTATCATGGTCAACTGATGGGGACACAACCCAAGAACAGGATGGAAACAACAGAAAAGGGAAATTATATTAAATGAGAAAATAAGCTAGTACAACCAGTACAGAAAAATAAACTTCAAAACATGCCCTAAGGGCTTACAATAGCATAAATCTGGAGATAATTTCTCCTTATGGTACCTCCTCTCAAACTCCACTCCGAACTACCTTTTACAATGCAAAAAATCTCCTTAAATAGACCCCGGAGGGTTAAGGACTAGGATTACATTCTAGAAAGTGCTAGTAGGCATCCACCGACGAAATAGAAGGTTCCAGAAGCTACGTTAGAAGTCGGTGCAAATCTAGAAGAATCCAGAAATGGTAGCCGAACTTTTGAGAGGCATAAATTTTGAACTGTAGCTCCGATTGATGAATCATTTACATTTTTGAAAAGATCTCGAAGCACTCTATAGCCCTATGAACCAGCTTTGCTCGTCCCCCATTTTTCGACCCTTTTCGAGGTCATTTAATGCTTGAAGCATTCTTAGGAGGTCTCCAAAACCCAAAAAACTGCAATAACTTTCAAACTGTGTGGCCTATTGACCTGATTCTTTTTTTGGAATGCTCTAAATCATGATTAAATTCATCTGGCCAATTCACACCTTCTAGTTTACCGAAATGATGGCCCAAATACATGCTCCTATTTTTTTAGGATTTTCAAACGCACTGATAGTTGAACTATGAGAGTTGGAACCTTTATTTGAGCCAAATGGGTATCCAAAAATGTAAAGACATGAAATAGAAACTAAGTCTAAGTACATTTTTTTGGGTGACATAGGATTGCCCTTATACCTCTGGATGCTCCTGCATCAGACACCCAGGGTAGATTGAAAAGTGACCCTGTCACTTTATGGATGGTAGAGGAAATCCCAAATGGGAAACCTCTGCTATTGAAATCCAAGTTGAGTCCTCGATTGGCCGTCCTTTCCATTTGACCAAATACTCTTCATACTGCTTGTTTCTGTTACTCCTACCCACACGATGATCTAGAATGTCTTCTATCTCCTCCTTCTTAGAAGCAGGAATTGGACATGGCTCTAAAACTAGCTCCTCATCTGCACCATCATCATGATACTCTGTTAAATTTGTAATGTTGAAAATGGGAGAAATGTGAATACCATCTGGCAGCTCCACCTCATATGCATTGCCTGAGTTATGTTTCTTCAAAACTTTGCAGGGGCCAAATTTCTTCATTTTCAACTTGTTGTAAGTACCAACTGGAAATCTTTCTTTTCGTAAGTGCACCATGACTAGATCCCCTACTTGGAATTCCTTATGTCTTCTCCTTTGATCAGCCCTAGCTTTATACTCTTGATTCATCTTGATAATGTGTGCTTGAACCTCCTCATGTAGACGCTTGATGTGTTTAGCAAATTCCTCAGCTTCATTACTTATTCTCTCCCCTTGTTCTATCTTCCTTAATTCTGGTGCAGTCCTTGGGCTATTCCCATATACAATTTGAAATGGTGATTTTCTAGTACTCCTATTTATAGAGTTATTATAAGAAAACTCTGCCTGTGGTAGAATCAAATCCCATCCCTTAGGCTTATCTCCAACTAAACATCTCAGCAAATTGCCTAGACTTCTGTTTACCACTTCTGTTTGGCCGTCATTTTGTGGGTGATGCGTGGAACTGAATTTCAAGTCTGTTCTCAACTTTTTCCATAATGTCCTCTAGAAATACCCCACAAATTTAGTGTCTCTGTCAGAAACTATACTCCTTGGAAGACCATGTAGTCTTACCACCTCTTTCAAAAACAAGTCTGCAATATGGACAACACCATGAGTTTTGTGGCATGGAATGAAATGCGCCATTTTGGAGAACCTATCAACCACCACGAATACTGAGTCATTACCCCTTTGTGTCCTTGGAAATCCAAGAACAAAATCCATAATTATGTCCTCCCATGGCCTTGATGGAACAGGCAATGGCTGATATAGACCAGTACTGTGACTAAACCCCTTGGAAACTTGACAAACCTGGCAACTTTGTATGAACTTCTTCACATCCTATGAAATTTGAGGCCAAAAATAATGTTCTCTAAGAATGGCAATGGTCTTATCCAGACCAAAATGTCCTGCCATCCCTCCATTGTGTTTCTCCTTAATCAGATTTTCCCTCATGGAACTCCTTGGAATGCACAATTGACTACCTTTGAACAACATGCCATCCTGAATCAAATAATCTAACCACTTGGTTCTATCTACAGCAACATGCTCTTTACAAGCTTTCCATGCTTCAACAAAATCAGGATCCTTGGGGTACAAATTCTTGAGTTCATCAAACCCAACTACTTCAACCTGCATTGTTGTAAGCAAAAACTGTCTCCTACTTAGTGCATCTGCAACCCTGTTAGATTTTCCACTTCTATGCTTCAACACAAATGTATAACTCTGCAAGAATTCTACCCACTTCATATGCCTCTGATTCAATTTACCTTGACTATTTAGGTACTGCAATGCCTGATGATCAGTATACAAAAGAAATTACTTTGGTAATAAATAGTTCCTCCATTTCTTTAAGGCCTGAACTATTGCATAGAACTCTTGATCATAAATAGAATACTTCTTCTTTGCATCATTCAAATTTTCACCAAAATATGCAATAGGCTTACCTTCTTGGCTTAATACAGCACCAATAGCGCTACCACTAGCATCACAATCCACTTGGAATACTTTTCTAAAATCTGGAAGTGCCAACACAGGCTGTTCAGTTACCTTCTTCTTTAGCAATTCAAAACTTCTCACAGCTGCTGCAGTCCATTTGAACTCTTTTCTATCCCCTCTTATTGTATCAGTTAGGGGTGCACATATGCCACTAAAATTCTTAATAAACTTCCTGTAAAAACTAACCAGACCATGAAATGATCTTACCTCAGTAGCAGACCTTGGAATAGGCCATTCCAAGATGGCTTTTACCTTCTCTAGATCCATTTTGAGACCTTCAGGTAATATAACAAATTCCGAATAGACTAACTCCCTTTTTGCAAATACACACTTCTTTAGAGTAATTAATAGTTTCTCTTCCCTTAGCCTTTCAAGGACACTACGAATATGCAGTAAATGTTCTTCCAAAGTCTTGCTGAAAATTGAAATATCATCCAAATAGACAATAAATTTTTTTCCCAAGAACTTCTTAAGTACCTCATTCATGAGCCGCATGAAGGTGCTTGGGGCATTCATCAATCCAAAGGGCATGACTAACCACTCATAAAGACCCTCCTTGGTCTTGAAGGCTATTTTCCACTCATCTCCTTTTCAAATCTGTATTTGATGATAGCCACTCTTAAGATCTATCTTTGTGAAGTACTGAGCTCCACTCAAGCAGTCCATAAGATCATCCATCCTTGGTAAAGGAAATCGGTACTTGATGGTTATCCTATTTATAGCTTGAGAATCTGTACACATCCTCCACTCTCCATCCTTCTTTGGTGCAAGTATTGCAGGTACTGCACATGGACTCAGGCTCTCTCAAATCAAGCCCTTCCTCAGCAATTCCTGAACCTATCTATTTAGCTCCTCTATTTCAGTAGGAGTCATCCTATGAGTAGCCTTGTTAGGCAAACTAGCTCCGAGAATCAGATCTATCTGATGACTAATTTTCCTTACTGGTGGCAATCCATCTAGAACATTATCAGAGATAATATCTCCAAATTCCCCTAGTAAATCTAAAACTTCAAATGGTATTTCACTACTACCTTCTTTATCTTTCCTAGGAATCAAAGCATAGCACATATGCTGATGTTTCATGCCATCTAAAAACTTCCTTCCATCAACAAGACAAATCCTAGCACTGCTACATACCTTTTCACCTTCCTTTTTCATGGGCTTCAATTTGTGGTGAACTCCATCCTTTGTTAGAGAGTATGTGTTTGCATGTCCATCATGTATTGCATGTCTATCAAACTGCCATGGTCTACCCAACAATAGATGGCAAACATCCATCGAAATAACATCACAGAGAACTTCATCATGGTAACTCCCAATTTTGAATTTTACTAAACATTGTTCTATCTTCCTTAGCTCTAGTGCAGTCCTTAGGCTACTCCCATATACAATTTGGAATGGTGATTTTCTAGTACTCCTATTTAGAGAGTTATTATAAGAAAACTCTGCCTTTGGTGGAATCAAATCCCATCCTTTGGGTTTATCCCCAACTAAACATCTCAGCAAATTGCCTAGACTTCTGTTTACCACTTCTGTTTGGCCATCAGTTTGTGGGTGATGTGTGGAACTAAATTTTAGGTCTGTTCTCAACTTCTTCCACAATGTCCTCCAGAAATACCCCACAAATTTAGTATCTCTATCAGAAACTATACTCCTTGAAAGACCATGTAATCTTACCACCTCTTTGAAAAATAAGTCTGCAATATGGACAACATCATTAGTTTTGTGGCATGGAATGAAATGTGCCATTTTGGAGAACCTATCAACCACCACGGATACTGAGTCATTACCCCTTTGTGTCCTTGGCATTCCAAGAACAAAATCCATAATTATGTCCTCCCAAGGCCTTGATGGAATAGGCAATGGCTGATATAGGCTAGTATTCTGACTAAACCCCTTGGAAACTTGACAAACCTGGCAACTCTGTACAAACTTCTTCACATCCTGTGAAATTTGAGGCCAAAAATAATGTTCTCTAAGAATGGCAATGGTTTTATCTCGACCAAAATGTCCTGCCATCCCTCCATTGTGTTTCTCCTTAATCAGATTTTCCCTCATGGAACTCCTTGGAATGCACAATTGACTACCTTTGAACAACATACCATCTTGAATCAAATAGTCTAACCACTTGGTTCTATCTATAGCAATAAGTTCTTTACAAGATTTCCATGCTTCAGCAAAATCAGGATCCTCGGGGTACAAATTCTTGAGTTCATCAAACCCAACTACTTCAACCTGCATTACTGTAAGCAACAACTGTCTCCTACTTAGTGCATCTGCAACCCTGTTAGATTTTCCACTTCTATGCTTCAACACAAATGTATAGCTCTGCAAGAACTCTACCCACTTCATATGCCTCTGATTCAATTTACCTTGGCTAGTTAGGTACTGTAATGCCTGATGATCATTATACAAAAGAAATTCCTTTGGTAATAAATAATGCCTCCATTTCTTTAAGGCATGAACTATTGCATAGAACTCTTGACTTTAATGCCCCCATTTTTTGACCCCTTTCGAGGTCTCCAAAACCCAAAAAACTGCAACAACTTTCAAACCTTGGGGCCTATTGACCTGATTCTTTTTTTGGAATGCTCTAAATCATGATTACATTCATCTGGCCAGTTCACACCTTCTAGTTTACCAAAATGATGGCCCAAATACATGCTCCTATTTTTTTGGGATTTTCAAACGCACTGATAGTTGAACTATGAGAGTTGGAACCTTTATTTGAGCAAAATGGGTATCCAAAAATGTAAAGACATGAAACAAAAACTAAGTCTAAGTACATTTTCTTGGGTGACACAGGGTTGCCCTTATACCTCTAGATGCTCCTGCATCATCGACTTTGTAATTTTGTAATTTGGATTGGTGTGTGTGTGTGTGTGTGTGTGTGTGTGTGTGTATATATATATATATATGTAATGTATTGTATCATATCTAATCAATGAATAAGAATGCGAGAATGAGCATATGTATTGTAATGTGGATGTGAAAAGTTCAAGTTATGAATGCAACAGATAAAAATTTATAAAAGCTAAAATAGTATAAGGAGTAGCAGAGATATATCTATTAGCAAACTTAGTTGCAAATTAGAGATCTACTACTTCATCCTAATAGGTGAACTAGTGAAAATCCTCTAACAAGGTAGACCTAACAGTCTTTTATAAATCTCTTTATCAAGTGCATACTTCATTGTATGTTTGTAAATCCTCTTACAATGTGGACCTAGCAGTCCTAATTGATCCTAATAAGGTAGATCATCAAAAGTGATTAATGTAAGCCTTAATAGGCCAAATTTATGTTGTAGTACTAAATTTTGTGTATATCATCCCCACCCCAGTTTTACTTTCTATTTGGAAGGTTTCTGGGTCACCAAATCTTTGTGTTCAAGTATTATGGATGCTTTCATATTTTCAGTTTCTCATGTATGCAATTAGATTAGATGTGATGAATTAAGTGCTAATTGATTTATTGGATTAAGAATTGAAATTATTAAAGTTTTAAAAGTTACTAATTCACTCGTCCCCTCTCAGTGACTTAGCATAGTCTTGAATATTTCCAACAATTGGTATGAAAGCTTACCACAAACAATTTGGTCAATCTTGAGGCATCTTGTTCAAATGTGTCGTCACTTTTGGGGAAACTATGTGATGTCATTGAGTATACAAAGGAAGTAAAGGAAAAATTGTCCAAAATTGATATAGATCTTAAAGCAAGTGCTCAGTAGTTGCAACCTGACCTTAGTTTGAGCTCTTCACATTTCAAGAGGATCAAATTTTGGTCAGACATGAAAGCTGAATTGCTAAGAGAAGAAGCAAGGATCCACTCGACATTGATTGACATAAAAAATATGATCCTTCCAATCATGGATACTATGAAGAAACACATTGTATATTCAAAGACTTTGATCCATGATAACAACTTCTCTATTTCAAACTACATGATTGAACTATTAATAGAAGTGCAAATTGCAATTCATACATGCAAGGTCTTGCAAGAAAATTGCGATAAAACCTTGGCAATCATGCTCAAGGTACATTCTAAATTCTTATCCCATATTGGTATCTCTATGTAAATATGTTAGAATAAATCTTTGGCATTATTGTCAAAAAGGGGGAGAAAAGTTACATTAGAAAAATGGCATATGTATATAAGAGAAAAGTTATATGTATGAGCAAGTAAGACATGTACATAGAGGAACACATAGTATGGGGGAGAAATATCCTATGGTAGAGAACTACTCTATATATACTTACAAAGAACAATTTTGAAAAATTTCAAAAAATATACTAAGCTAGTATCACATGGTGATGAATACAAGGTATTCAGTTTTGTGCTAATAAGTGTTTTGGTGACTAATGCCAAAGGGGGAGATTGTTGACATATTAGTCAAGTTTGTTATTAGTTACACACACTTATTTAGATTATATATAGCTACTGATCTCATTGAACAGTCTACAGTGTTTTCCATGTAATTCAGTAGCCACTGAGCTCTACAGTTGCTATTGAGTCTTTTGGACTAATCCCAATGGTTATCGAGCAGATTCAGTCAGTGTGAAATCTAGCAGTTCAAACCATGCATTTTTGTATACACAAGTTTATCAGTGGTTACTGAGCATTGTAGTGTCTACAGAGTTTGCATTTCATGTGATGTGAAGCCAGTGTTAACCAATCTACTTCTTGCTAACCAAGTGATTCAATGTTTGCTGAGTTACCCAATATCTACTGAGTCACTGGTGTAGACCAACTTGAAGACTACTTGAATGTGATCATTATGGACCAAGCTTCTACATCTATCGAGTGCATGATGATGCCGAGCAGTGACAGTGGATGTTGAGTATCAAAACTTCACTGATTCAGTCTTTAGAACTCAAGTATCTTCATGTGGGCCGACTTTGTAATATTTGTGTTAACTTGTATCCTAGCCAACTTTGTAATTTTGTAATTTGGATTAGTATATGTATGTAATGTATTGTATCATATCCAATGAATGAATAAGAATGCAGGAATGAGCATATGTATTTTAATGTGGATGCAAAAATTTCAAGTTATGAATACAACAAATAAAGAATTATAAAGTCCATAATGGTATAAGGAGCAACAAAGACATATCTATCATAGAAAGTTGATCAGTACACTAAGGAATCTCTATCAGAAAAACTTAGTTGCACATTAGAGATCTATTGCTTTATCCTAATAGGTGAACCAGTCAAAATCCTATAACAAGGTAGACCAAATAGTCATTTATAAATCTCTTTACCGAGTGCATGCTTCATTGTATGTTTGTAAATCCTCTTACAAGGTGGACCTAGCAGTCCTAATTTCTCCTAATAGGGTAGATCATTAGAAGTGATCAATTTAAGCCTTAACAAACCAACTCTATGCTATAGTATTTTGTGGGTATCATCCCCACCCCAGTTCTACTTTCTATTTGGAAAGCTTCTAGGTCACCAAATCTTTGTGTTCGACTATTATGGATGCTTTCATGTTTTTAGTCTCTCATGCATGTAATTAGATCAGATGTGATGAATTAAGTGCTAATTGATTTATTAGATTAAGAATTGAAATTACTAAAGTTTTAGAAGTTACTGATTCACCCCTCCCCTCTTAGTAACTTAGTATAGTCTTGAATATTTCCAACACTTGTAGCTACTTGGAGATAATATTTTACTTAATAAGTCAATTTATCTAGAATTATCATAAAACTTGTGTATCAATCATTGTTTGACTAGATGAGAGAATGTTTTATGTGCGCTCTTGATGAGTTATCATTTTTTGCATTTTGGGTGGTTAGTATTCACTTTTGATTTTGCTTCATGGAGCTTGCATGTTTCCATTTGATTCTTCCATGAAGTAATTTGTGTAGATAGGGGATAGCCATTTTGGAGTGCATATCCCCATTGTTAGGTTACCCTTTTCAAACCTTTTGGAATCCTTCTTTCTTATTTTTTAGTTTCTTTCTCTATCTAGACCATGCCTAGACTATGTGGCCAAGGCATTGGTACAGTTTATTAGATTCTTTTTCTAGTTTAATAAGCTTTGTGTTCCTCTTTTATGAACCTTAGGAAATTCTTATGCCAAGCAGTGAGGCTAGCAGTTCTTTGAAAATACCTTTTGTTTGAACAAGAAAGTTTAGACTATCCCTCGCTACTATCAACCTTGTTTTGAAAACATGAAGATAGTCTATCCTTATATTTCTAAAGTGTTGTGAATTGTCAACCTACAATTTTTATTTGAAGACTAAAAGTCCTTTACAACTGCAAGAGACATTCATTCACAATTGGTATAAGAAGCAAAATCATCTGAATGATTTGACAAAGAAATACCTATTCCCAAACATTGAAACCACAAGGGGTGATCTATGAAATGCGTCAAGAGAGAGTCTTGATTATACCTAACCCCTAGATTGAGAAGAAAAGATGGACATGAAATTAAAAGAAAACACACAACTGAAAGACACACTTGTAGAAGAAAAATAAAAAAATTGCTTTTTTTTAATTTTTAATTTTTAAAAAAAAATGTTCTCCTCTTTTAGGCCCGAAAGTAATATTTTAGGAACTAGCCATTGATTGGCATTGAACCAATTCCCCTTGTAAGGAACTTAGTCTAAAATTATTTTCTCCCAAAATCTATGTAATTTGATAAGGACCAATCCACAAGCATTGAAAATTAGTGTGATTACCCAACTTTTCTTTTTCCTTGTCCCATTACAGAACAATATCGGATATTCTAAAAGATTTGATTGAGGCCTGCTTATTGAACCACCATTTGATGATAGCCTGATGTTTCTCCATATGCTCCAAAGTTTTTGTTCCTTTCTTATCGAATTCCAAGAGATTCATTAATCTGATCTAAACTCTATCCATGTCCTTAGCATATCCCTTCATAAATGTCAATACTAGAATTCTGAGGTTAAGTGGCAATATTGGTTCTTGTCCATAGACAAGTAAATAGGGAGATGTCCCCAAAGCATTTTTTATCTAGACTCTGTCCATCCATAATAAATATTTCAACTAAGTATTCCAATCTTTTGGATATTCTAGTAGCAATTTCTTTATTACTATAATCAAGTTCTTATTGGTGGACTCGCCAGACCATTCCCTTGGGGATTGTAATTCAAGGAGAACTTGATTATGACTTGATTGTGTAATTCCCATTGAGTAAGGAAGATTGATGGAAAATATGACCCATTATCACATATAAGGAAGAATGACATACGAAACCTTATGACAATGTGTTCTTACATGAAATCTATAACCACCTTTGTTGTGCAATTTCAAAAAGTTTTATCTTTTGGTCAACACATGCAATAGTTTGTAGCTATGAGGATAAACATATGTCCTATAGATTATGGTGGGTTTATTGGACCAATTAAGTCCAACCCCCACTTAGCAAAAAGGTATACCACAAACACTATTTGTAGTGGATTAGCTGCATGTCTTCCTCTATTGGAACTTCTTTGACAAATATAGCAAGAACGTACATGTTTAAATGTATCCCTTAAGATGATAGGCCAAAAGTAATCTGATCTCAAAATCATGTGAGTTGTATTTTTTTTTAATCCATGTCCCATGCTATACCTATCATGAAACTATTCCAAACCTTCTTTTACTTCATTGCGTCTCAAGAATTTCAAAAAAATTCCCTTGTAGTTTCTTTTGTAAATTTTTCTATCTTGTAGCATATAGCATTCACATTTCATCTTGTGTCCTCTGTATTGGGAAATATTCATCTAGTTGGGGTATTAATTTTATAAAAGATAGTAAACAATATCTTGATACCAAACATCAACAATTTTTCCTTGATCAATATCCACTTGATACACTATTATCTTTTGTTGATTATCTATGCTAATTTCGTCATTAAATCTAATGTCATTATCATTGTTGATCTCATTATCAACTATCATCTTGGTCAATCCTTGTTCTCTTACCAACTACATCAGTTGAATCTTTAAATCAAATTCTTACAATGTATCCATCCATTTTCCTCATCTCTCACCTAGTTCATTCTGCATCAACAATGTTTCAACCATAAGATCAAGCATAACTACATATAACTTTCTCCTAAGTATATAATGGGGAAATTTCTTAACTACCTTTATCAATATGAAAGACTATTTGTCAAGATTAGAATAGTTCAACTCAGCATTCTTTAATGGAAAACTCATGAATGTAATAGGTATCTTATCCTCTTTGTCCTTTTTTGAATGAGAATCTTGGTGCATGAATGCATTAAAGCAAATGAATAGATTTTGAGTGGTAAATTATAATCTAGACTTAGAAGAACTCAAGCCATAGAGATGGCCACTTTGATGTCTTCAAAATATTTTTTTATTTCAAGAACCCATTTATTCTTTGCTCCTTTCTTGATTAGGTCATTAAAAGGGTTTACTATCTTAGTGAATCCACTAATGAGCTTATGTACAAAATTGATTTTTCCAAAGAAAGATTTCAGCTCTTTTCAACTATGAGGAGGTGACAGATTAAGAATTACTTCTATCCTTTTAGGATAAATGGATATCCCAACTTTAGAAATCATATAATTGAGAAGCTTTCTTTTTGTGACCTCAACTGAACACTTTTTGGGTTTCAATGATATGTCATACTTTCAACATTAGTTGAACACTTGCTTCAAGTCTACAACATGAGCACTCCTATCTTTAGAAAAGATAGTGATATCATCCATTTACATAACTATGCACTTGTTTATCAGCCTTTTGAATGCTTCATCCATTACTCTTTGGAATGTGGTTCCTTCATTGGTCAATCCAAAAAGCATCCTTCAGTATGCAAAGTTTCCCCATTTTTTTGTAAATGCAGTCTTCAACCTATCTTCTTCATCTACCATCACTTGGTTGTATAGAAAATATCCATCTATAAAACAAATCATTGAAGACCCATTCACAATTTTCAATACTTCAACAAGTGAGGGTAAAGGGTAGTTATCCTTCTAGGAAGCCAAGTTCAAATTTCAAAAATCTGCACAAATTCAAATTTCTATAGTCTTTTTTCTTATTAAAACCAAGTTAGCAACCCATGTAGAATATTAGATTGGGAAGATAATTTTAGCATCAAGTAACTTTTGTACTTCTTTCATTATCAAAAGCTCAATTATGGGATTCACTGGTCTCTATCATTGATGAAAGGGTTCAACATCAGGCTTCAATGGAATATCATGAGTGATGATCTCAAGATTGTATGTCTTGAGTTTTTCATATCTCCATGCTATGACATCTTTATATTATATAAGCAATTGAAGCATACATTCTCACTATTGAGGGTTATACACCTTTTTGATTGTTGCCATCTTTGGATCTTCTTCCATGGCTAAATTATATGAATCACATTTGTCAATCCCTTTTTCTTCAACATTTCTTTTACTATGTGGTGATTTATCTCGATCAAAGATGTGTTCCAACTCTACCATCCCTTTAGGAACAATATTGGTATTCAAATTTATAATCCCATCTTCATCCTCTAACTCATTGTCTTCGAGTTTTTCATTAGGATTATTATCAATCACTTTTCCTTTCAAAATGCCATTGCACATGATAAACTCGAGAATATGTTGGTCATCTCGCAAGACTTAAAAGCTTGTAATTTTGTCTAGAATAGATGGGGCAGCAACCAATTCAACTAAAAATCTGTTTAGCTTTGTTCTTTCAAAGGGTTGCTAAAATGGAAAGGGCATTGGATACCATTTCTTCTTCCTTGGAATAGACCTTATGTTCAAGCCCTCAAAATCTTCCAACAAGTCCCAAACTCTTTTCTGATATGTAGGTAATCTCATATCATTGCAATAGTATATTGATTTCACTTGTCTAATGACCAACTAAGAGTCTCCTTCAATTATGATAGCTTTGACATATTTCTCTAATGCAAAGAGAAGTATATGATACCTTTAGGATTAATTAATTCAATACCCACACCAGCTCCTCATTTTCATTTAGATCAATCAAACCTATGTGTCCAATTTTTTTGTTCTTTGGGCTTTCTAGACTTATGCTTATTTGTACATAGCTTTTCCATCACTTGAGTTTTTAAAGATCTATTTCTTTGGGATCCATTTCAATATTTTACATGGTGGACTTGGTGAGTTTCCAAAGTTTATCTTTGATACAAGGTTCATTTTTTTATCTTGTTGACTTTGAATATCCCCAATTAATTCAATAGTTTTATCAATTTGGGGGTTTTCATGAAAAACTATCGAGGTCCAACCTTGTCCTTTTACAAAATGCCTTCTCCTCATGACTTTGATCATCCTAGCTGAAGGATTAGTAAAAGCCCACCATCTAAAGAAGTTTCACTATATGACACATTAGAATATTCTTTTTCTTCTTCATTAATCTCCACAAATTTAGATGTGTGAGTAGAACTTGAACTTTCCATTTGTACCTCGTTTGGAATTTTACCATTTTTGGATTGAAATATTTGAGTGATTACCCTAGCAACTACTTCCTGAAAATGTGAGATTTTCAAATACTAAATTAATGAACTTTTGTAACCTATAGAATCCTAGAAGAATAAAAATATTTAGGTTTTCTTCTACACCTAATCATTGTAAGTTTGTAACCCTACTATTTAAAAACTAAGTGACAAGCTCTTCTTTTGATGTAGGGGTCCCAGATTCTTTATTTAGATGGCCAAGTCTCTTGACTAAAGTTATGTCAAGTGACATCACTTTGTAGGACCCTAATTCAGCTTGAAAAAATGCTACCTCATTTGGTGCATTGTATTCTATATCATGGTCTTCAACTTTGGTTTAGCATCAATCTTGATTTGATTGTTTAGTCCCTTCCGAGGTGGTCATAATTAAGTAAAATCAATGGAGAACCATCCACTTAAGAACTTTTTCCATTCTCTACTTAGAAATAATGTATAAGTTGTAGTGATTCCAACCACATGTATATCTATAATGTCTTGAATTTGGGGGTCTACAACTAACTATACTCTATCATCTTTCAATACCCTAGTAACTTTTACTTCTTTCTTATCATGTACTATCACTGTCTAATTTGAGGATTGACTAGTGATTCCCAACCTTTGAGCTATCAAAAGTAGCATGATGTTACAAGAATCTCCTAAAACTATAAGATTATTATTTAGGTTCTTTCCAAAAATTCTAAGATTGATAAAAAAAAGAGGCACTTCAGTCATGTCTTAATACATGGTAGGCATTTCCTCAAAAGTATTGAATTGTTGTGATGTTGCCTTTTGATTGACTATGTTTGCATTAGGAATTTCCTTTGCATGATCAAGAGTTCTTAGCACTGCTTGCCTTTGATTAGGAAAATTTTGTAGCATATCAAATATGGACATATTAGCCTTGGTTCTCTTTAGATCTTCCACTACACTATACTTTTCAATTTCCCTTATAGGACTCTTTAGGATTGTAGGAATGTTACCTTGATTTTAATTTTGTTCCCCAACATAGGGTGCTTTGGTAGCTACTAGGTTTTTATTAGCTCTTGGATCAAGTGGTGTTGGATGCAAGGTAGGAGGAATCTCATCAGTCATAGTTTCCCTTCACTTACATAAATTGTAAGTATTCTGATTGTCATTTTGGAAAGCTAGCATCTCTTATGGTTGTAGATTTGATTCTTGACTAATAGAAAAGTGAATTGTTCACTAGTTGGCTATTCCATTTTTGGATTTTGTAGAGAATCATAAGATTCTAACATCATAGTGTTATACTACATAGAAGGCTTACCATTATTACCTTGTGAATTCTAGTTCACTTCTTGATTTCTATTGAAATATGGGTCATTGCCATTAGGTATATTTTGATTACTATCATACTAGTTGATGTCCAAAAATTGAGTGTTTTTGTTATTATCGGTAGGGATTCTTCCATTGTTTAGACAAGTATTCCATTGTAAATTTTTTTCTTGGAAGACATTGTTGCAATTTGGGGGATTGTGATTGTTCGTTGTGTTGTTATTTTTCATATTATTATTTCCACTAAAATTATTGTTGTAGTTCTAACCATAGTTTTTTTGTAAGGAGTTGCATTCATTCTCTAAAATTTGTTGCTTTTCCCTCACAATAACCTCAAATAGGTTAATTCATTGGTAATCTAAGACATAGTTTTCTTCATTTGACGAATCTAAAATGAGACATTATTTTCTTATTCAGCGAATGTTGTTTCCTCTTACTCAAAGAAAGAAAATTTTGGAGCTTCATATCCTTGGTAAGTTATGGATGGAACTAGTATAGCTAATGCCTATTATAGCAAGATTGCATTCATTGAAATGAATTGACTAGGCTTTAACTTGTTATCCTAGCATGTTGGTATCTTTTTGGCCACTTGAGCTAGAACCATCAATCATCCTCCATTAGGATTGGCTAATTTGGTAAATGTAATTATTTTTTTGAAGAATTTTTCTAATGTGTCAAGGTTTGCAATTGGCAGCCTTCATAGAAAGATAATAGTGAGATGGTCGATAGCATTAAGATAAATCTAGATTATAGTTTCAATTGGTATAGTATAGGATTTTTCCAACTTGCAATAAGCCATATTAAAGAGATGATTGAAACATAAAATAGTGTCCACTGAATCCGTTTTTATTGGTATGAATTGATCATGCATCATAGCCAGGTTGATGAATGTTTTAAATTGTTGAAGGAACAACTTTCCAAAGGCAGCCACATTCTAGATACATCCTAGTGGAAGATTCACTTACTAGTTAAAGGAAACTTCTCCCAATGAATATGGGAATAAATGGAGGAGCACATTCTCCTATTGAACTTTATTTTGATTGCATATTTCTTTAAAGACTTTGATATGGTCCTTAGCTGTTTGTATTTCTTCATAAATGAACCTTGGGTAGAATTTCTCAGGATTCTTGGGAAGGTCATTAAGTACACCTTGAAAGTAAATTGGTGAATCTACTATGTCTTTAAGAAAGGCCATCAGTGGAGGATTTGGTAGAATTATGGGTGGAGGTTGGTTTAGAGGTGGAACTAGATATGATGAATTTTGGAATGGAAGTGGTATAATTTTTTTGGAATCCTTTGTCACTATGAGGCTTATGAAAATGACAAATATTTAAGAACTCTGGTTCATTATTTGAAGATCTTATAGCTTACTAAAATGGAAATGGTGGATCGAGATCTTCCATCTTGCATCAATTCTAGAAAAAGTGCACCTCTGTAGAAGTGCACTCTCTCAAAATAGTGCACTTGTGCACCTTTTCATAGTTTCAGATAGAAACTTTTTTGAACTTCCAAAAACTGTAAAATTTCAAAATAAAGAGTTGTTTTTCTCTTTGGAATGGTTTGGTGCCCTCTTTCTAGCTCCACCTCTATTGAATTTTTATTTTTCATGAGGCTTAATGATAGGAATCCTTTCAAAATCCTTTCTTGAAAAGCTAATCTAGGATCAACCCCAAGGTTTTAGGTGATCTTATGACCTACTAGAATCCTCTCAATTGAAGATAAATGTGTATGTTCACGAGGAGGCTTTTGTTGTTCAACCAATTTCGAATAAACTGTTTAATCTAATGTTTGCAAAGTAACCACAAAAGAGATATATTTTTGGTATTTTGTATTTTATGATGAATAGAATTTATCGATGTAACTATATGAATTCCTATTCTAACCAAGTGTTAGCAAAGAAAATAAAAAAGATAAGGTAACAAGAGATTAAAAAAATAACTTGAAAGAGAAATTCCTAATGGACATAAACCATGGTAACAACATGTCTGTGAGTTAAATCATCAAAAAGATCAAGTGGGAAGCCTATGAATTTAAGAACAATTCTTCCTAAATTCTACTCATGCAATCATCAATGGGAACTCAATAATAACTGAAATATGTTTCACTTCTTATTAAATTGCAAGGCCACAAAAAGTGCACTCATGCAAGACAAGAAGCTATACAAGAACAATAGGTGATCTTTTCTCCAACTTGGTATGTCAGTAGAATTCGTTAACAAGAGGTAAAAACTAGAACTAAAAGGTCACACAATTATAACAATGCAAAAAAACTATTGGCTCCATTATTGTTCATGAACATGCATCCACAAAAATAGCACACTCTAGCAAGAATAACTACACTTATAATGAGAGCACCAACAACATATATTATTGCATCAGAATAATAGCCTAGAGTATGTACTACATCCATGTAAGCATATCACCCCTTTTTGTTAGGAAAGAGAGTTCTTAAAATGGAACTCATGCTAGAAAATAATAAAAAAAATATACTTATATACAAACTAACTCTCTAAATGGTGCTAAGTAGGTCTCCACCCTTGTTTATATCAATTAAGGGTTACATGAGCCTTTACATGAGTTAAAGCAATGAAAGAAGAAGAAGATAAGAAGGAAGAAGCTGCAAGAGGATTTGAGAGTCACTAGAAGCTCTTAAAATGGAAGCTTGACCTTCTTTGAATGTTTGTGGGAATTGAACTACCATCAAAATGTGTTTCTAGTGAATAGAATGCTCTTAAAATAGGAACTAGTAGTTAGCTATCACTGCACTAATTCTTCTTAAAAATTGTTGGTGCACCTCTTAGAAAAGTGCATCTTTGCACCTTAATGGTAGGTTCCAAAAATACTAAGTTTTCCCAAGTGTTAAAACTAAATTCTCAGCACGTGGGTTTTCTTCCCATTTATACCAAAATGGTGTCTGGATATTTCCTCTTGAATTTCTTGATTATCTTTGTTACTTGGGTAGCCCCTAGTAAATCCAATGATCCACATGTATCCTTTACAACTTGTTGATGATTGCTGAGTCCTATTTGGGTTACCACAAAATCCTCAAGTGTAGTGTCTAGCTCCAATAATACCTCTTCAGTCTTGAATGCTTATTCTTATGTTTTTGTATCCTAAGGAAGTGGTGTTAATGAGCCTTTGTCTAGGAATATTATGCCTTGAAATGGTGATGGTGGTGGTATGCATAGTGATCCTTGATGTAGAGGAAACATTTGAATCCAATCCTCTCCTAAGGATTCACTCCTAGGGCTATCACTTATCTTTTCACCCACCATCTTAGTGCCTACTAGCATGAAGTCAAATTTGCAGAGGTCAAAGACATCTATTTATTGACCCTCTATCTCAAGTATCCACTATTTTCTCTCATCCTCTAAAGTAGAAACCTTAATTGGTTCTTTTGAAATAGATGGAGGAATTTTGGTTGAGCTTCTTCGTCTCTCCTCTTCCATGGCCCTAGATGAGCAAGTCATTTTACTCAAGGGAACCTTTTCAATCTTCTCATCCTCTTCATCTATTTTAGCTTCAGGAATCATCTCAAGAACCTAAGGAACTAGAGTAATTTTTTCTTTAACTTTCTCCTCTTTGTGGCTACCACCTATGTTTCAATTCTGACTATTTTAGGCACTAAGGGAAAGGCTTCTTCTTCTATAGCTACTAGTGCTACTTTATGTTTTTCCTCTTCCTTTTCCCACACTTTCTCTTGCTCTTGTTGAAGAAGCGCTTGCTTAGTTTCTTAGACTTGAGCTATTGGGTCAGGTTGGGGCTCTACTTGTTCATGTCATACCTATTCTTGTTGATGCACTGGTGTAGGAGTCATTTTATTCTTTCCCTTTGTTATAGCTCTCTTCCTTCTTACTCCCCTATTAGCTTCAAAATACTCAACCTCCCATTGATATTGATGCACTTTTTATGGCCTCACTAGAGACTAAGTTAGGAAGGTTAGTATGGTAACTTTTACACCTTTACCTTTAATAGGTTGTGCTTTAACTTAAAGAGGAATTGCCTAAGGAACTGGATCAAGTTTGAAAGGTTTCTTGATCCATTCCTTCACTAATTGGACTATGTGGTGAGCTTTGTAATTGATATTGCATCCTCATTCCTTCTAATCTCCACATTCATTATAGGTGCATCATAGATTTTTTCCCTATTATACAATGCATCTTATACACCTTTGACATCCTTCTCGATAAAATTTAATGAGATCTTTACTTTGAGTGCCTTCTCTGCTAGATATAGAATCATCCTACCTTATATTTTTGAAGTAGGGGTGAAGGGAGTTGTACTCTTCCAATGGATATTGATCCCACTCCAAATCAAAAGTAGCAATGTCTTACTTTTGTTCAACTTGAAAAGAACCAACTATCATAAGAAATACCTATGTATTCTTATGATATTTTCTCACTCTATCATATGCAGATGTGAGTTTCCTGGCAATCTCCAACAAAATGAACCTATCTGATGGATACCTTTGGAGTTTCTCTAGATTATCTAATGCACCAGCCACCCTTAGGTAGGTGAATGTTTTGAACTAGATATAGTATGCACTAACCTTTTTGATCTTGTTTTCTGATTCCACAAAAATCCTTTTTCCATAATCACCCTCTATAAATCAAATGATTACAAATATGAAACTATCAGTCACCACCTTGTACTCTATGCTCTGGTCTAAGAGTTTCTTCTTGACAGATTGAGGGTATACCATATAAGGCTAGGCATTAGCATCTTGTAAGCTTCAATTCTTATAAATAATTAGGTAGTTTATCATTCTAGCCACCAACAAATTCACCAAATATGTTGTCATGTAGAATTTTGGATTGGCTTTAACAATAACCAATTATTCATCAAGGTTATTGCTTAAAGTGGTGGCCCAATCAATTGGAATTCTTGTAGTCTTAATTATTTCTATGAAGTGGACCATCCACATGTGAAGATGTCTTGCCGCCAAAAGTACAATTGCATAGCCAATATCATCCTTTATATACCCTTGTGTCATATCCACTTTGTTGACTCTATTGTCTAGTAGTGTTCTATTAATCAAGAAGAATGATTGAATTATCTCTTTAGCTTCCTTTTCATTCTCTAGGTACCATCTTTCATCTCCTTCATATGTGTTCTAAAAATATTGATCTACCCTTGGGAGATGAAATACATTCTCAATGTTCCAAGGTTAGAGGTTGAGAACTATTTCTCCAGTGACACTCTTAACAACCTTTTCTCTTTAGACATATAATGTTCTGTCAAGGTCATAATCAACTCTAAGGACTATACTAAACTTGTGTGTGAGGCTATGTTGACTAATATTTAATGCATAAGTGTAGATACTATGGTGGACCTTTCCTTGGGATTTCTACAAATTTTGAGGAATATTTTCTAGTTAATATGCACTAGCTCGATATCTTTGATCTCTACATGCCCGTCTTAAAACTAGGATTTACTTGGTGCACCTTGGTACTTGAAAACAACAAGCTTGAGAGAAATAGTTTTCCCCATCAAAGAGGAAGATGATGCCATTTTATTTTCACAAGAGGAGACATTAGTCCAAAAATATAAAGTTAGACCTAAAAAAACACTAATTGACCCTAAATAGATTAAAAAATTACCCAAAACCACCCAAAATAGGTAGGAATTAGTGAATTCCCCCCATTAGCCTTTACGTGTACATCTTTGAAAGGAGATCAGTATACACTAATGCATTGAGTGCACCTAAACACCTTGATAAGGTAGACATGTGCACTATTGCACTAGTGCACACTTTAAGATATAAAAAAAATTCACTTTTTCTCTAGATTTGACACTTTGGACTTCCCCAATCAGAGATAGAAGCTTGACCTAAACTCTTGAGGGAATCCAAAAATGAACAAGGCCTCAAACTAGGGGTCTAGGAAACAAAAATTATTAGGGGTTCCCCATTTCTAGGAGAAATGGGGCATGCATTGTGAGACCACAACAAATAGCACCACAACTAGCCACACCAAGATTCTTGTTAGTCATGCCATCAAAATTTATCTTGATCAAACCCAATGGTAGACAATAACATCTAGAATTTTCCCTTCTCTCTTTAGTTTCCTCTTTTTTTCCATCTCTAAATCCATCAACCACTCCAACAATAAATTTTTTTTTTTGAAGGCTACCTTGGAAATTCTCAACATTATTTAGTTTGATGCTTTGAATCAACAAGGTTGGAGAGCTAAAAGTGTCCTTAAAAACTTTATTATTTTGTTCCTTCCAAAAATTACATAAGACATGAGGAGAAATAACTATCCAAAGATTCATATCTATAGTAGGTTTGTAATATTTCCACATTATCTAAAAGTCCACAAGCTTCACTAGAATTATCAAGCACATTTTCCAATTCTAGAGAACAAACTTCTAGGTTTCCCATCTAAAAGAGTACTACAAGAAAATATTGTCCATTAATTCCAAGTCCTACTCACAAAGGAAGTACTTATTAGTCAAAACTATACCTCTAAATTAGACAATTTGTCAATTTTAAGGATTTTGTTTTGAAGAGCTAGCTATTGTAAGATGTTGATTTTGAGTATGAGAAATTTATTCCACATGGTTGTTGAATATATGAATTAAATATAGGACCTTAAACCAAACTAATAGCTGACAACATTGTGTAATTTCCACTATCATTCTCACCCCATATGAGTTCATCTTCCTCTATCCTTCTAATAATAAGATATTTAAGTGCAAGCTCCACATGAGACACGATTGGATCAATCAAGGCTAAGTGAAAAAAATTATCATTCTGCCAATTGTGAGACATATTTGACCTATTCTCATGAGTATAACTCTCCTTAAAGTGAGCTAGGTTCCCATAGAAAGAAATAGGTTTCTCAAAAATCCATTTAACCTCCCAAATTTAATCCTTCAATCATTTCCAACTTTCGTTTTCCTATTGAATGTGTTTCAAGAAACATGACACATGCACAAGATCATTCAAATTTAGGAAATCACCTAAGATAAAGTTTACAAATAAATATTGTTTCTTTTTAATCGTATTCCAATATTTTTTATCATCAAAACCTTGCTATATTTTCTTATCTAGAAGGGAAAAATTTATTATCCTAATAGATTGGACCTCCAACCCTCCATTGGATTAGAAATTTAAAATTTTCTCCCAAGCCCTCAAAGCCAACTTTGTTTTTTGTCCTTCCCTATCCAAAGGAAATTCCTTTGAATTTTTTCAATTCCTTCCACAAACTCCTCAGGTATCTTAAACATACTTAGAGAATAGATGAAGTGATTTTGAAGCATTAACTTGATAACATGGGGCTTTCTAGCTTGGTTGCACAATAGCCCCATTTCCAACCAACCATTATTTTTACTAAACCTATCCACCAAAACTAACTAGAAAGAACTTGATGGTTTCATTCATAATGGTAAACCAAGGTAGTATGTCAAAATATTATTAATTTTTCAATCCAAATATATAGTAATCTTAAGTTGTTTGTGGGTCAGGGTATTGCTGAAGTAACTTGATAGTTTTACTTTGGATTCATTGGTTGGGAAATTAATTGATATGAGATGGTAATTATGGTGAATACATTATGAATTTTAAAAAAGGATTAAAATTTTTATAGATATGGATTCAAACCCCCCACCCTCACTTCTCTGTATCTTGGTTTCCAGTTAAGACTTCCAACAATTGTTATAAGAGTTAAGTTCTCTTGGAGAAGTTTAACAACTTGTGGTTTAGATCTTGTAGATGGAGGCTTTTAAATTGGACAAAGTTATTGACAAAAAAGTCATTGAAATCCAACTCATAGTACACAAACTTGAGACATCAAGAAAAGAATTGAATAAATTCCTAAAATAGAGAAAGGAATTGGCTATTTAGAGTAAAGAGTTTCATAATGAAGAAATTGAAATTGAAGAAATATTTGAAACTAGAAGTTGAGGTGATAATAGTTCAAAATCTATAAAACTAATATATAAGAATATAATCCTAAAGGAAGAAGTCAAAGGATCAAAAAGAGAACATTAGATTCAATCAGTAAGGCTATGTGAAGTAATTGAGAAAAAGAAGAAAGTTGAGGAAAACAAGGTTGTTGTTGAGGAAGACAAAGGCTAATGGAAACTAGACTTGAAGAATGGATATATGATGTATAATAGATGGAAAAAAATCAACTTGACATGATAAATCAACTAATGCTTGCAAATCAAGAGCAAAAAAGAGAGGATGTGTAAATAAAAAATTTGATATCATAGAAGGATCTACTCAAGAATGAACTAAAAATAGAGAAATAATATGTGAAAAGATTGAACAATCCTAATGAATAAATGAAATAATTTGAAGAAATAATCAAGCCATCTAGTAACACTTTTGGATCTAGAAATTCATCTACCAAGAAAGGAGAATCATCCAAGAGTGGATAACTAAGAAATGAAAAATCGAAGGGAAAACCAACTTGTCATCACTATGCAAAACTTGGTCATATTAAAAAGATTTGTACAAGAAAAAATGGTATGAAAAATCCTAAACTGAAGTTTAATAGTTATTTTTTTTACCACAAGAAGCAAGGACATCAAATACATGAATGTAGATCAAGAAAGAAGAATTCATCTACTACACCTAGATTTGAAGGCTACTATTACAACTATCAAAAGTTTGGACATATGACATATGAATGTAAATCATAGATAAAACCCTATTAGACTAACCAAAGGTAGAACCATGCACCTAAAAATTTACATTCTAAATGTCACAAGTTTGGACATTCAAGAAAATATCATAGGACTCAACTACTAATAGAAAATCACAACAACACCAAGGGTAAAGGAAAAACAAGTATTGATCAAACAAGGAAGGAGATGAATCAAACATGAAAGGAATGTTGGATACAATTGTCTAATTATGTGTTTTCTTTAATGTTACACAAATGCCATATCAATTGTCAGTGAGTGCTTACCGAGCTCTACAGAGTGTTCCTGAAGATTACTTTGTGAAGACAATGTCTACCGAGCTCACTTGGGTGTTGATAGAGTTTTGGCAAGAAATAGTATTAACTGAGTTCTCATGGTTAATGAAGGAAATTAAAAAAGTTTCATTTTTCACCAAGTTCACTTGGTTGCCAAAGGATTTTTTCACGTTCACAGTGTCAACTAAGCTTTTGTCAGTTAACACAGGAAATTGTCTCAAAACTAGCATTTATTGAGCAAGGTTGGCCAATGAAGGATGTTGTTGTTTTGACATAAGAAGCTTAATTATTTTAAGTATTTTTTCTAGCCAACTATTGTGATGATTATTGGTTATTGTAATTTGTAATTGAGCTGACTTGATAATCTAGATGGTATAAATGAAGGGTCAAGTTGAGATTTTAGTGTGTGTGCAAATGTGCTGATTGAATTAAGAAAGAAAGAGTAAGAGTGAACTTGAAGGATAAGCAAGCATACTTGTGGAGTAGAAAAGTGTTATTTGATCAAGAAGGCTGAAGTATGAAGTAGAATAGAGATCTATAATCAGAAATTTAGTTACATCACAATTAGGTCATTTCATTGTTACTTTCATACCATTGTAGTAGTGATCTAAAATCTCTTAATAGAGTTGGTTTAATAGCTAGTTGTAAATTTTCTAACAAGGTGATAGTTCCATTGAATTTTTTCAAGACCTATTCGAAGGCCACTCCTTACAGGGTGATTAAATCCTCTAACAAGGTCACACCTAACAGTGTGTTTTGTAACCTTTAACCAGGTTGGCTCCTAATAGGGCTCACTTTAGAAGAGTGAAAAAACTAACTAGTTACATTGATGGTTTTTCCCATATTGGGTTTTCACATTAAATATTGGTGTATAATGTGTTCATGTTATTTATCTCATGCTTGAAAATTAATCATTGTTAATATTTTAATATTACTTATAATTAAATCACACTCTGCATTTATCAAGTTATAGCATCTTCTGTGTGTTTACCGAATAACAACAACAATTAGTTTTTATTGTTAATATCCAAGGGCTCTAGGATTTATTTTAGTGGTAATTGATTCATGCCCCCTCTTAGTTACTCCTATAATTTCAATAATTGGTATCAAAGCTTTTAGTGCTTATAGAAAAGGTTTCATGGACCTAAGCTAAAAGATCGAGATGTCTTACAAGAGAGAGATTCCAAAGCTTAATAGAGACAACTTTTTAGCATGGTAGGACTCATGAGACTTCATCTAGCTTCCATTAGTGATTCAAGCTTGAAATACCTTGATGAAGAATAAAAAACTGCTACTGGTACATTATCTATTGGAGGTATTGCTAAGCAAAAGAACCATAACACCGCGATGATTGATATTGCATCTGCTCTTAGCAAAGATAGTGTCTATCGAGCTCACTTGGGTGTCAATAGAATTCTGGTAGGAAATAGTATTAACTGAGTTCTCATGGTTAATGAAGGAAATTTAGATAGATTCAGTGTTCACTAAGTTCACTCGATTGCCAAAGGATTTTGCAAGTTCACAGTGTTAACCAAGCTTCTGTTGGTTAACATAAGAAATTGTCTCAAAAGCAGTGTTTACCGAGCAAGGTTGGCCAATGAAGGATGTTGTTTTTTTGACATAAGAAGCTTAATTATTTTAAGTATTTTTTCTAGCCAACTATTGTGATGATTATTGGTTATTGTAATTTGTAATTGAGCTAACTTGACAATCTAGATGGTATAAATGAAAGGTCAAGTTGAGATTTTAGTGTGTGTGCAAATGTGCTGATTGAATTGAGAAAGAAAGAGTAAGAGTGAACTTGAAGGATAAACAAGCATCCTTGTGGAGTAGAAAAGTGTTATTTGATCAAGAAGGATGAAGTATGAAGTAGAATAGAGATCTATAATTAGCAATTCAGTTACATCACAATCAGGTCATTACATTGTTACTTTCTTACCATTGTAGTAGTGATCTAAAATCTCTTAATAGAGTTGGTTTAATAGCCAGTTGTAAATTTTCTAACAAGGTGATAGTTTCATTGAATTTTTTTAAGACCTCTTTGAAGGCCACTCCTTATAGGGTGATTAAATCCTCTAACAAGGTCACACCTAACAGTGTGTTTTGTAACCTTTAACTAGGTTGGCTCCTAATATGGCTCACTTTAGAAGAGTGAAAAAAGTAACTAGTTACATTGGTGGTTTTTCCCATATTGGGTTTTCACATTAAATCATGGTGTCTAATGTGTTCATGCTATTTGTTTCATGCTTGAAAATTAATCACTATTAATATTTTGAGATTAGTTATAATTAAATCACACTCTACATTTACCTAGTTATAGAATCCTCTATGTGTTTACCGAATAATAGAAACAATCAGTTCTTATTGTTAATATCCCAAGGATTTGGTATTTATTTTAGTGGTAACTAATTCATGCCCCCTCTTAGTTACTCCTATATTTCTAGTAATTGGTATCAAAGCTTTTGGTGCTTGCAAAAAAGGTTTCAAGAACCTAAGCTAAAAGATCAGAATGTCTTACAAGAGAGAGATTCCAAAGCTTAATAGAGACAACTTTTTAGCATGGTAGGTACTCATGAGACTTCATGTAGCTTCCATTAGTGATTCAGGTTTGAAATACCTTGATGAAGAATATGTTGGTGTTTTAAAACTACTAAGCAAAAAAATGCTCAATACCAAGATGACATTACTCACACAACCTAAAGAATAGCCAATTCTTACTAACAATTGTATGTGCAAACTATTTGTGCCCAAATTCAACAAAACCAAGGGTGGTTTTCTACTCTTCTAGCTCTACAAAACCAGGGTGGGTATACCTAGGGATGATTCAAGACTGGGAAACATTGTATGAGGAATATTTTAGTTTCATTCTGATTCTCATCTCAAATCCTCAAATACATGCATACTTCATGACAATTTTCTATACACATCCCATATAATAGATTTGGCCAAAAATCTTCTATAGGTCTACAGATGTTCTGAGCAATAGTGGGTAATTGAAGCTAAAACATTCCATGCAAACAAGTACAGGCCAACTTTGAAAATCTTAAGGAAATAAAAGTAAAATTGACTATAATTCTACATTTTTGACAACCATTTGTGACACATTTCTCTTTTAGCTAGATCAAATTTGATCAATGCCTAATCCATTGGGGTTTAGAGTCTACTAAAAATTTATAGATCTAATTTGTTGCCTTACAAATTTTTTTTATCAACAGTTCTTATCATAATTTATCATTCAAAATCCTTTCCACTACTACAACAACCTTATTAAATTCATCAAAGCTTTTACTTAATCAATTGAACTAATAGCAATGATGGACATATATACAACCTAACTTAATTGCATTCAATTACACAAGCCTTTACTCATACAACATCAAGATAACCAAGTAGTCAAAAGGAGGCAAAGTTTAGAAAGAGATGATATGGGGATAGCTCATAATTTGTATTCATTTTCCTTGAAAATTATATATAATTTACAGTAGACTCAAAAATGACCTTCAGAAGAAGCACAAATTATTCTATATTCATGTATTCCCAAGATCTGTCAGAGAAAATACACCACAAATTTGCTCAAAATAATGGACCAAAAATAGACTATCACTTAGAAAAATAAAATTCAGACCATCACATTACCTTGAAAACTCACTTATATAGGCATGAGTTGCAACAAGAAAAGGGAAAATGTGACCAATAGGTGCCTTTTACAAGGAATACTTACATACATCTATCACAAAAAATAAAAATGTTGGTAACAGAAGATGTCCAAGTCAAAACATTCTTTTTGGTGGGTCAGCTTCTGTCACATGCTCTAATGTTGCTGAGTTGGCTGATATTTTGATCCTTCTTCGTATGCAACAACCAAATTAACCAGCGATGAAGTTTTTTCTGATGATGACATGTCAAACTCCACTTGTGGGCCTTCACCCCTTTATCCTGTATGGTAGGAACAACATCTACCTTTTCCCTTTCTTTAGTTGTATCAACATCCGTGGTCCCGAGTCTACAACTGAAAGTGACAGATTATTCTTATCTTCTTCTTCCAGTTGGGCCTAAGTAGTGATGTTATCAACGATTTGGATTTCCTTACCTTGCACCTCATCACTGTCATTTTCACTTTTATCAAACTATTCACAAGGAGCCATTTCTACCATCCACTTGTCAAATAATGTGTCATCTAGCCAATTGAATTGCAAAATATCCCTCTATCTTTCCAACACATATTCAACTTCATTATTAATGACAACAAATTCTTGTTTTAAAGAATCAAAGAATATTTGGGCCTTCACCATTTCTTCTATTGTGGTATCCCACCATGCATGCCCTATTTCATTAATGACTTGATTCATTCTTAAACAAAATAAATCATCAAGTTCTTTTGCCCATTCCTCTTTGCTTTTCAAATTATTTCTTTTATCTAGGGCACAAGGAAACAAACTGAATTTTTGGCTCTTGTGCTTGTTCAAGTAGCCTACTATTATTTTTTGTAAATGAATCCTTTTATTATCAAAATTAGTAAGATCAAAAACAATATCAAATGTTTTTTCAATTTGATCAAAAGAATCATCTATAACAGAGAAACACAAAAATGTTATTGCTTTCTCCCTTCTTACCCATTTATTCACAATAGGCATTATAGCCTCATCATTGGCTTTTGAATCCTCCCAGATACTAATCACCCTGGCCAACTGATCATAAATTAGCAGCCATTCAACTTTTTCCCCCAAATATGTGAGAGATTTTCTTAGTTTATCTTCATATTTGGATTCCAATTCTACATGTAAGGCCCACAGTTTACCTTTTTCTTCTTCAAAATCCTCAACAGTGTAGTACTGTGGCTTTTGGGGTGTATCTGGTATTTCTATAAGGGGGGTAGATTTGAAGGGTTCAACTAGGGGGCGAGGGTATGTTATTCTTGGCCTAGTGGATTTTCCCAACAGCTTGTTCTCAAGCTCAATTCTCTTTTTCACCTCTTTATTGTAGGCATCCACCACTGTTTCATACTTGCTCTACAACTCAGTCATTTCCTTTTCTTCCCCTTCTGTAGTAGCCAAGGAAAATTGAGAATAATCCACATTTATGTGGGCTACTTGTACATGTGAGGTATCAGCAACTCTCCTCACGATGATACTCCCTGTTAGTCTTGAATCATCAAGCTGTGATGGAGTAGCCCTAGATTCTCTTCTTAATGACCACATAACAAGAGCAGCTTGGTCATTACTTAATGTATTTCCCAAGAACTCCCTTGTATCTGGATCTTGCAATCCCAAATTATTTGACACAGAATTAAAAATTAAGGCATTAGCAATGTCCCAATTGGACAATAATAAAATGTTTTTAGCCTTTATCATTTGTCTCCCCTCTTCAGGGGTTATATTCTAGAACTCTTGTATCATTTGTTCCTTTATTTGATCCTGAATGGAGGCTTCATCCATTTCTAGATGTCCTTCTTTCATATTTTTACATCTTTCCTCAAAATTGTGCATGTTTTCCCTCCAGGAAAATGGATGGAAAGCCCTAGACCTCACAAAACTTTCATCAGAAAAAAATTGATGACTGGCTTGTTCTAAAATAGGGTTTAATTCTATTCCCCTGAAATCTACTATAGTTAACTCAAAACTTGGCACAGGAGGCTCTTGGGGGTTCCCTTCATCAATCTCTACCTTGGTAACAAAGACTCCCCCTTGTGATCCAATTTGTTCAATTTGCTCATCAATGAGCTACTCCTCCTCAATTCTCATAGGGGGTTTAGGAAGGTGGGTAAATTTCATCATGTGGTTACTATTCCCTTATTATCTTTCTTCTCTTAGGAGAGGGTTCAAGTAGCCTTTCTTCAAAAGTAGCACTAGTAGATTCAACTATTTGTTTTCCTTTATTCACAATGGGCCTTTGATCTTGAATGACATTATATCCTAACCTCCTTTGCACAATTAATGAGGCTGCCCCTATATTGGTAGTGAAACCCAATCTTCTCATCATATCCCTCGCTTTATCTAGAAAAGAATCAATGAAATGTTGCTTCTTCTCATTCATTACCTCCATTATTTTGGGGAATGTACTCATAAGCTTATTCATTCTATATGTAGTAGTTATAGCATTACTAAGAGGGTTGTAACCTTTATCAAGACAATTAATAAAATCCAAAACTTTTGAATAGACTCTCCATTTTTTTTTCTTTGTTTCTAGCTCCTGTAGAGAGTACTCATTCCTTATTACATCTTTAGGGAAATAAAATTCATGCTGAATTGGACGAAGCTTGATTCTATGTCTAAGAGTAGAATTAAAGAAATCTTCTGCATCACAAAAATGAGAGTGAGATACTACCATTTTATACTAATCCAAAAATTTGTAGAGGAAGACCCACCCTTCCTTGGTTATTACAAATTGGTGGGCTACTGTGCAAGTGGGAAAAATTGATCTTGTTCCCCTTTTGTGCAAAAAGGCTTCTTCCACTCCTCCCAACTGCCAAAAAAATTCAGCCACTCCTACCTTTAAGGGTACTTGTTAGGGTAGTACATGGGGTGTCCCTTTGAATCCATAAACTCTGATGATAGTTGAAATTGAATATGGGATGATATCTCCCCAATTATGTGAAATTTTTAGACTATGGGGCTTGTCCATACACCTCACAAGGTGCATTAGTGCCTTAGGAATTCTGGGATTGTCACTCAATATGAGGCATCTTAGTTTGGAGGCAAAGTGCCTATCAAATCTAACAAAACTAGCATTTTCTACCTCTCCAGTCATATCTGCACTCCATAATTGAACTGGCAGTGCTTACCCCTCTTTTTCTTTGTTCATAACCATTTCTTTACCAAAGTATGTAGCCCCCTTAAATAGAAACATTTGCATTAATAGGGAGTATTGGCCCCAAACCTTCTCAACCTTACCCTTTTCAATCCCCACCAATCCATAGTAAATCTCATCTGCCATATAAGAAGCAAAATCAAAAATTATTTCCACACCGAATGAGGAGATTTGAGTGATCATATACATAAAACTCATAGGGATAAAGTCTTCTTCACCCTCTCCAAAAACTTTGCACAAGATCCTATATATTTCTACTGCTCTGGCATTGAAGCATGATTTCTTGAAAGTTTCTTTAGAGGATGATGTTATTGCTAGTAGGGTTCCAATTCTGCCAATGTGGGCCTTTAGTGCACCTTGTCTAACTACATCCTTCTTTGACATATATTATTTTTCTAATTCTGTCAAATCAATGGGCACATGATACCTAGTGAGAGGTCCCAAATAGAAAACTTCCATAATCTCTTTTGGACTGATGGTGATTAAAAATTCACCATCTACTCTTCTCACTACCCTAGTGGCTTGATCATAACTCTTCACCACAGCCTCAAGGAGGTCATAATCCATGAATACACTAGGAACAACTAGCTTTCCTAGGTCAAAATTCCATATATTGGCATGTGGGGCATACAATTTTCTTTCTGCAAACCATTTCTTGAACAAATTTAAAGTAGTTTGTGAAGTTTGAGCATCCTAAACCCAATTACCCTTATCATATAACCCATCAGCTATCCTCAACCTAGGGTTTAATGAGGTCAACCTTTTAACTTGCACTATCTCTACAGAAGACGTAGGCAACAACTCAAGCAAGTCATCATGTACATTTCTATCCAAATAATTTACTTGACCTAAAAATCCCTTTTTTGGGGGCATCTTTGATTATGCTTTATATAACTGAAACAATTGCAGAGATTGTAGCAGATTTACTTGCTTGAATTCCATCCTCATTTTCCTCTGTATTCCTACAAATTTTTTCCACGAACAAACTACTTCACAAGCTTGCCAAACTCTAGCATGATTTTCTTCAGTAATTGCTCAGGAATAGCTAGAAATCTTTGCTTGCATCAGGTGAAACTGATGAAATCTTCTGTATTATAATCTATTTTTCCTCACATGCAAAGCTTTCATGTCTAATTAATACATAGAGTGGCACCATATTCTACATTTAAATCTGTGCCATCAATCTTTAAAAATCCTATGATCATGGGATATGGAGAAAGACAACTAGGCATTGCACTTGACAAGTTGGTCAATCGATCCAATGAAAATTGCCCACGTACATAGCTCTTTCCTTGATGGCACTTCTATCTAGACCCATTGGTGACTGAGGACACATGTTAACAGGTCACTACTTCACTATACATAAAGAATGAGCACCTTTCCATAGCGAAGCAGTGATGACCATCGATCTAATCTTGATCTTGCAGATGATATGTTACTGTCTTGCTTAGAAAGATAGTGGTGGGCCCTCATTCACTACCTTGCTATACGTATCCCCCTAGAAAATCTTCATGGAGAGACAATGATGACCTTTGATCTAAGATTAAATCAAAGGTAGAGAAACTACACAAAGTTTCCTGAAAGGTGGTGGGCCCCATACTTGCTATGTCGCGTAGCTTAAACAACTTGCAACTTTGATAGCGAGGACTATTGATTCCACTTTTCTCTGACGATCAGGATGTCTTGTACACTTGGTCAATGGGGCATGAGTCCAAACTATTTATGACATAGGAGATTATGCAGTACTGAAGTAAAGTCCTATTGGGTGCCAGTTGTTTTTTTTATGGCACCTCGCTACTTCGCTAATGACAAGATGTTAGAATTTTTTGATAGTGAGGTAGTGAGCTTCAACAACTTTAATAAATCTCAGCACAATGAAATACAAGGACCTGTCAAATTGTTATTGCGCCTACCAACTACTTCTGACAAAAATAGTTATTACTTGTCATGCCACTTGGTCAGACCATGGTTACTGATGATTTTTGAGGCCACCGTGTTTTGATTTTCATGGCACCTCACTACTTCGCTAATAGTGAGATGACCAATTTTTTTGATAGTGACGTAGTGAGACATCAGAAAAACCATCATTCTGGCACTAACTTTTGATTGCTTCCATTGGGTCCCTTTTCCTATTTTGACAGTACTTGCCAGGTGTCCATAACTAAATAATCGGCTAGAAAACAAATCTTCAACTATTGTGTCTTCATTTTTCTGTCCCATTTTATAACTTTCTAGCACTCACTACCTCACTATACATAAAGAGTGCCCATATTTTCATAGAGAGGTAATGACAATGGTGGATCTATTTAGCTTAGACGGTTAGGGAGTCTAAGAGGAAAAGTAGCTTGGGTGCAGAAAATATAAAGGGAATAGAATATTCATCCAATTTGAAAATTCAAACATTTCACACCCAAAAAATTATGAATGGAATGAAATGTAGGGCTTTCAAAAAAATTTCAAAGGGTAAAAAAACATATGACTTATCTAGAAATCCTACTCACCACTTATGAACATAATCTGAAATTTCTATTCCTGGACAAAGGACTTCTATCATGTGAAAATTCAAACCAACAGAATACACAACTCCTATTGGTACATTATTTGATGTAGGTATTGCTGAGAAAAAGAACCATAAACCCATGATGATTGATATTTGATCTAGGATTTATTTTAGTGGTAACTAATTCACGTCCCCTCTTAGTTACTCCTATATTTCCAGTAATTGGTATCAAAGCTTTTGGTGCTTGCAAAAAAGGTTTCAAGGACCTAAGCTAAAAGATTGAGATGTATTACAAGAGAGAGATTTGAAAGCCTAATAGAGATAACTTTTTAGCATGTTAGGGACTCATGAGACTTCATCTAGCTTCCATTAGTGATTCAGGCTTGAAATACCTTGATGAAGAATACACAACTCCTACTGGTACATTATCTGTTAGAGGTATTGCTGAGAAAAAGAACAATAACACCATGATGATTGATATTGCATCTACTCTTAGCTATGATGAATTTGATGATATCAAGGACTAAAAAACTACTTTTGATATGTAGAACAAACTAAAAGACATCTGTGGTGGTGATGACAATGTAAGGAGTGCCAAAGTAGAAAGCATTCGAGGACAGTTTGATCAAATGAGAATGAGAGAAAATAAAAATGTTGCCAAGTATGTGTAAAGAATCAAAGCTAATATTAGTGCAATCAAAGCCTCTAGAAGAGAAATCAAGGAAGAAACTTTTATAGGTAAAGTTCTCAAAACATTGCTTCCTATCTATGCAATTAGAGTATTTGCTATTCAAGAAAAGAGGTGTGAGCCAAATCACAAGATAACTTTGGATACCTTAGTAGGAAGATTGCCAACTTATGAGCTAGAAAACTATGAAAATTATGTTCCATCTTCCAAGAATATTGAATCTACATTTGAGTCCAAACTTTCACTTAAGGAAAAAGACAAGAAAACAAAGGACATTCAGTTAGAAAGTGGAGAAGAATCAGAGGAAAGTTATGATAGTGATCTTGAAGTTGTTAAAGCTTTACTTCCAAGGAAATATTCTAGAGGCAAAGGAAAATACAAAGGTAAAGTTCCCCTAATCTACTTTTCAAGTGAATAAATTGGTCATATTGCTTCCAAGTGCCCAAAAAAAAAAGCAATGATGAGAAGAAAAATCACAAGTGCAATGGCAAGAAGGATTTTAAAAATCACAAATCATTCAATGACAAAGGTAAGAAGACTTGTTTTATGGCTAAAGATTCTGATAACAGTGAAGATGAAATAGAATACATTGCTATGAAAGATGAATATGATGAAGACGAAGATAAGATGGCACTTATCTCTCATGTTAGTAAGAATGACAAATGGATCATAGACAATGGATGTTCACATCATATGACTGGAGACAAAACAAAGTTTGAACACTTTTAAGACTATGATGGTGGTAGTGTAAGGTTTGGAAATAATGAACCTTGTTTCATAAAAGGGAAGGCTGAATCTCATTAACCAAAGAATTTGAATGTGACAATGCCTATTGGGTTGAAGGACTAAAACATAATCTACTAAGTGTGCCATAAAAAATCAACATTGGATTCATGCATGAGAAGGAAAGACTGCTAGATGACAAAGGCAATCTGATTAGATTAGGAAAACAAACAAGAGGTAACCTATTATATCTTGATCTTGGTGATTATTCATGTTTTATTGCTCAAATGGAAGAAAGTTGATTATGGCACAAAAGATTATGTCATGTAAACTTTGATAATATGGTCAAGCTAAGAAAATTCAAAAAAGTGAGGGTTATTCCTAGTTTGAAGAAACCAGATGTTAGTTTATGCAAAAATTGTCAAAATGGAAAAATGGGAAAGACTAGTTTTAAGAGAGAAAACTATTAGTCTAAAGATGTCTTGGAAAGTTTGCATACTGACCTATGTGGACCCATTGGAATAGAAAGCTATAGTGGAGAAAAATTCTTTATTCTTTTTGTTGATGACTATTCTAGAATTATGACTGCTATGTATCTTAGAGAAAAGTCAAAAGTATTTGAGAAATTCAAATGGTATCTACCAAGAATAGAGAAGGAAATAGGGAAAAGATTGAAATTATTAAGATCAAACAGAGGTGGTGAATTCATTTACAATGAAGTTTTTGGCACTCAAAATTGTAGCCCTATAAATGCTTTTTGATGAGTTTGTAAATGGCTATACCTTTAAGCCCCATGAGGTGTTTAATGTTTCCAACACCCTACATTCAGTGCGTCTAAGTTTTCTATGAAGTTAAATTGTCGTTCTGAGTGTTTTCTTGAAGTCTTATTTTGAGCAAGTGTTAGGAGGCCATGTTTGCAATTAAATATCTTGCACCAAGTAATGTTTCATGACACACTACTTTGGGAGTTTTTAGTGTCCACACTAGAGAGTCTATGTTTCAAATGTTGAGTCATTTTGAGCCTATTTGACTAGGTTTTGAATCCCTCAAACTTGGTCATTTAATGTTTTCATGTTGATGTACATTTCACATAATTATGAGAGGCTCCATTTGACAAGCTATAAATATCAACCAGTTGACCAAAATGTTCAAATTCCTTTTGTCTTACATTTTATATGTTAGAGATTTGTTATGTTTCAAGTGTTAGTGGTTTTGACATTTGAGTGCCAACACACTTAACCACTTTTGAGCCGAGCACACTATATATACCGAGCCACATCATGAGCTGAGTTAGAAAATCCAATAGGTGCTAAGTGATCTTCAGGCACTAAGAAGCCTTCAGGTGCCTAGTGAAGATCAAGTGCCGAGTCATAGATGATGCCGAGAAAAATAGGAACACAACAGGAGTCGAGTGATATAGTTTTGTCATATGTGTCGAGCATCAAGAATTAGTAAGTACCGAGTAACATAGAATGTGTATATGAGTTTGAAAAGGCACAAACTTATATGTAAACCATTTTATGGCTGACATATGATGAATCTCGAAGGATTAAATAGATAAGATTGAATCTTTTGTATTTCCTATGCAATCTACATGCAGCCAATAAGAAAAATGGAGAAGGCATGCAACCAATAATAAAAGTGTAAGGAATGAGTAGGAAATAGAGATTCAATATGGATCATAGATCCACACCTAAGCCTAAGTCTTTGAATGTCTTTATAAGGAAGAAAAAGTCTCATGAGAGATAGATGAAGTGTAAAAAGGGCAAACTATAGTGGAATTTAGAGTGAAGAGTAAAAAGACTTAAAGGAAAAAGAGGAGAAGTGAGACATTCAGTTGATTAGAAAAAAGTAAGGGACACGAACATATATCAAATTTCAGAGAATCAAGATCAAAGAAAGAAGATCAAGTGCCTAAATTCAGCAATCACGGATTTTAAGCTATCAAGTTTATTATACCTAATACTCTTGAGCAATTGTATTAGAAAGGAAATCCTATGTTGATAGGTTAGCTTAATAGCTAGGTTGTAGATCCTTTGAAGAGGTGATTAATTCCTTTAATAGGGTAACACTTCATGTAAAGTATTTTTAAATCCTTTAACTAGGTCACTATTGATATAGTGTAAAGGCTTTAACAGGGCAGGTCTTTGATAGGGCAAACCATCAGAAGTGGTCAAAAATTATTACTATAGTGATTTTGTGGGTATCATCCCCACCCAAGTTTTACCTTCTTATTCTTGGAGGGTTTCTGGGTTACCAAAATCTCAAGTGTTATGTGGTGATGTATATGTGTTTCTCATGATTGCTTAATGTTTATATGCATGCATGTTCATTTTAATCATATGTTATTAAGGGTTTAAAAATAGGCCAAAAGCTAGTAATCCTGATTCACCCCACCCACCCCACCCCTGTTCATGATGCTATATCTTAAAATTTGTGACAGGTGAGGTCGAATGGATTGTACCACTGTGTTGTCCTCTAAAACTACTTTAAGTGTACCTATTTTTACATCTTGATGAATCCATTTGCACACTTTTCTAGGTCAATTTCATTCACAAAAAGGTTTTCTGTCAGTGTTTCCAGTTTACAAAATCCAAGTAGCCTAGTTTGAATACTCACCATTTGTGCCAAGTTATTCATCATGAGCCCAAATTAAAAATCCATATTCTCCTCATGATAGAGAATCAATGCCCCAGTTTTCATGATCCAATGTGTAAGTTTGCCCAATTTTCCAAGCCAAATCCGAACCCAGTTTATTACTTTTTGACTTGTTTACTTACAGGTAATTCTGAGGAGGCAACTTTGATAGTGAATATCTTTTGACCCTAAATTCATCATGAGATGAGATTCGATGGGGTAGAAGTGTACGAAAAAGAGAATGAATGTGCTAGTTTTTAGAGCCTGATCAGAGGTTTGGGTCAATTTTTAAGGCCAGTCAAAGGACCTCCTTGCACAAAAGTGACAGGTTGCAAAAAGGGATAAAATGAGTTTTAAATGAGGGTTTAGTGATCGAACTTGTTTCTAATTAGTTCGAGATGATCAGTGGATCAATTTGAGATTCAAATATTTGGAAATGAAATTTTTTTTATAGCCAGACCCACTTTGGGGTCCGACTAATTCCATCAGCTAGAATGAGTCAAAGAATGAAAATAATGACTCAAAATCACAATCAAATCAAGGTAAGGTAACTTCAAATAAAAGGGACTCATATAAGTCAAGGTGAAGGGAAAAAGGAAGAGATGATAGATTCAAGCCCTATTTTCTCAAGAGTTGCATGATCTTCATTAGAAAGATGTTCTTGCTTATGGAAGAAATCAGTTCCTCATCTTGTTTAATGCATCCTGTGTGGGTTATATGGAAACCAAAATAATAAGTAATAGACAATAGACTAATGTGTGCTGGAGAGTAGTGTATGACATAGATTTGGAAGACAATAACCCCAATCTCATGGAAGAGGAGAGTTTAACGTAGAGGGAGCTGACTAGAATAAGAAAAGAGACAGTCCATGTCTCTTAAAAGTGTCAATCAACATTTTAAAATCCAATCCACCTCATCTCATGCCATTCAAAGGAGAACAAGATGGTGACTTCAAGGGGAGCTTGGGAATTGTTTAAAATGAAGTCAAGCTACTTGGAGATAGACCATGCAAGCATTAAAAAGAGGCAGTTGGTTGAATTGTTGTCCACAATGGAGAGAATTGAAACTAGTTTGTAGCAAAGAGGAAGCAATCTAATCTAAAAACTCATGTGTGGAAAGAGGCTCAGCTGTATGAAGGAGATGCCATGAAAATTAAAGCCTTCACAAGTAATTAACAAGGAGTTATCATGTTTTAAATAGTAGCCCACACATTTTATAAAAGGGGACTCCACGCAATGTATAAAGGACACCCTTCCATGCCAGTCAAATCGAGATATCATAGATAGAGGAGATGCCATTCAAAGTGTAGTGGATAGATCACACCAACAATAGAGGAAATCATAGTCAAACTGATAGCTCACACCTCTAAACAAGCAGAACATGCTAGTAAAACTCAAAATAGAACCAGTGCTTGCCATTTCAAAGGAGGAGCCCACATGACATATATAAAGCTTGTGAATTGCATAAAGACAATGCAATAGGCTATAAAGTACTGCAAAGAATTCCATGTGGGTATTGAAAGGATAAGTTGGCTAAGATCAAAGCCACAACAAATGAGAAGTCAACATTATAACAGAGGTAGAGCCGTAGCTTTCTAAGAAGACTTACCCATGCATTAAAAAGAGAGCATTGTTTTCTTATTAATAGAGTCCCACATTTGAAGCAAGGAGAGTGCATGAAGTTGGAAAAGGAAGTTAGGGATGTTAGTAATAAAAGGGACCCTGATATAAAATAGACAAGGTAGCCGGTAGAAAAACCATTTCCAAGCACAAAAATGGAACAAAGCCACATTAGTTTACAGTTCATGTAAGCTTTGGGAATGAAGAACCTACACAATACAAAAGAGAGTCCACATGAATCAAAGGGAGCTATTTCAAAGGCCCAAGCTGCCTATTTGAAGGCAAGAAATATGAGATCTAGTGCCTGTAGAAGCATAGAGTATACCGTAAGGAAAATGTATATAAAAGATAGAGGCATAAGCATTAACCACACACAAAGCACTACCAGCTTGCATTACAATATAAAAACAGGAAGCTGCATCAAATATGGTCTAAGTTTTGAAGAACAGGCCACATTAGAGGAAGGGAACTAATGAAACAATATCCCACATTTTTCATGTTTGGAAACTTTTATAAGTTTAAATACTATTCAAGATGGAAGAGAGGGTTTCTTAAAGACATGCGATTTTTGGAAGCAACTTAAGTTGCATGGTGAAGCTTGTGGTTGGCCAGCTTGGAGGCAAGTTGGTGAAAATTTTAGACAAATATGCACATGTGTTTATGTGGCATTAAAATGCCCAAACACACACTATCACACCATGTGTCAGATCCTATGATGGGTGCATGCCAACAAAAAGAAGATGCATGCCAGATAAATAAAGTGGGAAAGTGAGATGTTGACACGTGTCAGTAGGTCCCACTCGGATGCTGATGTGGCAATCCAATAGCAAGTATGCAAAGGTTGGCCAATTAGAGGCTACCAAATGGCACTTGGTCAACAAAGCTTTGACCCAAATTTAAGGGGTTAGGAAAAAGTAAAATGATTTTAAAATTGTCATTTTAAAATTATTTTTTCAACATTGGGTGATGTGCAACTTTAAAATCAAAAAGGAGTTTTAATCTAAAGCTTTAACTTTAGATTGATTTAATTTTTTGAAAAATTTAAATATTAAATAGTTGCAGACCTGATAGTTATAACAGAGGGACATTTTTTAAATCAACTTTCTAGAGATTCCTGTGATGCAAATATAGTGATATTATATATCACCGAAATTGTGACAAGATGAACTTTTTGATTATGGAGTTCATTTTTACACAGGTTCTCACTACTTTGAGTTATAGCCAGAAAAGTGAAATTTGGAGCCTTCTTAGTGGAATGAGATAAAATTGAAAATGCAATTACAAGATCAGTAATAGATAGTGAAAATGTAGTTTGGGGCTGAATGTAACCACTTTCAAGTAAGTTGAATAAGGATTTCAGCAACATTTTCATGAAGTTATCAGATATTTTGATAACTCAAAAGTTTTCATTATTGAATAGAAGATAGTTTTCAATTTTGTTACAAGTAATGATGAAAAAAAAATTAGATCAAAGGGGTAGAAAGATGAAAGAGGTTTTTAGTTGAAGGAGATGGAATTTCAAGTGGACACATGTCAGGCATAGATCAGATTTGGGAATTCATCCTCTCCTATATCTTTCTATTTTTCTTTCATTGTAGTGGTTGGAATTTTGGAAATTTTCTTTGGAATGAAGGCATTTAGTAGAACTGGCCCTGGAATTGATGAACTCTGAATGGAAGATCTAGGATGTGCTGGTTCCAGACCATGAAGCTTTTGCTTTGGCTATGATACCCCTTTCCCATCCCATCAATTTCTCATTCCCAACATTTTCTCTCTTGTATGACAGCATATGTTTTTGTATAGTTTGGTTTATTAGATAATTTGTGAGTTAATTTCATGCATTTTCATGTATTATTTCAAGGAAATTAATACAAAGAATAGAGAGGGTTGAGTTTTATGTTAAATCTTGTCTCCATTCTTAGTGAGTTGTAACATTTTATGATCTTTGAACAAAGATCCTAGATCATAGTTGCAGTCTCTTAAGGCAGTATGTTGTTTCATTGTTGCTTGTAATTCAAGGAATTATGTAAATGCTTCAGGGATTCAACAAGATTGTAGGTTTATTGAGGAGGATATCAGGTAAGAATGAGATTTAAGTTGAACATTGATGTCTATTTACAAGGTGAATGGATAGATCAGATATCTGAATATATGAATAAGTATCAGATATCTAAAATGCATAAGAGAGATTTATGAATTTTTCCAATGGATCAGACACTAATCAGCTACATGGTCATTAAGCTATTGTCTATACATGGTTTTCATCCACTTTCCCCAACCCACATAAAATCAAATTCAAATTCAAATCATCCTTACATTTTATGTTGAAGAGCTAGAATAGTTTAACCCTCACTCAGCTTATGAGATTCATAGATTTTCATTTAGCTACTATAGATTTGTGTCATTTCATGAGTTATTAGGAGACATAAGGGGTTTTCATCTACAGTAAATAGATTTAGGGATATGTTTTGCACTGGTATGATACCAATTGAATTTGAGGTCTACCTGCCTAGGTCTTGCAGAGCCTAAAGTAGAAGAAGGGTCAAGCCTTAGAGTTGGCCCGATGTCTGAAATGGCATGTTAAAAATGGGAGTTAGCTGCCCCTAGATATGTCATATTCTCATTGGGATAATTGAAAACCCTCCAATATTTTCAAACACCAACAAAATGGTGACTCTACTAGGGAGTGTATTGAATCTATGTGATGGACAAACCTTGAGAATTTAAAGAGGATTCAATACAATAGAACAAATTTTGCTACAACAACGGGGTTGTGAGGTGTTTTCCATATCGTTGCTGAATTTCATGCACCCCAGTAAGTTTTTATACTTTTACAGTAGTATGTTGTGAGACTTGAATTTAAATTATGTTTTATGAATACTATAAGTCTATATTCAATCAATTTGGTATGTACAAATATTGCTATAAGTTTCAGAGTCAAATGATTGATCAGTATCTTGTTCTCTTTTCAAAATATTTGAGGATTTGCAAGTTTATTTCATGTTGAAAGTTTGGTTTAGAATTAGATCAGTAATAATTTGTGTTTCAATCTTTTCTCACAATTGTGAGTGGTGACTCTATCTCTGTAACCAGTGGTATTTAATTGTATGTGTATTCTGTTGAGGGCTTTTAGCACATTGTGGCACAAATCTAAATTTTTTATTGAAATTCTTATTTGAAAAGAGAAGTGTAGTCCTGATCTGATGATGTTGAGAGAGTTGTGGTTCAACTTTGTTTAGAGATTTCAAATTTGAGATAAATCTGAAGAAGTTTCTTTTATCTGCTATTGTTTCAAATTAGTTTGTAGTTCTATTCAAATCTAATGCAATTCATGTCACACTTAATGTGAGTGGCAACTCAAAGTTAATCTCTGTACCAATGTAGTTCTATGCATGAAGTGTGATTAGTTGTTGCAGGAGAAGAATAGATCTAAACAGGTTGAAACATTTAAGTGGTTGCAAGATTTCTAGTGTGTTGATTCAAAAGGTTCAGTAAGGATTTGATAAGACTTTGGGTCTACTATTGTAAATGGTAGGTAGAGAAATTTCACCCATCTGAATCTTGAGGTATTGTCATTTTCATGTATTCTCTTTTCATGAAAATTGATTGTGAAAAAGTGTATTCTCTATCAAGTGATTTTTAGCACTAAAGGAGGAGAATAGTGTAAAAGGTATTATGCACTTCACTGGATCAGTTTCAGCTAGTTATATTTAAGTTGGTGAAGTGTGTTTGAAGTTGAGATTGGTAGAAGGTTATAGATCTACTACAAATTACAAATAAGAATTAGTGTGAATGAGTTTCAAAGCTTTGAAGGATGTCAAGATTCATTTCACCTAAGATACAACCAATTAGTGAAGTTCCTACATCCATTTCTACCAAGTGGTATGTGCCATTAAGTTTCCATGGTATTCATGGTTTCCTGAATGTCATTCCTAATGATGTTAGAAAATTTTTGCCTAAGTTTAGTGGGGACCATATTGTTTTAGCTAGTCATCATGTTGAATTGTTTATTGATTTGATGGGTGACTATGAGATTTCTCATGAGGACGTGAACGTGGAGTTATTTGTTGAAACCTTAGAAGGTGATGCTAGAGATTGGTTTAATTTTTTACCAGCACATTCTATTTCATCTTGGATTCAGTTGCATTATGCTTTCATGGAGCAATTTGGATAACGGGTAAGAATATCTGATTCTTATGATAAGTTCTTGAAGATTCACATTGAGGATGATGAATTGGTTACTCAATTTAATATTATATTTGCAAAGGTTTTGAATGAAATCCCTAAGAGTTATAGAATCAATGATCAAATGTGTTTAGTAGTGTATTTTGATGCATTTGACAAGAAAATGAATTATCTACTAAGGGATAAAGAACCGCAGACGTTATATCATGCTTTTGTGACCACTAGGGATATTGAGAATAATATGAAGTATGGATTGCTTAGAAGTTATTTTTCTATGAATGATTTCTGTTATAATATTCATGAAAGAAAATTTGAACATGGTCTTGATGCTTCAGTTTCAAATAAGAATATCAATACCCCTTATGTAGGTTTTAATCAAGTGGAAAATTTAGATCAGAATATGTGTATAATTAATGTTAGTTTGGTTACAAATGATGACACACATGTTCATGATGTTATAGCAATAAGATATATTTCAGACTTTGATAAGGATCAGCATTGTGGTGATTTTATGAATCAAGGTCTGATTACAGCACTAAGTTCTTCTCACGATAATTATATGTATGATGATGTAACTAATGATTCAAATTTTGACAATGCTACACCTAAATCTCAGTCTTATGTAAGTGAGAAGGCTAGGATTTATTTCTCTGATCACGAACTTGATATTGCTGATCTGATATGTCATGGAGAGATAATACAAGATGGAGAATATGAATCACACTTATCTTAGTCATAGTCAGAAGAGTAGAGTGCACATATTTCTAATGTTTCACCAATAGATGGTAAGATGGATTCACTTGATCAGTCGGATATGTAAGAAATGCATTATCTTATTCATAGATTACATCATGTTGAGAATATTATTAAATCTGAAGTTGAAAGACAGTCATCTCAATATGAGTACAAAGAAGCTGAAAGTTATCTTCCAAGTGATAAATGTGAAGTTGTTGATCTAGTATATTGTGAAGAAGCTTCATTTGTAGATAATGGCAAGACTTGTTGCTCAAGTCAAGAAGAGGATCATGCTAGTATGTGTTCATCTTCATGTGAATCAGATGCAAATTGAGAAGAAGAAAGCAATGACAGTAGTGATTATTTTTATGCAAGTAAAGGTATGAGTTCTATTTCTAGATCTAAAAGTGAAGTTTCATTTTAGAGCTATACAAGTCAGCTAGATGTTGAAAGTTGTGAAGAATATTTTTCTACACAATATGAATACAAACAGATTATCCATAAAGACGGATTATCTAATTGTGTAGATGAATGTCTTGAGAATGTGTGCAGTGATAATCAACATACAAATGATTCTAAGGTTAATAAATCAACACCTATTGGTAAGATAAATGATGATTTTCTTGCAAGACATTTGAATCACCTACATGAAGACAATGAAAGTAACTTTGATTTATATTCCACATGCTTCATTGATGGAGTAGATAGTGAGTCTGCATGTAGTTCTAATTTTTGTTCACATGCTGAAAGTCTCCATGAAGATGAAATGGATAGTGAGTTTAAAGTATGTACTAATGCCTTATATGATGAAGGTTGTGATGATGATCAACCTATGTTTTGTCAAGATGTTCAACAAGGGTCACTACATGGAGTTATTAACCCATTGTTTGAAGAAGACATAGAACTTTCAGATTTGATTGAGGATAGGTTTAATGATGATACCTTGTCTTACTACTGTAAGAGGTTAGATTGTTCTTCTTCTGAGTATGACAGTGAAAATGATGATTATGTTGCATCTAATTATGAGAACAAGGTGTTCGATGAAGGTGTTTTTGAAAATTTGCATGCGCCTTGTAATTTTTTTATGCTGAACTTTCTAATGCAAAGACCGATTCATTTTCTGATTGTGAAGAACCATTAAAGGACTCTGGATTAGTTTCAGATTTGGACATTGATGACATGTGAGAGTACCAATCAAATTGTTTATTTGACTTCAATTTGGTTATGCATAAGGATACACAATTTGAAGGTATGAGTGATTATATTCCCCGAGTTGAATATGAAGCTTTCATATTCAAAGTTGATAGCATGCATGATTTGTCTAATAAAGAAAATTTTCAATTTTAGTCTGATATGTTTGAGCATGCTGATTAGTATTTTCATAATGAGAAAATGGTTGAGAATGAAGCAAGTTTTTATATGCATTATGGAAGTAAGAATGAAGATTCAATTTTACTAAGTGTTGAGATTTAGGATACTGATCTAATTGGTGAAACTGATAGGAGAAGTATATTTATTTTACCTCATGCATGTTCAGATGAGAATCAAGTTTTTGACAAAGGTAAAGGTTTTTGTTGAATTTTGGTGGACCGTGGCCATCGTGTGTATATAGTAGGAGTTGTTGTCTTTGCTTTCAATCAAGTTGTTCGAGAGATTTTTTGAAGTTTACATATGTGGTCTGCTCTTTCTAGAGATCTAAAATCTTACCATGCCCATAAGGGGCATGGATCCTCAGAAAGAGCCACTATTGGTGCTCAAAATTGTAGCCCAAATTTTGAGCACCGTTGAAGAAATTGAGCCCTATAAATGCTTTTTGATGAGTTTGTACCTGATTGTACCTTTGAGCCCCATGAAGCGTTTAATTTTCCCAACACCCTACATTCAGTGTGTCTAAGTGTTCTATGAAGTTAAATTGTCATTCCGAGTGAATTTGTGAAGTCTTGTTTTGAGCAAGTGTCAATTCTGCATTTTCACCTTAGTGTCAAATAGTGATAGGAGGCCATGTTTGCAATTGAATATCTTGCACCCAGTAATGTTTCATGACATGCTACTTTTGGAGTGTTTAGTGTCCATACCAAAGAGCCTATGTTTCAAATTTTGAGTCATTTTGAGCCTGTTTGACTAGGTTTTGAATCCCTTTAAGTTGGTCATTTAATGTTCTCATGTTGATGCACGTTTCACATAATTCTGGGAGGCCCCATTTGATGAGTTATAACTTTTGACCAGTTGACCAAAATATTGAAATTCCTTTTGCGTTACATTTTAGATGTCAGAGATTTGTTATGTTTCAAGTTTTAGCTTATGACAAATCTGTTTGATCAATTTTCAAATGCGATTCCAAATGCAATTTATAACTTTTTACTGGTGTCATAAAGTGCAGATTGTTGGGACCCCTATTTGTGATGCTATATCCTGAAAGCCATGATAGGTGAGTTCAAATGGATTGCAGCACTATGTTGTCCTCTGAAAGTACTTTAAGTGTGCCAGTTTTTACATCTTGATGAATCCATTTGCACACTTTTCCAGGTCAATTCCATTCACAAAAAATGTTTTCTATCAGTGTTTCCAGTTTACAAAATCCAAGTAGCCCACTTTGAACGCTCGCCATTTGCATTGAGTTATTCTTAATGAGCCCATATCGTAGATCTATATTCTCTTCATGACAAAGATTCATAGATTTTCATTTAGCTACTATAGATCTGTGTCATTTGATGAGTTATTAGGAGATATAAGGGGTTTTCATCTACAATAAATAGATTTAGGGATATGTTTTGCACTGGTACGATATCAATTGAATCTAAGGTCTACCCACCTAGGTCTTGCAGAGCCTGAAGTAGAAGAAGGATCAAGCCTTATAGTTGGCCTGATGTTTGAAATGGCATGTTGAAAATGGGAGTTAGCTACCCCTAGATATGTCATATTCTCATTGGAATATTTGAAAATCCTCCAACATTTTTAAACACCAACAGAATTCAATAACCTTTTCATTGAAAGAGGAATTAAAAGATAGGTATCATCCCCTAGTACTCCTGAGCACAATGAAATAGCTAAAAGAAGAAACAGATCTATCAAGGATTGTGTAAGGACTCTAATGATTGAAAACAACGTTGCTATCAAATTCTAGAAGGAAGCCATCAACACTATAGTTCATACTTTGAACTATGTAGAGTTGAAGAAAGACTCATATAAAACTCCCTATGCATTATGGTATGGCTACAAATCCAATGTAAGTTTTCTAAAGGTATTTGGAAGTAAATGTTATATCTTGAAAGAATCTAGAAAAGACAAGTTTGATGTGAAGGGTGATGAAGGAATATTCTTAGGATATTCTTGTAGAAGTAAGGCATATAGATGTTTGAATTTGTCTCCTCATAAAATCATAGAAAGTGCACATGTGAGAATTGATGAGTTTTTAGAAAGGACTGAAGAAGAAAGAAAAAAGGAATGAGAAGATTATAGGAGATTTTATTACATCAAACCTAATACATTGTCAGACACATCTATCAATAAGGATATTTCAACTCTCGAGTATTCCTAAGTTACCGAGTTGCAAGAAGTTCAAACTGAGTCACAATGACCCAAGTCACATTTTGAAGCTATTGAGACAATTTCTATCGATTCTAAGAAACTAGAGCCAAAAGTTGAAATTCAAAATGAAGATAGTACAATTCATTCAAAAGGAAAAGAATTTGTATTGGCCAAGTATCTTAGAAGGCATCATGCACCTGATTAGATTATTAGAGATAAATAAGAAGGTACTATGACAAGAAGTAAGCTAAAAGGTACATGTTTATTTGCTGATTTTGAACCTATAAATGTTAAAGATGTATTGGAAAATTAAAGTTGGATTGAGGCTATGAATGAGGAAATAAAGAAAATAGAGAAGAACAAAACTTGGACCCTTGTTCCTAGACCTAAAGATAAAAATGTGATTGGAACAAAATGGGTATTTAGAAATAAGATAAATGAAGATGGACAAGTATCAAGAAACAAAGAAAGACTGGAGTGCAAAGGATATTCTCAAGAAGAAGTAATTGATTATGGTGAGACTTTTACTCCTATTGCAAGATTAAAATATGTCAAGACTCTACTTGTGTATGCTACTCATAGAGGATTCAAAGTATATTAGATGGATGTTAAATGTACATTTCTCAAAGGCATTCTTGAAGTCTACATTGAGGAACTAGAAGGTTTTGTTGACCCAGAAAAAAGGGACATGGTCTGCAAATTACATAAAGCATTATATGGTATGAAACAAGCTCATAGAGCATGGTATGAGAGGTTGCACAACTACCTTATATAGATTGGTTTTCAGAGAACTAATTGTTGTCACTTAGGTTTTCACCCTTGTCCAAAGCCTATGCATGAGGACAACCTAGTGAAACATGGAAATAGCCTCCAAGCTGTGGGACTTGAACTATGAGGTTGAGTCTCCAGAGAAGGTCGGCTTCCTCTTACTATCAAGATGCACCTAACTACTCTTGGAGAGGAAAATGGAGAAGGAGAGCATGAGAGCAAATCTACTTAATCTAATCTAAAGATATGATGCACCAAAATAGAGTGTTTAGACCAATCTCTACATGTATATGCACTATTGAACCAGAATGAAACTAAGGATATACACATTCAGACTTTCTTTAATCTAATAATCACATATAGATCAAAAGACCAAGATGAATGACACAAGGAAAAAGAGATTCACTTATATTATCATTCATAGGCTGAGGAGATATAGTCATACAGATCATAGATCTCTACAAAACCCCAGTAAGAGGTAATGAGTTCTTGCACTTTCATACCAATGGTTGAAGGAGATAAGGCATAAATAATGCAATTCAAAGGCAAGGGGAATTTTACACTAGAATTGTAGAGCAATAGCAGAGAACAACAGAGAATGATCAACCACACAAAATTCATTAAATTTTTGTCTTTATAGTGCAGGCATAACCAAGGTGCCCTCTAACTGTATTTATTTCACAACTACCTGCCATTAAGTCCTACAAGGAACAATCAAGGAGAAAATTTGATCTGGGTACAGATCCAGATGCAATGATATCTAATCTTGGTTGGAACAGGGCCCCGAGAAGATGGAAATAGTGCCATAACTGTGCTCTGACTAGGTAGATAGATAGATTGGAGTGGTAGAGTGTTCGTCTTTGTTTCACATTTACTCCATGGTGGTTGAAATTGATCATGAAGATCAGATTCATGCAAAACCCTTGATTTTCCCTGTTTCTGTCTCATGAATCAGTAAGGTCACCAAATCAACCTATCTTGGCACTGGGATGAGCCACATGGACCAATAGTCTTTTATCTTTTTACCACCCTGCAAAGTCTCCTCGAGTTGAAAATGTCTTTTAACTAATTACGCCAACTCAACCTTGACTATGGTGGTCTTGCTAAAACCTTGACTGTGGCAATTATTATAATCGATGTCATTAACTGTGAATGTTTCTTGATCCACTGGGACACATGTCATTGAGGCGCTATGTCGCTATGCGTATCCTTTGAGAAATTTCCCATAGTGAGATAGCGCCTGTCGTGGATCCAGATAGATTTGACAATTGGGAAGACTTGCCGAATTACTGAGCTTTGCCCTTAAAAATTTTGGGCCCACAAACTAGCATTATCACACTTGGAAACTACCTAGCACAACCTTGCATCATCCCTGTGGTTCACACAAGAACACGGGTCCACCTTGCTATGTGTCACTGAGGTGCTATGTCACTATGGGTAACATCCTTGTAGCTTTCCATAGCGAGATAATGCCTACCATCGATTTCCGTAGATCTATAGTGATCAATAAAATTGTACAACTATACACTGAGTTGGCTAAATGGACCAATGAAATACCACCATTGTACTTATGACCCACCTGAAAACTACCACCAAGGATGAACTATAATTTTACTTTGGAGAAGGGTAGGCCCATTACGTCATCTATGCCACACGTCGCTGAGGTGCTATGTCACTATGGATAATTTCCTCCCAGCTTCCCATAGTGAGATAGCACCCACCATTGATTTTCTGAGATCTGGCAGCGAGCAAGATGGATCTGACCTATCAATATACCAACCAATAGAAACTAGCCAAATGCCAACCTGTCTGACAAGTCCTCATTTGCGATTTGCCAAGTGAAGCAAGACCCACATTCTACATAGTCATACCTTAGCCAATGAAAGATTGATCAACTACCAACGTCCCTAACAAATTTCCTTGCTGACATCCGATCGAGCATACTTGGGACCCACCCTCCTTTTGATGTTTTCATAGTATACTTTCCATCTGGGCACTATGTCACCAACGATGAGGAAGATGGATTTTCCAATAGTGCCATAGCACCCACCGTTGTTTGAGCAAAACCCAACATTGGAGAAATAATCAAGGAAAAAAGGGGGACCCATCGACCACATGGCCAAAAGGCACTATGTCACAATGGAAAAATAATGTGCAACTTCGCAGAGTGAGATAGCGCCAATCGTAGATCTAGATTGATCCAACAATGGGGACTTGTAGGCCCATGAAAATATTAAAATGTACAGGGAAGAAATATCATAAGGTTCCATCATTTAATTTTTTGATATTCCTGGGATGTTTAAAATAACATTAAACTGGGAAGTGACCATTGGGTGGGAAAGTATTTAAAATTCAAATATTTAGCGGGGGGCAAAAAATGCAACATTTTTGGCGACTCATAGGGGATGCTAGCCTACTATGTAGAAGACCAGTGGCCTGAAGCATCCATTGGGCTATAGAGTCAAAAGATGTAGATCTAGTGTATACTGTGAAACCCTAACCCTACCTCTAAGAGGAAAACCATGAAACCTCTTTCTTTGCAACTGGAACCAGAGACAAAACCTTCTTTCTACAACCATAAAACTTCAAGAAAATTGGCTATCTCATAGAGAGATAGTTGTAATCATGCACTTCTTTGAAATGTAGGGAAAAAACTAGAAATGAAACTAAACTAACTATGGACATGAAATCTCAAACCCTCAGAAACATGGCTTGAGATAGATCCCATTGACTGGGATGGGCAAAATTTCACCACTTGGCTTGCTTAACTAGGAAGCATTGGCCTGCTTGCAACTGACAACCAGATAGGGACCACTCCATAATGCATCAAACTTTGAGTGTCTTCCTAGTTTTTCCCTATCTGCATCCCATTTCAGAACCAAATCTCCCTCCTTGAAGATTTTGACCCTAGCCTTCCTGCCAAAACTCTTTTTACTTGCATAGCATTACTTCTCTTCTCTTCTAGCTCCATCAGCTCTACCAATCTTACTGTCATGGCATCATCTTCAATCAATTCTAGTTGATGAGCTAGCTCTAGGGATGGAAACTCCAATGAAATTGGAAGCCTTGCTTCTCTACCATATACTAACACAAATGGTGAATTCCCTATTGACCTTTTAGGCATTATTTTGTCAGCCCACAGTGCAGTCTTCATCCTTTTATGCCAACACCTTTGGTTATCTTCTATTGTTCTTTTCATGATCCTGATCAAGTTATTGTTGGAGGACTTAGCCAAACCATTGCCCTGAGGATAGTAATTTGAGGATGTGCTCAAATAGATATTATGATCTACTGCCCATGCACAAATCTAAGCTCCAACAAAAGACTTTGCATTATTTGAAATAATGGTTGAAGGGGCACCAAACCTAGTCACAATTCCATTAAGAAACTCAACAACTAAAGATTCGGTGGCATCCTTCAATGCAACTACCTCTATCCATCTAGTGAAGTAATCTGTAATAGCTAGAATCCACTTGTAACCAAAACTAGAAAAAGGATTGATAGGGCATATGAAATCCAATCCCCACTAAGAAAAAGGCTGGTTCACCTGAATAGGATGAAGGGGATGAGCTGCAAGGCTTTTTTTTCTAGAGAAGAAGGCACATTTTTAACACTTCATCACATACTTATGGAAATCATCAAACAGAGATGGCTAGTAATAACCAGCCCTCATGATCTTCATTGCAGTTGTCCTTGCTGAGAAGTGGCCACCATCAGGACCATCATGAAGTTCTTTGATCATTTTTTCAGCTAGGTCTGTATCAAGGGATCTTAATAGGGCTCCATTAAAATCTTTTGTAAAGAGGACATCATCAACTATTACATAAGGAATTGACTGTAATCTATACTATCTCCTTTTAGTTCTATCTAATCCTTTAGGGTATCCTTTGCCTAATAAGAAATTCATCATATCATCCATCCAACTCTTTGGGTCACTATTTCTTACCTCTTTTTGCTTTGTCAGTATCATAGCAGCTTCCTCATCAGGTTCCTGAGATGATAACATCTATTTACACAACCCCCTCCTTCTTACCAGCTTGGTAATTTGAATGTCAATATCATATTCCATTACTTTAGTAATCTAGCAAGCTCTTTTCTCACTAATATCTTTGCTCAAAAGGAAATCCTTGACACTGGTGTGGGGTACTAACAAATGAATCTTATTATGAGACAGGAGGTGTCTAAATTTCTTTAATGCTTTGATGACTGCAAGGGCTTGCTTCTCTACATAGCTATATTTATCTTCATATTCTTTAAGCCCTTCACTAAAGAAAGCTATGGGCTGCTTGTCACCCTTATCACTTCTTTGAGTCAGGACAACAGAAATTCTTGACTCACCACCTAGGATATAAAGGATGAAATCTTTCTCAAAATTTGGATTCATGAGAGTAGGGGATGAGGCTTTGGCTACCTTGATCTCTTCAAAACTTTCCTTCCCTTCCTTGGTCCATGCAAAGACCATACCTTTCTTGAGCATAGCTATAAGAGGTTTCACCATGGTAGCAAGATTAGGGATAAATCTTCTCACAAAATTTAACCTACCTAGGAAACTTTGCAGCCCTTTCTTTTGTTTAGGAAGAGGGAGGGCAAGAATTGCTTTTGTCCTCTCTGGATCAATGGTTAAGCCATCCTCAGATACAATATGTCCTAATAATTTTCCTTGGTTAGTAGCAAAGACACACTTTCTTGGGTTAAGGGAAACCCCAAACTCTCTGCATCTTAAGAATACCTATCTTAGATGATCAAAATGATCTTTTGTATTCTTAGAATACATTGTAATATCATCAAGGTAAACTAAGACAAACTTGTCAATCAATCTTTTGAAGGTCATCTCCATTGCCTTTTGAAATGTAGCACCTGCATTGGTTAGCCCAAATGGTAGCTTACAATAATCATAGGTACCCCATTTAGTGGTGAATGTAGTCTTGTACCTATCAGAATCTTTAACCAACACTTGATTGTAGCCAAAAAATCCATCAAGAAATGAAAATCTCTTTGAACCACTGACCTTGGACAAAATCTACTCCATAGGAGGGAGAGGGTGGTGATCTTTAATGGAAGCTTGGTTAAGGTCCCTAAAGTCCACACACAATCTAATTTCTTTGTTCTTCTTCCTAACAGGGACAAGTTTTGCTACCCATGATGAGTGCTTGATAGGGAAAATTATGCGGGCCTCAATCAACTTGGATAGCTCCTTTCTCATTAAGGGTTCAATTTTAGGATTCACTGGTCTCTATTTTTGTCTTACTAGTTTTACATCATTAATTAAATCTATGGTATGCTGAAATAACCTTGGGTCAAAACACTTTAAATCATCATATGTCAAGAAAAATATATCATTAAATTCTTGACATAGGTGAATAAAACTCTCCTGCTCAATTTTAGAACATACCTTACCCATGTTCAAGGATTTTCCATCAGCAATCATGACTAGAGTGTAGTCATCTTCATCAGCAGCTAGGTTCATGGCCCTTCCTCTCGCTTGATCATCATGATTAAAAACACTCTCTAGAGTAATGAGACCTTTAGGCAGCTTGTTGGATCTGAGGTTAATGATTTTGTCACCATACCGATCCTACAGTCTTGACTGATTTCTCTCTGAAATTTTTTCCTCATTCTACAAGAAGCTCACAATTTTCTCATCAGACTCAAACACTTGCCAATGGATGTTGTTATTAGGGATGGTAGGCCTTACTACCACTCTGAGTTTTTGCTTCTTCTCCTCCTCAAGATTCCTTGGCACATCATAAGATGCACCTATTGCTGCAAGTCTATCAGCATATCTATTTTCTTTTCTAGGGATGCTTTCAATATTAAATGTATTAAAACCCTCAAGAAAATCACATACCCTATTTTTATAAGACTTGAGCAAACCATTCTTGGTGGTATTCTTATTTCTCACCTAATTAACCACCAACTCACTATCTCCATACACCCTTAAGGTTTGGATTCCTCTTTTTTGAGCAAGTAGGAGACCTTGAATCAAGGATTCATACTTGGCTACATTATTAGTGAAACTGAAATGGAGCCTGAAGGAGTAGTAACCTACTTATGTAGGAGAAATCAACATCACACCAGCCCTTGATCCATTTCTATTTCTTGAGCCATCAAAGTACATACTCCATATCCCACTCATATCTTCTTTAGTCTCCACAAGATTTGGAACTAGAGCATCTTTCTCCAATATACAATATGTACTAAGACCTATCTCAAGGGTTTTTGGCATAAGATCAAATTGATATGTGTTAGCCCACTCATCCAAGAAAAAATTAGGTATCTCTGCTAGGGAAGTGGTGGGCTCATTCGCTATCTCATTCTCATCCATCTGTAGAATAGGGAAATTCATGTTGATGGGGTTGGGGGTGTAAGATTTGGTATGATGGAGGCCTTGAGGCTCTGCTCTGATTGAAGCATTGGCTCCATATCTCATTTTGAAAGACATATATGACCAATCAGAAGATATGAAACCACCTATTTGGGTAGTAAAGTCTCTTGACAGACAGATGGAAAAATATGGCTTGACCTCAGTAACAGAGATATCTTGTTTTACAGTACAACTAGGGCATGCATGTAAGGCCATCTCCACATTCCTAAGGATCCCTATAGTCTTGAAAGTAATACCATCCAACTATAATACATCCCTAACAATGGGCTCATATTTCATTCCCAAAGCATTAGCAACACACCTAGGTATCACTGAACTACTAGCCTCTGAATCAATCATGCAATTATGGACTAGTTTGCCCCCTATAATTAGAGAAACATAGAATGGAGGAGGTCTAAACTTTTATCTTTTTTTTTTATCTCCCTTAATGGTTGTACTAGGCATGTCACACATTCCATGCTGAGTGTCTAATCCTTTGGTTTAATTCTCTCCAATTCTTGTTGCAGCAACAACATCCCACATGGATATATTCACATTTGTCTTCTTCATTTTCTCTACCACATTGAATGGCATAGCAAGTGCTTTGGTAGAAGCTTTGGGAGCTACAATTGTATGAGGTTGAGATGGAATAACCTAAGGATCACTTGTATCCTTTCTGCCATGATTTTTCCTTTGTTGCTGAAAGGTACTGGATTGATTATTTGTTGCTTGTTCATGAGATATTGCATTTAAAATTGAGGCCTAATTGGGAGGAGGACGGACAACATCTTCCATGGCTCTTATTTTTCTTCTAGTGTTATGAGCAATGGAATCCTAGTTTACATTACAATGTTCCTCCATCTGATGATTCATAAAAGAGCAATCACCCTGTCTTTACATATCTTAGGCATCTTTAAATTGGTCCTCCTTGTATGCTTGTTTTGTTGCAGGTTCTTGGACTGTCAAAGCCATAAAAGATTTATCTTTTTGACAAATACAATAGCCATAAGAGTAGTTATAGGAGGGAAAAAAATCTTGATCTTGAGCCATATTGTTTTGAGGGACTATGGCCCTACTTTGGTTTATATTTGAGTTTGAACCATGGCCACCCTTCTTACTCTGATCAAAAGAATTGTTCCAATGATTAGGATTTAGAGGCCTACCACTGCTTGGAGTTTGGTATTGTAATTGATGAGGCTTACTACCTTGAGCTTGCTATCTTTCTAAAGTAAGCACCTTCTTGCTTACTTTTTGCATCATAGAGGAGTTATCCTTCAGCTTCTTCCCATAATCTTGCAATTTTTTCTCTAAGTTCTTTTCTCTTTTATCCATGTTTTGCATCAAAGATTGCATCATCTCTTTGATTTCATCTATCCCATTTGAGGATGAGGAAGCTTAAGGGACTGGGACAAGGGATTGTGATGTAGAAGTCATGGGAAGGGAAGCCATTGCTAGTTGATGATTTGGAACATTAAGAAAGAAGGGCATAGGAGGCCTTGGGGCTAGTTTACCTCCTTGTATTAGGATGTTCTCTGATTTTATTGCTATGTCATAAGCATTAGGCAAGGTATCTCCTCCTATAGTTTAGATTGTAGTGGCAATATCACAATTAAAAGCTCTAAGGTAATGCAAGAAGGCATTACCAGGGGTAGGCTTCATTGAAGTAGGTATTCTATCCCATGTCTTTTGAAATTTATAATTAAAATCAGTCATACATTCATGGGGGGCTCTTTTTATAGTAGTCAACTATTCTAACAGTGACAAATGGTCACTTTTGTCCTCAAAATGTTTACATAATCCTGCTCCTAATCCATCCCAATCTGTCATAGAACCATGAGCTAAACCTCTATACCATTGTAGTACTTTTTCGTTTCAAGGATGAGGCTAGGAGCCTAACTACAACATCATCCTCTGTAATACCATGGATATTGCAGACATTTGCAACCTCTTGAATGTGTTCTGAGAGAGAGATGGAGGTTTCACCAGTAAACCATGGCATAACTTTAAGGGCAGCTACTGGTATGTCATGTCTTTGGGCTAATAAGAGAGGGCTCCCACCATTAAAGGTGGAAAAAGTATGAGTTCTAGGCAACACCATATAGACAAGTGATCTATTGATATGTATTGAGGGCAGTCTAGGCTGAGATCTAATAGCAAGAGGAGTAGAGACAAATCTTGTAGGTGTATTTGTTACTATTTCACTCCTAACTGGTGATAAAGATAGTTTAGTCTTCCTTCTTCTAGGGTTTGAAAATGAAAGCTCTCGATACTGAAACTTACCTCTAGAAGATGCCCTTGTTTCAGCTCTGGGCATGAATCACTACAACTTTGGTCTGGAACTAGATATGTATTTGAAGCTTAGAGTCACCAAGTACTTTGAAGAATGAGCCTCTTGAAGGCTTAAATAATGAAGCCAGTACTATCTCCTCAGTATTGATCTTGAAATCTTCCCTTTTGACACCAGTAGGCTTGAAATTTCTAAGACGTTGTCCCACTGGGCATGCCAAAAACTGTTGTCACTTAGGTTTGCGTGCTTATCCAAAGCCTATGCATGAGGACAACCTAGTGAAACATGAAAACAACCTCCAAGCTATGGGACTTGAGCTATGAGGTTGAGTCTCCGAAGAAGGTCAGCTTCCTCTTACTATCAAGATGCACCTAACTACTCTTGGAGAGGAAAAGGGAGAAGGATAGCATGAAAGAAAATCTACCTAATCTAATCTAAAGAGGTGATGCACCAAAATAGAGTGTTTAGACCAATCTCTACCTGTATATGCACTATTGAACTAGAATGAAACTAAGGATATACACATTCAGACTTGCTTTAATCTAATAATCAAACACAGATCAGAAGACCAAGATGAATGACACAAGGAATAAGAGATTCACTTATATTATCATTCATAGGCTGAGGAGATATAGTCATGCAAATCATAGATCTCTACAAAACACTAGTAAGAGGCAAAGAGTTCTTGCACTTTCATACTAATGGCTGAAGGAGATAAGGCAGAAATCATGCAGTTTAGAGGCAAGGGGAATTTTACACTATAATTGTAGAGCAACAATAAAGAACATCAAAGAATGATCGACCACACAAAATTCATAAAAAAATTTCCATTATAGTGCAGGCATAACTGAGATGTCCTCTAACTATAGTTATTTCACAACTACCTGCCATTAAGTCCTACAAGGAACAATCATGGAGAAAATTTGATATGGGTATAGATCTTGATGCAATGATATCTAATATTGGTTGGAATAGGGCCCCAAGAAGATGGAAATGACACCATAACTATGCTCTGGCTAGGTAGATAGATAGATCGGGGTGGTAGAGTGTTCTTCTTTGTTTCAAATTTACTCCAGGGTGGTTGAAATTGATCATGAAGATCAGATTCATGCAAAACCCTTGATTTCCCCTGTTTCTATCTCATGAATTAGCAAGGTCAGAAAATCAATCTATCTTGGCACTGGGATGAGCCACGTGGACCAACAGTCTTTTATCTTTTTGCCACTCTACAAAGTCTCCTCGAGTTGACCATGTCTTTTAAATAACTGCACTAGCTCAACCTTGATTGCGATGGTATTGCTAAAACTCTGACTGTAGCAATTATTCTAACCACTGTCATTAACTATCAATGTTGCTTGAGCCACTGAGACATGTGTCATCGAGGTGCTATGTCACTATGCATACCCTCTGAGCAATTTCCCATAGAAGGATAGCACCCACTATGGATCCAAATAGATCTAATGATCGAGAAGACTCGTCAAATTACTACACTTTTCCCTTAAAAATTTTTGGCCCACGAACCAACGTCAGCACACTTGGCGACCACCTAGAACAACTTGGCATCATCCCTGCAATTTACAAGAGAACATGGGTCCACCTTGCTACATGTTACTGAGGCACTATATCGCTATGGGTAACATCCTCATAGCTTTCCATATCAAGATAGCACCTACCATCAATTTCCTTAGAACTACGGTGATCAATAAAATTGTACAACTACACACTGAGTTGGCTGAATGGATCAATGAAATACCACCATTGTACTTATGACCCACCTGACAGCTACCACCAAGGATGAGCTGTAATATTACTTTGGAGGAGGGCAAGCCCATTAGGTCATTTGTGCCATGCATCATCGAGGTGCTATGTCGCTATGGACAATTTCCTTGCAACTTCCCATAGCGAGATAGCGCTCACTATTGATTTTTTGAGATATGGTAGCGAGAAAGATGGATCCGACCTATCAGTATACCTACCAATAGAAACTAGCCACATGCCAACCTGTTTGACAAGTCCTCATTTGTGGTCCGCCAAGTGAAGCAGGACCCACATTCTACATAGTCATACCTTAGCCAATGAAAGATTGATCAACTGCCAATGTGCCTGACATATTTTATCGCTGGCATCCGATGGGGCATACTTGGGACCCAATCTCCTTTTTATGTTTCCATAGTATACTTTCCATCTAGGTACTATGTCACTAACAACGAGGAAAATGGATTTTTTGATAGTGCCATAGCGCCCACCGTTGATTGAGAAAAACCTGGTGTCGAAGAAACAATCAGGGAAAAAAGGGGGATCCACTGGCCATACAACTGAAAGGTGCTATGTTGCTATGGAAAAACAATTTCCAACTTCCCATAGCGAGATAGCGTCAACCATAGATCTAGATTGATCCAATGATGGGGACTTGCAATCCCGTGAAAACATTAAAATGCATAGGGAAGAAATATCGTAAGGTTCCATCATTTAATTTTTTGATATTCTTTAGATGTTTAAAATAACATTAAACTGAGAAGTGATTGTTGGGCTGGCAAGTATTTAAAATTTAAATATTTGGCAGGGGGCACAAAATGCAACACTAATGATAACAATAGTTTGTATATCAAGGAAGGAACAGATAACAAGATGGTGTTGGCAGAAATATTTGTGGATGACACTTTATTTATAGGGAATGATGATCTATGCAAATTTTTTTTAGAACAAATGAACAATGAGTTTGAAATGTCCATGTTTGGTGAGATAAAATTCTTTGTTGGACTACAGATATAGTAGAGAAAGAATGGTATCTACATTACTCAATCTAAGTATATCAAAGAGATACTCAAGAAATTTGGAATGGAAGATTCTAAACCAGTTGGAACCCCCATGTGTACTAGACTAAAGCTTACCAAAGAAGATGATTCAAAAGAGGTAGATTAGACCTTATACAGACCAATTATTGGAAAATTACAATATGTAGTTCATACAAGGCCTAATATTGCTTTAGTAGTTGGGATAGTGGAAATATTTTCAATTAAACCCAGAGGAAATCATATGATGACAATCAAAAGAATTTTGAGATATCTAAAATGTACTAAAGACTTTGGCTTATTGTACAAACTTGGAGGAAACATAGACCTAAAGGTATTCACTAATGTTGATTGGGTAGGAAATCTTGATGATAGAAAGAGTACAAGTGGTGGAACATTCTTTCTTGGTAAAAGGTTGGTATCTTGGACAAGCAAAAAGCAAAATTGTACATCTCGATCTATAGCAGAAGTAGAATATGTTGCAACAATAGTGAACTATTCTAATATTGTTTGGTTTAAATAGTTGTTGGAAGGCATAAAAGTTGAGATCAAAGATCCAATTGTCATATATTGTGATAACACCAGCACAATTAACATATCAAAGAACCTAGTGATGCATTCCAAAACTAAGCATATTGCTATAAACTATCATTTTGTAAGATAATTGGTGTAGAATAAAGAAATCAGATTGGAATATGTTCATACAAAATAACGGATTGCAAAAATATTCACCAAGCCATTACCTAAGGATGCATTCCTATATCTAAGAGGTAAGTTAGGGGTCATTCCCCTATTTGAAGCTCACTAAATAAAGTTTTAGTCATACATCAATAAGAACCAAGTTGAAGATCAATTAGTTGATGCAACATAAGAAAATATTGCATATGAATCAGTACTCAAGGTACATTGATACTAATTTGATATGTGTTGTCTTTGGCATGTATTATCAAAGAGGGAGAAGTTTACTATCATATCTTTCTAAAAAAAAATTGAGAGAGAAGTATAGTATCAAAGAAGTTATGTAATTCCTTTATAGAGGGAGATTACTACATGAAAGAAAATAAGTTTTTGGTGAAAATCTAAGAGGGATATAATTTCTATCAGAGAAATTCTTGTTCTCAAATTTCATTATCCTATGACATGTTGTGTCGCCATCAATGCCAAAGAGGGAGATTGTTGGATACAATTATCTAATTGTGTGTTGTATTTGATGTTACACAAATGTTATATCAGTTGTCAGTCAGTGCTTACTGAGCTCACTTGGTCAAAAAGATAGTTTTCCTTGTCTATTGGGTGTTCTTGAAAATTACTCTGCAAAGAAAGTGTCTACCGAGCTCTCTCGGGCATCAAAAGAATTTTGGCAAGAAAAGGTATTAACTAAGTTCTCATGGTTAGTGAAGGAAAGTTGGAAAAATTTAGTGTTCACTAATTTCACTCAATTTCCACAGGATTTTGCAAGTTCATAGTGTTAACCAATCTTCTATTGGTTAACAATGGAAATTATCTCAAAACTAGTGTTTATCGAGCAAGGTTGACCAATGAAGGATTTTGTTGTTTTGACATAAGAAGTTTAATTATTTTAAGTATTTTTTCTAGCTGACTATGGTGATGATTATTGGTTATTGTAATTTTTAATTGAGCCAACTTAACAATTTGGATGGTATAAATGAAAGGTCAAGTTGAGATTTTAGTGTGTGTGCAAATGTGTTGATTGAATTGAGAAAGAAAGAGTAAGAGTGAACTTGAAGGATAAGCAAGTATCCTTGTGGAGCAAAAAAGTGTTATTCAATCAAGAAGGATCAAGTATGAAGTAGAATAGAGATTTGTAATTAGCAATTCAGTTGCATCGCAATCAAGTCATTTCATTGTTACTTTCTTACCATTGTAGTAGTGATCTAAAATCTCTTAATAGAGTTGGTTTAACAACTAGTTGTAAATCCTCTTGCAAGGACACTCCTTATAGGGTGATTAAATCCTCTAACAATATCACACCTAATAGTGTGTTTTGTAACCTTTAACTAGGTTGGATCCTAACAGGGCTCACTTCAAAAGAGTGAAAATAGTAACTAGTTATATTGGTGGTTCTTCCCACATTGGGTTTCCACGTTAAATCTTGGTGTCTCATGTGTTCATGTTATTTCTCTCATGCTTGAAAATTAATCACTGTTGATATTTTAAGACCAGTTAAAAGTAAATCACACTCTACATTACTAAGTTACAAAATCTTTAGCATGTTTACCAAATAATAGCAACAATAAGTTTTAATTGTTAACATCCAAGGGATCTAGGATTTATTCTAGTGGTAACTGATTCACCCCCACCCACCCCCCCCACCTCCCCCCCCCCCCCTCTCAGTTACTCCTTCTATATTTCCAACAAGGAAGAGGAAAAAGATGGAACTAGTAAACAAATGGAGTTAAGATCACCCAATCCAATGGAGAAGGTGATCAAATCACTTCAAACTAAGAAAATAATGTATTTAAGGAATTGTATGTTTAATGATACATATTAAATCAGTTCCTAACATAAAATGTGCTAAAGTCCAGATTTGAATAAGTATAGATACATAAGAAAAAATCTATAAAAGGACTAGAAAAACATAATCATGTATACAAAGAATGATGAACATCAATAAAATTATCTATATTGATGGAGAATTGCAATATGGATAGAGTACTTCAGAAGCTAAACTTGTGTACAGGTCAAGTTAGATGGAAGAGACCAAGGTATTTACTAAAGACCTATCTCAAAGGAACAATATCAATTGAGACAACTAGTTTCCACCTACCTATGTATAAAACATATTAATAGAGAACCTAAATCAAGAGAAGAAAGTCTCTAACAAAATTTTAAGACATTTTTTCATACCTTGCATACATAATTTGAGAGTATATAGCAATGTGAGCAAAAAGAGATCCAAAAAAATTCTAAGACAAGAAGTTTTATTGAGTGAAGATTTAAGTAGAGCCAAGTCATCTAAAGATAAGAAATCTTACAAACCCTAACAAAGAAAAATGGTAGCTTCATCATCCACAAGAAAGAGTCAAGGAGTAGAGATTAGTAACATTCAATTAGTGAGGAGTGACACTTGTCCTCCACCTAGGTTTTTGTGTTATTAGTAAGATCACAATGAAAGATGACTCAATGGGTGTGTTATCTTTGATACCACCTAAGGTGATTATTATACATGATGTGAAGAGTTTATGCATGCATAAGGTTAGAGAAGTAGGTGATTATGAGATTTGGGAATCATATGAGAAATTCTGTGACAAAGGAATTCTGAAAGAAAAATTCAAAATTATTTAGAGGAAAGGGTTAACTTGTGCCCTACAGTTTCCAAGAAATCTTAAGATCAAATGGATCAAGGTTTTATTGAGTAGGATCGACAACATGAAGTTTTGGCTACATAATGGACCAATCAAGAAAACCAAGAAGAAGATTGACAAGGTTATAGGTTATCCCACACAGGACAAGAAGAAGACTATGTAAAGTTTGATTTGAGAAGAAGTTGGAAAAGACATAGGAGATGAGTGGAATGGATGAGGATTGTCCATCTCAAATATTTCAAATCCATTGCTTGAATTTGCAGTAAGAATGATTAGTCACATATTCTATAAATCTAGTAGCTTGAATAGTGTGACATGTATGGCAGTGTATCAAGCATGGAAGATAGTCATGTAAGATCATGACTAAGATCTTTTCGATTTGTAGAGACTAAAATTAGTAGAAAACCTGATATCCATTAGGAACACAAAGAACTCAATGTGTTATTTTAGATTACTTGTCCTGTGTGTTTTATTCTATATTTAGAAGAATTTTCTTGGTATTGGTAATATTGTTTGGGAACAATGAAAATTAGAGACAAGAATAATTAATCAATACATAACATGACTAGGAGATAATTTCTATGATACATATTTCAAAGAATTCAAGAAAAGAATAAAGATGAGAATGAGAATACCAAAAGAATTGGTAATAAGACATTATAATGATGTTTGTTTCTTAATAGACATAGATTACACATTTGTGTAGGAAGTAAAGCAGAGGAAGTAACAACTTATTAATCCTAGATTAGTTTTAATAAGGCAATGACAAAATACTTAATCATAATCTAGAAAAATTACAATGCAAGCTAAGTAAATATTATATGTTGAGTGACCAGAGTGAGTCAAGTAATCAATGTAAGCTGAGTGATCTAAGCACGTTGAGCATAAGTTGCTATCCAATGCATGCCAATAAGATAGTTAGTGCTGAGTCACTTAAGTTATGAGTAGTATATACATGCTAAGTGATTCAGGGACTAAGAAAAAAGAGAATGTCAAGCTATTTAGAAGCCAAGTTTCAACATCGAAAGAACAGTAAAGGATGAACATTAAGTCTTATGATTATGAAACATACGTATGGAGGTATATTCTAAATCCCTATGTAGTAGATGAAATCAATAAGAAAAATGGAAGCTTAAGGTGATAATATGGATCAACCACACTCGATGATTCTAACCTAAACCATCACCACCAATTCTTATTTAACAAGCAAAACACTAATGATTTTTTATGCATGCAAGGAGACAAATGCTAAGAATTGAGAGAGAAATCATGGTGGCTAAGATGGATATGATAGAGCTATGTATTGTAGAATTAGTTTGAGAAGAATAGAGTAAAGAAGTGAAAGGATAGAGGAGACATATTTGATCAAGAGGATGAAGGTTTAATTAGTAAGGAGAAGATCTAACATCAAGTGGATAGGTGCTAACCAAAGGACCATGATGTTGAATAGTTATAACAGGGGTCAAAGAGAAAATATCTTAACCAAGTATTCCCAATAGGCTATTGTAAATCTCTTAACCAAGTGCTTTTTGTATTGTAAGTTTAAATCATCTAATAAGATGAGACCTAACAATATTTGTAATCCATTAACAGGGAAAACCTTTCATAGGGTAGATCATAGATTATAATCAAACACATTGTAGCCATAATAGGCCACACTTTGCAACTACAATAGTGAAGATTTATGGGTTTCATCCCCACTCTAGTTTTACCTTCTCATTGGAGGGTTTCTAGGTAACCAATTTAATATGTCATGTGTTATTTACTTTATACTATGGATGTGATGCATGTTATGTTATTTTAGTTTATATGTTAAGTCGTGAGATGTACGTTGGTGATATATTTTAGAGGGAAAAGTTTTAATTCTTGATTCACCCCCTCTCTTAGAACTTACTTTTCTATTGTCATTTCCAACAATTGGTATCAGATCTTTGTTCTCTAGAAAGGAAAGTTTTATAGCTTTGGAGTTAAGATCTTGAAGATGGAAGTTTACAAGTTGAGAAAGAATATTGAGAACTAGAATATTGAAATACAAATTTCCCTATATCAATTCAAGGAGGAAAGAGATGAATTGCAATGTTCATTAAAGAGAACAAAGGAACTAGTTATTAAGAAAAATTACACTCAATACTAATTAAAAAATACTACTGGATTGTTTGAGGATGTAAACTCAAGAGAATTTGATGCAACAATTGTAGATTTGATGGAAAAGAATAATGCCCTAACTAAAGAGGTCAGAAATCTCATAAAAAACAAGAAGCACAATTATTATTTCTATGTGAGGTAACTAAAAAGAAAAAGAAAGCTAAGGAATAAAAAGTCATGATTGAAGAAGACAAAAGAATACTAACTAACAAACTTGAAGAGAAGACATCAAATGTGCAAAATCTTGCTAACATGCAATTGGATACAATGAATCAATTGATGCATGCAAACCATGAATTGAATGGAAAAGACATTGATATCACAAACCTAAAGTCATAGAATATCCTGCTACAAAATGAATTAAGAGCATAGAAGGAATTCATTGAAAGATTCAACAAACCATGTGCAACCATCAAACACTTTGAAAAATTGATGAAATCACGAAGAGCTAATAATGATACAATTAGATTGGGATAAACTAATACAAAGGAAGGAGAATCATAAAATTAGTGAGCAAAGGAATAAAAAGGGTAAGAACTACAAACACACTTGTAATAATTGAGGAAAATTGGGTCATATAGAAAATGTTTGTAGGAGTAGAACTATCAACCAAAACCTTAGGTAGAAATACAAAGGATACCACTACAACTACAACAAACAAGGTCATCAGGAAAATGAATGCAAGAGAAAGACCATGAGGACTCAAAGATTTGAAGGATACTACTACAATTATCAAAAAAATGGACATAAAGCATATGAATACAAATCTAAGGCCAAGTAGATATCAAACTAGCAGACAAAGGTACACCAAAATGGAAACTCCTATGATTAGGATTACAACACAAGGTACAATTGTCACTATTTTCAAGAGTATGGACATGCTCCTAAGAATTGCATTAGAACACATTTCAAAGACAACTACAATAGTTGGGTGACTGATATTATATATTTTAGCTATCTCAAGATTGGTCATGTCAGTAGAAACTGTACAACTAGGTCACCAACATCAAGAAATGAATCCAGTAAAGGGAAACAAAGGATGCTCCCCTTCATATCATAACCATATAACAAAATAAAAGAAATAATAGAAAATGTGAGAAAAAAATATGGACTTCTTATTTGTGCCACAAATTTGGAATTATAGAATTCACAAGTACAATATGCTCACCTACATGGATGCCTTCATTACAATAATTTGCAAGACAAGTTGAGAACTATCACCCAGAGTTGTCTTAGACAATGTTCAGGCCTTTCTTAAAAAGGCAATTTTATTCCACCTAGGAAGGTTCTAGATGCTCAAACTTAATATCTAGGGCCCATATACCCTAAAAATACATATAGAGTTGGCTAAATACATTTTGACAAATTATGTTAGAAATTTTGGCAACCCAAATTTGTAAGGCCATCACTCTCAAACTATTGCTATGATTGGTTATTATAACCACATTTTAGAAATGAGAGCTCCTAATCTATAGGCTTAGAATGGTGCAAGCACTCTTCCATCAAGATTTTGGAACTCATCCTAGCACTGGAAGGCCTCTAATATTGAGCTTGGTTTTTTTTTTCAAATTTTTCCACCAAAAATCCACAATAACTTCTTTGATACTTAAGCTGGAGCAATGAGGATTTTTATGGTAGCCTGATAATTCTAAAATGAACGTTCCTATATAAAATGAGAATATTCTTAGCTTGTATGAAAAACTTACTAACAATAGCAAGTTCCCATGAATACTAACCACCCTGTCAACTAGTCCTTATAAAAATAGCAAAGACTTAAAAGAAAATATTTTTGGGTGATGCAAGATTGCTCTTACACCTAGGATACTCTTGCATCAGACACCTAGGGTAATTTGAAAATTGATCCTGTCACTTCTTAGGTGTTAAGAGGAAAACCAAGAGGGCTAACCTCCTCCTTTTATAGCCATGATGAATCCTCTAGTGGTCTTCCTTTTCATTTGACCAAATATTCCTCATAAGTTCTATTCTTAGTACTTTTTCCATGATGACTATCTAGTGTTGGAATACTCCACTGCACTTCTACAACTTCATCTCCATCATCTCCTTTGTAATACTTTGTCAAATCTATAATATTAAATTTTGGTGAAATACTCAATTTAGCAGACAACTCCACTTCATAAGCATTTCCAAAATCACGCCTTTGCACTATCTTGCATGGTCCAAACTTCTTTATCTTTAGCTTATTATATGTACCCACTCAAAAATTCTCTTTCCTTGAATGAACCATGACTTCATCTCCAATCTAAAATTCCTTATACCTCCTTTTCACATCTACCTTAGCCTTATACTATGTATTCATTTTTATGATGTTCCTCCTTACCTCCTCATGGATGTTCTTCAAATATTCAATAATTTCTTCTACTTCAACACTACTTATCTCTCCTTTATCCAACTTCCTTAATTCAGAAGCATTTCTAGAACTAATTCCATATACAATCTAGAATGGTGATTTACAAGTACTCCTATTGATAGAATTATTCTATGCAAATTCTGCCTATGGTAAAATCATATCCCATCCTTTTGGCTTGTCTACAACCAAAGATCTTGGCAAGTTTCCTAAACTGTGATTCACAATTTCTATCTATCCATCAGTATGTGAATGATATGATGAATTGAAGTTCAAATTTTTCTTCAACATCTTCCACAATGTATGCCAAAAATATCCAACAAATTTGGTATCTTGATCTAAAACTATACTCTTTGGCAGACTATGTAGTCTTACCACTTCTTTGAAAAACAACTCTGCTACATGAACATCATCACTAGTCCTTTTGTAAGGAATAAAATGTGTTATCTTTGAAAACTTATCAACCAACAAAAAAATAGAATCATGCCCACATTGAGTCCTTGATAATCCAAGAACACAATCCATGCTGACATCCTCCCATAGCTCTTCTCTAGTATAGGTAATGGTTGATACAACCCTATATTTTGCTTCGCTCCTTTTGCCATCTGACATAGTTTGAAACTCTATACAAACTTCTTCACATCTTGTTGCAACTATGGCCAATAATAATTTTAGCAACCAAAGCTATGGTTTTATCTCTCCCAAAATGTTTGGTCAATCCTCAACTATGCTTCTCCTTGACAAGATTCTCTCTCATTGAAATTCTAAGAATACAAAAATGGCTTCCTTTAAACAACATACTATCTTGGATCATGAAATCCAACCACTTCTTCCTTCCAAGTGTAATAGGTTCTGTACAAGCCTTCCATGCTTCACCAAAATAAGATAATCTAGATATAAAGTACTAAGTATTTTGAACCCAACCACCTCTATCTACATTTTTGTCAACAAAATTTGTCTTCTACTAAGAGCATCTACAACTTTTTTAGACTTCCAAATCCTATGTTTCAAAATAAATGTATAACTCTACAAAAACTCAACCCACATTAAATGCCTTTGGTTCAATTTTCCTTGACTATTCAAATATTGCAAAGGTTGGTGATCAATATAAAAAAAAAACTCCTTAGGAAGAAGATAGTGTCACTATTTCTTCAATGTCTGAACTATAGCATAAAATTCTTGATCATAAATAGAATATTTTCTTTTGGCATCAATCAATTTCTCACTAAAGTAAGCAATAGGTCTACCTTGTTTACTCATAATAGCTCCTATTATAGTACCACTAGCATCACAATCTACTTGAAACACCTTGTTAAAATTAGGAAGTACTAAAGTAGGTTGCTTAGTAACTTTCCATTTCAATAGATTAAAAATCTTATCTAATCTTATAGTCCACCTAAACTCTTTTCTATGCCCTCTCATTTTTTTAGTCAAGGGTCCACAAATATTACTAAAACTTCTTATGCACTTTCTATAAAAACTATCCAGTCCATCAAAATATCTTACCTTTTTCACACTCCTTAGAGTAGGCCATTCAAGGATAGCCTTCACTTTCTTTGGGTCCATTTTCAAAACTTCTATTGAGACTAAAAGTCCCAGGTACACCAACTCCTGAACAAAATTTCACTTCTTTAGGTTTATTAGCAACTATTCTTCCCTCAAGTTATCAAACGCCTTGTGAATATGGATCAAATTCTCCTCTAATGTCTTACTAAAGATCAAAATATCTTCTAGGTAAATAATGAAAAACTTACCCAAAAACTCCTTCAGTACCTCATTGATTAACCTCATGAAAGTTCTTGGTGTATTGGTTACCCCAAAAGGCATGACTAACCACTGATACAATCTTTTTTTCTTTAAAGTAGTCTTCCACTCATCACCTTCTCTGATATGTATCTGATGTTACCCACTCTTTAGATCTATCTTTGTGAAATACTCAGTTCCACTCAAATAGTCCATACTATCATCAATCCTTGGCAATGGAAATTTTTAATTGATTGTGATCTTGTTGATAGTGTAGGAATCTATGCACATCCACCATTCTCCATTCTTCTTTGGTGCTAATACTATGGGTAAAACACATGGACTTACACTCTCTTGAATCAATCCCTTGTGCAACAACTCATGAACTTGTTTGTTCAACTCTTCACTTTCTACTAGTGTACTTCTATGTGCTACCTTGTTTGGAAAATTGGCTCCTGGAACCAAATCCATCTGTTGATTGATATTCCTCTTTGGGAAAAATTCATTAAGTACATTATCTTACACAATATCAAAAAATTCTCCCAACATATCTACAATTTCTGCAAACACCTCCTCTACTTCTTCTTTACTATCCTTAGGAATTATAGAAAAACACATATATTCATGCTTCATACAATTGAGAAACTTTTCTCCATCGAAAACACATATTTTGACAACACTAAATACCTTTTCTTCTTTTTGTTTCAATGGATTCAACTTATGTTTCACTTCATCCTTAGTCAGAGTGTAGGTATTTTCTCACCAATCCTGTACAACATATCTATCAAATTTCTATGGCCTACATAGCAACATATGACATATGTCCATAGGTATGCTATCACAAAGTACCTCATTCTAGTATCTTCCAATCTTGAACTTCACTAAGAACTATTAATTGACCATGACCTTGTGGTCATCTTGCACCCAAGCAATACAGTATGGATGTGGGTGTTTCTACCTATTCAACTTCAACATTGTGACCGACATTTATAACACTAGATTATCAGTACTTTCACCATCAATGACCACATCAAAACACTTATCTTTACATCTATACCTTGTGTGAAACAAACTCATTCTTTGATCAGGTTTATTCTAACCACTCAATAGGACTCTTCTATTAACTAGGACTTCTCCTCTTTTATCATCTTTAGAATGTGAGGATCTAGCATCTTCATTAACATGTGCAACTCAGGCCTAGCCTTCTCTTCTTTGAACTATCCTTCCTTGGCACTGGGACATTTAAATGTTCTATTCCATTCTTCTTTGTAGTGAAAATATTTTCCATGGAAACCTCCTCTTCCAGATCCTTGTCCTCTACCTCTTCCTCTCTGATCTCTATTTTCTCATCATTGAAATTATTGGAACTATTTCCCCTCTAGTTTTGATTGCTACTTCTAGCCTCCTCCTTATTCTTCTGATCAACATTACATCCTCCATAAGATCATCCACTAGATCTTCTACCATGACCTCTTCCACTATTCTTATTGTCAAAGTTCTTTCTCAGTTCCTCCTCAACTCTTAGGGAAAATTAGTATGCCTCCTCAATACTATTCATTTGAACTAGACTCAACTTGTCTTGAATACTTGACCTTAACCCATGAAGACAATGGAAAACTTTCTCCTTATCAACTTCTACATGGCCAATTCTAATGAGAACTCAGTAGAACTCTTGAGTATACTCTTAATTAGATCTTCCTAGTTGCTTCAACAGTTGCATTTTCTTCAATAGATCAGGCTCATAATCTATGGGAATGAATTGTCACGTTAGATTAGCTATCATCTAATCCCATCTAGTGATTTTATCCTTTTCCTTTCTATTTCACTCTAACTAAACCTCTTGCTACTAGATCTTTGCATGTCCCTTGAATTTTTCCTTAGCAAACATGACCCTATCAAGATCCTTAATATCTTCATACTCAAAGTACTCCTACAGTTCATTGATGTAATTTATTAGCTCCTCTGGGTTAAGATTTCCCAAATATATGGGAAATTCAAACTTAGGTATTTTCCAATCTTGGAGGTGGCCCTAAAAAGGCTTCCTTCCTCTTGGTTTACAACTGCCTCTACTTTAGCATTTTCTTCTACTTCATCCTCATCCTTGCTTTCATCTCTTATGGGAATATTTATTCCTCAATGATTTATTCCTTCAATGCTTGCATTTTTCTGTGGAGGGCTCAAAAACCCTGAAGTATAACACCTACAACTCTTCTACCATGCTCTCTTCATGGAGGAATTTTCACACTTCCACTGAAACATTAGTTCAAACTACCTCACAATCAGTGATTTGTCTACATGCTTAGCCTAAACCATGATCTTATTGTGAACTATCTCATTGTTGAAAATCTATCCACACACTCAAGAACTCTAGCTCTGATACCTCTTGATGAAGGGTGCTCCCCTTAATACCATAAGCATATAATAGAAAAAAATAAACAATAGAAAATGCGAGAATAAAATATGGACTTCTTATTTGTGTCACAAATACAGAATTAAAAAATTCACATGTACAATATCCTCACCTAGATGGGTGCCTTCATTATAATAATTTGCAAGACAAGCTACGAACTATCACCCGAAGCTATCCTAGACAATGTTTAGGTCTTCCTTAAATAGGCAATTTTATGCCACCTAGAAAGGTTCTAGATGGTCAAACTTAATACTTAGGGCCAACAAACCCTAACAACACATATAAAGTCGTCTAAATACATTTTTAACAAATTATTTTAGAAATTTTGGAAGCCCAACTTTGGAAGACCATAACACTCGAATTGTTGCTCTAATTGGCTATTATACCACTTTTTAAAAATGCAAGCTCCTGATCTACAAACTTAGAACCATGCAAGCACCCTTCTCTTGAGTTTTCAAACCTCATCCCAGCACTCTAAGGCCTTCAATAGCGAGTCTAAATTTTTTTCTACAATTTTATCCACCAAAAATCTATAATAACTTTTTTAATACTTAAGATGGAGCAATGAGATTTTTATGGTAGCCTTATAATTCTAAAATGAACCCTCCTATATAAAATGATAACATTTCCAGCTCATAATAGAAACATACTAAAAATAGAAAATTCTCATAAATAATAACCACCCTATATACTAGTCCTTGTTAAAATAGCAAAGACTGAAAATAAAATATATTTGGGTGATGGAAGATTGCTCTTACACCCAAGATGATCCTGCATCACCAGTAAAGGATAAGAAAAGGTCAATGTTGAGAAAGTGAAGGTACAAATGAACAAGACATGGAAAAAAATAGAATATTTCAATACATAAGGTTCAAATGAGGTCACTTCATTGAATAGATCAAGTGATCACATCACACCTAACTAGGTAATGAAAGATATGTATGGGACTAATATTTGAAAAAAATGCATTATGCATTAGTTCCAAGAATCTAAGATCTGAAAAGATTATATAACCTTGAATTAAGATGCAATGTAGTGATTAGAACTTGGAGAAATGTATAGTTATGTTATCTCCTATGTTGAAGAAATCTATAGTTATGTTGTTTCCTATAGTTATAGTGATTTCACTATTGTTGTCAAGTGAGGAAAGGAATTGTAGTTATAGCTAAGTTAAGGAGACATGGTAGTAAGTGTCAAGCTCTCTCTGTTAGCAACATGTGTTGAAAATCATATGATAGTTGAGCTTATAGTTGTGTACACATAGAGAATTTCATGCCAAATATGAAGCATTATATAGTAAAATTTTGACTAATTTTCACATACCAAAGTTTATAGAGTGCACAAAGAGCATGAAGGTGAATTGAAAAAGAAGATTCAAGTGTTTACAAATTAGATTCAACTTCTACTCAACATTGTTCATTAGATTTGAAAGGTAATTAGCTATTGTTGAGTTACACTTTTTTATTTCTCACAAACCATAAGTAATCAAAATGGCAACTAACTCTTCTAGAACTATTAGAAATGAAGGGAAATAAGTTTTTAGTGTGCAATTAATAAGTAATGATGTTAGGAAACCCCCATTTTGAGCTATGTCTAAGATTGCGTACAAGGGAGATCCATCTGATGCATTATCTATGATACCACCAAAGATTCTCATGATCCAAGATGTTACATGCTACTATATTGGGAAGATTAGAGAGGTGGAAGATATAGAAATAAGAGATGCCTATAGTAAAATATGTGACTATGGAGTTTTGAGGGAAGGTACTAAAATTTTTTGAGCGGAAAGGGTTAATGTGTGCCCTAGATTTTCCTCAAACGTTCAAATACTAAATGAATTTGGATTGTTCTAAGCTACATCCATGACAATTATATTTGGTCGAAAGGTGGACCAATTAAGATCACAAAGAGGATTATAAATCGAGTATCAGGGTAACCTACCCTAGATCAACCTAAGAGTATGAGTAGTGATACAAAGGAAACCATTGAAAAGAATATAGGTGTTGTGTAGAATAAGAGAGGGATGTATATTGATACTATTTTAGATTCCCTAGTTGTCTTTTGCAATGAGAGTGATAGCTCACAAATTCTTTTAGTCTAGCCTACTAAATAGTATTTTATGGTAGTAGATTTGGGTTATAAGATAGTAAAGAGAGACCATTCCTATGACCTTGCCAAGTTACGAGTACAACAACAATCAGAAACCTTGGAGGCCATCACAAAATCTAAAAGTTCATCATTCAAGTTTGGTTCTTTATTGTTTGAAAATTATTTTATGTGAAAAGCACATTCCCCACCTTGGGTACAATTTCTTGTAAGACCAACAAGTTAATTGCATATTAGATTTCAGAATTTATCAAGCAACTTGGAGATAACTTCGTGTCAGTGATGACTAGTTATTTTGAGGATTTTAAGAAATCCATGAAATAGAGATTGAGGATTCATGTATCCTTAGTGGAACAACATTACAATGATATTTGTTTCCTAGTGGATGCACACCACACATATGTGCAAGGAAAATGGTTGAAATCCTTGCCATATGAGATCAATGTGGATGAAGTCTTTGCAAAAATAACAACTTTATTAGTAGAAGACATTGACAAGACTGTAGTCTCATTTAGAAAATATGAGAAAGAAAAATCCAAGATAACAGTTGATTTAAATATAGATAAAGTTCTTAGGAAGAAGAAAAAATTGGTTAAGAAGCTAAAAGAGAGATTTGGTGATGATGGAGAAGGAGAAGAAGATGAAGAAGATGATGGAGAAGATGAAGATTACCAAGCTTGATTAGAATTAATAAAAGGCCCAGGTAAAGATGTATAAGGCACCAAGGCAGAAGAAGCCAAGGAAGCACCTAGGGAAAATACCACAAAGATGAAAGCTAAGGAGAAAATAGTGGATAAAACCAAGAAGCCTAAAGAAGCTACAAGATAAGAGAATTGAACCTATTAATAGGTCAAGAACAAGGGTAGCCACTATTGAGGTTAAAGAAGTGACCAATCCTAAAGGCAAAAGAGTAGTTGACACAACAGAGCTGAGTTGGCCTGCTAAGAAGACCTACAAAATACAAAGGAAGAAGTAAAATGCTTAGAAGGATTTATATGAAGAGATGATAAAGTCAAATAAATTAAGTCAATACAAGGTGGTAAGCCATAATCCCTATTTTGACATTGATAATTTGTGTGGTAACATTACTACAAATGAAGATTTATATGGTTTCACACATGTAGATTTTGATAAGTTAGGAAAAGCTAATAGAAATAAAGTTGAGGATGTCATATATGACATGATGGCTACATTCAAGGAAACTCCTCTAGAAATTGCCAACTCTCTACCCAAAAGTCTTTATGATCGAGTTGAGTAGAAATGGCAATTTAGCTTACAAACTGAGAGACAAATTAGGGAAACAACACTAGCCCAAGTTATGCCTGAATTGGATAAAAAGAACATTTCCAAAGCCAAGAAAAAGAATAAAAGTAAATTTTTCCCCAAGTATAGAGCTTTCCATATTTTGAAGAAGAACATAAAATATGTGGTAACCAAAAGTACATCAATTTAATAACAAAAAAATGTGAGTAAGAAAAGAAAGAATATGAGAAGAATGAGGTGTTATCAAGAATGTTGATGATACTAATTTGGGTGAGTATCCTAAGTATTGGAGAATATTGACATGTTGCATTCATGATTGTGTTTTTCATTGATGTCAACATAGTATGGTTTCTATAAATATTGGTTGAGTAGCAAGCAAAGATATTAGTCATACAGATAATGGTTTGATTGTCCAATGATGCATAGTTATGGACATGTTTAATATAGTATTATGATAGCATGATTTAGTGTGCAAAGTCTATGTCAAATGTGTACAAAAGTTGTACTTGATTTACATAGAGTAGTTCGAAGATAGAGTATTCAAAAAGTAGTTCCTAATGATTGTTAGCTATCTTATATCTAACCTATAATTAGAGGATCTACAACCAGCCAGTGATAGAGGATAGTCTGTTGGTGACACCAGTGAGTGCACAAGCCCTAGTATCACAAATATTAAATTTTGTATAGACTGTTAGCCAACAATGCTATTGTAAGTGTAATTAATTAATTATCTTATTGTAATTAGTTAGAAAAGCATCAAGGCTGACTCAAGGAATTATTTTAAAGATATGGTATAAATGAAAGATGTTTTCCTTAATTGTAATGTGAGTGGTTAGTGTATGAAGTGTGAAGTGTGAAAGGAAGTAGAGTGTTTGAGGAGTGCATGAAGTAATCCAAGGGATTATTGGATATGAGATTGATGATCTAGTTAAATGATTAGAAGGACCATAGGTCCAATTGATAGGACAAAAGAGGAGGAAGGAAGTACATTTCATTTCTATTATTCTACAAAGAATAATATAGAGATCATTTGTATGTGGGTTCATTGATCTTTCCCTTGAAGCTATTTGGACAATTGGTCCAACCATCTTCCACAACTCCTAACAAGGTTAGAATCTCCTAACATGGATTCAAAGTCTCCTAACAAGGACTCATATGCACTGAATATTATTATAGACTCCTAATAGCATCTACCCTTTGACACAAAATATTTATATTAGTACATCATCTTGTGGGTACCATCCCCACTGGGATTTTCCTTCTAATCAAGGGTTTCCCTAGTTAACATATCTGGTGTTACTATTTATAAGTATTTTTTTGTGGCTTTTTATTATATTTCTCATATGGTTAAAGTTTAATAAGGTTGATAATTGTGATATTAGTTGGATAATTGATTCAACCACCCCACCCCCTTGGTCAATTATATTGGTGGACTATATATTCTAACAATTGATATCAGAGAATGAGGTCCTTTAGGGATAAGCTTAACATCTTTGAGAGATCGATGGAGAATCTTTTAAAAAAGGATATTCCTAGATTTGATTGGGCCAAATATGAAATCTAGAAGGAGAAGATGAAGAATCATCTATTGTGCATGGGTTTGGGTTATTGAATCTTGACAAAGAGTGAGAAGATGATTGTGGAAGAAGAATAGCTTGAACAATGCACTAAAGCAAAGAGAGATTTGTTCATGTGTAACATGAGAGCTAGAGAAGATCTACTATCAGCTCTTTCAGAGAATGAATATAGTCAGGTAAAGTCACTTCAAACATCTCATGAAATTTGGAAAGCATTAGAATCTACTTTTGAAGGTGATATGCATGCAAAAAGAATGAGATTTCAAAATTGGATATGTGTATTTCAAGTTGCTCAGATGATGGAAGATTAATCCATAAGAAGCTATATTGGTAGAATATCAAAAATTGTTGCAGGAATTTGGTCTCTTGGCTGAACCAAGGAAGAAGATGAAGTAGTATGGAAGATCTTGAAAATTTTGATGCCACCATTCAAGCAAATAGCCCAGTTGATTCAACTAGTAATGCCTTGCACTAAGGATTTCACAAAGGAAAATTTTCTTGGAAGATTAGAATCTAAAGAAGTAGACCTAAGATAGTTTGGAGATCTACCAAGAGTTGAAATAGATTTTAGTGCCATGAACATTCAGCCTAATTTGAGATGGAGTGCAAGCACATATGGAGATATTTTTGCTAGCTCTAGATCTAAAGAAGACAAGAAGATTGATGAAGGTATAGCCTTTCTTATGAACAGAGGAAAAGATGGTAAGAAAATATTTAATTGTTGGACTAGTGATGAATTCAATCATTATGCATGTAAATGTCGTAAATGAGAAAAAAACATATAAGGGGAAGTTTAAGCCTAGAAGAGATAGAAATTGTTTTTATGCAAATGAAGATGAAGAATTAGATGAGAAAGGTTAAAGTGAAAGTGATGATGATGAATAGGGATTTGTGTCTATCAAGGAAGATGAATTGGAATTTTTTTCTATCACAAGATTGGTGATACGAATAAGTTTGTTAAGTTCAGAAATCATGATGGAGGTATTGCTAGAGTTGGTAACAATGTAGTCTATCATATAAAAGGAGTTGGGGGTCCATTTCTCTTGATGGTAAAACTAACACTGATGATGTTTACATTTTTTATGGATTAAATAATAATTTCTTGAGTGTTGGATAGTTGGTGGGTAGGGATTATCATTTGCAATTCACTTAGAAGACTTGTGTTATCAAAGAAAAAGATGGTAAGCTGATTGGAATAGGCACAAGATCCAAAGATAATGTATTTTAGTTGAATCTCACTAAAATGACATGTTTGGTAGATCAAGTGGACAAAAATTGGTTGTGGCAATGAAGATTTTGTCACATAAACTTTGATGAACTTTGAAGAATGTGTGTAAGTGATCCAAGGGATTATTGTATGTGAGATTTGTGATCTAGTTACAAGATCAGAATGAGTAGAGGTCTAATTGAATGGATATAGAGATCATTTGAGTAGAGGTCTGATTGACAAGATGATAAATGGTATAAAGCCATGGAATAGGAGATAGATCAGATTGAGAAGAACAAAACATGGACCCTAGTTCCTAGACTAGCTGATAATAATTTGATTGGTACCAAATGGGTGTTTAGAAACAAACTTGATGAGAATTGTAGATACTAGTTTGAAAAGGCTATCCACAAGAAGAAGGACTAGATTATGGGGAAACATTTGCCTCTATTGTAGGAATGGAAGGAGTAATAACATTACTTGCATATGCTACATACAAAGGTTTCAAAGTGTATCAAATGGATGTGAAGTCTTCTTTTATAAACGGTATACTAGAACAAAAAGTCTACATAGAACAACCAGAAGGATTTGTTGATGAAAAGAACAAGGACATGGTTTGAAAACTGCACAAGGAACTTTATGGATCAAAGCAAGCACCAAGAGCATGGTATGAGAGGTTGAACAAATATCTTGTAAAGATAGGATTTGAGAGAATATATGACAACAAAAACTTCTACATTAAAGGTGAAAAAGGTAAAGACATTTTGATATCAAAAATCTTTTTTGATGATATAATATTTGGAGGAAAAGATGTTCTTTGCAAAGATTTTTCTGATCAAATGAAGCATGAATTTGAGATGTCAATGTTTGGAGAAATCAAATTCTTTGTTGCATTACAAGTACATCAATTGAAGCATGGCATATTTGATACCCAATCAAAATACATCAAGGAGAGACTCAAAACATTTGGGTTAGAAGACTCAAAATTAGTTAGAACACCTATGACAACTAGACATAAGCTATCCAAGAATGATGAGTCAGCTGAAGTGAATCAGACACTATATAGGTCAATGATTGGAAAACTACAATATATTGTACATAGTAGATCAGATATTGCATTAACAATTGGAAAAGTGGCAAGATTTTCTGCAAATAAAAGAGAAAATCGCATAATGGTAGTAAAGAGAATATTGAGGTACCTAAAAGGAATTAATGATTTTGGTTTGTACTACAAGATGAGTGAAAATTTTAAACTGAGAGCCTACACTGATGTAGATTGGGGATGTAACATTGATGAAAGAAAAAACACTAGTGGAGGAGCACTTTTCTTAGGAAAAAGGTTGATTACATGGACCAGTAAAAAGAAAAGCTCTACCTCACAATCGATTGCTGAAGCTAAATATGTTGCAACTACTATAAATTGCACCAATATTGTATGGATTAAATATTTGTTGCAAGGTATGAAGGAAGAGGTAATCAAGCATGTGATACTTTATTGTGATAATACAAGTGCTATCAACATATCAAAGAACCATGTAATGCATGCTAAAACCAAGCACATTACAATCAAGTATCACTATGTAAGAGAGTTAGTGGAAGACAAACAAGTGATGATGGAATATGTTAGCTCAAATGAATAGATTGCTGACATCTTAACAAAAGGACTACCTAAAGATGCTTTTGAGTATCGTAGAGGTAAATTAGGGGTGATAGCCCTTGTCAAGGCTACTTGAGGAAAAAGCAAGAATTCCTTGTATCAAATGAGCTGATTGTAGAAAATTCTATACATTGATGCATAGGATGTTTACTTTAGGATTCATGCCTATAGTAATAGAAGTACTCAAGTTCCAAATCAGTCACAAGAAAGGTGATAGAGGGAGAAATTGAATAAACCTACAAAAATCTACACCTACATACTAAGATGCTAATATGCCTTTGGCATTGTTGTCAAAGAGGGAGAAATAATAGAAAACTGATCAACAGGAGAAATTATGAGAAACTTATCACATGCTGATGATCTGGTGATCAGAAGTATGAGGGAGAAATTGATCCAAAGAAGATAGAGGGAGAAGTTGATAGAAATAATCAAAGGTTGATCATAACAGTAGAAGATGGGCAATAAAGAGGGAGAAAAACAAAGAACAAGGATACAATATCAAAGAAGAAGGATACAATAGCCAAGAGGGAGAAGTAGAAATGAACTAATGAGAATAGTAGAGGAAGATGTGAAGATACAATTACTTTTTGGCTTTTGACTTACTATTCTAACTTAGTTAGCCTATGGTTAAATAGTTTAGTCTGATGGTTAATTAGTTTGGTTTTCCATCAATGCCAAAGAGGGAGATTGTTGGAAATTTGATTGAAAAGCTTATTGTTGAAAATCAAAGATGGAGATTGTTGCAAAGAAATAAGATTGTTTTTTTCAATCATTGTTTTGTCATTAATGTCAAATTTGCTATTTGTAGGAATGACATTTTCTTATAAGATCCAAGTACTATCACTTAGTTGATTGATGAAGAGGATTTTATCAACAAGATGTAACAAGAGCACCTAAGGGAGAGGTTGATTTATGATGTTGTAATGAAGTACAATAATTAGTTAAGAAAATGGGTAAATGATGTATTGATAACATAGTCAAAGATATAGAGGTTGGTCACACTTAGAAACATTGAAGGAAGAACTTGTAATGTAACAAGGTTGATTGCAAAGCTTAAACTAAGATCTTTAGTGGGTGCCAAGCAAGTTAGTTGAAGTTGAGAAAATTCTTAGCTGAAGCTGAGTAACATGAAATTCTAGTGTTTTCCAAGTGATCTTTAGGTGCTTAGTGAAGATCAAGTGCCAAGCATCAAAAAATATTAGTTGGTGCCGAGTGATCTTTAGGTCCCAAGCATCAGGAAAAACATAGTTGATGCCAAGTAATATACTATGTTTGAGCACTAGTACTTCAATAGTGCCAAGCTACTACATTATTTCAAATGACAAAGAGTTCCTAAATTTGAGCTGACAAAGTGGTTATCTTGAATTTTGTGAATGAGTTGGAATATAAGGATGATTAGTTGGTGACATAGAATTCTATGTAAACAATTTTTGGGCAAATTCAAAAGGGTTATTCAAGAAGTTTCTAGAGGAAAAAAAATATGGGTTAGATGCAATGAATCCTACTTAATCCATATGAATTGAAATTAAAGAATGGAAGAATTGAGCAGGAAAAGGACTCCAATACTTTTATTTAAGGAGTCATAGACCAAGAAGAAAATGTTGTTGATACTATTGTTGTTGAAGAGCCAAATTATGAAGCAGTTAGAAGGGTGTCAAGGAGAAGACATCTATGAGAAGGAAGAGCACAAAGGCTCTATTTCTACAAGTGGTCATGAAGAGATGATTGCACTAGTAGATTGAGTATGAAGAATCAAGGAGACTAAGCTTGAAAGGAGGGAAAGCTGTCTAAATTGCAGTGATTGAAGACTAGGAAATTGTATGAGCTGAGAAGTGATATGAGATTTGTAAGATGAGTTGTATGTTGTAGTCTGGTCAAGATTTTCTAATACTCTCTAGAAATTATATTAGATATCAAAATCCTATGGACTTAGGTTGGTTTAATAGCCATTTGTAAATCCTTTAACAGGGTGGCATTCCAAGTGAATGTTCTAAAGTCCTTTAACTAGGCCCACTTCTAACTAGGTGGTTAAATTCTCTAACAAGGTCACATTTAACAATGCATTGTAAGCCTTTAACAGGGTAGGCCTTTCATAGGGCAACACTTCAAAAGAGTGAGAATTGAGTAGCATGTTACTAGTGGTTTTTTCCAAATTGCGTTTCCATGTAAATCACTGTGTTATGTGTTGATTTCTTATGTGTTCTGCTTGCATGTTGATTTACAATAACTTCCTATTTAGAAAAATTAAAGCTTCGATGAATAAATGGTTGAATGGGCTCACTATACTTAGTGAAAAGTTTGAATAGGACAGTTAGACCTTGAATAACTAATTCACCCCCCCCCCAAGTTATTATAAAGCATTTCTAACAATTGGTATCAGAGCCATCTTTTGATTTAGTTTCAAGGTACTAGAAGTGGGAAGATCAAGATGTCCAAGAGAGAAGTTTCCAAGCTCAAAAAAGATAACTTTGCTGCATGGAAAAGTTTGATGAAATTGTACCTTGGATCAATAGGTCTATTCACAAACTTCAATTAGAACATAAGATGTAAACACAATAGGACATCTTACTGCAGATGATTTGAATAAAAAGAAGGAGCACAATCAAGCAATGTTGGAGATTTCCTCTGCACTTAATTATGCAAAATATGATGACATCAAAGATTGTGAAACTAAATTAAAGATGTGGAAAGCCTTATTAGATATCTATGGAGGAGATCAGAATGTCTAGAGAGAAAAGAGAGAAAGCCTAAGAGGAAAGTTTGATGACATGAAAATGGAGGAAGGTGAAAATGTTGCTCAATATGCTGCTAGAATGAAAGAAGTGGTTAGTGCAATAAGAAGTGTAGGTGGTCAATTGGAAGAAGAAATTTTCATCAAAAAATACTTAAGAACTTTTCTCCCTATCTATGTTATTAGAGTTTTAGCCATCCAAGAGCTAAGGTGTGTACAAGGAAACACACTATCCTTTGAAGGAATAGTGGGAAGACTTATTGCATTTCAATTGTACAACTTTGATAACTATAGACCTGAGAACCTTGAATCTACTTTCAAGGATAAGATGACAATAAAAAACACTAAGGAGGCAACATCAAGCAAGAAGAGAAGAAAGGGAAAACATGCATCCAATGATAGTAGTGCAGATGAGGAAGATGTGGAACAGTTAGAAGCACTACTAGCTACGAGATTCAACAGAGGCAAAGGTAAATTCAAAGGTAAGCTCCCTATCATATGTTTCAAATACAATGAAGTAGGTCATATTCCTATGAGATGTACATAGAAGAAGAACTACAAAGAAGGAAACAAGTACAAGAACAAGAGAGAAGATGATAGAAAAGACTATAAGGAGAAAGGCAAGAAATACTACATTGCTAAAGAAGATTCTAATGAGAATGATGATGAAGTAGTCTATGTGGCCATGAAGGATGAATCAAATAAAGATGAAGATGAAGTAAAAACATTGGTTACCTATGTGAACAAAAATGACAAGTGGATCATAGATAGTGGATGCTCACATCACATGACAGGAGATAAAAGTAAGTTCCTTACCTTTACTCAATATGATGGAAATAGTATTAGATTTGGTAATGATGCTCCATAATAAAATCAAAGAAAAAGGCTCTATTAAACTCACAGATAAAATTTCATGTGATAATGCATACTATGTTGAAGGATTGAACTACAACTTGTTGAGTGTATCATGGTTAGGCAATGTAGGTTGCAAAGCTGAATTTGGAAACAAAACTACCAAGATCTATGACACTGATGGAAATCTGATAGGAAAAGGTGAAAAAACTAGGAGTAATCTATTTTACCTAGATATGGAAGATGCAACATGTCTTGTTGTTAGATTTTCATATGTGTGGTTGTGGCATAAGAGGCTGTGTCATGCTAATTTTGATAATCTGATTAGCATCAACAAGAAGAAGAAGGTCATAGGGTTGCCCAAATTGAAGAAACCTAAAAATACAATGTGCAAAAATGTCAACTAGGGAAGATGACTAAGTCTAGTTTCAAAAGAAAAACATACACTTCCAAAGAAGTACTAGAGTTAGTCCATACATACTTAGGTGGTCCAATAGAAGTGCAAAGATACCTAGGAGATACATACATAATGCTATTTGTAGATGATTATTCTAAGATGATGACTACTATGTTCTTGAAGAAAAAATTTGATGAATTTCAAATGTTTAAGTGGTATTTGGCTAGAGTTGAGAAGGAAATAGGAAAGAATCTAAAATGCCTAAGGTCAGACAGAGGAGGTGAGTTCACATCAAAAGAGTTTGAAATATTTTGCAATGACAAAGGCATCAAAAGACAAACATTAGCACCAAGATCTCCACCACAGAATGGCATTTCTGAAAGAAGAAATAGGTCAGTGATTGACTATGCTAGAACCTTGATGATGGAGAAAAATATTTCACTAAAATACTGGAGAGAAGTTGTAAGTACTACAGTCTACACATTGAATAGAACTCAAGTCAAGAAATGTACAAATGCAACACTTTTTGAATCATGGTATGGTCACTCACCTAATGTAAAACATTTCAAAGTATTTAGTTGTAAATGATACATTCTTAAAGATACTAGAAATGGAAATTTTGATGCAAAAAGTGATAAAGGCATATACTCCACTAGAAGTAAAGCATATAAGTGTTTGAACACTAACACTAACAAGATTGTGGAGAGTGCAAATGTAAATTTTGATGAACATACAGAAGTTCAAATTGATGAGTCCAAGCAACCAGAGGATTATAGATCCTTTGCATACTTCTATGAAAGAATGACTATTGAAGACAATACTACAAATCAAGTTGGGAATCAACAACAAATTTTAGTATTTTTCGAGTCTCAACTAGTAAATGCCAAGCTGCATTTAGAAATTGAGTTGCAGAATGTAGAAAATCCACATTTTGATTCTGAAAATAATATACAAGAAAGGAATGATGAAATACCAAATGAAGAAGAATAAAATGACACTAAATTTGAAGGATAAAACATGGAAAGAAGGATAGAACCAAGGTTAGCAAAGTATATGAGAAGACATCACCCTACCGATCAAATCATTATGACACAAATGCCAGACTAATGACAAGGAATCGATTGAGGAATAAATCATTCTACTGAGCAAGGTTGAACCTAAAATAGTGAATGATGCAATACAAGATGATGACTGGTATAAAGACATGGAAGAGGAGATAGATTATATTAAGAAGAGAAAAACATGGACTCTAGTTCCTAGACCAGCTAATAAGAATGTGATTGGTTCAAAATGGGTGTTTAGAAACAAAGCCAGACTAGTTTGCAAAGGCTATGCACAAGAAGAAGGACTAGATTATGAGGAGACATTTGCCCCTATTGCAAGAATGGAAAGAATAAGAGCATTACGTGCATAAGTTGCATGCAAAGGTTTCAAAGTGTACCAAATGGATGTGAAGTCTACTTTTCTAAATGGTATACTAGAAGAGGAAGTCTACATAGAACAACCAAAGGGATTTGTTGATGAAAAGAACAAGGACATGGTCTACAAACTACACAAGGTACTTTATGGATTAAAACAAGCACCAAGAGCATTGTACGAGAGGTTGCACAAATATCTTGTAAAGATAGGATTTAAGAGAACAAATGAGAACAAAAACTTGTGCATTAAAGCTGAAAGGTAAAGACATTTTGATATCATAAATCTTTGTTGATGATATAATATTTGGAGGATAAGATGTTCTTTGCAAAGATTTTTCTGATCAAATGAAGCATGAATTTGAGATGTTAATGTTTGGAGAAATAAAATTCTTTTTTGGATTACAAGTACATTAATGGAAGCATGGCATATTTGTGACCCAATCCAAATACATCAAGAAGATACTCCAAACATTTGGGTTAGAAGACTCAAAACTAGTTAGCACACCTATGGCAACTGGACATAAGCTATCCAAGAATGATGAGTCAATTAAACTGAATAAGACATTGTATAGGTCAATGATTGGAAAGCTACAATATGTTGTACATAGTAGACCAGATATTGCATTAGTTGTTGGAATAGTGGTAAGATTTTTTACAAATTTATGAGAAAATCACTTAATGGAAGTAAAGATAATACTGAGGTGCCTAAAAGGAACTGATGATTTTGGTTTGTACTACAAGAGGAGTGAACAATTTGAATTGAGAGCCTACACTAATGCAGATTGGGGAGGTAACATTGATGATAGAAAAAACACTAGTGGAGGAGCACTTTTCTTAGGAAAAAGGTTGATTACATGGACCAGTAAAAAGAAAAGTTGCACTCCATAGTCTACTACTAAAGATGAATATGTTGCAGCTACTATAAATTGCACCAATATTGTGTGGATTAAATTTTTTTTGCAAGGTATAAAGGAAGAGGTAACTAAGCCTATGATACTTTATTGTGATAATATAGGTGCTATCAACATATCAAAGAACCCTGTAATGAATGCTAAAACTAAGAAAATTGCAATCAAGTATCACTATGTAAGAGAGTTAGTGGAAGACAAACAAGTGAAGATGAAAAATGTTAGCTCAAAGGAACAGATTGCTGACATCTTCACAAAAGAACTACCTAGAGATGCTTTTGAGTATCTTGGAGGTAAATCAAGGGTGATACCCCTAGTCAAGTCTACTTAAGGAAAAAGCTAGAATGCCCTGCATCAAATGAGCTAATTATAGAAGATTTTATACATTGATGCAGAGGATGTTTACTTTAGGATTCATTCTTGAAGTAATAGAAGTACTAAAGTTCCAAAATAGTCACAAGAAAGGTGAGAGATGGAGAAATTGAATGAACCTACAAAAAGCTACAACTACATATTAAGATGCTAATATGCCTTTTGAATTGTTGTCAAAGAAGGAGAAATAGCTGAAAAATGATCAACATGAGAAGTTGTGAGAAACTTATCACATGTTGATGAGTTGGTGATCATAAGTATGAGGGAGAAACTGATCAAATGAAGATAGAGGGAGAAGTTGATAGAAATAATCAAAGGTTGATCAAAATAGAAAAAGATGAGCAATACGGATGGAGAAAAACAAAGAACAAGGATGCAATAGTGAAGAGGGAGAACCAAAAATAAAGCAATTAGAATAGTAGAGGAAGATGTGAAGATACAATTATTTTTTGGCATTTGACTAATTTTTCTAACCTAGTTAGCCTATGGTTAAATAGTTTAGTCTGATGGTTGATTAGTTTGGTTTTCCATCAATGCCAAAGAGGGAGATTTTTGGAAATCTGATTGAAAAGGTTATTATTGAAAATCAAAGAGGGAGATTGTTGCAAAGAAAGAAGATTTCTATTTTCAATCATTGTTTTGTCATTGATGTCACTATCACTTAGTACTATCACTTAGTAGATTGATGAAGAGGATTTTATCAACAAGATGTAACAAGAGCACCTAAGGGAGAGGTTGAGTTATGATATTGTAAATAAGTACAAGGATCACTATAGTTAGTGAAAATTTTGAATAGGACATTTGGACCTTGAATAACTAATTCACCTCCCCTCTTAGTTATTCTAAATCATTTCTAACATTTAGATGAAAGAGGAAGAAGCACAACATGTAGACACATTACTTCCAAGCCTTTACAACTCAGGTTTACTAGTGGTAGTAACTATTGAGAAGGATGGAATTGAAGTACACATAGTTGAGGAAGCAAGTCTTGTACCTAATCCACCAAATTAGACTGTAACATATAAGAAAGATGACAAGACTTAAGATTTGACATTGACTACTAATCTTGGGGAGCAAATTGCAATATAGAACATACTTACAATGCTAATTTCTACATCTCCTCTTAGTAGTCACACTCTTTAGAGGCTAGGTACCTAGGATAAACCACTACAAATAACAAGTTCAAGTTCTAGTACACCCAAGAGTTTTGAAGTTACATCATTTGACGATGTGAGTTTAGATGAAGTGATTGAGCTCCCAAAGTTTAATTTAAACATAATAACTATTGAAGAAATGAGTATTCTATAGGAAGTTCTACAAAGGAAAAAAGAGGTGAGAAATATTGAGGAGAGCATAAAAGTAAAAACAAGTCTTTCATGGGCCATCAAAGACATATTCATTGATGCTTTCAGCCTCATAGAACCAAATGAAAATAAGCCTATCATAGAGAAACTTGTCATTATTTTGGACAAGTTAAAGTATAAAGATGTCGATTCTAAAGTCAAATTATTAGAATGGTCAAAAAGAAAGTTTCATACCAAGGTTTTGGAAAAGATATCTAGTGCTATTTCACTTAGATAGGTTGATCTAACAACCAACATGGAAAGTGTGAACATACTGTTAGAGAACATCTTCTCTCTATACAATAAGTTGTGTAATGTTGAATTATTCACACAAGAGATCCAAATGGCTATTGACTAGCTATAGGGAGATCTACAACTCATAGTTAGTACTTTAAAACTATCTACTGGTCAAAGTTTGATACACTTTTAGAGGTTACTAACAACTTGGAGTAGCCTTGCTGAATTGAAAGAAAAAAAAAAGCCAATATCAGATCTACATTGATTAGTATGCAGTCAATTCTAACTCCTCACATGGACTTGTTGCATAAGGAACTAGCCTATGTAGAAACTTTGATGGAGAAAAATTCTCATCTTTCAAGACATAATGGCTTAGTTGACCTTGCTTCCCAACTAGACATACATTTAAATCTCTAGAGGTAGCATGCAACAACTAGGATGAAACATTAAAGATAATCATGCAGCTTCACAAGCCATTTTTTGAAAAACACATAGTTAGTGTCAACCCAATTGACATAAGTGTTGAAAAAAGGGGGATTATGAAAATTTGAAGGAAATTTTTTGTCAAGGTAGATATATACTTAGCAGGATTATTATAGCAGAAACATAAATGAAGCATTTACTTAAGGGGAGTAGTAAAGTATGAGATACAAAATATTTTTGAATTTTTGAAGCATTTTATATAAGATGAGTAATGAAGAATATATTTTGTTACTTATGCATAGAGTAAGGATGTATATGTCATGAAAAAATGTTTTTGCCACTCATGTGAAAGGGGGAGATTGTTAATCCCAAATTGATTTTGACAAGGCAGTCACAAAACACTTAGTCATAATCTAGTTGAATTAGAGTGCAAGCTGAATACATAGTGTATGTTGAGTGATCAGAGTGAGCTAAGTGATCTAAGAATATTGAGCATAAGTTTCCAGCCAATATATGTCAAAAAGATAGTGCCAAGTCACTCAAGTTCTAAGCATTCTATACATGCTGATAAATTCAGGTGCTGAGTAAATAGAGAATGCTGAGCTATTCAAAAGTTGAGTTATAGCATTAGGAGCACTGTGAAGTTTGAGCATAAGAGTCTGTGGATGCCAAGTGAATAGTTTATGACATAGATGTTTGTAATGGAAAAAACTTCTATCTAAACCATTTTTGGGCTAACATTATCATATTTTTTTATTGTGAAAGATAAATATGGAGGCATATTGTGAATCCTTATGTAGAACATGTAACCAATCAGAAGAAGGGAAGCTTAAGGTGGCAATATGGATCAACCACAGTTGTTGATTCTAACCTAATCCATCACCACCAATGATTATTTAACAAGGAAAATCCTAGAGATTTTTTACATGTGTAAAGAGACAAATGCTGAGAGTTGAGAGAGCATTCATGGTGGTTGAGATGGCTATGATAAAGCTAGATACATTACATAGTTAGTTTGAGAAGAACAGAGTAAAGAAGTGAAAGGATAGAGGAAACATATATGATATGGAGGATCAAGGTTTAATTACTAAGGAGAAGATCTGACATTAAGAAAAATAGTGCTAACTGAATGACCTCAATGCTAAATCATTCTAACAAGCAATATAGAGAAAATCTCTCAACCATGTAGTCTTAACAAGTGTATGACCCTAAAATGGTCGCCTAGACTATGGGCCCAATTCTTCAATTTATCAATTTCCTAAATCAATGCATTGCAATATTTTATTTAATGAATTCAAATCATTTTTCTTGATCAAATTGCAATAATTTAATTATTTTAATATTTCCTAAGGTTTGATCATTTCATCAATGATCTTATTTAATTAAAAGAAAATCTCTCTTTTAGTTCAATTTTTTTAATCTTATTTAATTAAAAGAAAACATTTATTTTAAATAAATAAAATAATCTTATTTAATTAAAAGAAAATCTATCTTTTAATTAAATAGTTTAATCTTATTTAATTAAAATATGTGTTTTAGTTAAATAATCTTATCTTATTTAATTAAAAGAAAATCCCTCTTTTAATTAATTAAATAAATCCCCACTTAAAGCTCTCATTTTTTATGAAAAAATGAAATAAGGATTCATTTTTTGGGTACATATATCTAAGTGGCTGGTTTTTTCCTCTTACATGTTTTTTTAAGGATTTATCCCACATTGCTCTTGTTCAAAGCCTCCCATCTCCACATTTTCCATTATAAGGAGTCCTCTCCTTCTCATTTGATAGATGTTAGTTACTATGGTAGTGTTCTTCTACAGGTTTGCAAAGTGATTTTGGAGAGTGAGTTTGAACCTTACAGTTTGGACATTAGAGCTTCATTGCAACTTCTTTCTTCTTGTGTTCTTCTCTCATGCATCCATGGCTTCCATCATCATGCTTCATCCTTGAATTTTCCTATTATATTAGAGTCATATTTGTTTTCATAGATTAATCTTGCATCGTTATTTCCTTTCATAGATTAGATTTCCTTTTTTGCATTGCTTTTCATTGTTATCATTTAGATTAGTTTTCATCCTCATTTGCATACATATTTGATGGTCATGGAGACTAGCACTCTTTCTTTTCCTCTTTGAATCTCTCATTTTATGGTGCACTTGCATGGGCACAAACTAGGTCAAAATGAGGGTCTCCATTACAAACTCTTGCACTCCATGAATAGAGAGCTATGAGTCACCATTTAAGACCTCACTCTTGAGAAATGTTGGATATAATGACTCATAGAAGTTTGTCAACATTTTAGCACACATTTTTGGTGCCCATTTCTAGGGGTCTCTTTCTTGTATTTAGGTTTTTGGGTTCTAATTCATAGAATATAGGTCCAATCTTGTTAACTAGGTCAAAAATTAGAATTAGAAAAAGGCATTTGATGATTAATTTGAATTTAATTTTCACATGTTTCAATTCATTATGTGAGTTTCTATTTGGGTTATTTTTTGGTTACTATTACTCCTAACAATAAGATTTTGAGACCTAACCCCTGGGTTTGCATAACACATATCTATCTTGTATTGTTTTTCTTGTTGTTTGCTTGGATTGCTTACTTGGTTCACTAGATTAGTGGAGTGATACGTGTGCATTGCTTGGGATCTAAGGTATTCTTATACATCTCTATAACATTTGGAATTTGGAATTAAAAGTGAAGATCTCATGTGTTTGGCTTGAGTTTTTTAAATCCTTTCATGATTCACGTTTTAATTGGTGCTCTAAAATTGGTCCTAGATTTTCATATTTGCATACATATTTCACATAGTAATTAGGCCCTATGAAAACTATTTGTGGTGATCTTGAGAGAGTGGGATTCATTAGTTTTCCTTACATGCAAAGCTCTTCTTGATGATAGATCTTCTTGTAGGTAGAGAAGGATTTGATATTATTTCATTGTATCACTAGGTTTGTCTTCAACATTTGTTGGTACTTTCTCTCTTGGGATTAGTGGTGATTGTTGTTGGTTTTCTAAACCTCAGTGAAGTGATTTCAAATTAATGTGTCAATGACATTGTTTTATATGTTTTAGTGAGGTGATCACCCACTTGAGATTGAAAGAGTTACAAAGTTGACCATTAGTAAGAACCATAGTGCAACCTATATTTTTCTTTTCTTGACTATGTGTGTGATTGGAAACCATTTTCAGAACATACACAATTGTGATTCTAGGGATTAGATTCATACTAAGACACTATTCTTTTTTATGCACAATGTTGCTTTGTCCCTTGACCATTTCTTGCAGATCTTTTCTTGAACTCCTTGATTACTCTCTTGTGTGCCTGATTAATTCTGAAAATCTGGTAATGCATCTAGTTGGTCAATTAAAATGAACAAAAATTGAGCTCCTAAGTTGAAACCTTTGTCAATTTGTTATTTTTTCATTTCCAGTCCTCCTTGTTTGATCTAGGTCAAATTAGGTCACTTACCCTACTATTGGAAGCTTGTTTGCACCTTAGACTATTGTGTTTTGACCTCATGAATTAGTAGTATTTTGTTTTAGGAGTAACCTTGATTGGATTCAGTGAGTTAGAAACCATCCTTGTTGATAAGATAAACCTTTTTATTTTTTGATAACATGCTTGGAGAGTCTTATTAATCTCTTTTCCATTCACTTACATTAAAATTCAATTTAAATTAATTATAATTTGGGTCAACGATCCTCGTGATCCATATGTGCTAGGGTATTCACCCAAATTAGGGGGCACCTCTGTGGCATTATTGGTTTAGGCCTATTGCAAAAATTATATCTTATTATCTCTCTTTTGGACAAGTGAGTGTTTTTACTATTGTATTTTGGTACTAATGTTTCTTATGGTTGTCCTATCACCTATTACCTTTTCTTTCATGCTAGTTACAACAAGATATCATGTAGATCAAGGAAAGAAACCTCAAGTAATCTTTAACCAATTACCCTTACTTCAAACTTACCAAAGATGTAAGGAAAAATAACACATATTTGATCAATCACCCAAGAACAACTCAAATGTTTGGTTTGTTCCCAAGAGTAACCTTAGTGAGTTGAGTACACCCTTAGCACCTTCTCACTTGGATATGGATATGAGTTACACGATGACTCAAGAAGAGAGGGAAGAAATTGATGAATGTCTTGATGACATATTTGAAAAACATCGAGATACTATTTTGTTTAGTAGATCTCAACTGGATATCTGGATGCACACTAAAGGACTGAAAGAGATAATAGGAAAGCCTATCAAGAAGAACAATCAAAACATGAAAAAAAAGATCATGAACCTCATGGAACTCATGTGAATGCAACATATACCAATAACTTGTCTAGATATTCAAGACCAAGTTCATTGCTCAAGACGCCTTCAACATACATGAGTGATAGACTTAAGACACTTGAGATGAAATAAAAACCTTCACAGAGGAACAAGCTATGAAGGTAGAGAAATTTAAATTTATGGAAGAAGAAAGACAAGCTTTGTGAGAAATAGAAAGGAAAAAATTCTAAGAGGAAAAACATAAACTCTTTGCTCAACAACTTAATGGTCAATTTAACAACATGCATATTGGTGGTGGAAACAACTCTCCTCCATTTACCCCTCCTAAGAATCCACAAAGTGGAAGATGTTTAAGAATACCCTTATGATGTCCTAGTCCTAGAGGAAGAGGGAATTCAAGAAATGATCATTATAGGAGATAAACACCTCCTAGGATTTTAAGAAAACCTTTGCAATGTGCTATCATGGTTCACAATATGGAGGAGGTTTTGAATTTTGACCATGGCTCTCAAGATTTCATGCGAATGCAACAAAATTATTATTTCCAAGAGTGTGTGGAGAAGTATATATATAAAAAAAAAGATGTATTGCTAAAGAATTTAATTGATAAGGGTGCTAAAGTTCCCTACAACTATGATGTAGAAACAAGAATTAGGAGGCAAGATCCATCTTTGGAAGAATGGTTTAATCAAGTGAAGAGTACGATGGACAAGTTCATAGCACCTAAGAGTTCCTTCTCACTTGATTCAATTTCTCCTAACCCTTTTGATAAGAGTGTTGAAATGAAAGACTTTTCTAGAAAGGTTGAGATCCCCCAATATGACAACTATGATATGAATGAGGATCCAAGTGATCATGTGTGTCAGTTTTATACCGTGAGCTTTGAATTTTACCATGAAGACTCATACCTAATGAGATTATTTTAAAGGAGTCTTAAGGGTCAAGCAATGGAATGGCTCAATAACATAACTCCTCCTATTAAGACATTCAAAGAGATTGTTTAGAGATTTTTTGAACACTTTGCATATAAACTTTCAAGTTCTGTGTTGGTTAATAGTTTGTCCCTCTTGCTAACTTGGCTTTACCTTGACTCTAGATGCCCAAAATGTGAGGGAAAAAAAGGATGTTACCAATAAATGGGTCAATTTATGTGTTATATCACTACGCTCTAAATATGCAATATATGCAATGAATTGTGTTTTTAATAGATCATTGGGATATGGGGCATGCTCTTAACATGAGAGTAGGAGAGGATAAACCAAGATGTTCATAACTACGAACACCCAATGTAGAAAAATATTTGGGAAAATTATATCACCCACTAGAATGGATATCATAAGCTACCTTAAAATTCTTCTAACATATACTCCTATTTCTAAATGCATATTAGTCCTACTAACATGCAATCTAGAGATAGAGCGGAGATGCACATGAAAGATGAAATGGAATCCACCTTGACTAATAACTCACCACTAAAATGGAATCTAGTAAGATATCACAAGCTTCAAATACATTTGTTCTACAATCCCATAAAAACTATTCTAACATAATATGAAATGAACAAGAGAGGAAGCATAATTATATATGATGAAATTAAATGGAATCAATTTCACTGTGAACATCAAAATAAAATGGAATCCACCTGATTATCATAGGTTCAAATACAATTGTCCTTCAACTCTTTATGTAGAACTAATATAAGAATGGGCAATAAAACATGACTAGTAAACAAAAAGTAAATGGAATTAGAGACTTATTCACCATCAATTTTTCCAACCTATTCATTTTGAAATGAAGTTACATTTATAGGCCCCCTCTTAAGGTTTTGGTCAATTATAGCTTCATCAGTTACATTGGCAGAGCATTTGAATCACTCAGAAACTCAATAGTCATTCAAAACTAATACAAATAAGTTATGAAAAATATCTAGTCTTTAACATTATCATGCTTTCTTAGAACCTCTGAGAAAACCTAGCAACTTTCATCTTCATGTGATTCCACAAATCCTACAGAAAATCATTATTTTCTTCATGTTCTGTCACTTTGTATCAAACCCATATATTTCATATTCCAATGTTCATTACCTTTTCAATTTTTTTCCATCAATCTTCTCAATCTGATAGTTGTGATTAAATCATTTTAAACTTTATTATTTCCATTGTATTTCCTTCTATGGGTCAACCAAGTAAACATGTTGAATAGTCACTTTCTCACATTGTCTAAACTTCAGGCAACTTTGAAAAGCAAGAAAGTGCATAACATAGATCTTCCAAGATCTAATAGCGCTAATAGATCACTATTAAGTCTCTCTTTTTTTAGTGTAGGTCCCTCTTCTAGCTAGATACACCATGGCATGCATATGGTGGAAAAGAAGCATTAATTTATTACTTAGAAACTTTGGTATTGAACCTCTTTACTCTTGTGGCTCCTCTTGACTAGATTTTGATAGTGCTTCATGAAAGATGATGGCCCACTAGACATGTGTCTCATTATTATTTCCCCTCATTTTTTATTTCTTGATCACTTCCAAAATGTAGGAAAGCATCATGTAGTTATCTTTTAAGATCTAATGGCTAGGAATATGCACAATCTTATGTTTAAAAAGGGGGTCTAACTAACATGTAAGACTTTGACTTTTCAACTAACCAATGAAATGCATTATTTTTCTCATTTGACTTGTTAATTTGGTGATGTGGATCATTAGACACATTTTAATTCAACAACTCAATTTTCACTCAGGTCTCCACTAGCTTTGACCATTTTTCTTTTCCATTTTTCCATTTATCTGGTTCTCCTACATGTGAATTCAATTGATCTTGTTTCCATGATGTTCATATCATCTTTTGGCCTTGTCCTCAATGTTCTCTATCATCTTTTTTCTAAATATGAACATGATCTCCTCCATTCAATTTGAATTATGCCTTCAATGAAACACTAGATCATAGAGTTAGAGATTTTATGAATATGACTTTTTTTCTCTCTGAATTGGGCTATGTAGAAACTTACCCTCCCAAATCCTAGATGCCTAGCTTGATTGAATCCACTAAAATGTTCTTTAATTACCTCCTAGAAAACTTGGAGGGAAAGATGAGAGAGGAAACCCTAATGTAAACCTAGACAACACAGATATCACATCTCATGTGATTTGACTTAAACCTTAGAATCTTGAAAAATATAAGGGACTGATATGATGGCAACAATTTGTCACATTGTTGGACTTGTGTAACAGAAAGAAAAATCAAGGAGAATCCTATTCTTGCAAATATGTAGACAACAATTCTATTGCTACTTTAGGGCTATCCTTGGAAAAGATAAGATTAAAATCATTATTAGCAACATGAATCTCAAAATGTGGTATTAAGTTAAGAAGATTGTTTTTGAGTCTTTTGACATGATGGTTGAAACCACATTTAAAATTGAGGATGTTTTGGAAGAACAAGGAATTTTGGCGAAACATGAAAACAATAACAATAATGGCCAAAGTAACAACAACAAAGATAAAGGAAATAATTCATATTGGAAGAGAAATAAGAAAGTGGTCAATGATGGAGTTGTAGACTCCTCCACATCTAATAATGATCAAGGTGTCCTTTATTTGTTTAGACCTAATCAGCAAGGAAGTAAGCCAAGATACCAAGATAGTTAAAAGGGAGAAAGGCAAGATTTTGCAAAATTTGGTGAACCATATGATGAGATGTTGACAAAGATTATTGCTCACAACTTGGTGCATCCTTCTGATCTCATAAAGTTCTATATAGTTTAGGTTAAGACATGATGGTGGGATGAGAAAGCCTATTTCAAGTTTCACAATGGCATTGTACATAATGTTGAAAATAGTGGGAAACTCAAGCATATCATTCAAGATCTTTTTAAGAATGGTAAGCATCAAGTTGATGGATTGAACACTAATTCTGATCACATGACCTTCAAAGAACCTTTGCTCAAGCATGATAAGGGGGAGACCTCTAAACCTAAGAATGGAAAAGTTGACATCAATTACACCTACATGAATGTAGATAATATTGTCAATATGCTTGAAGTAGTAGAAGAGTGTCAGCATGAAGAGGAAAAAAAAGATCCTTATGGTTATAACCTAGACATGGACTCTCCTCCCATCTTTGATGAAAAAACTATCTTGGTGCTAAAGGGTCCTTACTCTAGAGTGGCATTTGAAAATCTCAATGCTCTCACATGACTTCAAGGTCCTCTTGTCATTAGAGAACCCAATTCAAGTAAAAAAAGTAAGCAAAAGTAAGTGACATCTAAGAATGTTACCTCAAAACCAATAGTCAATCCTAAGTCAGACTATAATCTTTTTGATTAGTTGCCAAGATCCCTAGCTTAGAATTTGATCTTTGAGCTCTTAGAATTGTCTCCAAGACATAAGCAAGTCCTTGAGGATGCTTTGCAAGCAACAAATTTTCCCAACAATTTGGATGTTGATCACTTCCAAAACATGGTTAATCATATTGCTAGCCTTCATTACCTCACCTTTTCAAAGAAAGATGATAAATATTTGAGCCACCAACATAATATTGCTCTCCATATTGAAGTCATGATTCACAAAACTTGTGTTAGGCAACTATTGATAGATGGGGGTTCTAGGCTTAAAATTTTTTCTTTGAGTCTTTTAAAGATGTTGGGTTATTCTAAAAAATTCATAGATACTAGAAGAAAGATCACTATCAAATCCTATGATGAGGTGGAAAGAAGTTCAAAGGGGTTGGCTATCCTTCCTACTAGGATTTTCCCTATTGAGAAGGATATTTTTTCAAATAGTTGATGTTGGTCCCCTTGTATATAATATATTACTCAGTAGACCATGAATATATGATATGCAAGTAGTGCCATCTAGCTATCATCAATGTATTAAGTTCCCTTAAAATGGAACTGAGATTTGTATACTTGGGGATAATTCTTTATCTATTAACCCAATTTTAGTGAGTATTCATGTTCCCCTCGATAGCTAAGTAGATGGTTTTGATGCAGCTTTAGCTGAATGTAGAGACAAGTTTAAATCAATAGACCTTGGCAAGGGAGGGTATCAACTCAACTTCCTTACAACATTACCAATTTCACCTAGATATTATGGAAAAGCTTCACAAGAAATGGGACCTTTCTCTTCAACTATGACATTATTCAACACATTTTTATAGTCATCAGTGCCTATTCAAGATGAGAAAGAGGACATAGTTGTTAGAGACTGGATTTATAGAGAAGAGAAATATATGTGCAATGAGAACTTCTCTCCCTCTCTTGAGGACTATGGAAGAGGGTATACTATTGTCAAACAAATGGGTTATCTTGGACATGGCACTCTAAGTCATAAATTGGATGCTAGAGCTGAAACCCTTGATCCTATTCTTTTTGGATGCAAGTCTAAGGAGACTATTGGCCTAGGATGTGCAAATCATAATAAGAACACTACTCCTATTTTTGAGAAGTCAAATAGTGAAGATGAACTAGAATATGTACCTAATTTGGAAAGTCAGCAAGATATGTGTGAAGATTGGGTTCCTTCCACTAGTCTCCTTTGGGAAAATTCAGATAGTGTAGTCACTTATGAGACAGTTGCAATTGTGGAACAAAATGAATCAAGTTCAAATATATTAATGAAAAGATAAGGTATTACCCTTGATGATATCCAAGCTTCCACATCAAGGCATCCGAAGGATTCATGGTGTAAGTACCCTTGTAGAAGTTCATAAATGAGTTCACATGAGTATGAATGGGATTCCTTCTCAGAGCCTTCCATAGTTGACATGGATGTTGATATCATCCACTCTTATAGTTCTTATCCTAAGATATTTGATGAGTCACATGTAGGATTAGAGGATTTGAAGTCACATGTTTCCTTAATGAACAATTCTTCACCTTTTAGGATGAATCTTTATCTGGGTAGCTTAGGATGATACTTGATATACTCTTCCTTTTCAATCACAAGAGATGAAACTATTCACATTCACAATCTTGAACTAGTCTTTGAATTATGCCTTGTTCATCTTGACCTTATTGATTGGTCCCAATGCTATTAAGAACTTGAGCTCTTAAAATTTCAAAATGACTATGAGATAGCCTATTACTTGAATGTCATTAAACCTGTAGTCTATTCTGCCAGTGAATCGACTACTAGCATAATAGAGCCAAACATCGAATACCTTAGTCACAAAATAAAAATAAAAGAAAAGAAAAAGAAAAAGTGTTCTGATGGTGAAAACCTCTTTTAGGTGCCTAAGGATGAGGTACTTGTTCATCTTCCTAGATACTTTCAAGATAGATATTTAGTACTTAATGAATTGACACAAGCAATCAATTTGGGTATTGATGAGACTCCAAAAGTGGTATGTTTGGCTTCATCCTTGTCATTGCAAGAAAAAGAAGCTTACACTTAGTTCTTATAGAAAAAAAAAAAAAAAAAAATTTCTTGGACTTTTTTAGATATTCCAGGGTTGGAAACTAATCTTATCATGCATCACTTATTCATAGCTCTGGGTGTCAAATCAATTAAGCAAAAATTAAGAAATATGTATCCTCACATAACCCTCCTAGAGAAAGAAGAATTAGAGAAACTACTTGGTGCAAAATTCATAAGGGCTATACACTATGCTGAATGGATATCAAACATTATACTAGTTTTCAAGCACGAAAAAATTGAGCTTGCATATATTTTAGAGATGTCAATAGAGCATGCCCAAAAGATGAATTTCCACTTCCCAATATATAGATGATAGTGGATATGACCATGGCTTATGAGATTTATTCCTTAATGGATGGTTTTTCTAGATACAATCAGATTAAGATAGCTCCTGAAGATCAACAAAATACTACATTCACTTATGCATGGGATACCTATTGTTAGAACGTTATGCCTTTCATAATAAAGAATGTAGGAGCAACATACCAAAAAGCTATGAGAACTATTTTGCATGATATCATGCATAAAAACATGGAAGATTATATGGATGACACCTTCGCTAGGTCTAAGAAAAGAGATGCACAATTAGACTACTTAGAAGTCATTCTAGATCACATGGAACAATTTCAACTAAGGTTAAATCCTAAGAAGTGTGCATTTGGTGTTACCTCTGGAAAACTACTAGGATTCATTATTTCAGTAAAAGGAATTGAGCTAGACCTTGAAAAAGTCTAGGAAATCATGGATATGAAACCTCCTATAAATATTGGTCAAATGAGGAGTCTTCAGGCATGTCTTCAATCCATAAGGAGATAGAGCTCAACCATTTAACAAGAGCTTACATAAAGGAGTCAAATGTGTATGGAATGAGTATTGTCAAAAGAGCATAGATCAAATCAAGAAGTACTTGGAAAATCCACCAATTTTAATGCGTCCTATCCTAGGGAAACCACTTATTCTATACATTTTAGTGACAATCTTCCTTAGGGGAATTACTAGCCCAACTTGATGAACTTGGGAAAGAAAGAGCAATATTCTACATTAGTTGTACTCTTGTTTCATATGAGGTTAACTACACCAGTATTGAGAAAGCTTTCTTGGTGATTGTGTTTGCTTCCCAAAAGATGTAACATTACATGCTTACACACACTATACACCTCATAGAAAAAATAGATCCACTCAAGTATTTATAGGATAAGGTTTCCTTTATAGGTAGACTTTCTAAATGGATGAAAATCCTTTTATAGTTTGACATAGAGTATATTGAGCATAAAGCGATCAAATGACAAGCCATAGCAAATCAATTGGATGATTTCCTAATACAAGAAAATGCACCTATTCAAGTTGATTTCCTAGATGAGCACCTCATGTATATGACTGAAAGAACATGGAAGATATTCTTTGATGGATCATTTATGCAACATGGTTTGGGAGTTGGTGTGTTGTTTGTTTCTCCTCATGGATACACAGTTCCTAAATCTTACAAGTTATTATTCCCATGTAGAAACAACATTACTAAGTATGAATATTTCACAAACAAACTTAATATGGCCATAGAATGGATAATCAAAGAGTTATAGATTATGGGGATTTATAGCTAATAATCAACCAAGTCATTGATGAATATTTAACAAACAATGAGAAACTAGTACCTTACAAGTAGAGGGTTGATTCCTTGAGATGATAAATTTCACATTTTTTAAATTTAAAAAAATCCCTTGAGCATAAAACAAAGTAGCTAATGCCATGGCTACACTTGCTTCATTTTTCACTTAGAGCAACATGAATCCAAATTTGAATTCCTAGTGGAAGAGATAAATCAACCTATTTATGATTCCCAAGAAAGTCATGTTATTTGCACCCTTGTTGGTCATGAGTCATCTTGTTATGGTGCCATTTATTCATACCTTCATGATGGTATTATACCCAAAACCTTTAACCAATATGAATGCAAAATCCTTATCTAAAATGCCTCTCACCATTCCCTTATCTTTGGTGATTTGTAAAGGAGGAGTCTAGATGGAACTCTTCTTAGATGGTTAGAAAAGGAAGAATATAATCAAGAATTAGTTGACATCCATGAGAGCATCTATGGGGGACATTCCAATGGTTTTTCCATGGCTCAAAGGTTGCTTAGGGTAGGATACTATTGGCCCACAATGAAGATTGATGCAGTAGCTTTTGCAAAGGCATGTGAAAAGTGTCAAAAACATGGTAACCTAATACATGTTCTAGATAGGGAGCTCATTCCTTCTATTTCTCACTAGTCATTTCAATGTTGGACCTTTAATCTTGTTGGTCAGATTCATCCCAAGTCATCAGGTGGACACAAGTTTATTATCACTATTATTGATTACTTTACTAAATAGGCAGAAGTTGTATCACTTTCTATTGTCTTAGGCAAAAAACTCTCTCTATTCATTCTAAATCATATCATCTATTGATATGGAGTGCCTTCCAATATTATTACTAACAACAAAGCTTAATTCAAAAATAAGGACCCTAAACAACTCTACAAGAGATTCAAAATTAAACAACATTGGTCCTCCATTTACTTTTCACAAGGAAATGGTCAAGTAGAAGCATCAAATAAGGCCATCCTGAAGATCTTACATAGGACAATTCCTAAAAGTTGCAAAGATTGAAATTTATAGATAAATCTAGCTTTGTGGGTCTGTAGAATAAGTATTCGTACTCCTACTAGGGCTATTCCTTTTTCCCTCACATATGGCCTTGAATTAGTGTTACCTTTAGAGGTTGAGATTCCTTCACTTAGAGTTTCTCTCAAAGGTTTAGTTATAGATGAAGATTATCGTGCCATTAGACTTAAAGAGTTAGAACTTCTAGATGAGAAACATAAAGCATCATTTCACCATATGATAGTTTATCAAAAGCACATGTCCAAAGCCTTCAAAAAAAAGGTTTTTCCTAGAGAATTCCAGGTGGGAGATCTTTTCCTATGTGAAAATCCCAACAATCAACAACAAAAGATCAAAAGGAAAAATTTGAACCTAATTGTTTTGGACCTTACATCATTACAACATCTTTTGGGTCCAGTGATTATTTACTATCTACAAAAGAGGGAGAGTAGCACCCTAATCCTATCAATGTCTTGCACTTGAAGAAGTTCTATCCATGATGCCTAGAGGCATCCTTTGTATATATTTATTGATCCTGAAAAATCCAAAACAAAGGATATATTTCAAAAAATCCAAAACAAAATGATATATTTCAAAAAATCCAAAAAGATGACTTATTTAAAAATCCAAAAAAATATTATATTTCAAAAAATCCAAAAAAAAAATGATATATTTAAAAAATCCAAAAAAAATAAAAAATTCAAAACTCTAAAAAAAGATATATTTCAAAAGATCCAAAAAAAAATGATATATTGTTAAAATTCTAAAAATTAGAAAATGTCTCGGAAAAATGATCATCTTAGTGAAAACCTAACAATAGGCACTTTGATGTATCTCCAAAAAAATTATATATTCCTAAAAAAAATGATGAAAAAAATAATTGCAATAAAATCCAAGTGGTGAAAACTTGGAAATAGGCATTACTTGATGCCTTTGCACCCTTATTTCTTAGCGCATTTCCTTGACACTTAGCCTTCCTCCATCATGCCTTGTCCTTGTTGCCTTGGTTTGGAAATGGTCTTTGTCTTTGTCTAGGGGGCATAACTATGTTAATTTTGGTCTCTTAGATGAGTTAATATTTAACACAGCTCACAAATAGTGTTTTTCAAAACCACCCCAATCGTATTTTTCAATACAACCCTCGACATCAAATATTTTTCAACACTTATTGGTTTGGACTTATCAAGTTTTTTCATGTGATCTTAGCTACTTGTAAGAATTTGATCCCTATCCTTGGAACTCAATATCAATTAACACATTTAAATTTTTAAAACACAAATACTTAATGCTTGAGCTATGTCATGATCTTTTCTTTGTGTGTTGAATGTTATTGATTTTTGTTGAATGTTCTTGTCTAATAAGTCTATCTAGTCTGTATGGATAGAGGACTTGGGACATGGGGCAATTTTTTTTGTTTTCTTTCTTCTTGTGGGTGTGGTCTTGAAACTCTATAAAGCCTCTTGTTGTCCCCTTGAAACACTTAGGATATTTGAGGCATCATCCTTGCCTATTTTTGCATAACCATTCTTATGGTCATCCCATCATTTATTCCTTTATGCAAGCATGGTTTTTCTATATTAAATTAGATAATCTAACATTGAATTCATCTTGATCTTTATGTCTTCGATGCTTCTGTTAGAATCTTTCCACATTCAAATCTGACATAAATCAGATTCATATCTTGATAGTTACACTTGTGTCTAGTGATGATTGTTTGATTCTTTGATGTCCGTTAATAATGGCGCAATGATGAAAATAAGTTCCTTAACATTCTCTAATGAATGATGAACACAAAATCCTATCTTACAATTTCTCTATTGCAAGTACATCTTTGTATTTTCATGTAGCTTGCATTATTAGACTTCATTTTTAGGTTGCATTATGAATTTCAGAGGGTTTTCCTTCATCTTTCTTGTGGAAATTTAATCAACTATGGTCATGTCTTGATCTTCATTTCCTTATCTTCTTTCATGATCTCAATCAAAATTTTATATCTTAAGTAGTTGATTGATTTTGAGGCATTCTCTTTCTTGAGGCAAATCCTTTTTCTTCTTTCCATTTCTTTCCACCTCTTCCAAACTTCTATCTTCCATTTTCTTTCACCCCACTTCTTTTCCTTTAATTCAACTCTAGGGCATAACTCTCATGCTTGACGATCTACCTTGGTTTTGTGATCCTTATATCTTTCATCTTACATCAAGAACCTTATCTTTAGTTCAATTTGATCAAATTTATCATTTTGTTGATTCTCCTCTATTTCATTTCGATTTTGATCACAAGAGGGAACAACCTATCAAAATTAAATCCTTGATTCAGCTTTATCAATCATTGTTCCACCTGGGACAACCTTGTCTTTGTCAAGACAAGATTGTTATCAAAATTTTATTTCTTTTTCTTGATGTGTTCCTAAGTTGACCACACATCTATGTTGTTTTGTGATACCAAATTGACCTCACACTTCAATGATATTCTTTGACTACATGTGTTCCAGAAATGATCACACATTAGTCAAAGAGGGGCAAATGTATGCACCCTAAAATGGTCACCTAGACTATGGGCCCCATACTTCAATTTATCAATTTCCTTAATCAATGCATTGCAATATTTTATTGAATCAATTCAAATCATTTTCCTTGATCAAATTGCAATTAATTTAATTATTTCAATATTTCCTAAGGTTCAATAATTTCATCAATAATCTTATTTAATTAAAAGAAAATCTCTCTTTTAATTAAATAATATTATCTTATTTAATTAAAATCTCTCTTTTAATTAAATAATCCTTTCTTATTTAATTAAAAGAAAATCTCTCTTATGATTAAATAGTTTTATCTTATTTAATTAAAAATATCTCTTTTAATTAAATAATCTTATCTTATTTAATTAAAAGAAAATCCCTCTTTAATTAAATAAATAGATCAAATAAAGACTCTTTTTTTGCACATATCTCTAAGTGGTGATTTTTTTCCTCTTACTTTCTCTTTTACAGATTTATCCCACATTGCTCTTGTGAGAAGCCTCCTGCCTCCACACTTTCCTTTATAAGGAGTCCTATCCTTGTCATTTGATAGATGTTAGTTGCTATAGTATGTTATGTTGTAGGTTTGGAGAGCAATTTTGAGCCTTAGGGTTTGGACATTGAAGCTTCATTGCAAATTCTCTCTTCTTGTCTTCTTCTCTCATGCATCCATGACTTCCATCATCATGCTTTATACTTTCACTTACATATTAGCTTAGAGTCATATTTGTTTTCATAGATTAATGTTTCATTTTTATTTCCTTTCATAGATTAGATTTCCTTTCTTGCATTGCTTTGCATTATTGTCATTTAGATTAGTTTTCATCTTCATTTTCATACATATTTGATACTCATGGAGACTAGCATTCTTTCTTTTTCTTTTTGAATCTCTCATTTTATGGTGTACTTGAATGGGCACAAACTAGGTCAAACTAAGGGCCTTCATTACAAACCCTTTCACTCCATGAATAGAGAGCTATGAGTCACCATTTGAGACCTCATTCTTGAGAAATCTTGGATATAATGACTCAGAAATTTTTTTTTGCAAATTACCATACAACATGCTATTATAAATCTCTTAACCAAGTTCTTTCTTTATTGTAAGTATAAATCCTCTAACAAGATGAGACCTAACAATCTTGGTAAGCCTTTAATAGGGAAAATCTTTCACAAGGTAGATCATAGATTATGATCAAACACATGTTACCCATAATAGGCCACACTTTAGAACTATAGTAGTGAAGATTTGTGGGTATCATCCCCACCCTAGTTTTACCTTATTATTGGAGGGTTTTTGGGTAACCAATTTTTTGTGTCATGTGTTATTTATCTTATGCTATAGATGCAATGCATGTTATGTTATTTCATTGAATATGTTAAGTTATGAGATGAATGTTGGTGATATATTTTAGAGGAAAAAGTTTTAAGTACTGATTCACCACAAACCCACCCCTTCTTAGAGCTTACTTTCCTTTTTTTATTTCTAGCATGGCTAACAATATTTGAATATGAGGTTGATAGTGATACAATGAGTGCAAACATTGTTGCATTCTTGAAAGAAGAAATTGACACAAAAGCTTAATTTTTTGGGAAGTACGAGGAATCTAAAAAAAAATCACAATAGATATCAAGATAGATTCCAATAGAAATAAAAGGAAGAAAATAATTGAAGACCTAGAGACAAACCTAGGCACCCAAAGAAAGAGAAAGGAGCCTTTGTGGATTACTTAAGGTATTGGAGAAGATGTAGATAAATATAGTGATGATGAGAAAGATTAAGAATAAGGAGGAGTCAAGGGTAAAGCCATAGTTGTTGTCAACCCACACATTGAGAATGCTAAAGGAGCTACAAAGAAGCTAGTGGTGACACCCCTCTCTCCTCCACCACCAACCAAACCAAGAACTAGAGCATCAGCTAGTACCAAGAAATCTATAAAGAAAACAAAATTAATGGTGACTATTGAGTCTAGTAGCTCAAGTGAAAAGAGGGAAATATATCAAGCCCCTACTGATATACCAAAGAGAAGATGATTGGTCAAGGAACCAGTCAAGAGGAGAATGAATTCTATTGATGAGGTATGTATTGACATATGACACTCTCCTAGTTTGTATGGTTTTGGATATGTAAAATATGATACATTAAATGATGAGAAAAAATCTAAGATTGAAGAAGCCATGATAGATATGATGGTGAATTTTATATTGGCTACTTGTAAATTAGAGAAAAAAATTTCAGTAGATTTGTAAATAGACTTGGCAGAAGGTAGCAATAGGTAGCAAAAGAAGAGAAAAAATTGCAATTAGCACATTAGCCAAGGTTATGCCTAGTCTGTCAAAAGAACATAAGGATAAATTTTTGGAGAGATACAAGAAAATATTTGTTCCTAAATTTGGAATTTTTATGATATTGCATAATAAGATTGAATTTGCAATTTAGTGGAATGAGTTACTATGGAAAAGTATTTTCGGTCTCATTAAAAAATAAGAAACAAATGATATTGAGATAGTAATTGTTCAAGATGATGAGAGTGATGAAATGAGTTCATATGTGCCAAGTCTACAAGGGAACATGTCACCAATTCATGCTGCCACCCCTAAAACTCTAGATAAGCCCTCAAATGCAAACAAGGAGGAGCAAGAGGCAGAAGAAATTGATAAAGACATAAGTGTAGACATTTCTACCATAGATAAAGAAGGACTAAAAGTGTCAGAACCTCATATTAAGGAGAATAAGGAGAATAATAATACTATTCCAAGTGCTACAATTTTTTTCTCTAGCACTAATGTACAAATAAGATAGAGTGGCTATACCCCCTCAGCATGTCCTAAAGCAGTGTCAAGCAACAACACTTCTACACCTTACAAAAGGAAAGAAATTAAGGATAGTTTAGTAGATATTGAAGTTAATCTAGATGAAATTATTGAGATTCCACAATTGGATTTGGAAAATGTCACTCTTGAGAAACCAATTTGGTTGCAAGAGATTTTGGCTAAGAAGAAGCAAGAAGAGCTAAGAAGGGAACATCAACAAAAGCAGGTATTGCATGATGTTTAAGACTTTTTTTTTGAGACATTTAATATGCAAAATTTTGATGGGAAAACCCCAATCATTTCCTATATTATAAATACTATTTAAAAACTAAATGTTGGACATATAGAAACCAATTAAAATTTGATGGATTGGTCAACAAAGAAATTTGAGAATAAGGTTGTGGCCAAAGTCTCAAAAACTTTCTCCAATCAAAAAGTTCAATTGTAGGAATGTGTACAAGACATAGTAGAACTAATTCAATAAGTATAACATTTATAAAATATTTTGTGTGATGTGCCAAGGTGCACTAGTGATCTTTAGGAAAACATCAACCAGATTTAGGCTAATATGAAGAAATAAAGAAACATCATTTCACAGTCAACTAATCTAGTTCAAATCATTATAGTAATTTATTGAATTCTCAAGAAAAATTGGTCAAGATCTAGGAAGGTGATAGAAGCATGAGATCAAACTTGATCTCCATCTAGTCCATGTTAATACCTCATTTGGAGGTTATGCAGAGAGAAATGAAATCGGCACAAGATCATATCAATGAAGATGACGTAATCTTTCAGTGGTTGAGAGTTTGATTGATTTGGTAGCTAGGTTACAATTGAAAATCATATTTTGGAATTAGAAAGAACCACTTGGGATCATGCACTTGCTATGATCAACCAAGTTAAAAAATCCTTTTATTAAAAAATATGGTTTAATTCCACCTATTCAACCCCAACACCAAAATAACTGAGAAAAACAAGGTGGAATGTAATTGTAATGATGATTACATATTCTAAATGGAGATAATGATAGAAGAAAGAAGGGAATGTCATGATGATTAGAAGAGTTCAAAGTCAAAAATTTGAGTTCAAAATGCAATCAAATTTCAGAAAGAAAATAAGGTACGACACTAAAATAATTAGACTACTTTGAGTCATGTGTATTTATTTTTCTTTATTTTTTAATTAGGAATAAGTCAAAAGTTTTGTAGTTCTATATGAACTAAGTCATAGACTTAGGGGGGGTACTCAATCATGGAAAAGTATTTTTTCCACTAACATAAAAGGGGGAGATTGTTGATATCTCTAACTATTGTTATTTATTAGCATCAAACACTTTGTAATATACTAGGTAGAGTTAGACGGCAAGCTAGTCTACATAGGATGAGTCATGTAAACACTTATATATATACATGTATATGCTAAGCTCTATAGGGACCAAGAAAGTCTTTTTTCACCAAGTATTTTCAATGTAAGCTAAGTCTAATGTTTATCGAGTAATTAAAGAATATTAATGCCCAATTAAATAGAAGGCGCCAAGCATAGTAAAGACTGATCATCAACAAAATATACATTGAATGTTGAGTGTTAGATATAGTAATTTCCAAGAAATGCATAATTGACATTAAATTCAAGAATGATACAAACTTTGAGGTAAATTATTTTAGGTTGACATACAAAAGATATTTAATACTTATAGAGTTTGTTACAAACATCATTATGTGTTTTATGATGTGGACATAGATCCTTATGTTCTATGATGAATAAGTCATGTAGAGAGGCAAGATGAGGAAGCATCTAGAAAAATATTTCTAAAATATTTAAATAGAGTAGTTCTAGACCTATTTCGATATGGGATATAGGAAATATAGATGAGGAGTGAATAGGCTTTTCACATGATTCAAGTGCAAATGTTCAAACACTATAGAAGACACAAAGAGTTTTTTTATTGAAGAAAGAGAAAGTAGCCTAGTTAAGAAATGAAGGACACTAAAGCTATATTAGATCAGAGATTAGATTGGAAAGAGGAGATCCAAGAACAACTTATCAAAATAGACCAAGGATCAGGTACTGAATCATTTTTAGCAGAATGATATAGGTTAAATCTCTTAACAAAGTCATCTTAACATATCTTTGTAAATCTCCATATAGAGTCCTTACTTTGTTGTAAGTGTGAAATCCTCTAACAGGGTGAGATCTAATAGTCTCAAAAGGTTTTAATAGGGTAGACCCTTCATAGGGTAGATCATTGGATATGGTCAAACATTGTAAACTTTATTACTGCAGTAATGAAGATTTTTGGGTGTCATCCCCACCCCAATTTTACCTTCACCTTGAAGTGTTTCTAGGAAACCAAAATCTTTGTATAATGGGTATGTGTAGGATCACAGTGTGCCAAAAAGTGGTGACCTAAAAATTATTTTGTTTAGAAATACCTTAAATTATCTCATAAAAATACCATAATGTGTTATGAGTTTCCATATACTCACTTATTAAGGTAATACTTGTATGAGACTTCCTCAAATATGGTTTCCTTAAAGTACAACTTGGATCTTTATCAAAGGTTATCACTTTTACTCTAGATTTTCCATTATGCACTACTTCGTTGGTAGGACACTAAACAAGTCTATTGCTACACATGCACCTTTCGCATCTAAAATTCCATTAGGTTAACTTCTAACTATTAACTAGTTTATATTGGGGTGAAATTCATTACTTATAATAGTAAATAAATATTCATTAGTCATATTATTGAAGTCTTGAGAGAGGGTGGGCCATGAATATGTTCACTAAGAACCCATACCCCAATACTATACTTCAATTTGATTATTAGGAATCTCTTTGCTAGGCCTATCATATGTCACTTTTCCAACACAATTTACAAGAAGGTGCCTCAAATTTCAAATTCAAAATCAAGGATGAAATATTCAATTTTAAAAAATGAAACAAAATAATTTAAGTGTGGCCATAATAGTAAAGTTTTTAATCAAGAAATAAAAGCATGTCTTAGAGGAAAAATAGAACCATCAATAATAAATTTGGCTAAGCAGCCCAATATCATACTATTGGCAAGAAGGAAGAATATAGAAAAATAAATAAACAAATGAAATCAAACAAATAAGGAAATTAATCCAATTTCTTACAAAATTTACATTACCAACATATTGCAACCATACCAAGGTCACTGAGGGAAAGAAGGAATCATAAGTCTTCCAAATACATTACAAGGATCTTCTATTGAAATTTTATGGTGGTCTAAAGACAATATTGTTCAAATTGTGATTGATCCCACATACTAAGTACATAGCTATCTTTATCGACATTGCGCTATAGTTAGGGTTTACTGTACCAAGGGGTGTCTCTCAATTAGAAACCCCATTATAGCATGAAAATGTGAGGATAACCAAAATGAGTTTCCTTCCATACTCTTGTTGTTAGAGGGGTATCCTTTAGAAGAATTTAAAACATGTGGGGACATTATTGAGAGTAGAGTTGTACTTTGAGTTGTAACTATAATATTAAGTCCCTTCTCCTCAATTAAATATAATTATATGTTGGGATATCTACTCACAATCTATCTTAGGTCAAATTCACCATAATATACAAGTTGAAGTTGTGCCATCAAATTTAGAAAAGTTGGTATGATCCTATATATATTACTTCATTGATTACACAAATTCTATTTATCATCAAAGAATGCACTAAATGTTGATGCTATTGATATTTTAAACTCCCTAGTCATAAATGACTTAAGAGTTCATCCTTAAATTGCAGGTTTGCAACTAGGTAAGTATACAATCATTAGAAGGACATTGTCAATGATAACTTATCCACTCTTACAACTATCTCCTTAAGAAGGTATATTTCATCATCACTTTCCTATCATGCCTCATGGCTTTTATCCTCCTATCACTCAACTCTAAAACTTGAACCTTTATTTCATATTAGGTTGATAACCTCATTGCAACTTTACTTTCTCTATATTATAGGGTTATAATTAATCAAATAATTTTAGTACTAGGGTCTAAGAGTATACACTTGGTAGTTATAATTTTAGCATCACTCATGCTTCTACAATAAGGTTTCTAGCATAAATAGATGTACATAACCTTGACTTAGAAGTTTACATTTTCTATCTTACTAGTTCAATGTTATATGCTACATATGTCTTACCATTTAGTTACATTCTTACCATCATGTTCAAATAGATATGATACCTAATTAGGGTTTTATTCTTCATAGTAGACTAAGATAATCATATTCCTTGTGTGTTCTTGACTAAATTAAATATTAAATTAGCTTCTTGAGTTATTATTATATTGTTCAAGGATCCCTAAGGTTACTTGTACATTTAATTTGAGCTCTTGTTTGCCTTCTGAAGATTATCATAAAAATACATTTTAACCCATAATAGGTTAGAGGTATCCCAATAACTTGATAAAAATGTATACAACAAAGGTGTTACATTCCTATTTATTCACCATTTTATTTTATCTATATAATATTTTAATTCTAAGGAACAAAAATAAATTACGATGATCATAGGTTTCCTTTACTTATGTTCTTATGTCTAAATCAATACTAGTGTACTAGATCACTTTCATACTTGATATGAGAAAAAATACTTTCATGAGTCATATGGTCATGCATAATTTGACTTTTGCTAAAGATGATGTTAAACACTTTCTCTCTCATTACTAGGTTATTTACTCGTTTCCAGAGACATGACTGATATATGTTTTAGGTTTCTTAACTTAGTTTTCCCCCAATTTGATAGTGTTCAATATAATTTTGATTCATTTATGAGATCATAATCTACCTTAATAAAAGTACAATATTCTTACATTTAATCATTTATTTCAAGTCATTAAGACAGGGTTATGTAATATGGTTGACCACTTACAATCATTAATATTGCCTTTAAGTTTAACTTAGGCTTACTCATCAGTGTTATAGTTTAGAAAGAATACACTAGCTTCTTATTATTCAATGTGCAATCCATGCTTAGTATAGTAACATCTACACTTCCACACTTAACATGGACCCATTGTTTCCCAAGTGTTACAAATATGTCTCTAATACCAAAATACCATGCCCAAAAATTAGGACAGAAACACATAAACTTTTTTTTAAAGGTAAATTCAACTAAGTTAATAGATAAACATGTATACTATCATTGAGTACATTACAGAAGAGTTATAAAAAGGTGCGATTAGTTTTCGAGTTACAAAATGTAAGTACATAGTTGATTTTAGATTATAATGTATGAGGATATAGAGTTATTATTTCAACCTACTGCATGGGTTTGAAACCCTACCTATCCTTGTGCTATAAGGACACCTAGGTGTTGGAATTCTTTAGAATAGCTAAGAGGGGGTGAATTAGGTATCCAAGGTCTAGATGTACAAATAAAACTTTTCACAACCTAGTTAACCCATATTCATAAGACATATTCATGCATGCATCCATTAGATCATACACTCACTTAAACTTTGTAGGTTACTATCAAATCAACTTTACAGAAATGCAAGTGTAGACACCTAAATTTGATTACACTATTTTAGTAATCCTATTTAGTTATCTAAAAAGGCATTATTAATTAAATTTCTATTTAATTAATCCTTTGTCATCCCCTAGTTGATTAATTTAATTAATCATCTATAGTCCTAATTGATAAATCAAATAATCTATTATTTATCAATTAAATCCTATTCTTCTATCTAATTCCAAAAATCCCCATTTATTAAATAAATCTATTTGATAAATGAAATCCTCAAATTCAAAAACCCCTAACCTATTTCTAATCCTCCATTTAGCCTAATCCACCCCATCCACCCATACTAACCAAGCTTAGCCACTAACTCACCCACCCTCATTAATGCCATCCACTTGCACATCTCTAACATCCCTAATCTAATCCTAAACCCAAGCCTAATCCACCCCCTAATGTTGTCACATTCCTTAAACAAGTTTAAGACTTTCCTAATCCAAACCAAAGTCTCCCCTCAAAAAAACCCAACCACTAAGTCATGAGTGCTCTTACAAAACATAAAGACTCTTACAAGCCCACTCATGACTCTTACATCCATCTTACACACTCTTCCCTCTTCCACACTCATTCCTCTTACATCCCTCTTACATACTCAACCCCACTCATCATGACTTTAACCAACCCTTAACCCTACCCTCTCACACTCCTCCTCCTTGTGACAAGTGTCACCTTCCCATTGGTGCTAAACAAGCACAATCCATGTGCTCCCCTTTGAGTGCATCTTAGCCCTCCTTAATCCTTCATCCATCCTTGCATCTAAGCCCTCCATCCCTCTACCCCTTAGCCTATAAATTGAATCCCATCCCAAGCCATTTCATCAACAATCTTTGAGCTAAAGTTACCATGCTATTTTGAGAACCAAAGCCATCAACCATACCCTTATAATTCCAAATTGAGAGCTCACAAAGCTACCAATTTGCCATTACCCATCTCCATTGAAGCAGCTTTTGAGCATCTTTGAGCATACATCCACAGCAAAAGGACACATCTACAGAATCAAGAAAGCATGGAGTGCTTTTTCTTGTGAGGTTTGCACTTTCTTGTTTTCTTCCTTTGTCTAAGCATATATGTGAATTTAGTTTTTGGTTTGTGAATGTTTACTTCATTTGTTAATGTTCTTTGCATACTGATTCTGGTTCTACAGCAAGCATGAAACATAACAGATTCAATAATACATTTGATGCAATGATTTTATGTGGAAACTCAATTTGGAAAAAACCACATGTAACATGCTATTCACTCTCACTCTTCTGAAGTGATTCCCTATGAAAGGTCAACCCTATTAAAGGTTACAATCCACATTGTTAAATGTGACCTAGTTAGAGGGTTTCAAACACCCTATTAAGAATGAGCCTTGTTAGAGGACTTTAGATCATTCACCTAGAATCTCACCTAGTTAAAGGATTTACAAATGACTGTTAGGGTAACCTTAATCTAAAGGATTTAATCTAGACAGGTACAATGATTAGAAACTAACAGTAAGGCTTGATCTGATAACAAATTATAACTCACTTATAGATTATAGATCTCAGGTTTAGTCCTCCATTTTGCTTGGCTTTCACACACTTTAGCTCTGATAGCTTGTTCATCCTTCAAGCATTCATACTCTTAAGACTTGGTACTTTTCTTGCCAATAGAAGTCTCTTATGTTTGGTTTCTGATTGAAGCAATAGCTTAAATCTCTTGTCTAACTTAGATTATCAGACATTGACCTACCTTGCTTCTGATCAGTCATCTCTATAAATAGAAAATGAAGATCTTTTGCATTTCATCCTCTATTGTCCATTTTAGGGTTAGATAGGATTAGGTAAGATTCAATGAATCTACCCATCTTTTCAGTTTAGTCCCTTCTAGAAAACTCTTCTAAAATCCTCTTTGAATTCACCTCCAAATGGTTTACCATGAATTCTATGCCACCAACTCATCATAGTTATCTTCCACATGCTTCATAGAATTCAAGAAAGAAAAATAGTCATTTCAAATTTGTTAAATATATGATTTCACATAAATACTGGCACTTTGCATCAATATGTTGTCACTCAAATTCCATATTGTTCTTTCACTCATCTTCAACTAGATCACTTGGCAAACACTAAAGTTTACTAGTGATTGGCATCAACTAAACCTTACTTGGCTTACACGGTATCACTCAGCATACACCAAACTTTGACTTTTTTTTGCTCCAACTAATTTTCTACTCATCTTGCACTAAATTTTTTCAGTACCTAACATCCACTTGGTCAAGCTTTCTAGACTCTATTCTTCTTACTTGTTCTTCTAGACTTTGTTGGTGTATCCAACCTTTGCAACCTTAAGTAGATAATCAATGCACTATATCATCACTACCTTAACTAATCTTTGTACTCCTTTTTAATACCATAAGTCAACCTTTTCTCTAGGTTCTTTTGTTATCTCATTTTTTCAAATCCTCTTCATCAATCAAAAAAATGATAGTACTAAAATCAACTAAGTAGTTGTCTTACCTACAAGTAGCAGGTTTGACATCAGTGAAAAAACAATGATTGAAACACATTCTCATCATATCAATCTATTTTCAACATTCTCCCTCTTTGGAATTGATGGAGAACTAGCACCAATAAAAATACCAATAAGAAAATAATTCCTTGTATTGAAATCTCTCCCTCTATTAACATCTTTCATCTTCTATATAGGTAACAAAATTCTATTATGATCAAGAGACAATCAACCCATCCTTATGAATCCCTCTTGAAAACTTCCTCTTTCTACTATTCATGTATCTATCTCTTCCTATTTTGTGCTTATATCCCCCTCAGCACTATCTCCCTCCTTAGTAATCATCAAGTACAATATCTCCCACAAAGTAGATATTCCATGTTTGTTCCTTGTTTTCATTATGTTTGGTATTATGTATTTCTCCCTTACTATATTTCTCCCTCTTTGACAACAATGGCAAAGAATTGTCATTTTAATATGTAGATATGAACATTTTAGTTTCTCCCTCTATCACCTAGCTTGCAACTAATCTGTACCTCCAACTCTTTTATTACTTAAGGAATCCCCTAATGTAAGATCGTTTGCATCAATGTGTAACATATGTCAATCATCTTAGTTGATGCAAGGCACTTCTAATGCTTCTTAAATAGACTTGGATAGGGGTATTACCCCTAGCTTACCTCTTAGATACTTATGAGCATCCTTAGGTAATGCTTTTGTGAAGATATTAGCTATTTTCTCCTTTTTATTCACATATTCCACCCTCACCTCTTTGTCTTAAACTAACTCTCTCAACTAATGGTACTTGATTGTAATGTGCATAGTTTTTCTATGCATCATAGGATTTTTTGATATATTTATAGCACTTGTATTATCACAATAAAGCATCACAGGTTCAATGATTTCCTTCTTCATTCCTTTAAAGTTGTTTGATCCATACAATGTTTGTACAATTTACTACAGCATCAACATATTTAGCTTTAGTAGTAGAATTAGATATACAATTATGCTTCTTTCTACTCCAAGTAACTAGCCTTTTTCCTAAGAAAAATGCTTCTTCACTAGTGCTTTTTCTATCATCAACATTTCTAGCCCAATAAACATCAGTGTAGGCTCTCAACTCAAACTTCTCATTTTTCTTGTAGTATAGACCATAGTCTTCTGTACCTTTCAAATATATCATTATTCTCTTAACAACCATCAAATAATTCTCCCTAGGATTAGTAGAGAATCTTACAACTATCCTAGTAGATAATACTATATCACATCTTCTATGCATTTCATATTACAAATCGCCAATCATAGACCTATACAATGTTTGATTCACCTTAGTTGAATCATCATTCTTTGACAATTTGTGTCATGTCACCATAGGTGTGCTTATTGGCTTGGAATCTTCCAATCCAAAAAAATTTAGTATCACCTTTACATATTTTGACTAAGTGATGTATACACCATATTTTATTCGATGTACTTGCAAACCCACAAAGAACTTGATCTCTCCAAACATAGACATCTCACATTCTTCTTACATTTCATTTGGAAAATATTTACATAAAATATCTTGACCTCCAAATATGACATCATCAACGAAAAATTGAGATAGTAAAATACCTTTGGCTTTTTTTTCATCAAGTATGGATTGTTATTATCATAGGTCCTCTCAAATCCAATCTTCACAAGATATTTGTGAAGCATTTCATACCATGTTCTTGGTGCTTGATTCAAACCATATAAATCTTTGTATAGTCTACATACCATGTTTTCATTGTTAGCATCAAAAAATCCTTTTGGCTATTCTATATAGACCTATTCTTCTAATATGCCATTTAGAAATGTAGATTTAGCATCCATTTGATAAACTTTGAAACCTTTGTATCCATAGTAAGAAAGCACGATTCTTACTCCTTCCAGTCTTACAATAGAAGTGAATGTTTCTCCATAGTCTATCCCTTCTTCTCATGCATACACCTCACAAAATAATCTTGTCTTATTCCTTGTGACTTCACCATTTTCATCAAACTTATTTCTATACACCCACTTGGTGCTAATCATAGTTTTATCTTCTAGGCTAGGAAGTAAAGTCCATTTCTTATTCTTCTCAATTTATTCAATCTCTTCTTCCATGGCTCTACTCCAATCCATATCTTCTAAGGTATCTTTCACTCTCTTGGGCTCATACATGATAAGAAAACATGTATCACTTCTCAACCTATTTCTTTTCATTCATCCTATATCTTTATCTACAATAATTTGTGTAGAAGGGTGATGTCTTTTGACATACTTTGACAATCTTGGTTATGCTCTATTTTCCTTATTAGGCATATCAATTTTTGAATCACTATGTACTTCTCTATCTTGTAATTCAACATCTCTTTCATGTACACTAATCTTAGAATCATAGTGTGCCTCAACTTCATTATGTAACTTGGCACCTGACTATAGCTCGGTTCCTGAATGCAACTTGAAATTCATTATATGTGACCTGGTAGTCATTAAAATTTTCTATTGATTTGTAACTTGATTTATAGGATCTTCATCAGTAGGCATACTTTCATAAAAGGATACAAATGATTTCTATTCTTCTAGTTCCTTCATAGGTTCAGCCTCATATACTTTTGTATATTCATCAAATTTCACATTTGTACTTTCCAAAACTTTGTTAGTGTTAGTATTTAGAACTTATAAGCTTTACTTCTTGTGGTAGCCAAGGAATATACCTTCTTCACTTTTTGCATCTAATTTACCATTCCTAAATCTTTGAGAATATAAAACTTGCTTCCAAATTTACCTTAAGATATTTTATACTGGATGAGTATCTATACCATATTTCAAAAGGTGTTGAATGAGTACCTTTCTTGACTTGCACATAATTCAAGGTATAGACAATTGTACTTACAAACCTCTCTCCAATATTTCAAAGCAATATTCTTCTCCATCATGAGTGTCCTAGCGCAATCCATTATAGATCTATTTCTCCTTTCAACAATTCCATTTTTTAGAGGGGTTATAGGGGTAGAGAGATTATAGGGGAATATGTATGTCTCTTGATTCCTTTGTCATTACAAAACATATTAAACTCATTTGATGTAAATTCTCCTCCTCTGTCGAATCTTAGACATTTGAGACTTTTACCTATTTCCTTTAGAACTATTTTTATGTACCACTTAAACATTTGAAAAGCATCAAATTTTGGTTTCAAAAACATAACTATCATCATCCTAGAATAATCATCAACAAATAACATAATGAACTTATCACCTTTGTAACTTTGCACATCAACTAGTCCACACAAGTTAGTATGAAGAATCTCCAAAATTCCTTTAGACGTGTGATTCTTACTCTTAAAACTAGACTTTGTCATTTTGGCTAAATAACATTGTTTGCAAATTATATTGTCAGGTTTCTTCAAGTTAAGAAAACCTCGAACTCTTCTCTTGTTACTAATACTAACGAAGTTATCAAAATTAACATGACATAACCTCTTGTTGCATAACCACACATCATCAAATTCTAGAACTAGACAAGTAGCATCATCCATATCAAGATAGAATACATTACCTCTACTTTGATCATCATTTCCCATTAGTTTCCCATCAATATCATATACATTAGCTATATTTTTCTCAAACTCAACCTTGCAACCTAAACTATTCAGTTGTGACACACTCAATAAATTGTAGTTAAATTCTTCAACATAATAACCATTGTCACATTAAATCTCTTCTATGAGTTTGATAGAACCTTTTTCTTTTATTAGACAAGGTGCATCATTACCAAATTTTACACTATTTCTATCATAATAATCAAGGTAATGAACTTCCTTTTACCTCCAGTCATGTGATGTGAACACCCACTATCAATGATCCAATTTTCATTCTTGTTTACACAAGACACTAATATAGTTGACTCATCCTCATCAAAATCATCATTCATTGCAACATACACCACTTCATCATCATGATCATTAGATGCATCTTTGGTATCCTCTTCTACAATGTACCAAGACTTCTTGGATTCATCTTTATAATCTTTTTTGTCCTCATCTCTCTTACTTTCGTACTTGCCTCCACCTCTATAGTTCTTCTTCTCTGGCATCTAGCAGCAATATGACCAACCTCATTGCAATTAAAACACATGATAGGTAACTTTCCTTTAAATTTTCCTTTACCTCTGTGAAATCTCATTTCCAATAGTGCTTCAAGTTGTTCTATATCATCATCATCTATATCACTATCACTAGAAACATATTTTTCCTTTTTCTTCTTCTTCTCATTAAGTTCCTTCAATGGCAGATTAGCTTTGAAAGTAGATTCAACATTGTCATATTTGAAGTTGTCAAAATTGGATAGCTCAAAAGTAGTGAGCCTACCTACCAGACCTTTAAGAGTCAGATTAGAACCTGGTATACATCTCAGTTCTTGTCTTTCAGAAACTCTAATAGCATAGATAGGCATCAATATTCTCAAAACTTTTTTTAGTATAGTTTCATCATCTATCTTACTAGTAGATCCTCTTATAGCATTAACAACATCTTTTATCCTAGAGAAATATTGAGAAACATTCTCACCTTCAAGCATTCTCATATCATCGAATATACCTCTAAGACTTTCATTTTTGGCTCTTAAAATATTTGCATCACCTCCATAGATGGTGCAAAGATCATACCACATCTTCTTTGCACTATCACAACCCTTGATGTCATCAAACTCATCATAACTTAGGGTAGAGGCAATCTCCAATATTGCTTGATTTGTTCTTTCTTCTTTTTTAGATCTTCAACAATTAGGGCTCCAACAAGATCAACATGCTAATTGGCAATGGTAGATTATGCATGGTGTCCAAGATCTCCTAGATGTAGCTTCATCAAACTTTTTCATGCAGGAAAGTTGTTCCTGTTAAGCTACGAGTACCTCTCTTTTTGACATCTCATTCTTTTGCTTCTAGTACCTTCAAACGAGTCCTCTTAAGCAAATGGCTCTAATACCAATTGTTGGAATTATTTAGAATAACTAAGAGGGGATGAATCAATTATCCAAGGTCTATATGTAAAAATAAAACTTTTCATATCTTATTGAACCAGTATTCATAAAACATATTCATGCATGCATTTATTAGATCATACAATCACTTAAACTTTGTAGGTTACTACCAAATGAGCATTGCAAAAATGTAAGCATGAAACATAAAAGATTCAATAAAACATTTGACACAATGATTTTTGGTGGAAACCCAATTTGGAAAAAACTACCACTAATATGCTACTCATTCTCACTCTTCTGAAGTGATTCCTTATGAAAGGCCAACACTATTAAAGGTTACAAGAATCATTGTTAAATTTGACCTAGTTAGAGGATTTTAATCACCCTGTTAGGAGTGAGCCATGTTAGAAGACTTTAGATCATTCACTTGGAATGTCACCTGGTTAAAGGATTTGCAAATGACTGTTAGGTCAACCTTAATCCAAAGGATTTACCTTAGAATAGTACAATGATTAGAAAGTAACAGTAAGGCTTGATCTAATAATAAATTACAACTCACTTGCAAATTAGAGATCTTTGTTTCAGTACACCATTCTACTTGGCTTTCACACACTTCATCTTTGATATCTTATTCACCCTTCAAGAATTGACACTCTTAAGCCTTCTTTCCTTTCGTACCAATATCAGTCTCTTCTATTTAGTCTTTGATTGAAGGAATACCTTAGACGTCTTGCCTAACTTAAATTCTTGAACATTGACCTACCTTTCTTCTAACTAGTCATCTCTATAAATAGAAAACTAAGATCTTTTTTTGTTCATCCTCTATCATCCATTTTTTGGTTGAGTAGGATTAGGTAGGATTCAATGAATCTACCCATGTTTTCATTTTATTCCCTTCTAGAAACTTCTTCCACAATCCTATTTGAATTTGCCTCCAAATGGTTTACCATGAATTTTGTGCCACCAACTCATCATAGTTATCTTTCGTATGCTTCATAAAATTCAAGAAAATAAAATAGTCAATTGAGATTTCTCAAATATATGATTTAACATTAATATTGACACACGGTATCACTATGTTGTCATTTGGCTTCCATTTTGTTCTTCCACTCATCTTCAACTAGATCACTTAGCAAACACTAAAGTTTACTGGTGCTTGGCATCAACTAAACTTTACTCAGCTTACACTATATCACTTGGCATACACTAAACTTTGACTTTACTTCTCTCTAACTAAATTTTTGTTCAACTTCTACTAAATTTTCTTGGCACCTACTATCCACTCAATCGAGCTCGGAAAACTCAATTATTCTTGCTTGTTCTTCTAGACTTTGTCAATGTATCCAACATTTGCAAGCTTAAGTAGATAATCAATGCACTATATTGTTAGTGTCTTAACTAATCTTTGTACTCCTCTTTCATACCATAACTCAACCTTTTCTCTAGGTTATTTTGTTATCTAATTTTATCAAACCCTCTTCATCAATAAAACAAATGATAGTACTCAAATCAACTAAGAAGTTATCTTACCAGCAAGTAGCAGGTTTGACATCAGTGACAAAACAATGATTGAAAAACATTCTCATACTTGTATTAATCTATTTTCAAGACTAGGTTGAGTTGAATGAATTAGTTGATTAACTAAAATTTCATTCTTGATAAAGTGTGATGTAATATTTAAGATAAATTTGATTAGTAAAATTAGGTACGTTAGGTTGGTTGGATACCTTTTTACTCAATTCATTTTACAAGATAAACCTATAGGTGTTTAGAGTTGTATTTAGGTTGGCCTAGAAATAACTAAACACATCATATCAATTATAACCTAACCATTTAGAACTAGATCTAACATTTGAATATTTTTTATTAAAATAATTTCAGTATACATTTTACCTTGCCATAAAATCATATACCACTATCACATATGAACTACAACCCTTTACTACATTATTAATTTATCATTACATGCTATTGCACTCACTTTATTTCTATCATCAAATTCTATTAATATAAAAACTAGACACTATTCTTATTATAAAACATTAAAATATTAACTATCTACATAATAACAATTACTAACTAGAGTAGCACTACTTACCTAAGAAACTAACATTGTCACTACCAATTTAAAATATCTAATTCAAATTCACCTTTATACTAAACCCTATTTACAAGTACTAACAAAAATTACTAGTTAACCAAATCTGATTTAGTTTAAACTAACTATACTAATAATTAATAATTATATGTTACTAACAAATCAAAGCTTCTCTAACCATACTTTATACTAACCTGCCCCACACTCTTTTCTAACACATAAAACCTAGCACCTAATGACCCTACTCATTTCCCCTTCCTATTCCCACTACTTTAGGTAGTTCCCCAAGTGCAGGTGCATTGTCCCACACCTACCACATACTTCCCAAGGCTTACATGACCATCTTCCCCATATAGTATGCATGGAAGCATTCAAAGGTAAGTGGATGTATTAAAAGGTAAAAGAAAAGGTTGGATAAGTTTTAAACTATCTCATCCCCTACCAAGTGAATTTTGAAGTCATCAAGCCCAGTACACATGGGAGAGAGGAGGGTGATGTCAGCATCTCTAAATGCATGTTTTGAGTGCAATACGTATGTGGTGGTATTTTAGGAGATAAGAGATTTGTTGTGGAGTTAATTATTCTCAAACCTTGTTGACATTTGTCCTCCCCAAAACCCAAGCATGCGTACTTTCCTTGGAAAATTGGGTAGGGTAACTAGAGGGTGATATCAGTATGCCTCAATGAATGGAAGGAGGGAAAAGGAGAAATTCAAACACATGGGAGAAGGAAGATGCTATTAGGATGAGTTAGGTGAGATGATAATGTAGAAGGGGTAGCTTAAGAGTTTAGAGTGTAGTTTTAAATATTCTTTTGACTCCTTTTTTTAATTGAATTCTTAAATAATTTAAGGGTGTATCTTTAGAGAGTATTCCCTATTACCTTTTTTTGAAATTTAAAGGTTTTCCATGTATTAGACAACATCCTATGGATGGTGCTCCTTTTACCCATTTATTAAATGCAAATTTTTTTAGGACTTTAAGAAAGGGTTTAATGGGTATTTATCCCACTTCCCATTAGTGATATTAGATGTAATTTTAATGTTCTTAGGAGTATATTAGTGGGGTGTTAATAATATGTCTATTTAACATTTAATGTATATATTGATTATTCCATTATGTCTATTTAATGAATTTGAGATGCAACTATAGAACTATATCAATTGAACATGAAATTTGACTTTTCATAACATAGGTAGACCTATCCATACTCTAATTTTAATTTCTTCATGAAACAAATTATCTTTAATATAATCAATCATCTTGTCTTCAAAATTTAAATCCAGGGTTACAAGAGGTTGAATTGTGAAACAACTAGATTTTTGCATTTATGTTATTCCAAGCAATTACAAGTGATTTGCAATGAAATATATTTTAAATCTTCTCATCCTACCATAAAATTTATACATAAGTATAATAATTCTTCTTATTACAATAACATCTACATCATGGAATACAATCCAGAAGCTCTCAATAGAGGTATAGGTTGTTTTTTTTTTTATAAAAGGATTGCAAGATACAATAAAAGCTCATCATAAGGAGAAGTCTCCAATGAATGACTCAAGGAAGACTACCAATGCTCCAAACCCAAGTTGTTCCATGATGAGGACATATCCAAGCAATCTAAAAAAGCACTTAGAACAACCATGGAGAGCTCACCTCCCATCCTAGGCCTCAAAAGACCACTAACCAAGTTGAGAGAAATTGTAACCAACCAGGTAAAAAAACAAATCAAATCTCACATCATGAAACAAAAGATAAGAACACCCTTCCAAGCATTATACAATTGGGTTCACATTTAACCCATAACTTAAGAGTGAAGGTAGGCTACCAAGTAGGATATTTCTCAATGTAAAAACATAAAATATACATCCCCTTTCGAGGCTTAGAAATTGACATAAACTTTCATATATTCTCCTCCTTATCCCCTCAAAGTAAGATCAATGGCATTGGCATGAAAGATCCGATACACCTTGATTTTATTCCCTCTCCTCATCATGGTAAGAGACTCTACACTATCTTGGTGTTCAACTAACCCCTTCCCCCATACAAGGAAATTTCTTTCCTATCTGAGGGTGAGTAATACTAACACTCCCTTAACAATTCTCCCAAAAAAAAAAGAAAAAGAAAATGAAAAGGAAGCAAGTAAAAATCCACAATACACATCCCTCACATGATAACAATAGAAACACAACTCCAAACATGCAAGAGATTTACATACACACTTAAGCAATGAACAAAATGTACACATCCATGGCTATGGATAAATCTACCTTCACAAAGGTTATGATGAGGTTAATCATTTTCTCCTCCCAATTACCAAATCTTGTCTTCTCTAAAAATAAAGAGTGTGTGAACACCCTCCAACTCTTCAAAGGGACTCTAAATAGCCTCTAAGCTCACTTACCCAAAAATAACAATAACTCTGATCTTAACTCTAAGCCTCCTTTGGTTTCCCCACTTGCTCCTATCATAAATGAAACCTCTTAGTAGGGATGTAAAATTGGGTAACCTTATGGAGATGGTCAAATTTTCCAACAAAGGGAAATTGGGATGTTTTAGGCATCATAAATGTTGCTAGAAAGTTCTAGAAGGGTGGAAAAGGTTCCTAACCCATACCCCTACCACTTGGGCACTTCGATTACATTAAATTTGGCTTCTAGGATCAATTGATGACCTATACAAGAGGCTTGATGTAATAACTCAACCAGTTATAAATTTTTAAAGTACTGAATCCTTCTCAAATTCAATTGTTTGACATTATATCAAACACTTTGCAAGCAAGCTCTAATTCCAATGTAATATCCTCTACAATTCTAATTTTTATTTCATGATTGCTAACCTGAGAATTTAGTCAAACACTTTGTACATAAGGGATATATATTTTAGATGTAAATTCTAATTTATTTCTAAATGCCAAACTAAAAGAGATATGCTTGAAAACTCCAAATGACTAACAACAAGTGCTTTTGTATTTTTGCTAGAAACATAGAGCATTGACAATAAATGAGAAAATATGCATCTACATCAAAAAGACATTAGGGAAACAAATTATAATACAAAAATCTGATATAAATTACATTACAATATATTTTACAAACCCTATCAATGCCCTAAATATTTACTCTCAAACAATGCAAAATGTAGTAGATAAAAACTCAAAATTTCTCCCAAAATATGAATTTTCCTGTAGCAAATTGTTGTAGCAACTTAGTGTAGAAAATCATTATAGCGATAACACTATAGCAATGATATAGTACCAATGGTACTATATCAAAGTTACTATAGCAATATCCAACTATAGTAATATCCTTCTTGTTCCTTCAATCTTACTACACAAATTTGGCCCTAGGCCACAAATTTGGCATAGTAAAAAGACCGATTTGTCTTCTCCAACAACCACAACCCTTCACAAGATATTTCACCACCTTAGTTATGCAATAAATGGGAGTGTTCATTCCCAACAATCAATATAGCAACTACAGAAACCCTTGGCTCCATAACTTATCTGGTAGAGTAGATGGAAGCACATTCGATGCTCAACAATGAGGTTGCCCTCCCTATTTATTCTTTTCCTCCAATAGATGGACCTCCTTCTAGAAGAAATAAAATTATATTTAATTCCTCCTTCTAGAATATTATTTTAACTTATTTATTTAACTTAAGTCACTTTTTATTAAATTAATTAAATATAAATTCACCTTTTAATTTTAATTTATTTAATGACTTTATAAGAAATTAATTTAACCAATTTCTCCTTATTTCTCCACTTAGCCTTTGGAGAATGTAAAGGATAAGAACTCAACTAAAATGCTAAAAAGATGGGGACATTACAATCCACCCTCACTAAAATTGCTTGTCCTCAAGCAATGTCAACTCTAGATGCTACAAAATTTCCTCACCTTCCCTAGTAGAATCCACACCAACAAGTCCTTCCATTTGATCAAATATTCCCTAATAACTTGTCTCCTCGACAATTTCTCTCTAACGTCCAATATAGCCTTAGGAAGAAAAATCAACTTACCCTCATCATGTAAGGGTGGTAGAATTGTGAAAAGGACCACACAATGTTCTAACACCTTCTTGAGGTGTGACACATTAAAAACATTATGAACCTTACTATTAATTGGTAACTTCAACTCATAAGGTACCTCTCCCACATGCCTAATGGTTTTGAAGGGTCCATAGTAACATGGATCTAGCTTCCTTGCACCATTCTTCTTTAGTGTAGACTATCTATAAGGTTGTAGTACCAAGTACACCATGTCTCCTACCTTGAATGAGTGTTCAACTCTTTTGTAATCTACATATTGCTTCTACTAGTTTTGTGCTCTCTGAATATTCTCCTTAAGAGCCTTTATGATATCTTTATTTTCTTGCATCAAAGCTCCAACAATAGGCATTCTACTATCACTCATTAAAAATCAAGAAAGTTGGGCACCTCATAACCATACAAGACCATAAATGGTGTCATCTAATTAGAAACTCGGTAGGTAGTATTATAGCTCAGTACTCACAAAGACATATACACTTAACCCATCCCTTTTACTATCCTACAATGTAGTTACTAAGATATCCCTTCTTGGTTAGATTAGAAAGTGGTGTTGGATGTTGTGAATATCCATTAACTGATGTATAGTAAAAACCACATGAGCCCTACATTCCTCTTAGTTGTGTGAGATTCTAAAGTATAGGCAACTTAATTATTGTCTTCATCTATTCTAGATCTATGCATACTCCTTGTGTGCTATGATGTATACTAAGTACAACAACTCTCTAGAGCCTAACCCACACTTGAATTTCTTGACATACAAGGTCTCTTAGCCAAGAATACCCAAACTTGTATCAAGATGCATAATATAATCCCTCCACAATTTTTTGTAAACAAAAACTAACACAAACTACCTCAATTGTCATATATCTAGATGATAAACATGTTTTTTCTACTCCTCATGTATTAAGATAAAAAAAATTCTATGTCATGCATCCATGCCATCTGCAATACCATATTAGCATCTCCTATGGTTAAAACATAAAAATCTACATTAAACTCAAAGTTATTCAAATGCGTGGGTAGATCTAAAATATTCTTGTCACACCTAAGAGTGTAGCCATTTGTAACCTTTACTCTTATACCATCAAAGACCTTCATCTATATGTTGTGTCTTTCAACCAATGAAGCATCAATGAAGTTATGTGTGGCTGCTATATAAAGAAAGGTAATGATCTTCTACATAAACAAAAGTCCATGTATCCTAAAAGATCCCTCAAGTTGTGTGTTAGTGAGACATGCTTCCTGTAGCTGAAATGACTCTTCCCTTTCAATCCTTTCTTCCTCATGTTCTGATCCTGCTAGCTTAGACCCTTGATCAAATTTTTGATCTAAATTTTTACATTCAGAACTCTCATTATATGCCCATATAACACAGTCAATATTCCCCTTACACCTTAATAGACAATCATGATTTGCATCATGCACCCGTTTGCAAAAAAACTTATTTCTACTCAAATCATTAAGTGTTTCTCTATCTAGGGGAGTTTTTGATTGCCCCTTTGGATCTAGCTTTTTCTGAACTTCCCTAATATAGTCCTCAATTTTTTTGTGCATAATGTTATGATAACATAATATTGCAATAATCTCATTCTTCTTCACATTCATTTGAGTCTCCAAGCTATGAGCAACTTTATCTGCACATGAAGAGCCCTAAAATTGTTCTTGCTCCTTCATGTTATGAATCTTTACCAAATCCTTTAATTGACTAGACTCGTCAATTTCATTTTTTTCATCAAATCGAGGTACATTTTTATATTAATTCTCTATTTGAAATAAGAGTCCTCTAATGTTATCCATCCTCTATTTCCTTGATAGGTTAAGGATATTTACCTTTCCTTTGACTTCTTGAAGATGTTGTCTTGCATTGGCAGCCAATGATTTAGCATTTTTAGCTTTTTGCAACCATTCATCATTCATTTCTTTAAACTTTTTCACCTCTTTAATGCTAAAGTAAGTTAAACTAGCTCTTTTATTATTGATATATTTCAATTTAGCAATATGCATAAGGCCTCCATGAATGGATGTTATCATAGTGTTGGTATTTTCATTATATGGAGAATGGTGGTGCATAACACAATTTTTGTCAAACAAATTAGTTAGGATATCATGCCATTATAAAGATTTACTTTCAACATGTGTAATCAAAATACTAGAGGTTTCTCCACTATGTAGAGGATCAACTTTCATATCCACGTTAAGTGATTCAATCAAATGATGAGGTCTTTGTAATTGCCCATTCCAAAGCAAGCTCCCTAATTGAAATGAATATGAATTAGATTCATTATGTTGTGTGCTATTATCCATGCACACATCAACATCCAAGGTACTATTTCTATGTTCCTCTAGTTCAAAATCCTAGGGCTCCATGTCAACAATTCAATCTTCAAAGTCATTTGCTAAGGTCTAATTTGAAGAATCAAACTCATCAATGCATGAGTCTGTATCACACATAGTGTCATTAATACCCCTTTCTTGAGTACTACCAAGTGACATCTCAAGGATAGCATTTGGCCCTTGTAGATGCAAGGTTTTATAACTAATGTTATAAGAATTAAAAGTGTTTATGAAATCTCCATTCATGGTACTGATATCTTGAGTGTCAACACCCATGGTCACTTCCATAAGCTCTTGTGACACCTCTTGTAAGGATAATGTAGAAAAATCATCACCCAAGGCTATCATACTATTTTCCTAATTCAAATTTGTATGTCTATCAAATTTATCATATAAATTTTTACACACCTTATTGGAACAAAAAAACATAAAGTCATTCTCCTTTATCATGTGTCAAAGGTTCTTATAATTCCTAGAATGAGCTCTAACTTTCCTATTTCCATCAAGCATAGGTAATGTCATACTATTACTTGCATGATTCAAATCTTTATTTTGTTCTCTTGGCCTTTGATCTTGCCTTGTCTTATAACACTCTCTCCTTTGACTTAGAAATCTATCAAATCTCAAGCATTCCATAACCTCTGGTGTCAACCATTCCAATTCAACATTTTTTCTGCCATAAGATGATCTTCAAATGTTGCCTCTCCTTCAACATTATCATCTCCATGTTTATTTCTAAGAAACGTAGGGTGTGTAGGCCTATGAACGGTTTAGGAGGAAGCTCTTTGTACTATACTCTTATCAGCATCTAGGACATGGTTTTGTTTGATCTGTGGGTTCATCTTCAATATTGTTGTAGTAAGTTTTTGTCAAGCTTCAACTATCCATTATTGTTTTGCTGCCAAATGTCTAAAGAACTCTTATGCTTCTCTTTCATCATTGTATCCACTATATCATCTTTTGCTTCTTGTCATCACTTCTCCTCCTTTGTCACCCATTTATTCTACGGGTATATTCTCAAACTGATTTTTCTCTTGTTCTAATCTCCTATGAGTGTAAACCCATTATTGTGGCTACATATGATAGCTCAACTCTCTAGGATGGCATGATCAAAGATCTGATACAACTCTAATAATCCCAACCAGTTATAACTTTGTGAAACACCAAATCCTTCTCAAATTAAATTATTTGACATTTTGTCAAACACTTTGCAAGCAAGCTCTAATACCACTATAATATCCTGTGCAATTCTAATTTTTATTTCATGATTACTAACTTGAGAATTTCATCAAACACTTTGCACACACACACATACACACAATATATATATATATATATATATATATATATATATATATATATATATATAACCAAACTATAAGAGATATGCTTGCAAACTCAAAATGATTAACAAAAAATGTTTTTATATTTTTTTTGAAACATAGTGCATTGACAATAAATAAGAAAATATGCATCTACATCAATAAGACATTAGGGAAACAAATTCTAATACAAAACTTTGATACAAATCAGATTACAATAGATTTTATAAACCCTACCAATGCACTAAATATCTACTCTCAAACAATACAAAATGTAGTAGATAAATATGTGGAATTGCTTCCAAAATATGAATTTTCCTGTACCAAATTGTTGTAGCAATTTATTGTAGAAAATCCTTCTAGTGATGGAACTATAGCAGTGATACTGTAGCAGAAATACTATAGAAAAATTACTGTAGCAATATTTGGCTTATTCTTTCAATCTTACTCCACAAATCTGGCCCTAGGCCACAACTTTTGCACAATGAAAAGACTGATTTGTCTTCTCCAATAGCCACAACCCTTTGGAAGATATTTCACCACCTCAAAACTTGGAAATCAATGGGAGTTTTTGTTCCCAATGATCAACGTAACAACTTCAAAAACCCTTGGCTCCACAAGTTATTTGGTAGAGTAGATGGTGACACATTCGATACTCAACAATGAGGTTTCCCTCCCTATTTATTCTTTTCCTCCAATAGATGGAACTCCTTCTAGAATAAATAAAACTATATTTAATTCCTTCTTCTAGAACATTCTTTTTATTTATTTATTTAACTTAAGTCACTTTTATTTAAATTAATTAAATATAAAGTCACCTTTTAATTTTAGTTTATTTAATGACTTTATAAGAAATTAATTTAATCAATTTATCCTCATTTCTCCACTTAGCCTTCAGAGAATTTAAAGGCTATGAACTCCAAGTTGAGATGCTAAAAAGATGGGGACATTACACTTGAAATATTTGATCTCCAAAATCATAACAATGTAACCTTTCCTCTAAACCATAATCAAGGGGAATTAATTTAGGTTACTAACTAAATCAGTCTTAGGTTAATAGGTTACATTGCCAACCATAATTTACATGCCAGTACACTTATGCATATATGATGCAGGAATATCCTGGGCTTTCTTGCAATCCAAAATTTTGGAGGTGTTTTGGCTAAGAATTATGGACTTGGTCACCAAATAGTGGTGTTTAGTCATTGAAGGGTCTAGTTTTGGGTGAGGAGCTCAGTTGTTGAAGGGGACTTGGTCATTTTGTAATATCCCTTGCCCAAACTAACATATTTCAGCTCAAGGAATATTGTCAAACACTTGTATGATTCCTTTCTCTTTTTCTTTTTGTTTTAGATTGTTTGATATAGTTTGAATAATGCTAAGAAATTTAGAATGTTCGCAAATGATATTACAATATCTCTTACAATGAACTAATATGCAAGTGCAGTTCTTTTTGGTATTTTTAATGCATATACATGGAAACTATATATGGAATGGATACTTACAACGAACTAGCATTTTGACAAATAATTGACATACAACTGTTATGCTAATCATTTATGCTATTAGATGGACATTTTGTCAAACTAATCGTATGCAACATATATCTCTTTTATTGAATTCATTCTCATGTACAATGTTGCTATGAATTTTCCAAGACAAATGGGATTACAATAATGACTACAATAATGCCAAATCTAATTCTGAATTATCACATACAACAACAAAATTATATGCCTAAGATTGCAATGCTAACTACTAATAGTTGCAAGAGGAACTTGATAAAAGTGATGCCCATGGATGGAGATTAAAGTTGTGATTGGAATCAAGAACAAATATTATAGTGTAGATATTGTAGCACAAAACTATTCATGCATATTGTAGTAGCAAAGAAAAAAATTGATTACTAATGGCTTCTAGAGATGAATCTTCAAGTCTGTGCTCATTAGTCCTTCAATATTATTCAAACTCTTGGGTTATTCCTTAACTTTAAGAATAAATAGAACTCCAAAATGAAGCTATCTTGAATGTCAAATTCAATGGAAATTTTACCACCTCAAATGATTGCAACACTGAACAATTGATGCTCTCCAATGGCTAATTGAAATTAGAAACCCTTACTTTCTTCTATCAAGTTCATATCAAATACAATTGACAATAATTAGATGCCTGACAATGAAGCTTTTGCCTCTATGTATTCTTATCCTTCACCCTTCTAGAAGAAAATAAAATATTATTTAATTGCACTCTCTAGAAGCTCCCCCCTTTCCAATACAATAATTAGTTGCGCTTCTAGAAAATGAACTATCTAGAAGCTTCCCCCTTTCCAATAAAATAATTAGTTGTGCTTCTAGAAAATTAAATTAGTTAAATATAGAGTCACATTTAGATTTATTTATTTAGTGACTTCAAATTTATTTTTTTCTCCTTATTTCTCCACTTAGCCTTCAGAGAATGAAAAGTTAAGAACTCCATTAAGGTTCTAAGAGATGGGGAAAATTACACACTAAAGAGGCCTTGATCATTGAAGGAGCTCGACAAATATAGTTTGCTCGACATTCACTACAGTACATAGCATGTCTTGGTTGCTTGACACTATTTGTGTGCTTAGAATGTGTTCATTTCTTGACATGCATTAAAAGCTCAAAAATGCTTGTTCTTTAGCTGACATGCAATCCCATCTTGGTTCTTGTAGGTGCTGAGTTGTCTGTGAGCTAACTTTTGGCATTTAATTCATGTTGTACATGACTTTGGGTATTTAATTCATGTTGTAGTTGACTTGTGGCTCAACATATATTTAATGAAAGGGTTTAATTTAATTTTTAATGATCTAGGATGACCTGTGGCTTAGTGCGGTATAAGTAGGGCATATTTTGGAGTCTTTAAGGGAGGGGTGATCCATCTTGGAGAAGAGGATGAGAACTTTGAAGAGCTAGTAGCTATGGCTTGGAAACTAGGTGATTTATTTGTGGGCTTGCAAGCACAGGTTAAGATTTCCTTGGAGGTTTCTACCAGAGTTTGGATTTGGACTATATGGGATTAGTATTGTAAGTTGGATCTTGTGGAATCTTGCAAAACTATTTTGTAATTGCTGTTGTATTTCGGTCTAACCCAAAAGGCCTTACAATTGGGCATATCACATTTAAATAGTTGATTTATGAATAAAGAATTATGATTTGGTATTACATCTTGCATTTTTATTTCTTTTTTGTTGTGTTTCTACTATGTGGTTTTTTCTAGAGATCTAGATTACCTCCAATAGAGATCTCCTCAAATTCTCACTACATTAGATTGTATCAGAGTGAAGGTTGCTCCTGAGTGTGTAGACTAGTCACCAAAGCTAAGGCAATTTTCACTAGGACTTGGGTGAAGGATGGAAGAGAAGGTTGATCTAGTAGAGTTGACTAATCTTCTGGATTTGTGGATCTATTGCTTTTAGTTTTGTAAAAATCTTAGAAGATGCCTCCAAGAAGATTGGACCCTAGGGAAATTGATGATCTTAGTGTACAAGAAATGATCTTAGAGAAGGTTAAAGAAGATTTTAGATCTAAGATGGAGGAGGCTAAAGCCATTTTTAGATCTAAGATGGTGTTGATGAAGAGTGACATGATTGAAATTGTGAGTGGTCTAGGTCATGTGCCTAGACATATGGATACTAAAGATGGTTATGAGGAAGTTGTTAAAGACTTTAAAATTGTTGGATCAAGTGGTGAGGACATAATTGATTGTGTGGAGAGACTCATTGGAACTAGGGTTGGTCAATTTGCTAAACCTAGATCTCAATTGAGGCTGAAGCATAAGATGGAGGTTTCTAATTTCTCAGATACTTTGACTCTTGAAGACTTGATTGGTTGGATTGGTGAATTGGAAGACTACTATGAGCTTTAGCATATTGAGGATCCAATTAGAGTAAAGTTGGAACAAACTAAACTAAAAGGACATGCTGCTCTTCATTGAAAGAACTACAAAGGGATGGAGAAGAGGAAGGTGAAATGAAGATTACTAGATGGAGGTTGATGGTGACTAACTTGAAGACTAAGTTCATTCCTACTGATTATGAACTTGAGTTGTTTAAGATATTTTAGAATCTAAAATAGAAGGATCTGACTATGAAAGATTATAACAAGGAGTTCTACAAGTTGACTATTTGGCCTAGGCATGGAGAATTCTCAAAGGAGAAGGTAGTTCGATACATTAAGTGTTTGAGATTCAATATTAAGGATGAAGTTAGTATGTTGAATATTTCGTTGATTGAGGATGCTTATCAATATGCCCTAAATGAAGAAGATAAGTTGAAGATGAAAAGTAAACGTAATTCTAGAGGGAAGGAGAACTAGGATAACTTGGCAAAAGATAAACCGATTGATGTAGGGCATAGATTTTTTGAATGTCCCAAGGCTGGTGATAGATGAGATGTTGTTGTGAATGAGATTGAAGGCCAAGATAGTCAACCTAAGTAATGATAGATTTTTCTAGCTCATTGAGTGTTTATTGGTTAGAGGAAAATGGGGATCTTATGAGAGGACTATTTTGTTTAGGACTCATTCTAATTCTGGTGGTAAAGTTTGCAATGTTATTGTGGATGGTGGTAGTACTAATAGCCTTCTTGCTAAGGAGATGGTTCAAAAACTTGGTTTGAAGAGATTGAGACATCCTTGTTCTTATAGGATTGGTTGGTTGCAAGGTGAGCATGCTTTGGAAGTAAGGACACAATGTATTGTTAATTTCTAGATTGGATAGTATAAGGATCAAGTGTTGTGTGATATTATAGACATGAATAGTTTTCATGTGTTGCTTGGTAGACCTTAGCAATATCATTGCAAGGTTGTGCATGATTGTGTCAAGAATGTATTTACTATTGTGAAAAGTGACAGGAAGCATTCCTTGATTCCTTTGTAGATTGAAAAGCTCAGTAGAAGGAACCTGAGTATTGGTAATTGAGTTGAGTTGAAGAATTTTGTGAGGGTTGGAGATCAGCATGAAAATAAGACCTATAGCACACCTAGGATGGATATGAAGAAGCAGAAGAAGAATAAGGGAAAGAGTGTACAAGTTGAGGATTTGGAGGATATGTATGTGAAGAACCAATTTGGGAATTATGGCTTGAAAACTAGAATATGTTCTTCCAACTATTGAGAACATCTTTTTGAACTTGGGGTGTCTGATGTAGGAGCATTTTATAGCTTTCTTGTAATCTTTCATGTTGGAGATGTTTTGGCTAAGAGTTGTAAACTTAGTCACCAAACAATGGTCTTCACTGAAGTTCTCAGCGTGTGTTGTTTATTCAACACTCTTTGTGTGCTCAACATGTCTTGCGTGCTCAGTACTCTCTGTATGCATGACATGTGTTGGTTTCTCAAAATGCACTGGGAGCTCATCAATGCTTTTCATTTGGCTAATGCTTGGCTTGGTTGTTCTGACGCTCGATCTAGTCTTGGTTCTTGTAGGTATTGAGTTTTCTGTAAGCCAACTTTTGACATTTGATTTGTGTTGTAGCTAACTTTGGGTATTTAATTTGTGTTGTAGCAGAATTGTGGCTCAACATATATTTAATGTAAGGGTTTAATTTAATTATTAGTAAGCTGGTCTAACTTGTGGCTTAGTTGGGTATAAGTAGGGGGTCTTTGGAGTCTTTAAGAAAGAGGTGATCCATCTTTGAGAAGTAGATGTGAACTTTGAAGAGGTAGTAGCTTCGACTTGAAAACTAGAAGATTTCTTGGTGGGCTTGTGAGCAAAAGTTAAGATTTCCTTGGAGGTTTCTACAAGAGTGTAGATTTGGACTACATGGCATTAGGAGTGCGAGTTGAATCTTGTGGGATCTTGTAGAACTATTTTGTAATTATGGTTGTATTTGGCCCTAATCCAGAAGGCCTTAGAACTGGGCATATTGCATGTAAAGAGTTGATTTATGAATAAAGAGTTGTGATTTGGTATCCAATCTTGCATTGTTGTTAATTTGTTCTTATGTTTCTGATATTTGTTTATTTTCAAGGATCCAAATTACCTCCAATAGGGGTATCCTCAGATTCTTACTTCATCAATATAACGAGTATCAATTGACACCATAAGATTTACTTTTACATAATATTTAACATGACACAAAATATAGAATGATGCACATATATTAAGATTATGATACAAATTCAACACTTGACAACAAGATTTGAATTACTCAATTGGATTCAACCTTGGTCTTACAATTTGCACATAGGGTTAGCTATTGTTTCTCTGATTAATTCCATGGTTAAATTTCCTACACAAATGTGAATATCAATAGTTCAATAAAATAACTTTTATATATATATATAAACCAAATTTACATAATCAAATTTATCAAAATATTATAACTTTCATTTAAATAAACTTTTCCCATTTATGAAAATAGATTATCATCACTAATCTCATTATTTAATCATCATTAGATATTCATTAGTTTAAATTGAAATACTAAAATAGTCATCATAATGCATGTTTATACCTAAGATATCATAGAAATCATTAATAGAGCATACTGAACTGTCTAAATGCATATAACCCAGTCATCAACGTACCATTAATAAACATCATCATCATAAGGTGAAACACCTCATAACATTGTTAGTACAAGTCAATGTTTAAATAGTCAAAAAATTTAGTAAGTCTTGAATCATGGTGTATCCATTCAAATCTCCCATAAATCATTTAATAAAGAAATTAATATTTAAATAATGAGGGCAGGTCTTACAATAATAAACAAAAAGAAGGAAGCACAATGTCAAAGAGAGAGAAGACAAAGAATTAGAGAGTTGAGCAATGTTGGGTCTTCAATTTCAAATATTATTTTAGCAGAGGAGGGCATTGATGATACCATGATGGATGAAGAGGATGAAGAAGAAAACTCAATACAAGAAGATTTAGGTGTCCATTCAAATAAAATATTCAATACAGGTGTGTCTCCAAACCCTTGAATTTATTCTCATGAAAAAAATGGAGATTTTGTAGAAATAGGTTACTATTTATATGATTTAGGTTTTCTTCATGAGAATAGATTGTCAAATGATCATGCACTAAAAACTCTAATAGAAATGCAAGTCACAAAAGAAATACCAAGTTCAAATTCCAAGTAACATTGAAAATGAAATGCCAATTGAAAATAATAATTATATGAATGTAAACATGGAAACACCAAGTACTAAAGAAACCTGTTTGAATGATACTAAATTGCATGAACATAATTTTTATTTTTCTAATTATATGCTAGATAATATTCATGGATTGGTTTCGTGGAGACAGATTAGGACCACATGCTAATAGATTATATAGACTATTGTTTTATAATAAGAAATTTGGGTTTCAATATGAGTTGATGTTGTAGCTAATTAAAATGTGAAAAATGATGAAAAGGTTAGGAATGTATATAAAACCCAAAAAACTAAAAAGTGTCTTTAAAAGAAGTTGTATCAACTATTACCAGTGCCTTTAATGTTATCAAAAAGAGAAGTCACTCTAAAGATAAAAATGTGACATGATGAGCAACAAAATAGATTTAGTTCACAAATAAAATTCTAAAAGAAGATTCATTAGTAACATAAGTGGGTATCTTAATGTGAGTCATAAGACTCTAGAAATGGATAAAAAGAGAAGTGTTAATTTTGAATGTGATCTAGGAAATAGTTTGTGGACTTATAGTTGTAGACTCCCAATATCTAATATGAAACTTACTAGTGAAGTCAAAAGTTTGGTTGAAACATTTTGGCACGATAATACAAGAGTATCACCTAATTCAAGAGATGTTCTTAAATTAAGAGTTGGCTCAAAAATACATGATCTACATCCTAAACACCTTTTTGACATGACTTAAATTGAATTATTCAAAAAAACTTAGATGATAAGGTGTTAACTATTACCATTAGTGAAAGATGTTCTAAAAAGTGTAAACCATGGTATGATAGGATTAACAATGAAAGAGTCGCATGTTGTAAAACTCATGTTCAATTTTATTACCAATATGACGTATTTCAATTTATACATAGTACTATGCATAGTAAAGAAATTTTACAAGAATGTGGTATGAAAATACCACCTTAGACTATAAAGGCTTTGAAATTAGGTTTTTTTTGTAAGCCACCTAATGACCGATATTTTCTTTTCATTGCATGTCTTTCATGTACATCTGATATGTGTGGCAATCTTGCTTTGTTAGATGAATGTTTGCATGAAAATTATTTGACTACTTTTGGACAATAATTAGTTGATTTAAAATGATTCATAACTATTTAATAACCATTCAAGGATGTGAAGATTGGATCGTGTGATCTAGTTGTAGATAAAGTTAGTTGTTATGCATTTATGGATGACTGTAAGAGTGTGATCATACCAAAATATGTTAAACACTCTCAATAAACTAGATGACTTGATGAACAATTTCACATATGTAAGAATAAGTTTCCAATTGGTACTATACTTTTATTCATTGAATTTATAGAGAACTACACACTTGCACCCCAAGATGAGGTACAAGAACAATATTTCAATTCAATGTAAGTAGAAATTTTTGCTCATATAGTTTATAGCCATGCACCTAAAGTACAGAAAATGATCAAAAAATATTGGGAGAGTAGTATTTCTATATGAATGATAATAATCTTCATTCATCTAAGTTTGTCTAATATTTCTTCAAAGTCTTTTATGATAATTTAAAAAAGAGACAAATTCAAATGACACAACATCTAATATGGTCTGTTAATTGAATAAGACAATTCATGAATTCTAGAATGTTCTAGTGGTTGACTAGGACATAGGAAAAATAATATCCAACATATGTTGAGTTTTTTTAAGGTTGCACATGGTAAAGGAGAACATGATGGTGTTGGTGCATGGGTGAAGAAAGCCCTTTACAAAGAGAATTTTTTTAAAATTTAAGGAAAAATCCAAATTAAAAAATGTGCATGACATTCTGGAATGGTGTAACAAATATTTATGCATAGGATCATGAAAAAACTCTACAATCAAATGTTTCTTCTACCTATTTGAAGAGAAAAATATCCTTTTAATATATGAATATAATACAATTAGTGGGTCAGCTAAATGGCATTCATTTAGGAGTTCAAATTCTAACACTTGGACTATGTGGACTAGGGAGCTTGCTTATTATTGTCATTTTTATCTTGTAGGTGGATGGGAGGAATGCGAGAATATAAAAGGGGCTGAAGAATAGCAACAAAAATCATTAGCAACTACTAACACACATATTGATGATTATATAGTAGATGAAGGCCCAAATATAAAATTTGAATTAGAAGACTATATGGTCATATTTCAGACCTCATACAACATGGTATATTTTAATTAATTTTGTTTTGATCATGCTTCAATTTATATTTTTTATTTATGTACATGTCACTAATATAATTCAAGTACATGTCATTAATATATTATTTATTTATGTATAGGTCATTAATATTTATGTATTTTATCTTATTTTGTAGAACATGTTTATGTTGTTATTGCACTTGATTATAAGAATGAACATACTGAGTATTAGCTAGCTATATGTGCGGAACCTAAAAAAAATTGATATGTCATAAATTATATAATGATGGTTTTGAGTATCCAATTGTCTCTGTCATTGTAGTTGGCACCTAGCTATGTATATACCTAACAAGAAAAAGTGGTTTATTACCATTTGAAGGAAAAAAATTCCACTATTCTCATTTGCTTGTGAAAATGAATATAAAATTAGAAAGATAAAAAGGGGAGCCCTGTAATAAGGTGTTATGAAAAATTTCAATGTAATACAATGACACAATCATAGATGCATTGCAAAAGAAAGAGGATGCAGATGCTATAGTACGATGACTACAAATTGCACACATCTAACTTTTTTCTTTATTGTGCTCTCTTTATATATCTACTTATATAATTTAAATGTATGTATGTATTGTGAATAGAAAATTAAATAAATTATATACCTCTTATATAGGTCTCAAGTAAAACTAATGAAAATTTAAATGTTTTAATTGTATCAAACATCAACATCTTGTGCAATTACACATAGTGAGTGTACATTAAGCATATTTACATAACATGGATAGGTCTTATACATTTATGCCTTTACTAACATATCAATTTCCATTTAAGAAAAAAAATTTGTAGTACCTCATTTTGAAGAAATTTGTTCAACCAATTTTTTATTTCAATTGAAACATGTTGTAAACATTTAAAAACATGAGTTAACCTCTATTTATGTCCTTCATATTGTGTTACATGTCTATGACTTCACTTGTCTTAAATATATGACTTTAGTTATTTTTTAATATATGAGTTTAGTTGTGTAAAATATAGGAGTTCACTTCTATTTGAAAGTTATTGAAGTGCACTTGATATTAAATTCTTTGTCAATTTGTAATGACCTATATTTTTCCAATAATTTTACTTTTAAACATGTTTAAATTAATTTTCCTATGTTTACATAAAATTATTTAAATTATTGTTCATACCATATACTAAAAAATGTGTCATAACATGAATAAAACATGCCATAATAAAAAAATTGGGTCATACTTACAACATCATAACATAAGAAGATACCATATACTAGCATGATAACAAGTCATAAAAATATATAACAAGGTCTAATATGCGATAATATTCGTGATCTATGAAGTAAAAAAATATAATATAGATAATTTTCCTAATACAAAGTGTATCATACAAAATGTTTCATTAAAACACAATGTAAAGGTGCCCAAAGATCTAATATATCTGATTTGTAGTCCTTTTTTACTTCACACAGAGAGGACTCAGATGGATAATCTTGTGTAACATGATGTGTCTCATCATGTGGGGCATCATATGTCACATCCTATGTGGCATCTTGAGAAGACAATATGTATATTCTTAACTAAAATGGGTTTCAAACTAGTTTGCAATTAAAATAAAATATCTAGGACTTATTTAAAATTGTACCCTACGAGATAGATGTCCCTCTATAATAGGAGGAGGTTCCCTAACATAACTACCAAATGTGGCAGTGCTCAACTTCTGTAATAGAATACATGAATTTTGAAATTTTGAAAAAGATCACAATGAACTAGTTATAAATAGAAATATTGACCTCAAAAGATGATATTTGTACCTCCATGTAGCTTAGTCCTATACTCCCACCAATACTCATGGTGACATCCTCCTAAAATCATGGATACATAAACCTTGAGTCAAAATTATATATAAATGAATTTTACAGAGTACATAATTTACGCTACAATTTTTTGTAGTAAAAGAATATATGTCATACTTGACTACTAGTCAGTATCATAGATGAGTCTAGAGATATGCTTGTACCATAATGACCATGTATTCCAATGGCCTATAATTAGAAAATATAATGATGAATTATATTTGTAGATATAAGTTAGTAAGCATACATATGCAGCAAAAAAATCTTGAAAAATTACATATAGTATGTATTTGAGGTTGGTCCTCACTACTAGAAGCATCGACATGTCTAAATGGCCAAAAGATGAAGGACTCAAAAACATACTATAGTGGGGCCTATATGGAATAGTATGATCCATCCCTCATTCGTAAAACTAACATACATTATTATACATTAACAAAGTTGAATATAAGTTAATAACAATACGTACATAAAAATAGTAAAATGTATTTTTCTTGCAAAGTTCATACCATAGGTATTTGAGGTTGTGCCTCACTGGTGGATGAATCAAGACCTATAGAAGCATCTAACTGTGTAACTGATAAGAATCCCTACAAAATTAGACAAAAATAATATATGAGCACATGTTATCAAATTCAAGTTCCAATTTACATTATTTTAACGATAACTCAAAATGCATACCGTATGATGGATGCCAACATCTGAATGTCTCAAAAAAACACTATACTATCTCTTGGGAGGAATAGTATCCTCCATCCTCTGTTAATTTAAAGTCAACATACATTAATATGGTTAATACAAATATTTGTATATAGAAAGTAAATATTTTGTACTTTAGAAATTTTAATTAAATTTTTACTGATTGCTTCTGATTATCTCCCACCCCATAAAGAAGGTTAAAAAATGGCAACACATCAATATCATCAATAGCACCACCATGAGCAACATACACCTCATCATCAAAATCACCACCCTCGACATTGTGGGCATCCTATGTTGTATCTTCATCACTTTGGGGGCCTCTGCATATACCCCCACAACTAGTACAAATGTGTCCAAGGCAATGAATATTCCTTGCTTACATCCACTAATCTACTAAATTTCCTAAGAGGGCACTTGACAAACTAAGAGAATATTACACTGCTCGATGATGGAGAGGCACTAGAGCAATTGGTGCATGCATAGGAACAAGAGGTTGAGGACATCAGTGATTCCTCATATTATCACTACACTTTTCCCTAGGCCTATCATAAGGAATCCCTCCACCAAACCCCTAAAATAGTTTTATGTCAAAATAATTGGGTGTCAATCCCAATTTAAACTCTTCCCATAGTTTCCTAAGAAAGTACATGGGCTCCTCAATATTAGTGTGTGGTGGATGGTTAAATACCATCCACCACTACTCCCAAAAATAATCTAATATGTGGAAGCATGTGCACCATTTAATAGATGTTTGAGGCTTCTTGCCACTTATCTCTTCACCAATTTTGAGGTTCTTAAAATATCTTCATAAATGTCCTTTAATAATAGTTTTTAGTTCATTGACCTATCTATAAGATAGGCCATCAGAATAGATGGCACGCATGTTTTTCATTCATGCTCTAATGTTATCTATGTCATAGCCTAAGTGATCTATCAATTGTACAATTCCTTGCATGGTATCTACAAGGTGAAGTAGCTTGGGAAGGGGCAAAGGGGTGGGGGGGAGGGGGGTCTAGTGCCTAAGATTATGGATGACTTGCATGATGTCATAGAGGTTATGCGTCATGCTCTATCACAAATCCTCTAGGGTAGGTGGTGGGGGAGGACTAGGTAGTCATGGAGGTGGGGGTGGAGGTGGAGGGGGAAAGGGTGGGGGTAGGTCCTCACCAAATGTTTCATCCATGATTATATTATCTACATATATGTATACAACATAAAAATTCACCAAATTACTATTTAATTAATAAAAATTAAAACATATAAATCTATTTACGTGTCTTTAAAACTATTCAAACATCTTAAAATACATGTCATAATTAGGGTAAGGGTTTTCAATTATGTAATGAAAACCTATTTTTCGATTTAGGTTGGTACTAATGCTTAGTACTAGGGTTAGGATTTAGGTTATGATTAGGGTTTAACAATTAAGTTTATGATTCAAGTTAGCAGTATAGTCAATCTTATGATTATGATTAGACTTTTGGTTCTAAAGTGTTAAGGCTTATATAGTATATTTTAATATTTATGTATTTATATTACATTTTTACTTTATTTGCACAAATTTTTCTTTTGTTTATATAAATATTTCATAAAGTATTGAAATAAAATCAAATGAATTACTTGATATTTGAATATAGACTAATAATTAGCATGTCAAAATAACATTTACACAATACAACTTACAATGAAGATTTGATCAACCTTGTAAATTTTATATATTTAGTTTTAAGCATAATATCAAGTTGATATAACATCCATAATGGATGAGAGATTTTCCATTTAGATAGTACATATTATGACTTTTGATATAAAAAATGAATGTGACTTTTCGACCATTGAGGTTTTGGATAATGCATGCCTGTCACTATAGAAACAAGTGCTGAAATGACATTTTTGTTAGTGCTATGTGTTTCCATTCATGTCAACCTTAAAGCTTCTAATATGTATTATAGCATTTGATGATGACAATGACTAGGAATAGTTAACAATAGACATTTTTTTCGGATTAAGGTAAAAATGAGTTTTATAAGGAGATCCATGAAATGTCCCTTTTCTAATTTTATATAATATTTCAAACCTCTAATCAGATTTTTAAAATCAAACAATCAATAATACAAAGATCCACTAATTTCTCAATAAACCCCAAATTGGGTATGTCTGAAATAGTGCCAAAAAATTCACAACTTCATATATTATTAATAAATATGAAAATGTACATTTTTACAAAAATTTTAGCAGCATAATGGCCTAAAAAATGACATTTCCATATCTGTATAGCATTTACACAACATCTCACAAACGTAGGACACAAACTATGCTCATCGGGCTCCCAAAAACAACACAAAATAGTTGGAAACACCACAAAAACACTAATAATCCATCATAAAAGTATAATAATAACCAAATAAATATATTCAGCTCTATTTTAACATCTTAATGTCTGATATATAGCAGCAACCCAAACTGATATGAAATACTCAACCGGAAACACCAAACTCTTACAAAAAACACACCCGAAAACCCACAAATCTGCACTGTTCAGCACAAAGAAAAACTCTGTATGAGCTTGCACATGGAATGGCTTCAAAATCCCATCCTTAGCCTTCTTAGAAACCTACAAACTCCCATCTTTGGTTCCCCTTGTCCATAGGTTTGGCAGCCTCTGAAGAACAACAAAGCAATAAGCGAAAATTAAGTTCTGGAATGAGCCCAAAATGTCTCCAAACCCTTTAAAAGAGGGCATAACCCTAACTCACGTCCAATAAGGGTTAATAAAATATAATTTAATAATAATTTTAATTTATTAGTCCATTTTTTTCCAAATATTAGCCCCTTTTGCTGAAACTTCACCTTTTTGGAGCTTGCCTGCCTTAGCAAAATTTATTATTTTTAATTATTTGAAAAGGGGACATGACAAGTCCTCCCCTCCCAAATATTTCTTGTCCTCAAGAAATGAAGTTTGGAATTTTCAAGAATATGTGCTCCTTCCCAAGTTGCATCCTCTAGTGGTAATCCTTTCCATTTGACCAAATGCTCTATGAAGCTCCTATTTCTCAATCTTTTCTCTCTTGTATCCAAAATCTCTTCTAGTATCAAAACTAATTTCCCTTCATCATCAAGAGGTGGTAATTCTATAGATACTATGGTTTTCTGGCCTAGAACCTTCTTTAGGCATGATACATGGAAAATATTATGTATTTTACTATTTGGTGGGAGGTCCAATTCATAAGCTACCTCTCCTATCTTATTGATGATCTTATAAGGCCCATAGAACCTTGGCTTGAGTTTCTCTGCCCCACTCCTCTTCAAGGTGCTTTTCTTATATGGTTGCAACCTAAAAAATAACAAATCTCCCACCTCAAAAGATCTTTCAATCATTTTCCTATCAGCATATAACTTTTGTTGGTTCTGTGCATGTTGTAGATTATCCTTGAGGGACCTTATTATGTCTTGGCTTTGCTTGACGAAATCACTTGCTACAGGTACACTGCTATCAAAAAGTATTAGATCAACAAAGGAAAGGGCATCATAACCATAAAGAGCACGAAAAGGAGGCATACCAATAGACATGTGATGAGATGTATTGTAACAATACTCCCCTAGGTGTAACCATTTCACCCAAGCACGCTGTTGAATTGAAACATAGTTCCTCAAATATCCCTCTATCCAATTATTAACTATCTCTGTTTGTCCATCTATTTGAGGGTGATAGCTAGTACTGGGAGTGAGTTCAATTCCTACCAAATGAAAGAGCTCCTTCCAAAAAGAGTTGAGGAATCTACTATCCCGATACTAACAATGTTTCTAGGCAAGCCATGTAATCTAAAATTTTTTTTGAAGAACAATTCGGCCACTTGTGATGCCTTGAAATCAGATGTGATAGTAAAGAAATGTGCATACCTAGTTAGTCTATCTACCACCACATATATGCAATCCTTACCTTGAACCTTGGGCAACCCAGTGATGAAGTCCATGGAAATACTTTTCCATTTTTGTTCAGGAATAGGAAGTGGCTGCAACAACCCTGTAGGAAAATTTTGCTTACTCTTGCTTTCTTGGCATACCATACATTCTTTAATGTGTTTAAGTACATCCTCCTTCATACCCTTCCATGAAAACCACTCTCCAATTTACCTGTATGTCTTGAAGTATCCCTGATGACCAGCCAAAGGTGTGTCATGAAAGGCCCTCAATATCATCTCCTTAGTTTTTGATCCTGGCACTAAGAAGATCCTATTCTTGTAATAAATGAATTCATCAACAACCTTGTACCTATTATCATCCACTAACTTATCCAAAATCTTGGTGGCAAAGGAATCTTTAGCATGCTCTAAAATTATGTAGACTTTCCAATCAGTAGAGATAGATGTTAAGGAACACAAAGTGGGCTTTCTTGAGAGAAAATCAACAACCACATTATTCTTTCCTTTCATGTATTCAATGTCAAAATCATAAGCTTGCAATGTGCTTACCCATTTTTGTTGATGATCATTCAAATCCCTTTGGCTCAAGAAGAACCTGAGACTATTATGGTCTATCTTTACAATGAATCTCCCACATACCAAATATTGTCTAAACTTATGAAGTGCATGCATGATTGCCAACATTTCCTTATCATAGATGGACTAACCTTTCTTTGATTGATTTAATTTTCTACTCTCAAATGCTATTGGATGTCCCCTTTGAGTTAGGACAGCCCCTATACCTTCTCTAGAAGCATCACATTCAACAACAAAAGGTAAAGAGAAATCTGGAATTGCAAGCACAAGGCATGAACTCATTACCTCCTTAAGCTTATCAAATGTTTTTTGTGCCTCTTCTGTCCAAACAAAAGCTCCTTTCTTTGTCAAATCAGTCAAGGGGGCAGCAAGCTGAGAAAATACCTTGGCAAATCTCCTATAGTAGCTACACAACCTGAAGAAACCTCTCAACTGTGTAAGATTAGTGGGTGGAGGCCAATCCAAAATTGCCTGGATTTTTTGTTGATCAACCTATACTCCTTTAGAACTTATAATATGTCCTAAATATAGGATCTCTGTTAAACCAAACTCAAATTTAGATAGCTTAGGATAGAAGGATTGCTGCTCCAAGATCCCCAAAAATAGTGTCTATGTGCTTTAGATGCTCTTCCCATGTTTTACTGTAAATCAAGATATCATCAAAAAATACAAATTTTTTTTTTTGAAGATGCTATCTAAATACCTTATTCATACAAGATTGGAATGTCGTAGGTGCATTAGTGAGGCCAAATGGCATAACAAGAACTTCAAAGTGCCCATAGTGACATCTGAAAGCAGTCTTTTCCACATCTTCATTCCTCATTCGGATTTGATGGTACGCTGATCTTAAGTCAATTTTTGAGAAGTATACAGCACCATGTAACTCATCAATGAGTTCATCTATGCATGGTATGGGATACCTATTTTTTATGGTCTTCTTGTTTAGAGCCCTGTAGTCTATACACATTCTCATTGTACCATCCATTTTCTTGACAAGTACCACAGATGATGCAAATGGACTAGAGCTAGGCCTTATGAATCCCATGTCCAAGAGTTCTTTAATAGTTTTTTCAATTTCTTCCTTATAAACTTTTCGATGGCGGTTTGGGGTTGTTATAACTAGTTTCGCACCCTATTCTAACTCTATAACATGCTCAAAACCTCTATCTGGTGGTAATCCTGGAGGCAAGTCATTGAAAACTATACTATGCTTATCAAGAATATTTTGAATTTCAAAATAGAAATTACCTTGATTCTTTGGAGAGCTTGTTGGATGGATTATGACTCCTACTACCCATGCTACTTGTCCTCTTCAAAAAGTTTTCTCCATCCTCTTTGTAGAGACCGCCTTAGGTGCTCCATTCGATAAGCCTCTCAATATGACTTCTTTCCCTTTGGAATGAAATTTAAACTCCATAGTTTGATGTTTCATGTAATAGCCTCCAATAGAGTACAACCATTGAACACCCAATACAAGATCTGTCTCCCCAATACCAACCACATAGAAGTCATCACATAACTCATAATCTCCTAAGGTCATCTTGAGTTGTTTCACCACCCGTGTGCAAGGCATAGTGAATCCATCAGCTATAGTAACATTGAATCCCTCAAAATATTTAGTTTTAAGCCCTCTTTTCATGACAAATCCCTCATCAATAAAATTATGAGTTGCTCCACTATCAAGAAGAACTATCAACCTTTGGCTTGCTAGTACTTCTCAAATTCGAAAGGGATGGTATCTTGGGACTCCTGATAATGCTGCTAAACTGCCATCCTTGCTGATTTATTTTTCTTTCTCTTCTTCTACCTCCTCCTTAGTGTCATGAAATTCCTCATGCTCATCTGAATCAGATTCTGAAGCAACTTCAATATAGTGCACTTGACCTTTCCCCAAACATCTGTGTCCTGGAACCCATGGTTCTCTACAAGTAAAACAAAGCTTTTTCCTTCGTAATTCACTCCTAGTCTCTTCATCTACCTTCTTTTTTGCCACATTTATCACATCTTTTGGTGGTAGTGTTGGGAAAGTCTTTTTTTGAAAATTTCCCTTATGTTGCCAAAGATTTGGGGGTTTTTGATTAGTGACTAGTTTCATAGGCATGCAAGTTTCAAGTTGCAAGCTTCTTTTGATAGCTTCCTGTAAGGTTGAGGGTGAGAAAGCCTTAACCAAACCCTTAACAAAATCTTCTAAACCATCAAGAAAAAGATAAAAAATCCTCTTTTCACTCATATCAGGTACCATAACAACCACTTTTTGAAACTCTTCTATATACTCATTAACTGATTTGGTTTGCTTCAACTTTGAAAATTCTTTAAAGTACTCTTCATCATCCTTGAGGTCAAATCTATCTATCACTCGTTGACTAAAATCATCAAATGTAGTTACCTGATCATGACCTTGAGTAGTCATTCCATGATACCACCAATCATAGGCTACATCTTCCAAGTGTAGACTTGCAAATTGAACAGCATCACTCTCCTTCATGGGGTTAAGTGTGAAGAAAGTCTATAATTTTTGTAGCCATGCTCTAGCTGAAATTTTATTTGTTCCATCAAAAGTAGGTACTATAAACTTGCTTATTTTATTTTTGAGCTCTCTTCCACTTATGTCATTCTCCCTCCTATTCTCTTTCTTGGGTATCAAAGTGTTCATCATTTCCACATATTCTCTAAAAGGAACCGAACTGCGAAAGTCATCATCTAAGCCATTGTAAGTAGCTCTTAATGCCATCAAGTTACCTGTAACCTCTTCCACAGGATTAAGGGCTGGATTCAGTACTGGTGGCTCATCTATAGGCAAGAAAATAGTTTTGGTTGATTTAGATGGTGTGGATTTGAAATTTCTTGGCTCCTCTAAAAGTGCTCCCTTTCTCATTAATAGATGCAACTCCTTGCAGATTTTCTGTCAATATTCGCAAAGCCTCTCTAGTTTCTGCCAAACTATCCATTGTTTGCTTCTGAGTATTTTGGATGTCTTGAAGAATTTCTTTGCCATGTCATCTGGATCAGCCATACTTTTCCCTTCCTTGTATTTTGTACTTTTACTTTCAACTAGAGGTTTGATCAAAATTTCTTTATTCTTTTCTCGCTGCAAATATCATTTTTCTCTTTCACTTAGTTGCATGCAAACTTCTACAAACCCTTAGGCTGGCAAGATCATAGCTCTGATACCACTGAAATGTCCCTTTTCTGATTTTATATGATATTTCAAGCCTCTAATCAGATTTTTAAAATCAAACAACCAATATTATAAAGATCCACCAATTTCTCAATAAACCCCAAATCCGGTATGTTCGAAATAGTGCCAAAAACTTCACAACTTCATATATTATTAATAAATTTGAAAATGGAAATTTTTATAGAAATTTCAGTAGCATAATGGCCTACAAAATGACATTTCCAGATCTATATAGCATTTACACAATAGCTCACAAACGTAGGACAAAAGCTATGCTCATTGGGCTCCCGAAAACAACACAAAATAGCCAGAAACACCACAAAAATACTAATAATCTATAACAAAAGTATAATCATAACCAAATACAGATATGAAACTCTATTTTAACATCTTAATGTCTAATATACAACAGAAACCTAAAATGATATGAAATACTCAACCGGAAACACCAAACTCTTACAAAAACCACACCCAGAAACCCACAAATCTGCACTGTTCAGCACAAAGGCAAACTCTGCATGAGCTTGCACATGGAATGGGTTAAAAATCCCATCCTTAGCCTTCTTATAAAATTGAAAACTCCTGTCCTTGGGTCCCCTTCTCCACATGTTTGGCAGCCTCTGAAGAACAACAAAGCAATAAGCGAAAATCAAGTTTTGGAATGAGCCCAAAATGTCTCCAAACCCTCTAAAAGAGGGCATAACCCTAACTCAAGTCCAAGAAGGGTTAATAAAATATAATTTAATAATAATTTTAATTTATTATTCCATTGGTTTCCAAAGATTAGCCCCTTTTGCCGAAACTTCACCTTTTTGGAGGCTGCCTGCGTTAGCAAAGTTTATTATTTTTAATTATTTGAAAAGGGGACATGACAATCCAAAACCCCAGATATAAACTAAAAAATTTGAATGATAACTCTAAATTAACAAAATAAACACAAAATTATCTAAACCTAGAAATATAAATAACTCACGCATCACTTTAAACCCAATAGAAATACTATATTAAACCATTGTATCAAATTCAATCTTAGTTTGGATAAATACTCATGTCTAGTTTTAGGGTTAGGGTTTAGGTCATGATTAGGATAACAGTTAAGTTTATGATTTGAGATAGTTGTATAGTTATTCTTATGATTGTGATTATACTTTTTGTTCTAATATGTTAGGGTTTATATACATTTTGGTTATTGGTTACACTTGATATATGGATTTGGTTTTCAATAAGGATTTAAATGAAAAATCTCAATCCTAAATGTTGAATCCCAATTTGCTAACCAATAGTCCTAAATATTGAATCTAACTCTAAAATAATAAACCCTAAATCTTATAAGGTAAAAATAATCCTAAATAATGAATGGTAATTATAAATGCTAAACATGAACCCTAATTGTAAATGCTAAATCATAATTGTAACCTTAATCATAAATGCTAAATCCTAACCCTTTAATACTAAATGTTGAACTATAATCTAAATATTTGAAATCATGATCCTAACACCATCCCTAAATCCTAAGCCTACTTTATTTTAATCTAAAATTGAATACAATCCATGATACTAAATGTTAAACCCTAATCCTAAATGTTAAATGATAAACCTTAATCCTAGAATATTAAATGATAATTATGGTTAGTATTTAAGGTCACAATTAAAATTATGGATTCACATAAATGAGATTATTATTATTTAATTAGGATTATAATTAGGGCATAACATTTAATATTAGGGTTACGATCTTATCATTTACAAAATTAGGTTTTGCTAGATTGAACATTAATATATGTTGATTAAGATTTAGGATTTTATATTTTTTTATTAAAGTTTTTCCATTTAGAATTAGGGTTACAATTTAAAATTTATCATAAGGGTTTGGCTTGCATTTAATATATTATGAAATAGCACTTAGTATTAGGGTTATGGTCTAACATTTAAAATACAATTTCAACATTTGTAATTAGGGATAGGATTATGGTTTGTTGTTGAAAACTATGGTTTACCATTTTGAGTTAGCACAAGTTGTTTACATTTACAATCACCATTTACTTTTTCAGAATGTTATTTTATGTTAGGGTTTAAATGGATTAGGTTAAGTTTAGGGCATGTATTTACTCTAACTTGAAGTCTTTACTGTTTAAACTAATATGGAGGAGCTTTATACATTTTTTGGTTTTCTAAGTGAAGAATTTTCAAATTTACGTTTCATTTGCATGTTGAAGCTTATTTTTAATTTATTTTCCTAATTTGTTAATTTCTGTATTATTTTTATTAAATTTTACCTAATGCTAAATTTTTTTCTACTTAAATTTTATGTTTTTTAATTGAAATTGAATCTATAGTTTATGTTTTCAATATTAGTTGAAACTATGATTTATGTTTTTCTTTGTAATTTCCCTATTCTACCTTTTATATATGAAATTCATTAAAGAAAATAATGTTTAAAGTAAATACAATGCAAATCTAGAATTAAAGATTTTTTTTATTAGTCGTGAAAAAAAACTATAAATTGACCAAAATTTAAAGCAAAAAGCTAAAAACAATGAAATAAAATAATATAAATCAAATTCAAATACCTAGAAGAGTGAAAAAATTAGTGAGGAGGGGGTCGGTATGATGTCTGAAATTGGGTTCTTGTCTACAAAAGCCACTATCAGCAACACAAATGACAAAAAAAAAGCCCAAAAATTTGGGATTTATGTTTTAAAAATCGGGCACCTAATTTGTTCAAAATCAAGTACCTAATTTGTTTAAAATTGGGCACCTTCTTTTTAAAATCGTGTGTGCATTATGGTTGAGGAGCCCAATCCACAATAAAAAAACAAATACCCAATTTTTGAAAATGGATCAAGATCGCAAACCATAATGGGTACCCAATTATGAAGAATTCTAATTCTGCAAAATGGACTTCTACAGAAGTGAGACTGATCTTTGTGTACTAACCCTAGTGTTGAATTAGAGTCGATATATGTGCCAAAAAGAAAATATAGTAGTGACTGAATAATCCTGTGATGACTGAGCATGAGAACATAGTGTTGTCTGAGGGACAACATTTGACAATTTATGAGGAAATCATGGAGTTGTATTAGTAAGATCAATACCTATTATTACTTTCTAACAATTGTATCAGTATTGAAATCCTTTAATCAAGTTTGACCTAACAGTCATATATAAATCCTTTAATCAAGGTGGCATTCTAATTGGTTTTTTTAAAGTTCTCTAACAAGACCACTCCTAATAGGGTGATTAGATCATTTAACAAGGTCACATTTAACAATGTGTTTTGTAACCTTTGATAGGGTTGGCTCCTAATAGAACTCACTTTAGAAGTGTTAAAGATTAGTGACATGTTACTAGTAGTTTATTCCAAATTGGGTTTCCACGTTAAATCATATTGTTAACTTGTGTGGATCTTATTTGTGATGATTTACTGTTAATATGTTGCATTCTACAAGTCTATTATTATTAGGATAGTGGACAAGGTCAATGAGCCTAAGATTGATATACAATCAAAACTTATGGAGTGTGTAGAGAATAAATTTGAGAGATAAGTGCTAGAGAAAATTGCTAGTGATGTTAGTGAAATTTATATACAATAAATTACTTTGTACTAAATTGGAGAATATTTTGAAGCATTTTTTATTATTATTTAAAATTTTCATGATATGCACTAGTTAATAAGTGAAGTTAAAGAAAAATTGCAAAAGGTTAATGATCATATGAAGGAAGTGCAGATGAATTAAAACTAGATCCAAGTACATCATCCCTACACTATAAAAAGGTGACATTTCTCACACACGTTCAACATAATTTATTAAGAGAAGAAAGAAATTTGAGAGGAGAAATCAACAAAATAAAATTCTTTATATTGCCTCATCTAGGGGTAGAAGCAAGGAGTTGGGTCTCAATTCTGCAAAAATTTGTGGATTGAGATTGTACTCCTTTAGAAATGGGTACCCAGTTTTAAAAACTAAGTACCCATTTTAGGCTCGGGCACCTAATACTAGATTTAAGAAATAGGCATCCATTTTTTCAAAAATTGGGTACCTATTTTTGAAAACATAAAAATTTTGTATTTTTTAGAAACGGGTACCCATTTTTCACTTTTAAAAAATAGGTACATGTTTCTAAAAATTTTTAATTTTGTTTTTTGGGGAATTTTGTATGTTGATTTGACATTTTCAAAACAAGTACTCATATTTTGAATTTTAAATAACGATTACCTATTTCTTACAACATTGGGTGGAATTTTTTTCTTCCACCTCGGATTCTAGTTTGGGATAGGCTTGTTGAGACCAAGCCTATGCCTTGACCTCTCAAGATTTGGCTAAGGCATTGAACTGACAAATTCACGCCTTCCCATAACTTTTAGAGGGTCTTCCCTATCAATTTTTTTACGAAACAAAAACCCATTAGAGCTCTCACTATCCTGATTTCAAAAATATAAATTTTATAGTGCTATGATACTATCTACTATTTTTGCATTATTTTTTAATGAAAGGTGGTACCTAAATGTAAAATAGTGAAGTTCACTAAAACTTTAATAGCTTTTTTATTTTATAATTTTTCTTAAATTAATTTATATCTCATCAATCTACATACAATTCTTTTTAAGCTAAAAAGAGAATTTTTGAAAAAAAAGAAATTTTGATCAAATTATGGTGTCCATACATGAGAGGTTTTAAAATTTACCTTTATAGCAAATTAATATTTTTAATAATAATAAAATTATTCAATAAAAAATTAAGGAAAAATATTGTCATCAATCTTAGGTGTACTAGATAACTCCCTTTAAAAGAATTTTATGAAAATTCATTTAGTTGTGTCAAATTATGGTATCCATACACGAGTGTGGTATGATCTAGAAATAAGCATTTTGAAAAAGTGGTTTTTAAAGATCTATACAAAAAAAAAATCTATCATATGAGTATAGAAATAAATTACATATTCAAAAACTAGATTCTGAACACTAAAATTTTTACTTCTAAAGTTTTTTTATATTCGATCTCTAAATGCCTCAATTTTTGACATCAATTGACGACAAATTTCAAAAATAGGAAAAACACTTCCACTTTTTGCCCAAAAGTGAGACCCAACATCTTGTAAACCCCTAGAGGTTATGGAAGATCATATTAAAGCTACAAAGGATCTCATATCTGATTTGAGCTTATCAATTGTTGATTACATGCCAAATCTTACAACAAAGCTAACAATAGAGAAGAACATCATTACAAATCATCATAAAAAATCACAAGGATTTTCTTGATCACTTTGGATTGCACCTAGAGTAAGTTTTATTATTTTTCAAGCTATTTTGACACAAGTGTCAAAAAGGCGGAATGTACATATGTTTTTCTATCTATATTTTTGTCTATATGATGGTTATTTATGGAGTTATAAGGAGTTGATGTAATACAAACAAAATATTTTTGAAAATGATTTTGATTTAAATATTTTTTGCCAAGGAAGTATATGTTTAGTGGGAGTTATATATTTATGTACATAATGTTTTTGCCACTAATATCAAAGGGGGAGAACATTACTCCTGTATATAATTATATTGCCAATTATGGTCAAAAAGCCAAGTGAAAGAACACATAGTAATCAAGTGACTATATTGAGTAAGAAAGGAGGAAATGAATGACTATTATAGTTATACATGAGCTCAGTACTTACTACGTGATTAAATTATCATCGAGTAAAAGACATCATCGAGTTACAAGATCTCACTAAGCCACATAGAGTATATTGAGCAAGGAGACTACAAAGCTACATAGTTATAACTAAGAAGAAGTTACACTGGATGACAACACAATGAACATAGTATTTACCAAGTAGCATAAAAGCTACATAAATGTTTGAATTGGCACAAAGTTTGATGAGACACGATCATACTAAGTGGAACAATCATTTACATTGATCATGATAATATTTGCAAATATTTCTTCAAGAATGTGAATTGATTATTTGATGATTATAAGGAAAGACAAATGCAAATGAAGGATGGAAAAGGAATGAAATAAAGAATTGTTCTAGATTGTTGATTTCAGTAAAAGATGGATTCTAGAAAGTTCCTAAACCCTAATTAGGTTATAGATCACAAAGAAAAAAGAAAACTATAAAACACATAAACAAAAAAAGTTTCAAAGGTTGCTAACATATTGTTGTTGATCTAATTAGGATCTAGGACTATTACAAAGGAATGCTTTAGATAATTATATAGAGTTAATTCAAAGCATTATTTTAGTGAATTAACATAAAATAAATGCGTAAATGAACAAAGCATAATAAGGTAATGACTAAAAGAAAAAGAGAAGAAGGATAGAAGACAAAACACAATTGATAACGGAGTTCGTCTGCGAGTTGGACTACATCTCTAGGTCTTGCTCCAATAAAGGGACCGATCCGATTAGCTTCAAAATCAATTAAAAGTGTTCAAGATCTCCCCTTCAAGCACAATGGCTACATTCTTCTCCAATGTGAAAGAATAATCATCAAGCCTTCAAGATCATAGTCTCCTTCTCATCATTTGGATGCCTTTTCAAAGCCTACTACCCCCATTTTATACATCAAATTTAGCCAAAAATGGGCTAAAACAAATAACCAACATAATCCCCTAATTTTAAATATGTATCTTTGACCTTTTTCTTTTACCATTCTTTTTTCTTGGATTTTATTTTATTATGGTGTTTTTGTTTTAACAAAATAACCTTATTTAAATAAGGTTGGGAGGATTCGTTATTGATCCATAATAATTCTTCCTCTAATATTAAATATACCATAAATAGTCCATTGGTCAACTTTAACTTTTAGGAGGGCAATGGTTGGGAGTTCAACTACCCTTATCTAATTTCTTTAATTCAAATTAAATAGCTATTTGAATTTGGATTTGAATTTTTTCCCTCTTTAAGATTTTATGATGTCATGCTGACATCATCAAAATTTGTATTTTTACTTGAACTTCAAATTGTCATAACTTTCACATTAGATCTCCATTTTTCATGAAATGAACATCATTGGAAAGCTTTTCATGAGCTCTTTCATTTGAAGTCCATTGTTGACCACTTTTGAGATGATTACATTTTACCTTTTAATGACCTATGTTTCTAGTTTGACCAAACTTTGATTGGTCATAAACCTAGCATCTAAACTCCAATTTTTCCTGTTCAAGTTGCGTTGGAGTCAAAATTGTGAGCACTTTGTAATGATGTTGATTCTTGGAGCATTGGGGACATTTCAATTTTCACTTATTTTTATCCCCTAGATCAAGCCTCCCCACTAAATAGCTTTTAGACCTCCAAAAGTTTGATTACTTAGAAAGTAGGTGATGGTATAGTTCCCTCAATTTAATAATCTCCATCCATCTTGCCTTACTTGGATGCATCCCCTTTAATCCCACTCAAACACATTCAACTGATCATCTTCATGAAGTTCTGACATTCCTGTCAAGGATAACATCTTCTAGTCATTCTAACATGTACTCTAGTGAAAGATCATCAACAAATGGAACCTAAATGTCTGTGTCTTCATTCAAGATCATTGGAGGCTCATACAACTTTAGATTCTCAACATTGAAAACTGAGTAAATTTTCATGTATGGAGGAAGATTAAGGTGGAAGGCATGGGTACCAATCTTTTCTAAGATCTCAAAAGGACCATATTGGATAGGCTTGAGCTTCCTTACTTCACCCTACATTCTTTCCTTGCTAATATGTAACCAAACTCTATCACCAACTTGGAAATGGTGATTGATGAAATGCTTATCATGGCGAACCTTGTATTTTGCAAGGCTCTACTCCAACTATGCTTCTACTACTTGATGGATTACTTGGACCTTCTAGATGAACTTTAAAGCATTTTCTGCATCATGGCATCAATCTACAACATCGTTCTTCCCAAAAGAAAGATCCATTCGTGTCTTGGGAAAGTAACCAAAGCAAGTCTTAAAAGGAGACATCTTTGTAGAAGAGTGTGCTACATGGTTGTAAGCATGTTGCACATAATGAAGAATTTCATCCCACAACTTAGGATGCTTACTATAGTAATTTCTAAGTAGATGAACAATTGTCCTATTGACTACCTCTGTCTATTCGTCCATTTGCAGATGGAAGGTTGTACTCTTCTTCAGCTTGGTTTCCACGAGTCCCCATAAAGAAAATCTCCCCAAGAATTGAGAATTTCGATCTAATACAATAGAAGAAGGTAACCCAAAATGAACCCATACAAATTGAAAGTATAAATGAGTTGTTAGTTCAGCAATGACCTACTTTTTACAAGGCATTAAAATACACATTTTTCTAAATTTATCAACTAATACATACAAATAATCATTATATTTCCTAGACATAGGTAAACCCCCCACAAAGTCCATAGACGCACTTTCCCATGGATGGAATGGTATAGGTAATGGTGTGTACAAACTTGATTTCCTATTACTTGGTTTACTAGTTTCACACATTACACATCCTTTTATATACTTAGTGACAATTTCTTGCATATGAAGCTAGTAACAATATTTTTGTGATTGAGCCAGTGTTTTATTTACCTTGAAATGACCTACAATCAAAGAGTTATGTGCTTCACGGATTACATGTGCTTGTTTATCTTTAGGAATGCATAATTTTCCCAAGTGGTACAAAAAATTATCCTGCACAGAGTAATTTTTCTCTTCTACATATTTACCCTAGATTAAAGTTGCATAGATATCCTTAAATTTCTCATTATTAGCATATTGTTCCCAAAAAAATTCATTAACCATAGAACTGTTCTAAAGTATTTATCAAAGCATTCTTAATAGGAGGCCTAGAAAGCATATCTGCTACTTTTTTATGGGCACCCTTCTTATACTTAATAATCAAATGAAAATGTTGTAGAAAACCCATCCACCTAAAGTGCCTACTTTGTTACAACTTAGATTGTGAGTGCAAATATTGAAGTGGCTGGTGATCAGTGTGGATTATAGTTTCTTTCCCCATTAAGTAGTGCTTCCATTTTTTAACACTCTAAACCAAAGTATATAGTTCCTTATCATAAGTGGGATAGTCACTTACTAGTCCTGAAAAATGTTTCAAAGTGGGAGCGGATTGATTTACCTCCTTGCATTAGTATAGCTCCCATGGTAAACCCACTTGCATCTCTCTCAATTTTTAATGGTTGGTGTAAATTAGGTAGAGCTAGAACTAGTGTAGTGCTCAACATTTCCTTCAAAGTGTCAAAAGCCTTTTGTTGTGGACCTCCCCACTAAAAAGTTTTCTTCATACTTCTTAATGCATGTAATGGTGATGCAATATAAGAGAAGTTTGTATGAACTTCCTCTAGTATTGAATTGCACCTAAGAAGCTCCTAACTTCTATAACTATACTAGGCTTAGGCCATTTTACAATGCATTCAACGTTTACAAGGTCTACTTTTAATTGACCATCCCCTATGACATAGTCTAAGTACACTAATGATGTCTTGGAAAATTCACATTTAGACATCTTTACATAAAGTTTTTCTTTTCTCAATACATCCAAGACTCTTTTTACATGAGTTACATGATCATCCCAAGACTTATTGAATACGAGGATACCATCTAAATAGGCTATGTCAAAATCATCAACAAAGGGATGAAAGACATCATTCATGACTCTCATAAATGTAGCCGGTGCATTAAAAAGCCCAAAAGGAATGACCAACCACTTAAACAACCCTTGTTATGTCTTAAAAGTAGTTTTCTAGATATCATTATCTACAATTCAAATTTGATGATATCCACTATGCAAGTCTAACTTAGTGAAATAAATTGTATGTTTAAATTGATCAAGTAAATCATCTATTCTATGAAGAGGATTTTTTTTCTTTATTGTTATCTTATTCAAAGACCTATAGTTGATGCACATTGTCCAAGTCTCATCTTTCTTTGGAACCAACACAACAGGAGAACAACAAGGAGAAGTACTTGGACAAATAAATCCTTTCTCAACCAGCTCCTAAACCTACTTTTTAATTTCTTCATTATAAAAAATTGATAAATGATACATGCCAATATTAGGAAGTGGCATATCCTACCGTAACTAAAATTTCATGTTGAAACTCTCTTTTCAGAGGTAAGCCTTTCAGTTCCTAAAAGAAGTCATCATAACTGGAAACAATCTTGACCATTTCAAACTTATGTTTAGGATCACATCCCTTGAATGCCTCAAATGTTTCATCTTCTTTGTATTTTACAATCATTAATACAAAGTTCTTACTGGAATTGACTAACCTTTTCATCTGACCAACATTAACTAGTGCAAGATTACTCTTTATCTTATGTGCTCATACAATGTATTCAACCTTATCTTTGAAAAAATGATATTTGTTCCTCCCCCCACTCCACCCCCTTATAAAAGATAGCTTTTCAATCATACAAGGAGGAACTCCCAAGCACAAGACAATAGACATCTAAAGGGACTACATCAACTTCTACCTCATCTACAAAGTTTGTAGGGATTGTAAATCTCAATTTACATTGCTTAGTTACTTGTAACTTTGCATCATTGCAAACCCATTCAAGAGGATATAGTTTTGTATGAGGTTTTGTAGTCAAGTTAAGTTTTTTATCAACTTCTTCAGATATCAAATTAACTTGAGAACCCATATCAAAAAAAGTATCAACCCTAGTATGTTTGATAACAACCTAAATATGAAATAATTCATTCATTTGCTTATCATTCTTAGGAAAAGATTCTTTTCTTGTAATTGCACTTATATTTGAAGAACTTGTAGCTAATGAAATAGATACACCTTTTCCTTTACCTTGGATCCCGATAGCAACAATCTTTGTCTCATCTACAGAGTCAAATCCAAGATCTTGTTGAATTATAGTAGTATTCTTTTGTTTGCCTTTGTCTCCACCATATCGCTTTGGCCTCTTTTCCGGATGTAGCTTCCAAAATTTAGAATCATCATGCCCTTCTTTCTTGCAATGTGAGCATGTAGGTTTTTCACCCTCTTTCTTTACTATAGCTATCTTTTTCCCCTTCCCTTTGTCTTTAGATTTACCTTTAAACTTAGATGGCTTTAATAGTGATCTTTTGGCAAGGATCAACAGAGTCCTCAGAATAATCCAATTGTCTGACCAGAGCAGCAGAAACAATATTTAGGCCAGCACTGTTGTCAATGAGTACTTGACAAACACATGTCTAGTGGATCATAACCTCAATGTGTAGAGGCTGATTGTGTGGGTGATTCAGTGAGTTGTCATCCTCCTTGGAGAAGGTCATAAGATGAGGTGAGGTCAGGTGACCTACCATGAATTGAAATCTCTCAAGATCAAGATCTTGAGGAATGTTTGCCTCAGTGAGGGCTTTGTCCAGAATTTGCCTATGAGCAGGTGAGATTTTAAGAAGCTCAAATATGGAAATGTGAGAATTGGTTCTTCTCAATTGATCTAGAACACTATAACTGGTTGCAGTCAAGTTCGTTGTGTGTTTTGCACCTTTATCGGAGGGACCAGCAAGGGTTTTGTCCTTGTGTTCAAGATTTGAAGTAGGAGGTGTAGGGCCTTTGAGCACCAACTTTGCATGAGAGTGAGTAACAGCGTTAGCATAGTGTTGTGAAGATGCATTATCCATGTTATTGGAAGTAGGGCCTCTCAAGACAAATTGTGTCTTGGTTTTATCATTATCTTGCTTACCCCTTATAGTAATAATGTCGCAGTATTCAAAATCTATAGGTTCAACCATGTGAATGACATTGTCATTGTTGGAATACGTATAGTTGACCTTATTTGTCAAGTTCTGGTTTTGAAGTCTCTCCTTTTTCATAATCTAGCAAATGCTCTTTGAACGCCTTGTGGTCTGAGCTTTTGTTATGTCCATCTACCACAAGTTCACCAGCATCAATCATGTCTTGGACTTTATGATGTAAATTTATACAGTTGCTGGTTTTGTGTCCCTTGTTTCAGTGATACTCACAAAATGAGGTCTCATTCCACCATGGTGGACGTGGTTGTGGATCATAGGGACAAGGGTTATCCATTGGTGAGATAAGCTTGTGTTGTAGCAATTTTTTGTAAACCACATCCAAAGGTTCTCTTAAAGGTGTATACTCTCACTTGGGTCGTGTTGCCCATGAGTTTCTCAGTTTTTTCCCAGATGCCTTATTGTCAGGAGGAGGATTCTCAGCATTTTTGGCTGCTTTGAGGCAATTTGTGACATTAAATGCTACTTTAGAAGATTTTGGTTTGATATTATCAACAACCCCATCATGTACAATTTCTCAATTCTTATTGACATGTTTGGTTTTATCCCTATTGGAAGTGGAACCTTGGTTTGAGTCTCTCTGAAGAGTGAGCTCACCTTTCTTGACCATAAATTCTTTGATACAAATAGCCTATGTAATCATGTCTTCAAAGGTACGTGGACCTTGTAGTTGGACTCTATACCGAAAATCAGGTAAGAGGTTATCAATGAAAATGTCAACCTTCTTCATTTTTGGGATTTTACAGGAATACTTAACGTAAAGTTGTCTCCACCATTGGAGGAAAGTGAGAAAAGGCTCACCAAACTTCTATTTAAGGTTGCATAGATCTCAAATATTTACAGGATGTTGAATGTTATGAGAATATTGCTGAAAAAATGAATTAGCAATTTCATCAAACGTCTTGATACCAGGAGGTAAATGTGAGAACCACTCAAAAGCCTAACCACCTAGGCTTCGGGGGAATAAATGCATGAGGTATGTTTGATTCTGTATAAACTCCATAGACCAAAGCACCAAATTACTGCAAGAGATCGTAGGGATCAGGAGTACCAAAGTACTTGTCATATCTAGGTAGTTCTAAACCTCATGGGAAAGGCGGCATGTTTATACTTTTGTCAAATGGGAATGAATAAAGAGCATCGAATGTGTATGTCTTTTTGGGTTTCTCTTTCTCATGCATCATCTAAGCCAATTGCTCTTGCATAATTTTTAGTTGTTTTTGGAGTTTAGCGGTCTTAGTTTCTTCTTCACGTGTGATAATAGTCTCCACATTGAAATGTGTGGGCAGTTTAGCTCCCTCTTGAGTGAGTTTGAGAAAGTACTTTTCTTTCTCTTTGTTGAGTAGGATTCCCATGACGTTCTCAAAGTTCTTGTCTCTTCGACATTTTGCGATGTGTTCAGGAAGGATTTCCACCTCTTCCTGCTCCTCATCAGTGTCATATTCTTTCTCTTTCTCCTTGTCATCCCTAGGTTGTTCTTGATATCGACTATGACTACCCCATTAAGGTTCACGATCAGTCATTATAGGAACTTGTTCAGTTTCTGTATGTTGTGTTTCAAAAGGGTCCATGGAGAAAGGATCATACATTATGTTTGGGAATGTAGGACTTCTACATGTCTCAGTATCCTCTTGGTAAAAAGGATTTCTAATTTGTTGCAAATTGGAAAATGTTCGTTGAACTTGAGATGACCTTGCAGGTGAGGAAGATCGTGAAGACACCTCACTAGCCAAACTGGATACAGCTCGCATAGCAAAAGGTAAGCTACCTATGCTGCTATTATGACCCCTAGCATGACCACGTCTAATGTTATCAGGATAAAACTCGTTGCCACTTCTGGTTGTGATAGTCATAGGCAAGGACAAGAAGCTAGAACCTGGACAAGGACTACACTAAGAATGAGTCTCAAAAAGGACAAGATAATAGCAAGAATGTTGTTGACTAAGGCACAAATGGTCTGATTTAAAGGCTAGAACAGCCAAAGATTATGACCACTGTGACACAAAGTATGACAAGCATTAAGACGAGGACCAAAATTACTTATGAGACGAGACTAGTCAAGGTATAAGACACAAGTCTTTAGCTAAGTGAAGTGTCACTATTTCAGGGCTATTTGCAAATAGAGAGCGATAAATAGACAGAAAAAAAGATAGTGTGTAGGCTGTAGATAGCTAGAACAGACTCAAATTGGTAATGCTGATATAAAGTCTCGGGCGAAAAACCTTTACGAGTCGCACAAAGAAGTTTTACAGGCCGCACAAAGATGTTTCTGTCTCGTGTGATGGTCAGCAATAGTTTTTAATTTTTTGAGAGAATGTTTACCAGTTTGCATGAAGATGCACAACAGAAATTTAATTTCACGCGAGGAAAAAATGGCTTCGCATGTGAGCCAGATGATTTCGCACGAGACCCAAATGATTTCGCCCAAAAGGACAAAACAGTTTCACAACAGTGGCTGATTTTGACAAAAATATTGATCATTCCAATAACTAGGCAAATAAACAGGGACGTAAAATAGTAAGCAAGTGATTTCAAGCACATCTGAAAACAATGAGCAAGGGCAAAAGCAACCTTGCACATGAACAATCAAGTGACTTAGTTTTTGCTAATCCCTAAGAGAGCTATTTGTGTATGTTTTTAAAGAGTTTTGCAACCACGCATACATCTCTAGAAAATAAAAGTTGGCCTCTCTAAGGTTTTTAGTAATGGTTTGACTCTGCAACTTTTATGACTCACAGGGTTGACCTCCAATCTCGACGCACCAAGGTTTTGACATAGCCTGAGAACTTAATCTTCAAGAGCTGCTAGGGAGATCTAACAACCCACAATGAACCACACTCATGGAGATTTCTTCCATAAGGATATTTATATAGCAGTTGTAACTACCATGGCAAAAATGGCTATTACCACTTGAGGTTTCGTCAATGCAGTTTTCCCTGTAGAGGGATTGTCTGCTACGGTTAACCCTCTCTAAAGGTGATCAACTCACAATAGTATACCACAAGGGGAATTAGCTTCCAGATTCAAGGTTTTGACACCTTTTCACCTTTAGCCCAATCCAAATAGATAGATTAATTCGACATGCAAAACTAAGATTATCTCTTAAAGATCTATGATATCATCTCACTGTGATCTATCAACCTCTTTGGAGAAAGGATGCTTTAATCAAAAATTCGAAGATTCATCTATCTATGAGATGCTCAAAGTATCCTCCCCACCTATAAGGAATCCGTCTTAGAGAGGAGTTTCACTAGGAACCCACTCCCTCAAGATCCATGAATAGTGTTCATGGGGGCTTAATTACTATGTGTGTATAGATGTTAATTTTTGAAAGAAAATCTATCCAAAAGTAATCAAAGAGCACAAGGTGGTACACTTAACACTTTAATTTATGTGAGGTGAGTCCAAAGATGTGGAACATTTAACCCCTAACACAAGCCAACGTGAGTCCATAACTCAGAAACTAGTGAGTTCTAGAAAGCACAAAAGGGTTACCTAGTGGAGCCTTTAATGCTTATGTCATGTAGACCCCTCCCCTTTAACATGGTGCTAATCTTGCAACCACGGGGTGGAATGAGGGGCTGGCAGATTAGCGAGACCAATAACCCAAAATAGCTATCTAAATCTAACCAAGTTCCTAAGCCTACTAAATGAATCCTAATAGAGATCACACCCTAGTATCAATTTATGCATGAGTTGTAAAATGAAAATACGAAAGGAAACACACACCAGCTCAATACGATAGATGTTTTTTTTAGATCCAAATGAAGTGTTGTCAGCTAAGGAAGGTTACCTAATGATCCTCGCAATGTGCTTAGTATATTTTACCTGTTTTTAGTGACTTTGTCGCACTTTTCCAATTGTCTCGCAAACTGCTCTTATGCTATTCTAAAAAAATTAGAAAAAACAGAAACACTAGAACCTACGAACAATCAGGAAAAAAACCAGACAACATGAAAATCAATGCAAAAACTTTCCTTTGTCAACAGAGTTTCGTACGAAATTCCTTACAGCTCACGCGAACAAGTTTTGCGGCCCGCGTGAAATTAAACTCAGCTCGTGTGAAATTATATTCAGCTCACACAAAGAAACAAGTCCCGCACGAAGTTTTGCACACCAAAGAAGTTTCTTGCGTGATGCAAAAAGAATCTTTAAGCAAAGATTTTGGATCCTCGTGTGAAAATGAACAATCTCACACGAAGATTCTCGAATCTGTATGGAACAGTACAGGCAGAGAACAAAAAAATAATTTAAAAAATACAGAAAGAGGCCAAAAAAATTGATTTTTCTACCCCACGGTGGGCGCCAAAAATGTATGCGTGAATATGTGGCCTCTGCTAACACACACACTTCAACATGGTCATTGTATGCAGATTCATCTCAGAATGAACATTGGATTATTCATCTGAGAATTAGCTTTTAAAGCGACCTGTTGCCTTCTATCTAAAGGGAATTGCTTGTCAGATATCCTCAGATTCGAGGTGTTTAAGCAGCCAGACCCTCTAAGAACAAAGGATTTGATAATGAAATTAAGCTAAGAATGAGTATGCAGATTAATCTAGAATGAAAGATGCAATGTAATCTAAGAACAAATAAAGCAAACTAGATTAAGCATATGCATGATTAAACTAAAATGAGATTAAACTAAGAATGAGAATGTATGCAAGAAATGTAAGCAAATGTGAGCATGAATTTCAGCAGTGATTTGATGCAAATTATCCAAATTCATCCTCCAAAATGAAGAGATGAGGGTCTCTTAAATAGACTTTCCTGAAATCCTTCAATGGTTGAGATCAATTCGGATCAATGGTCAGGATTGAAGATGAGGTTCAGTCATAAAGGGAGATTCCCAAATTAAAGGGAGTTCACAAATTTAATTTGAGTAGAAAAAGGAGTTAAATAATTTAATTTGAGTAGAAAAAGGAGTTAACTGATTTAACTCATTTTTTATCAATAGTGAACTGAAAATTTCCCTTTTTGAACTGAAGAGAGATTTTGTTGAGATATTTAATTTAATAAAATGAGATATGCTCACATAATTACTCTTTCTATTTAATTAAATAATCTTTAACTAATTAGAGACACTTCTCTTATTTATTAAATAACTTCATTTAATTAATTAGGAATGGCTTCCCATTTAATTAAATATCTTTGTTTAATTAATTAGAAGTAAGTACTCCATTTAATTAAATAATTTCGTTTAATTAATTAGAAATACCTTTCCCATTTAATTAAATAATTACATTTAATTAATCAAGACAGGCATATTTATTAAATTAAATAAATTTAATTCCATAGTACATTAGCCTTAGGATATAATTTAATTTAATTAAAGTATAAATACTTAATAATTAAATTATAATTAAATCAAGTAGGTTTAATGTGACTAATATGAGTATGTACTATAGGAATTAAATAAGAAATATGATGAATGCATATTAGGGTTTTCTGCATCTGACAATTAAGTCAAGTAGCGAATAGCAAAATGAGAATTGCCTATTAGAATAGGACTTAGAAATTATCAGAAATAGACCAGAATTAGTATCATAGCAATGAACCAATTTTGGGGTATTACATTTTGCCCCTCTTTGAATGAATGTGGGAGCATCATGTTCAATTCAAAGAAAATCAGAAAGCATGATGCAAAGATGAGATTGGTTCCGAAGTTGATGATACAGAGACCAATTGATAAGCTTTTAAGGACTATCTCTAGAATAGAGCTTAATCCTAAGGAATCCAAGTAGAGCACTTAGATACCTAAGATTGATAGCATTTAAAAGACTATCTTCAGAACGAAGCATAATCTTTAAGGATCCAGACAGAACATCTAGATACCTAAAATTGATAGCATTTAGAAGATTATGTCTAGAACGGAGCTTAACCTTCAAGGATCCAGATAGAACACCTAGATACCTAAGAATAATAGCATTTAGAAGACTATCTCCAGAACGGAGCTTAACCTTCAAGGATCTAGATAGAACACCTAGATACCTAAGATTGATAAAAGATAACAAGGTCTCATCATGAGTCATAGAATCATCCCCAGAACAAGGCTTGATCCTCAGAAGTTGGGGTTTAGACTATCCCAATACCTGTCTATAGAACTCTAAGAAGAGTTGTTATAAGGTTGATCAATTGATGAAAAGATAAGATAGATGGAAAAGATGCTAGATAGAAGGGAACAAAATGCCCCAAGTGATGAGATGCCCCAAGTGACTAAGACATAAGCTGGGAACTAGATGCCTCAAGCAATAAGTATTTAATGATGTAATCATCTTGTCCCTCAAGAGCGAAATCGAAAGATGACACACCAAAAATATGATTGAAGTAGTACATCTTGAGATACAAAAGAAATTTGAGATTCAGTAGAAACTAGAAGAGATCAAAATGATCTGAAGAAGATTCAGGGTTGATTTGAAATGATTGCGAAGTCGTAAAGACCAAGTTTGACCAAAAGTTGACTAGATTTAGCCACAATTGACTTAAGTTGACTATTTTCAAGATAAATTTTAAAAATATGGAGAATTTAAAGTTGAAAGGATTCTGAGAATCAAAAAGTATCAAAAAGATTTGGGCTGCACAAGCGTTCGATCGTGTCAGTCCCCAAAATTTTAAAATACATTTTTGAGGCTCTTAGGTGTGTCAGATTTTGAATTTGATCTCAAAAATGGATCCAGAATGGTCCAATTGGCCACGGGTGTGTTTTTTGCGCAAATCTGAGCACTTTGAAAAATTTGGTCAACACCTATATAAGGGCTCGAAGAGTCATTTTCAATTCATTTGTGCTTTTGTCTTGTAGTGATTTTGAGCTCTGATAGAGACATGGCAGTAAATGTTAGATATCATCATTTTGAGTGCTCTAGACGACACAACCGGCCAACAGACTACAGACCATCGGTGAGTCATCAATTTTCCATCTTTGTACTTTTGTTGTCACAGATTTTGAGGTCATTTATTGCACTTTTTAGCATGTTTTAGGATTGTCAATTCTTTCTTCGCACGAGACTGATCTCTTCTCGTGCAAAGATCTTCTTTCTTCACACAAAGAAATAGGATAGGTTGTTTCTTCACGTGTGGCCAGAGGATCTTCATGCGGGACAATTTTGGTTTTGCACGAAGGTGGAGATTCTTCACACGAGGCAATTTGTGTTTCACACGAGAATCTCTTTTCTCGCACAGGCAGCTCTATCTTCGCACGAAGGATAGATTCTTCATGTGAAGAAATAATTATTTCGCACGAAACTGGATGTCTTCGTGCAAAATGGAATGTTTTTGAGCGAGATTTCATGAATCTCGAGTGAAATTCCATGACAATTTTGTGATTTTGCACTTAAAAATTGCACTTTACTTCGTTTTGATGCTTCGATTTTACTTGATACTGATCTTTTGTTTGTCATTTTTTTGTTGTGCATGCAAGAGGTCTTCAGAGACATTTCATTTAGATCTCATTATTCGCCATATGTAGAGTTATTGCAGAGTTTGGATGATGCAGATCGGGCAGACATTGCCCAATTGGGTTTGTCTTCAGTACGCCGAATTTCAACCATGATGGTGAATCACGGCCTTCTCACTACATTGGTAGAGCATTTCCATTCAAAGACGAGCACCTTTCATTTGTCGATGGGTGAGATGACCATCACACCAGAGGACATATGGAGGATCTTGCGATTCCTTTTCATGGTGCCCAGGTGGTGTATGATACGGTGCCTCGATTAGGGACAGAGGCACTATCCATTTTTTTGAGAGAGAGCTACCAAGAGGAAAGGCCATTAGCTAGGATAAGTTGATGCATACCTATGGGCCTACACACAGGTTGGCATCCATGTTGGGTATTTTCTTGAGCTACTTCCTATGTCTTGACAGGGGACAGCATGGGTTGGAGTGTGGATGGGGTGTCATGCTCCATAGGATGGTTGAGGCACCTGAGATCTTTGGGTGGGGTCAGTGCATATTGGCCCATCTTTTTCATGAGATGCTTGAGATTGTCTTCCACAAGAAGAAGACCATGGCAGCAAGTGTTTATGTTCTATAGATCTGGGCCTAGGAGCATCTCCCTATATGTAGACCCATTTTTGAGGATTCTCGAGAGCCCATGGAGCCCTACATCTGTAGATATCGAGGGCATATTACCTAGGCCCACCTGGGTAAGAATGAGCACTGGCGGACACATCTCAATGACCTAGTGTCTATTATATGGCGACCCTGGAGAGAGACAGAGGACTAGGATGATGCCCCTAGAGAGCTGCCCTGGATGTTTAGTTCTCAACCGCTAGCAGGCAGGACGACATCAGTCATAGAGAGATTCATGATCTCATGAGTGTGGCGGTAGTATGGCTGACCACAGGACATTTTAGCTGAGTACTATGCCTATGCAAGGGTGTAGATGGATATTGAGTGGGGATGGCCTCCATGTATGGATCTAGGATAATCCATGATAGACATCCGCAGCCTAGCTGCAGTTCAGTGGGACTACCTGTCGACGATAGTAGATGCTGAGATGATGCCTGCATATCAGGCATTTTTTATCAGTCATCCATACCCACATTTTATAGATCTAGTGGGGATGGTAGGGCAAGTACAGGGACAGGGATAGGGATAGATGCCCCAGCAGCAGCAGGCATAGCCATAGTTGCCACCACAGGTCCAGCACTGGGTACAGCAGATGGGATCAGACCCAGGTGCTGGGGGCAGTGGGGTAGGACATAGTCGGCAGAGGATAGAGGAGCAGGCCCCTCAGCAGGAGGTCCCACAGTAGTAGGTGCCTCAACCTCAGGTACCTCCACCACAGCAGGCACCTGAGATGGTTGATGAGGATATGCCGGATCAGTCGGTAGGTGGGGTACAAGATGCAGTACGGTAGTACCGTGACTGGGTTCGTGCGGCCTCTCGACAATTGGGAGAGTTACAAATTGCATTGGCAGTCAGGTATGCATAGTTGGTAGAGAGACAGCGAGAGACAGATCGTCAGAGGGAGCGTGCGGAGACTGCAGAGCGAAGGCTAGAGCTAGCGCAGGATGAGATCTACTTCCAGTCTGCGCGGGCTGCATATTATTATGCTGCATACACCAGCGCTGTGCAAGATGAGACACTGCAAGTGCAACAATTTTCTTAGTATGCATAAGATTTTGGAGGTGCACGACCTCCTGTCAGGCCAGGCATGCCACCACCGCCTCCGCCACCTGATGCCCCTGCTCCTCCTGCTCCTCTTGGAGGTGAGAGTTTGGGACAAAGTTAGATGCTCTATGTCTGATTTTTTATATTGATCCCTGGCTATGTATCGATTGGTGTGCCAGCATTGCATGTATCATTTTTGATCAATTGCGCTTGAGTAGCACCCATTTTTGTACTAACCCATTCTTTGATACATATATATACGAGATTTTGAGCCGAGTATTCCTATGTACATGTCATTGTCAATTTTGTTTTGCTTTGATGTACATGAGATGTATGTTGTACTTAGATAGAATGCATATGTATGAATTGACATCTTATGTAGTGTTGCATGTTTTTGTTTGACAGTCATAGGTATTCCATTGAGGAGCGAGAATCGACGAACCAAATGCTTGTGCAGCCATGGAGGAATCTGATGCATGTGGAGTATGAACAGAATTGCCATCGAATTACGTGCTAATGCAAATGAAGTATATAATGCAAGACTATGTTAAATGCAACCCTAGGTCTAGTTACCAAGCCTCGACAATTTATCATCATTGGATATAAAATAAAGCTCGTATATTAGACAACTCCCACTAACATTGCAATCATGAAAATATGAATATAACATACGTTATTGGGATGTCGGGATTAAATGTAAGCATTCGAGGCACAAGAAGCCAGAATGACCAGAACATTTGTCCCTTTTAATGTAGCAAGTTAACATAAGCATCAAAGCATGAACGTTAGGATGACCTAAATGTTGCTTGCATGACAGGCACACCAAACACACGAGAGATTCCTCTTATGTTAAGTATTTAGTATTCATTCTGTTCGCAATGACCCTTGTGTTCATAGCCTGAGATAGAAGTGTGCTAGATATACACGCAGTGACCCATACATTCACTTAATAGGATGAGTATCAGTATGTACTATAGCATGAAGAGTTCACTCCAACAAACAAGGAGAAGAACCAATGTCATTGATGTATCTATATAAAAAGAGTCGAGGTACACATAGCCATCCAATATGAGATGGAGGCTCTTATAGTGGACACCCCTCTTATAGGAATAGATCAACTTATTAAAACTAAACCACAAATAGAAAGCAAAGAAAAGATCATGCCCCCTGTCATTACTTCTCTAGTCAAAGATGACATCATCAAGTTGCTCGAGGAGATATGATAAAGCAAAACAAAGCAAACAAAGAAAATGCTCAACATATCCAAAGAAGTATATCATTTTTTTTTGAGTTTAATGTTTTCAAGATTGATGTCAAGTGTTAATGTCCAGAAAATGTAAGAAAGAAATCTCTTTAGTAGGGTGACAATAGTAGGCAGACATAGTCAGAACGACTGGTGACTAAGGTCAAAGAGGAATCTTCATGATGAAGAACCTAAGAAGGACTAAGCGATAGTAGATAGACACAACCATGACAATTGGTGACTGATGCAAAAGAGATCTTCCATAAAGGAATCTTGAGACATGACCTGAGCAACGGTAGGTAGACATAGCTGAAACAATTGGTGACCATTGTGAAAGAGATTTTATGAGGAGAATCTCAAAAATATTGACACTAGCGACAGTAGAAAGACACAGTCAGAATGACTGGTGACTGTCACGAAGGAGATTCTATGAGGAGAATCTCAAAAAGAGTGACACTGGGGATAGTAGGTAGACACAGTCAGAATGACTGGTGACTGTCACAAAGGAGATTCTATGAGGAGAATCTCAAAAAGAGTGACACGGGCGATAGTAGGAAGACGCAGTCAGAATGACTGGTGACTATTACGTAGGAGATTCTATGAGGAGAATCTCAAAAAGAGTAACACTGGTGATAGTAGGCAGACGTAGTCAGAATGACTAGTGACTGTCTTGTAGGAGATTCTATGAGGAGAATCTTGAAAAGAGTGATTCTAGCGATAATAGATAGATGCAGTCAGAATGATTGGTGACTATCGCGATGGGGATTCTATGAGAAGAATCTCGAAAATAGTGACACTAAGGGGGAATGCCCCTGAGTTGTGACAAGACTCAATCCATGGATACATGAGTAGGAAGTAGGAAAGCAAAAGTATGAAAGCGATTGTACAAAATAGCCAGAAGATGCGCTGCAAGATGGAGCATTGGGAACAAGAGGCACCCGTTTAGAGAGCTTGCTAAGATTGAATCAACTGTAAAACTACTTTAGGTGGAGAGTGTTCATAGGCTCTTTAAGCATTTCTCCTTCGGTTGTGGAAAGCTAATAGGTGCCAGATCCATATACTACAGTAATGATGTAAGGACTTAGCCAGTTTGGTTCAAACTTTCCCTTTTGCATTCGTTGTTGTTGACTCTTAGGGTTCTCTCTCAGGACAAGATCACCCAGCTGGAAGTCACGTGGCCTAATTCTCCTATTGTAACTTCGTGCCATTCTTTGTTGATATGCTCATAGATGATCACAGGCTACTTGCCGTCATTCATCTAGCAACACAAGCTCTTGAAGCTGAGCTATCCTATAGTCATCATCAGTGATAAGACCTTTCATGGAGATTCTCAAAGTAGGAATCTCAACCTCTATTGAAAGTACAACATTCGCCCCATATACGAATGCAAAAGGAGTCGTGCCCATTGGAGTTCTAATGCTTGTTCTATATGCCCATAGGGCTAGATTGATCTGGAGATGCCAGTCTCTCCTTGACTTACTGATTGTGTGATGAAGAATTTTGAGGACTGCCTTATTGGATGCCTCAGCTTGGCCATTACCCTGGGGGTAATAAATGGAAGACCAATGTTGTGTAATCTTGAATTTCTTGCACAGTTTCTTGAGGTCTTCATTTTTGAACTATCCTCCATTTTCATTAATGGTTGAGGATGGTATACCATATTTATAGATGATGTAGTTTGTAATAAAAAGTGCTATAGTTTTGCCATCAGCAATTGTGAGAGGGACTGCCTCTACCCATTTCGTGAAATAATCTATAGTGGTGATAATGAACTTATGTCCATTAGAAGAGGTTGGGTGAATCTGCCCTACTAAGTCAAAGGCCCATTGTTGAAATGGCCATGTTGTAGTAGAGGGAATCAACTCTCTAGCTGGAGCGTAAATGAGACTCTCGTGTAGCTGACACTGCTTGCAGGACCTAGCATATGTAATAGCTTCTTGCTCTATTTTAGGCTAGTAGTAACCAACACAAAGGAGTTTGCGAGCTAGTGTTAGGCCATTGGAATGAGATCTGCAAATTCCTTCGTGAACATCAATTAGTGCGTCTTTGGACTCGTCAGGTTCTAAAAACCTAAGGAGTGTTCCGTCGAGACCTCTCCTATATAGATCGTCAGCAATAATGACATAATGTGAAGCATTATGGATTAGGTAACATTTCTCATTCCGGGTCAAACCTTCCAAAATGGTTTGATTAGGAAGGTAGGAATAGATGTGATGGTAGCAGGATGATTCTTGTCCTACAATAGAACAAATCATCCTGGAATCAGGTGTATCATAGGCTGGGTAGTGTAACGCTTCCACCAAGAACTCGTGTCGTAGATCATTTTTTGGCATTTGTAGAAGGGAGGCCGGAGTGGCCATGGTGTCAGCTACTTGATTATCTACGCATTGAACTTGTTGGAAGGTGATGTGTGCAAAATATTTCGTCAAGTCATCAACCATGCGTTTGTAAGGAATTAGTTTTTCATCCTTTGTTTGATATACATCATTTACTTGGTTGATGACAAGCTGAGAGTCATCGAAGATATCCAACTGATCTACTCTCCATTTAGCTGCAATTTTTATACCATTGATCAAAGCTTCATATTCAGCAATGTTATTTGTACAAGGAAATAGAATCTTGTACACTTTGGGCAATGAGTATCTTTGTGGTGTGATGAAAAGTAATGTAGCACCTGATCCTTGTTGTGTGAAGGATCCATCGAAGAACATAACCCATGTATGGTGAGTGAGTGTTAGAATTGACTAATTCTAGAAAGTCAATGTTTATTGGCAGAAGACTCTGTATGGGTGCCTCGGCCAGCTGGTCTGCAATTTCCTATCCCTTTATAGCTTTGCGTTCAACATATTAGATGTCAAACTCACTTAGTATCATGACCCATTTAGCCAATCTTCCTATGAGAGCTACCTTACTGAGCAAGTACTTTAATGGATCTATTTTAGCCACAAGCCATGTAGTGTGGGCTAGCATGTAGTGTCCCAACTTTTGGGAAGCAAAGATAACTGCCAAGCAAGCTTTCTCAATAATGCTGTAGTTTTTCTCATAAGAGACCAATGTTCAACTCAATTAATAAATAGCTCTTTCTTTGTTATCATTGTCTTCCTGAGCCAATAGGATTCCCAAAGATGTTTCAGTGGTTGAAATGTATAATAGCAAAGGCTTCCCATGCATAGGAGGCATCAGGATTGGTGGATTGACAAGATATTGTTTAATCTGTGTTAAGCTTTGCTCACAATCCTGGCTCCAATTGAATTTCAGACCCTTATGTAAGGTCTTTGTGAAGGGTTGTGATTTATCCACCAATTGTGAAATAAACCTGTGAATAGATTAAAACCTTCCCTGTAGTCCTCTCATCTAACTGATGTTTTGAGGTGGTGGCATGTCCATTATTGCTTGTACTTTTTTTTGATCTACTTCAATTCCTTTTGCAAAAATGATATATCCTAACAATTTTTCTAATGTGACACCAAATGCGCATTTCTTAGGATTGAGCCGAAGACTAAACTTATCCATACGATCTAGGATTGGTCCCAAATTGTGCAAATGAGTATTGTGTTTAGCGCTTTTGATCAAGGTATCATCAACATAGTCCTCCATAGTTCTATGCATCATGTCATAGAAAATTGTAGTAACAACCCGCTGATATGTAGCTCCAGCATTCTTTAAACCAAATGGCATCACATTCCAACAAAAGGTTCCCCATGCACATGTGAAAGCTATTTTCTCTTGATCTTTTGGTGCAATTTTTATCTGATTGTATCCAGAAAAGCCATCCATAAGTGAGTACATCTCATAGCCAGTCGTCATGTCCCTTATCATATCAATATTAGGGAGTGAAAAGTCATCTTTAGGACATGCCAAGTTAAGATCACAAAAGTCTTTACAAACTCTGATAAATTTATCATGCTTGGACACAGGGACAATATTGGATATCCATTGAGCATAATCAATTGCATGAATGAAACCAGCCTTCAGAAGTTTCTCCAATTCAGCTTTGACTAGCAATGCAACATGAGGATGCATTTTTCGAAGCTTCTATTTAACTAGTTTGATGCCTGGTGCTATTGACAAGTGATGCATGATAAGATCAGGATCCAATCTTGGCATGTCAGAATATGTCTAGGAAAAATTTATTTTCTTCTCCTTGAAAAAGGCAATGAATTGTTCCTTTTCTTCAGTTGATAATGACTAAGCCAGATGTATCACATGAGGATGTTCTTCTGTGCCCAGGTTAATTTTCTGTGTTGGCTCTATTAACACTAATTATCTCCCCTAAAAGTAACTAGGAAGGACATCAAATATCTCATCCGCAAGTGCCTCAGAGAGGTTTTCACCCTTGGATACATCTTTTGTTTTTACTTTTTTGGGATCCGACACTGCCACAATGTGGTTTTCACCATCAGACCTCTTGCATTTTTTCTTTTTAATTATGTGACTGAGATATTTGATGTCGGCCTCAGTCATGTTGATGCTTTGCTCATTGGTGGAAGACGTTACAGGTTTGATAGCGTTTAGGTAACAAGCAAGAGCATAGTCATTTTGGAATGTGGGGACTTCGTTAGATGCATTGGGGTTCCAGTCTATAAGCTTGGGATGTGTGAGTGAGAGAGTAGTGGCTGGTTCAATTGCGTTCACAATATAGTCATTAAATGCGTGGACCAGCAATTTGAGACCTACGGTGACCACACCCTTAGGTGTATTTAAATGCCTCGGAGTACGAACATTAGTAATTGATGACTCTAGGACACTAGTTGGATCAGACCCCTGTGACCTATCCCTAGACGTTTCACTCACTTCGATTTGATTTTCATAGACATGCACTTGGTCAATGTCTTTATCAATAGTTGCTTCTGAAAGATTGTCAAATTCATATTCATGAGAATCGGTGCTACATGGTGAGAGCTTATAGAACTCCCCAATAGTGATAGGGACATACTCTCCTTCAACCTCTGGATTCCTACACAAATACTCAATATGGCATGACTGACTAGATTCTCCCTTTTCTAAATGATATTTGAGTTGCTCAGCATTGTCCTCAGAAGAATCACTAGTATCATCCAAAGTGCTAACACATGGCACAAAATCATCTGGCTCAGCAAAGAATTTAGCAAGATCATAAGGAATAGGATGAGGGTAAGAATCCTCATCATCAGATTCTTCCTCTCGAGTACCTGACTCAAATTGTGACTCATTTTTGGCTGACCTCTTAGGTACAGGTATGAATTTATTGGATCCCAAATGGAAAGGGACCTTCTTAAACCCTAGGCTAGTTGTGTCACTGTTTCTTTGAGCTGTTGCTTTGATAGGATCTATTAAACCATTGTTATTGCACCCAATAGGGACGATTCCCTTGTAACAAAAATGCTTCATAAGCTTAAGACCAGGCCCATACTTTTTAGGAGTGATTTCTCGAGCTTGTTCTATTAGGTCTACTAGAGCCTCTTCTTTGTAAAGCCATGCAAAAATGGCTCTATTTTCGCTTTCATCTTCTAAGGGAACTGTAGCTTTGACAAAAGAGCCATTAAACTTGGTCTGAGGTGTCAACATGAATGGCTTCTTTAATTTTGAGGGTCTCCCAAAATGTTGAGGGGACTCTGGAATAGATGTTAATGATAGCACTGGTTCCATGTGGTACTCGCCCATACCAATTTCTTTCAATTTAAATGATTGCTCAATTTGTTTCAGCTTATTGTTGTGACAATCAGTAGACTGACGGTTAGCAGGGACAAAAGAATCAATAGCTTTGAGCATATTGCAAGTGTAGCTAGTAGTGGCAGGAATAGTAACTTCGGAGCCATGAAATGGGAATTTAATGGATTGGTGGTATGTGGATGGCACAACACGCATCTCATGAATCCATGGCCGTCCCAATAGAATGTTGTAGGCTAAGGGAATATCAAGCACCTGACAAGTGACATCCCTTTCGACAGGACTGACACAAATTGGTAAAGTCACAAGACCTAGTGACTTTCGTTCTACTTCATCATACGCTTTAATAGTGATCTTTCATTGAGGATTAACAAAGTCCTCAAAATAATCCAATTTTCTGAGTAGAGTAGCAGAAACAATATTTAGGCCAGCACCGTTGTTAATGAGTACCCGACAAACACGTGTCTGGTGGATCATAACCTCAATGTGTAGAGGCTGATTATTTGGACGATTCAGTGAGTTGTCATCCTCCTCGGAGAAGGTCATAAGATGAGGTGAGGTCAGGTGACCTACCATGGATTGAAATCACTCAAGATCAAGATCAAGATCATGTCTTCAAAGGTACGTGGACCTTGTAGTTGGACTCTATACCCGAAATTAGGTAAGAGGTTATTAGTGAAAATGTCAAGCTTCTCCATTTTTGGGATTTTATGGGAATACTTAGTGTAAAGTTGTCTCCACCATCGGAGGAAAGTGAGAAAAGGCTCACCAACCTTCTGTTCAAGGTTGCATAGATCTCGAATATTATAGGATGTTGAATGTTATGAGAATATTGCTGAACAAATGAATTAGCAATTTCATCAAATGTCTTGATACCAAGAGGTAAATGTGAGAACCACTCCAAAGCTTGACCACCTAGGCTTCTAGGGAATAAATGCATGAGGTACGTTTGATTATGTATAAACTCTATAAACAAAGCACCAAATTCTCGCAACTGATCTTGGGGATCAGTAGTACCAAAGTACTTGTCATATCTAGGTAGTTCTACACCTCGTGGGAAAGGCAGCATGTTTGTACTTTTGTCAAATTGGAATGAACAAAGAGCATCCAATGTGTATGTATTTTTGGGTTTCCCTTTCTCATGCATCATCTGAGCCAATTGGTCTTGCATAATTTTCAGTTGTTTTTGGAGTTTAGCAGTCTCAATTTCTTCTTCATGTGTGATAATAGTCTCCAGATTGAAATGTGTGGGCAGTTTAGCTCCCTCTTGAGTGAGTTTGAGAAAGTACGTTTCTTTATCTTTGTTGAGTAGGATTCCCATGACCTTCTGAAAGTTCTTGTCTCTTCGACATTTTGCTATGTGTTCAGGAAGGATTTTCACCTCTTCCTACTCCTCATCAGTGTCATATTCTTTCTCTTTCTCCTTGTCATCCCTAGGTTGTTCTTGATATCGACTATGACTACCCCATTCAGGTTCACAATTAGTTATTATAGGAACTTGTTCAGTTTTCGTATGTTGTGTTTCAAAAGGGTCCGTGGAGAAAGGATCATACATTGTGTTTGGGAATGCACGACTTCTACCTATCTTAGTATCCTCTTGGTAAAAAGGATTTCTAATTTGTTGCAAATTGCAAAATGTTCGTTGAACTTGAGATGACCTTGCAAGTGAGGAAGATCGTGAAGACACATCACTAGCCAAACTGGATACAGATTGCATAGCGAAAGGTAAGCTACCTCTACTGCAATTACGAACCCTACCACGAGCACGTCTAATGTTATTAGGATAAAACACGTTACTGCTTTTGGTTGTGATAGTCATAGGCAAGGACAAGAAGCTAGAACTTGGACAAGGACTACACTAAGACTGAGTCTCAAAAAGGACAAGATAATAGCAAGAATTTTGTTGACTAAGGCACAAATGGTCTGATTTAAAGGCTAAAAAAGCTAGAGATATGACCACTGCGACACAAAGTATGAAAAGCATTAAGACGAGGACCAAAATTACTTATGAGACGAGACTAGTCAAGGTATAAGACTCAAGTCTTCGGCTAAGCAAAGTGTCATTGTTTCAGGGCTGTTTGCTAACAAAGAGCGATAAACAGATGCAGAAAAAGACAGCATGCAAGCTGCAGATAGCTAGAACAAACTCAAATTGGTAATGCTGATATAAAGTCTTGCGCGAAAAACCTTTATGTGTCGCGCGAAGAATTTTTACCAGCCGCGTGAAGATGTTTTTGTCTTGCGCGAAGGTCAGCAACAGTTTTTAATTTCGTGCGAGAATGTTCACCGGTTCGCATGAAGATGCACAACAAAAATTTAATTTTGCACAAGGATAAAATGGCTTCGCGCGAGAGACAGATGATTTCGCACGAGACCCAAATGATTTCGCACGAAAGGAAAGAACAGTTTCACAACAGTGGCTGATTTTGACAAAATTTTTGATCGTTCCAATAACCAGGCAAATAAACAGGCATGTAGAACAACAAGCAAGTGATTTCAAGGACATCTGAAAACAATGAGCAAGGGAAAAAGCAACCTTGCACATGAACAATCAAGTGACTTAGTTTGTGCTAATCCCTAAGAGAGCTATTTGTGTATGTTTTTAAAGAGTTTTGCAATCACGCATACATCTCTAGAAAATAAAAGTTGGCCTCTCTAAGGTTTTTAGTAATCGTTTGACTCTGCAACTTTTATAACTCACAAGGGTGACCTCCAATCCTGGCACACCAAGGTTTTGACACAGTCCGAGAACTTAATCTTCAAGAGCTGCTAGGGAGATTTGACAACCCACAATGAACCACACACATGGAGATTTCTTCCATAAGGACATTTATGTAGCGGTTGTCACTGCCATGGAAAAAATGGCTATTACCGCTTGAGGTTCCGTCAATGCAATTTTATCTATAAAGGGATTGTCTGCTATGGTTAACCCTCTCTAAAGGTGACTGACTCACAATAGTATACCACAAGGGGACTGAGCTTCTAGATTCAAGGTTTTGACACCATTAGCCCAATCAAAATAGATAGATTAATCTAACATGCTAAACTAAGATTATCTCTTAAAGATCTATGATATCATCTCCCCGTGATCTATCAACGTCTCCGGAGAAAGGATGCCTTAATGAACAAGTCGAAGATTCATCTATCTACGAGATGCTCAAATTATCCTCCTCACCTATAAGGAATCCATCTTAGAGAGGAGTTTCACTAGGAACCCACTCCCTCAAGATCCACGAATAGTGTTCATGGGGGCTTAATTACTATGTGTGTACAGATGTTAATTTCTGAAAAAAAATCTATCCAAAAGTAATCAAAGAGCACAAGGTGGTACACTTAACGCTTTAACTAATGTGAGGTGAGTCCAAAGATGTGGAACATTTAACCCCTCACACAAGCCAACGTGAGTCCACAACTCAGAAACTAGTGAGTTCTAGAAAGCACAAAAGGGTTGCTTAGTGGAGCCTTTAATGCTTCTGTCCTATAGACCCCTCCCCTTTAACGTGGTGTTGATCTTGCAACCACAGGGTGGAACAAGGGGCTAACGGATTAGTGAGTCCAATAACCCAAAATAGCTATCTAAATCTAACCAAGTTCCTAAGCCTGCTAAATGAATACTAATAGAGATCACACCCTAGTATCAATTTATGCATGTGTTGTAAAATGAAAATACGGAAGGAAACACACACAAGCTCAACACGAGAGATGTTTGTTTTAGATCCAAATGAAGTGTTGTCAGCTGAGGAAGGTTACCTGATGATCCTCGCAACACGCTTAGTATATTTTACCTATTTTTAGTGACTTTATTGTGTTTTTCCAATTGTCTCGCAAATCATTGTTATGTTGTTCCAAAAAAATTAGAAAACACAGAAACACTAGAACCCATGAATAGTCAGCAAAAAAACTAGAAAACACAAAAATGAATGCAAAAATTTTCCTCTATCAGTAGAGTTTCACGTGAAATTCCTTATAGCTCACGAAAAGAAGTTTTACGGCCCGTGCGAAATTAAACTCAACTCACGCAAAATTATATTTGGCTCGTACGAAGAAACAAGTTTCGCGGGAAGTTTCGCACACCAAAGAACTTTCTCGTGCGATGCAGAAAGAATCTTCGTACAAAGATTCTAGATCCTCGCGTGAAGATTTTGGATCCTCGCACAAAAATGGAGAATCTTGCGTGAAGATTCCTGAATTTGTATGGAACAGTACGGACAGAGAACAAAAAAATAATTTAAAAATACAGAAAGAGGCCAGAAAAACTAATTTTTTTGCCCCACGATGGGTGCCAAAAATGTATGTGTGAATATGTGGCCTCTACTAACACACACACTTCAACACGGTCATTGTATGCGAATTCATCCCGGAATGAACATTGGATTATTCATCTGAAAATCAGCCTGCAAAGCGACCTATTGCCTTCTATCTAAAGGGAATTGCTTGTCAGATATCCTCAGATTCGAGGTGTTTAAGCAACCAGACCCTCTATGAACGAAGGATTTGATAATGAAATTAAGCTAAGAATGAGTATGCAGATTAATCTAGAATGAAAGATGCAATGTAATCTAAGAAAAAATAAAGCAAACTAGATTAAGCATATGCATGATTAAACTAAGAATGAGAATGTATGCAAGAAATTTAAGTAAATGTAAGCATGAATTTTAGCAGCGATTCAATGCAAATTCTCCAAATTCATCCTCCAAAATGAATAGATGAGGGTCTCTTAAGTGGACTTTCCTAAAATCCTTCAACGGTTGAGATCAATTCGAATCAAAGGTCAGGATTGAAGATGAGGTTTAGTCATAAAGGGAGATTCCCAAATTAAAGGAAGTTAACAGATTTAATTTGAGTAGAAACAGGAGTTAACTGATTTAACTCATTTTTTATCAATACTGAACTAGAAATTTCCCTTTTTGAACTGAAGAGAGATTTTGTTGAGATATTTAATTTAATAAAATGAGATATGCTCTCATAATTACTTTTTCTATTTAATTAAATAATCTTTAATTAATTAGAGACACTTTTCTTATTTATTAAATAACTTCATTTAATTAATTAGGAATGGCTTTCCATTTAATTAAATAACTTTGTTTAATTAATTAGAAGTAAGTACTCCATTTAATTAAATAATTTCGTTTAATTAATTAGAAATACCTTTCCCATTTAATTAAATAATTACATTTAATTAATCAAGATAGGCGTATTTATTAAATTAAATAAATTTAATTCAATAGTACATTAGCCTTAGGATATAATTTAATTTAATTAAAGTATAAATACTTAATAATTAAATCAAGTAGGTTTAATGCGACTAATATGAGTACGTACTATAGGAATTAAATAAGAAATATGATGAATGTAGATTAGGGTTTTTTGCATTTGACACTTAAGTCAAGTAGCGAATAGCACAATGAGAATTACCTATTAGAATAGGACTTAGAAATTATCAGAAATAGACCAGAATTGGTATCATGGCAATGAACCAATTTTGGGGTATTGCACTTACCATGCTGTGAAGTTTCATCCCGAGTCCTATTCTCTCACCAAGTTGGAGCTACACCACCTAACCGAAGAGTGGCTAACTAAATTCTATGAACATCATCTACAAGGTTTTGAACTCTATAGTAGACTTCTACTTGTTGAATCTAGTCCTCTAATTTCTCGATATTTAACGCCCCACAATACTTTGGTAAGTCAAAATTTACATCCAACTTGATTTGAGGCTTATGTCTACCCTTAGAAATGTTAGAAGACTCAAAGTGGGTAGAAGAAGGAGAATAGGGAGAAGAAGGAGGAGAGGGAGGAGGAGGAGAAGAGGGAGGTGTGTTTGGAGGATCACGATCATCTCCTTTCTTTTTTCCTTTCTCCTTCCAAGCTGCACATCTTCACATCTTTTCTTCTCTTTCCTATACCAAAACTTCTACCATTATTTGCAAATTCTAAAGACTCTTTTGGATACTCTTATCTTGAAAAACTTGTCCACCACCTTTGTCTACCATTTGTGATGATGGTTTAGTCCTTCATTTTATCATTTGAGGATTGTATTCCTCGAGGTTTCCTTTGCCTTTCTCAATCCTAGATCTTGTTAGCATTCAAATCTGCAATACTAGTCACACAAGAGCTCTAATAACAAATTTGATTTGAATAGGATATAGGACTATTACAAAGGAATGCTTTGCATAATTACATAAAGTTAATTCAAAGCATTATTTAGTGAATTAACATAAATTAAATGCTTAAATGAACAAAGCATAATAAGGTAATGGCAAAAAGAAAGAGAGAAGAGAGATAGAAGACAAAACACAATTGATAACGGACTTCATCTGCAGGTCAAACTACATCTCCAGGTCTTGCTCCAATAGAGGGACCGATCTGATTAGCTCCAAAATTAATTACAAATGTTCAAGATCTTCCCTTCAAATACAATGGCAACATTGTTCTCCAATGTGTAGGAATAATCATCAAGCCTTCAAGATCATAGTCTCCTTCTCATCACTTGGATGCCTTTTCAAAGCCTAAGTACTACCCCCATTTTATGCATCAAATTTAGCCAAAAATGAGCTAAAATGAATAACCAACACAATCCCCTAATTTTAAATATGTATCTTTGACCTTTTTCTTTTACCATTCTTTTGTTTTGAATTTTATTCTATGATGATGTGTTTGTTTTTAAAAAATAACCTTAGTTAAATAAGGTTGGGCAAATATGTTATGGATACATAACAATTCTTCCTCTAATATTAAATATGCCATAAATAGTCCATTGGTCGGCCTTACTCTTAGGAGGGCAATGGTTGGGAGTTCAATTCCCCTTATCTAATTTCTTTAATTTGAATTAAATAGCTATCTGAATTTGAATTTGAATTTTTTCCCTCTCTTCAATATTTTATGATGTCATGCTGACATTATCAAAATCCACATTTTTACCTAAACTTCAAACTGTCATAATTTTCACATCTAATCTCCATTTTCAACAAAATGAATGCCGTTGGAAAGCTTTTGATGAGATCTTTTATTTGAAATCCATTGCTGACCACTTTTGAGATGATTTTTTAAACCTTTTTACGGCCTCTGTTTCTGGTTTGACCAAACTTTGATTGGTTATAACCTTGGCATCTAAACTCCAATTTTACCTATTCAAGCTGCATTGGAGTCAAAATTGTGAACACTTTGTAATGATGTTGATTCTTGGAGCATTGGGGACATTTCAATTTTCACTTATTTTTATCCCTCGAATCAGTTATTGGTGAAATAAGTATATAAGTGAGAAAGAAGATCAGACGATAGAGTAAACTATAGAGGTCAAAGATCAAAGATTGGAGAAGAAATATGAGGAAATACAAATCAATCTCAGAAGGTGATATATCAGTTAGTAGAAGAAGGATCAAATCAAGCAAAGTAAGTTTCTATTACAAAGATCATTTGCTACTACTTTTTAATCATTGTAGCGGTTTCAAATCCTTGAAAAAGGTGGACCTAATAGTGTTTTATGTAATTCTCTTAACTAAGTACACACTTAGAAAAGTGTAGTAAAATCCTTGAGAAGGATAGATCCTAGAAAATCTTATTGTATACTCCTAATAGAGTAAGTCAATAGAAGTGACAAGATATTGTAGCCCTAACAAGGAACCCTCTTACTATAGTGGTGATTCACTTGTGGGTATTGTCCACACATCATATTTTTCTTTGACCAAGGATTTCTAAATGACAAAATGAGTGTTTTATGTGTTATGTTTTATTTTTAGTAGTTGGTGGTTGATAAATTTTTAATTAGTTTTTTTTACTTCCATTTACAAGTAAAGTGGTAAATGTTTAGTGATCACTGAGTGATAGAGGAAGGAAGAAGAATACTATTTTTTTTTTAAGTTGAAAGTTTTTTAGGAAATTGATTCACACCCCTACCCCCTTCTCAGGATCCTACCTTTCATAATATTCCAAGACTAAATGTATTTTTAGGAATAAGCTATGATGGATTTGTGGATACCATCCCCACCATAGCTATCCTTCTAACCAAGGGTTTCTGCATGACCAAATCAATGTGTTATGTGTTATGTGTTATGTTTATGAGTTTAAGGTTGATGAATATTTCATTAGTTTAACTACTTTATTTTTCATAAATATGTAGTGATTGGCAAGTGACAGAGGAAGTAAGGAGAATACTAATTTGGTTTTAAGTTGAAATTTTTTTAGCACTTCAGCACCCCCCCCACCCCCCACACCTTCCACACATGCCCCCCCTCCCACCCCCACCCACTAACATCCTACCTTTCCTAATATTCAAACACTAAATAGATATTTAGGAATAAGATGAATGACAAAGGAGAGGCAATAAGAAATAACGAAATATTATTTTACAAAAGATATGCTCAATTGGAAGGTCTTTATAATGATAAGAATTTTACATCTATCTAAATATTGTACGTAGTCATAAAAATATTGGCTTATGTAGCATATATATCATTGAAAGTCTATCAAATGGATGTGAAATAGGCTTTTTTGAATGAAATACTTTAAAGGTAAACATTGAAAAACACGAGGGATTTATTTCAAAAAAAGATAAGAACATGGTTTACAAATCTCATAAGGTATTGTATGTATTGAAACATATATTAAGGGAATGATATAAAAGACTTAATGCCTATCAAATTCAAATAGGATTCACAAGAAATAGTGAGAATAGTAATTTGTATCTAAAAGCTAAAAATGAGGAGATGATACTTATATATCAAATATTTGGTGATGACATGATCTTTAATGGAAATAGAGAAATGAGTAGACCATTTTCCCATGAAATGATAAAAGAATTTTAGATTTTTATGATAGGAGACATCAATTTCTTTATAGGACTTCAAGTACAATAGATGAAGAAAGGTACCTCAATTAGTCAATCAACATACATCAAGGAGACACTAAAAACATTTGGTATGGAAGACTCAAAACTAGTTGGAACACATATGGTCATAGGATGCAAATATTCCATAGAAGATGATCCAAAAGAGGTAAATGAAATATTATATAAATCAATGATAGATAAGTTGCAATATGATGTTCATAGTGGAGTGGATATAAAAAACTTAGTTTGCATAGTTTCAAGATTGTAATCAAATCCTAAGGAGTCTCATATGATAGAAGTAAAGAGGATATTCGTATATCTTATAGGAATACAAGACTATGGTTTAGGGTACACAAAATAAGAAAATTTTTGTTTTAATGTGGATCTAGATGTTAATTTGGATGGTAATGTTGATCACGAAAAAAGTAGCAAAGGAGGAGCTTTGCTTCTTAGAGAAAGACTAACTTCATGGAGAAGGAAGATGTAGAATTGTATTTCACAATTTGATATAGAGGTATAAAATGTTCTTGCTACTATCAATTGTAAACAAGTTCTCTAGATTAAGAAAATACTTGAAGGTATACATGAGAAGTTAATAAAGCATACATAATACATTGTAATAACTCAAGTGTTATAAATATTTAAAAGTGTCTAATGATCCATTCAAAGACCAAACATATAGTAATAAACTATCATTTTGTGAGAGATAAAATATAAGAGAAAGACGTCAGACTTGAGTACAATCTACAAAAAGCACAAGTTTCAAACATATTTACCAACCCACTATCAAATGTCAACAAGTACTGTACATTAAGAAAATACTCAAAGGTATACATGAGAAGGTAACGAAACCAATTATTATACATTTTAATAACACAAGTTTATTAAATATATAAAAGAGTCTAGTGATGCATTAAAAGAGCAAACATATAGTAATAAAATATCATTTTGTGAGATAAAATATAAGAGAAAGAGGTTGGACTTGAATACATTCTAAAAAAGGGCAAGTTGCAAACATGTTTACCAAGCCACAATCAAATGAGAGCTTTAAATATCTATAGAGATTGAAGAGGTTAAGTTCAACAACCTATCGAGGGACAAGATCACTATAGTAACAAGATGAGAAATATGATACAAGTAAACTTGGTCATATGCTAAGGAATTAATCCCACCTTCCACAATCACCTATTGGAGATAAAATATAGAGAACTACAAACAAACTTGAAGTATAAAGGAAAATACGAAACTTTGAGGAAAAATAATATGAGTATATAGTCCACACAAAGAATCAAAATAATTATAATATTGACATTGTTAACAGTAATAAAGATCTTTCCGTGATTCTCCCTCTACCTGTCTAAATAAGATTTTGGAATTATTATATTTACCTAGTTAGTATATATATATATATATATATATATATATATATATATATATAGATATATATATACATATACATATACATATAGATATACATATACATATACATATATATGTATATGTGTGTGTGTGTGTGTGTGTGTGTGTATATATACATATGTATGTATACATATGTATGTATGTATATATGTGTATATGTATATATCTATATGTATATATATGTATAGATATGTGTACATATGTATACATGTGTGTGTGTGTGTGTGTGTGTAAACATGAATCTAAAGAGTGATATAGAGAAAATAAATTATGTGATTGGGGTTTAAACCATGTAATTAAATAGAAATGAAATTTGAATGAAGAATTGAAATATAAAAGAAAAATGTTTCAATAAGAAAGAGAAAACATGGATAAAACTATGTAATAGGAAAATAAGTATAATAAATGTAAGAGAATGGGTACATATGCCAAATATTATAACACTATAAATAAAGAGAAGGAAGAAAATATGAATATAATAGAAATATTACTAAAAAAATAAAATAGAATAACATTCTAGACATGAACATCAAACTCAAGTTCCAAAAAGAGAGTTTGGTGACTAGATGCATTTATAGATTTTTTACTGTAAATCGTTTAAGGATTAAACTTTTTGGTTCTATTGGTTCTTGATTGGATTCTCCACAAATATAAATACATTTTCAATCTAATATGTTAAACAAATTATTAAAGAGATTTGATATCTATTATACTCTTATAAACTTCAATTGTACAAACTTGTCTCCCTCTGCTAAAGATTTTATCCAATCATGACTTAAGTTATTTGAAGATCATTTTCCCATGTGGGACGTCATATGTTGGAAAATGGGTTAACTCATTAGCTCTATGGTTAAAAAATATTGTATTTACATTAAGCATAATGATTTTGAAACATTCTTACTATTAAAAAAACATTACATTTTGCTTCAACAACCTAAGAATTTTCCATGAAGATAGCTTACTTTTATTGTTTATTTTTTTGTTTTCTTTCTACACCTTTTTTTAGTTATATTTGCAATCTATTTGTTTAATCTGCTTTTCCATTTTTCCCCATAGATCCTAGAATGTGATCCAAATTAGAAGTTACATAAAGAATAAAAAACAAACCATTGAAGTCATCTATTATAACTATAATTGATTTCCCTAATTAAAAATAATGATCTTCCATAACACAATTACTCCATATAAAAATACAAATAAGTTTTCATTTCTTCAGCAAACGGAATAAAGGCTCATGCTTCGTAAACTATCTCCATGCCTTTCTCTTTCTGGGGATAGTTTTAATCCCCTTTAACTGGAATGGTCTAGTTTTTTCTTTGTCTGACACTGGTTTTTTTACTGGTCTTTATTATGGATTTTGTTAGTCTTTGTAAGACCCCTTTCATCCTCCAGTTAACTGCTTTGTAATGATTCTGCAACCGACTTTAACTATTAAAAACAGAATTACTTCATAAAATAGTCGGTTCCCATGTCAATTCAGTGATATTGAATTAATTTGCACCATCTGATAATCAAAATTCAAAGTGAAAACAAATCATCTTCAATTCTCTATCATTCACGCTAAATAAATTACTTCATCTTCTCTGTATTAATTTTTTTAAAGAAACTAATATCTAAACATAGAATTAGTTCATCTGGGAAATATACATGACAGGTTAAGAGGAAAACCAAAAGATTATTGATATTGGACCAAATTGAAGATAAGAGATAAAGAAGCATAGTCTGCCGTACCGGTTTCTTCCTGAACCCAATTATAGATGAGGTCCCACCATTATTGAATCTCTAATCCAGACACAGATATCTTTGATGTCTACTGGCAGGTATATAATGCCCATTCCGATCAGCAAGTAGACCCGAGCACTAAAAAGCTCTTGTGGTTTCCAAGACATTTATTTTAACATTGTAAAATCTAAAAGAGAGAGTATAAATGTCCTGAAAGTTTAAAAAGAGGTGGAATCTGTAAATCAATACCCATTCATACAACTAATTCAATTTTGATGGTAGCGCCACACTCAATCACCTTCTTTAATTCATATAAATGTACTCCTATATTCAAGTACTAAAGCTGTCAATATTAATTTTCCATCTTATTCATGAATAAAAAGACTGATAAAAATATGTAACTGTCAAAAACTTTAACATTTTTATTATTGAATGGTTTGATTTTTAAGAATGTCCATCATATACAAACACTTTAACCGGTTCATCACTCTATCTTCACAAATACTGTGATTATAGTTTACTGAATCATGATATTGTAAAAGTATTGAATGTGTATAAAATTTGAAATTTCTCACCCAATCAGCTTATCTTAGTCATTGATGAAAACATTATGTAACGATTAAATCCAAAAGCTATTAACGTGTTATTCAGCTTAAGTAGCTTTAAGCAATGGATAGCTGTCCACTGCTATCCACTCATTCTAATTCTCAAAACATGAAACTATCGAAAGTGCTAGAGTTTCTGATCCCGTTCATAATGAGCTGGGTGATGAGTTGGTTATCGGTCAGCATTTATGAATAAAAGTTTCAATTATCTTGTACTCTTTAAATTCATGTACACAATATGCAGATGGAACCAGATAGGGAATCTCAAAGTTCAAAAAGGAAAAGTGGATGCAATCAGTGTCATAATAAGAAATATGCCATGTTTTAAAAGCATGAATTGCACAAAACAGTAAAATCATTCTAGTGTTTTACTGAAGTGCAGCTACCTGAATGTGTATCACTCTATTAAAGTTTTCTTTTTAATTTTTAAACTTCCACACAGTCTAGGTTATTTAGATGTTTGGATTTCCTTTAACCTAATAACACTTACAACACAACTACTATATATTGCAATACCAGCCATTGAATTGTAGATTGCTACAATCTTTCTATGCATCTTCCATGTTTATCCTCTCCATCAGCTGCCCAAGTCTCTGCTCAAGATTGGCGGCGCTGCTGAACTTCTGCTGATCAGAAAGCTGCAACACAAATTAACAAATAAATATTCACAATTTATTGCCAGCTTTATTTGACTTGCGAATTGAAGCCCAAATGCTTCAAAATATGGGTCCTTGTGAAAACACTACCTTGCAATGAAGACTGTGGAAAACTTTGTCATCAGGTGTGAAAGAAGAAGCAGAAATTATATGAAGCCCTTCCTGTTCAAGTACAAGGAGAAGACTAGAGAGAGCCATCTGCCCTCTCAAACAAGTTGTTGTGACAAGTACAAGGGAACCCACATGACTGACATTCACCTGAGGAAATACATTGCTCTCCCATAATGATCTATCTTTCTTCTCTTTGTAACAGTGTTTTGTTTCAGTAAGCTTCACATTTTCTTTCTTCTTTGTAAGCTCCTCCAGCTTGTTTTCTAGATGTTGGATATAGTCAGTGGCCACAGATAACTGATCAGTTATAGAAGTCTTGCCCTGCACAAAAATCCAGGACCCTCCAATCATATATTTATCTGTTTTTAACTCTCCTTTAATGGGCACCGGAAGTCAATTTCATCACAATAAAAAACCATATTGTTTCAAAACTGGATTTCAAGCACTTACTGGAGATATTAAGCAGTGTTGTAAGTAGAATTCCTTTAAAGAAATTACTGTTCAAACACCTGTATTTTCTAAGGTCATGGGTTTATCAAGCCAACTATTACTTCAGGAGTCCACGACATAATTTTGCATTATCTTTTAAATTGAGTTGCATTTCTAACAGCTTAGGTAATGGGTGAAATTGTGTATGGAGACTTACATAGAGTATTTGTTATTTTGTAATGACCTTAAGGCATCGATTGAACTTTTTTTTTTGAAAAGAATGTATGAGATATTATGGAGTGAATGAAATCTAAACTTCTAACACAGATAATGGATTTTAGAGATCACATCCTGATCAAACATTTAATAATCAAATTGGCATGTAAGAAATAGATCACAATTGCTTCATAGATTCATCTAAAGACACAAATAGAACTTATCATACAAACTTGATATTATCAAATATTTAAAAAAATAAAAAATAAAGCCAAACAAACTATGCAAGTTGGAAGAATTACTAAAAATATTCCAGCCTCGTTGGCATTAGTTGTTTTTCAAACTTATACCTAAACTTCGCACATTGACTGCATCTTTTAGTGGATAGGTTGGAGGATATATCATCTGAGACAGATGGGTTAGTATTACATACCCTAAAATGAGACAGATGGGTTAGTATTACATACCCTAAAATTGTCCTCCGGTATCAAAGATCTGAGATCAGTATAGCGAGATTTCATTTGTTTCCTCCTCTCTTTTTCTATCACTTTGTGAAGCAATTTCTTATCAAAAAAAAATGAGACAGATGGGTTAGTATTACATACCCTAAAATTGTCCTCCGGTATCAAAGATCTGAGATCAGTATAGCGAGATTTCATTTGTTTCCTCCTCTCTTTTTCTATCACTTTGTGAAGCAATTTCTTATCAACGCCTTCTGATCTTCTTTTCCGTTTCTTTTCATCATCACAAAATTTGGCGGAAGCAGTCTGCTGCGTTGAATCGAACCCAATTTTTCCATCACTAAGACAGAAATGAGGGAGTGAAAACTTTTGGTCTCCGATCTGCACATCATTACTGGAATGAAATCTGGAAAACATTGGAGGAAAATCATTCATTTTCTTCTCTAAGATGGAGCACAAGCAAATTTTGAAAGAAAGGCATGTGGTTAGAGAGAAGACATCGCAAATTTAGTGCATTGGTGAATAATTGAGGAATGCTGATTTGATCTCATCTGTAATATTCAACAGGAAAACCCTACTTCAAATATATGATTTGACAATTGAATATGGGTACTACCTGGAGAGAGGTGTTTATGGGAGGAAATGAGCGGCAAAGCATGGCACCTGTCGGTAGCTTCCAAGACTTTCTTGTCATTGGGATCTAAAAATTAGGTCGTCAGAAATCGGACACCCAACACCCATTTCTATTCTGCACGGTCTCCGAGTTTAACAAATTGACTTGTCGAGCCCACTGCCAGCTCCCATACTGTCTGAATTTTTTTCCCTGTAAGCTCCGTAGGAATAGAGTGAACAGATTATCATTCTGAAATAAGCACAGAGTAGTTCATTGAGTAAATCTTCCTTGTATCTTAGTTTTAGATTGTTATTCGAGACAAATAATTAGTTGCAAGTTGTATTAAATATGAAATGCACTCAATACAACATTAAATAGGTTAAAGATAAATTGATCGGTACAATGTCTGAGAAAAACCCCACTAATACAAAGCGATTGTTCATGTATATGTACATATAAACACCATATAAATGATCTGGGTTTTTTTATTAGATAAAATATTAATGAACATTGAAGCTAATATAATTATATGGGAAGTTTATAGAAAATGGATTCAACAATTAAAATTATGAGCTGTGTTTGTACTGTTTATGTGTGAAATTCTTACCTATTTTATTCTTACATATTTTCAGGTATTTTTTCAAGGGTTAAATCTGTTTAAATTTGATTTAAAATTTATGATTATTAATAATTTCTATAAGCTACACAACTTTGGTTAAACTCAAATTATAGTATTATTAGTCTTTCATTAATCAATCAAATTTAGTTGGTAATCAAAAGGAAGGGACTGTGATAAGAATAGCTACTGCTACATAGATCTATTATTCAAATTTAACCCTTAAGAATACAAAAAGGAATTTATAAAAATGTATTCATCAACCTACTTGAAACAACAATCCAAAGTTATATTTGAAGGCACAAACCAATGCAAGACATAATACCCTATTCCAAGATCCAAGCACCAAATCACCATGTCAAACACTATCTCAAAGAAGAATATAAGTGATATGTAACATAGATCTCAAAGGTTGACTACTGAGATTCTTCATGTTTTCACTAACTTTGTTGGTGTAATTAAATAGTCACTAATTACACTTACTTAAGCTTATTTAGGATATTGCATTGCATAATAGTTTGTCATAAAGGCACCTAGGAGTTTGTGCCTTAATTAAGCACATGGTGTAGGAGAATTCCACTCTAGGTGGTCATAGTTGTTATCTCAACTCACCTTTAATGCACATATCACATTATCATCCTTATCATCACACATACTTCATTACATAATGGAGGATAATTCACCTTTGATGGACATGTGATTCCACCTTGTGCAAGTAATATGTTCTCTTCTCCTTATCATTGTCTCTTACCATCTTTCCTATATAACGAGGCTTATTATGCACATTTTAATAAATAAATTAGATGTAAATAATATCCATTACCAATAATATCATGCTTACATCTTGATGCAATTAACTTAACAATCTCTTCTGGAAGCTATTTTGGTCTTTCATTTGATGCTAAGGGTGTTGTAGAGTCACCTAAAACTCTAACATGAAAATTCTTCTCAAGAAGTGCAATCTTGGCTTGACTCATTGTTGGTGTAGAATTAGGCAATTCAGACATCATCATCATAGTTTGGAGGAGATTTGGGGATTTGTATTTTGTGGCCTTTTATCACAAGGAAAAATTGAAGCTAGTTAGTGCAAATTAGAAGGAGTTTTCATATAGAGGCAGTCCAAAAACTCCTAAATTGAAGTTTGTTTCATCCAAATCAAATATCTGATGCCTAATCTAAAGCCATTTAATTTTCGAAGGTGCAATGGTGGCGATTCAAAAAATATAATTTGAGAGACAATTATCAAAAAATGGTATATCACTCATATATAATCCTTTTTTGGAGCATTTATTTTGTCTTGGAGTAGAATTTCATAATCTACACAATGCTATAGGTGATTTTGGATTTCTATTTCTGAGTTTTTTTTGAAAACTACAAATTGTATTATTTGCATATTTCAAGGCTTTGTTTGGGCACATATTGTATCATTGTCAAGTGCAATTTCTAGGGAAGTGTGTGATTTTTCATCTAGTTTCTAGATTTGAAATCAATTTTCTTTGATTTGGAGTAGACATTTCACTTGCAATATTTGTACTTGGTGAATACTTAGATTTCAGTTTTCTTATTTGTATCAGTAAGTTGAAGGAGTTATCACTTGACTATTTTCCAAATTCTATGCTACTATGAATGCACTTAGCAGTTTATACAAAATTTCTTCTCTTGATGAATTTACAACCAATCTCACACGAGCACAAGAAAAGTTAGCATGCATTGGTAAATTGAAGCCTTCAAAGAATCAAGCATTGATCACAAATGAATCCTCTCCAAAGGCTTCCAAAAGAAAAATGATGAAAGGTGCTCCCCTTAAAAACATAAACCAATAACAAAAATAAAGAAACAATAGGAAATGTGAGAATAAAATAGGGGCTTCTTGTTATCACTGCAAATGCAGAGTTATAAAATTCACAATTACAATATGCTAACCCACATGGGTACCTTCATTATTGTAATCTACAAAAAAATGCTGAGAACTATCACCCAAAGTTGTTCTAGACAATGTTCAAGTCTTTCTTAACTAGGCAATTTTATGTCGCCCGAGAAAGTTCTAGACATTTAAACTTAATACCTAGGGCCGACAGACCCTAACAGTACATATAGAGTTAGCCAAATACATCTTTGACATTTATTTTAGAAATTTTAGGTAGCCCAACTTTGGAAGGCCATAACTCTCAAATCTTTGTTTCAATTGGCTATTATAACCACTTTTCAAAAATATCAGCGCATGATCTACAGGTTTGGAACAATGTGAGTATCCTTTCATTGAGTTTTCAAACCTCATTTGAGGCCTCTATGACATTCCAAACTGAGTTCAAAGATTTTTCTACAAAAATTTTACTCCAAAAATCGACAATAACTTCTTCGATACTTAAGCTGGAGCAATGAAATTTTTATGGTAGCCTTATAATTCTAAGAAACCTTCATGTAGAAAATCAAAACATTCTAAGCTCTTATGACAAACTTACTAAAAGTAGTAATCTCCTAGAAATAATAACCCCCCTGCTTACTAGTCCTTATGAAAATATAAAAGACTTTCCTCACACCCAAGATGCTCATGCATTAGACACCCAAGGTAATTTGAGAAGTTACTCCATCATGTTTCAAGTGTGCAGAGGAAAACCAAGATTGTTAACCTCCTCACTTGCTAGCTATGATGAATCCTCTACTAGTCTCCCTTTCCATTTGATCAGGCATTCCTCATAAGTTCTCTTCCTTGTACTTTTGCCAACACAACTGTCTAGTATCTCCTCAATCTCCTTTGTAGCCAAAGTAGCTGCTGGAATACTCCACTGCACTTTTGTAACTTCATCTCCATCACATTCTTCATAATACTCTATCAAATCTAAAATATTAAATATCGGTGAAATATTCAATTCAGAAGGCAACTTCACTTCATAAGCATTTCTAGAATCATGCCTTTTCACTATCTTTCTAAACTTCTTCATCTTCAGCTTATTATATTTAGACTAGAAAACCCTCATTTCTAAAATGAAACATGACTTCATCTCCAATCTAAAATTCTTTATCCCTCCTTTTCACATATTTCTTAGCTTTATACTATGTATTCATCTTTATAATATGCTTCCTCACCTCTGCATGGATGTTCTGCAAATGTTTAACAAAATCTTCTATTTCAACACTACTCATCTCTCCTTTCTCCAACTATCACAATTTAGAAGCGTTTTTGGGACTACTCCCATATACAATCTGGAATGATGATTTACTAGTACTCCTATTGACAAAATTATTAAATGCAAATTCCACCTATGGTAAAATCATATCCCATCGTTTTGGCTTGTCTCCAACCAAACATCAGTGAATTTTCAAAGCTCTGATTCACAACTTTTTTCTATCCATCATTATTTGGATGATGCAACAAATTGAACTTTAAATTTATCTTCTATTTCTTCCACAATGTACACCAAAAATATCTGATAAATTTAGTGTCTCAGTCTGAATCTATACTCTTTGGTAGACCATGTAGTCTAACCACTTCTCTAAAAAATAATTTTGCTACATGAACAACATCACTAGTCTTCTTGCAAGGAATGAAATTTGTCATCTTTGAAAACATGTCAACCGCCACAAAAATAGAATCATGCCCATGCTACATCCTTGGTAATCCAAGAAAGTAATCCATGTTGACATACTCCCAAAAATTCTCTGGTATAGGTAATTAATAGTACAACCTTGTATTTTGATTCACTCCTTTCACCATTGGACATAATCTACAACTTTGTACAAACTTCTTCACATCTTGCTACTGTAGAGCTGTAAAACTAGTGCTTAAATGAATACAATGGACAACCAAAACATTCAAAACAATAGATTTAACTCACAGATATGATTGGACAAAAGAGAATTAAAGTACCAAAGTAGCCTAAGAACATGCAAACCTCTTAAACTAAGCAATCTTCCCTTTGATGCATATATGTGTCTGAAAGATGGGATGTTTGCTCAATGACGTTGCTCAATCTTCAGTGGAGGATGTGATTCAAAATGGATTTTTGGATGGATTCTTCCATTATGATGGTATTTTGATAGTCCTTAAGCTCTCAAAATAACATTATAACATTAGCATAGAAGTGGATGATATTTGTGAAGGGAGAGGGTTTCATTTATAGTGCAAGGGGTAGTGAGATGGAGGGTCAGGATGCAAGGAAGGGGAATTGGTTAAGGAAGGCTAGGATGCAAGGACGAGAGAGCACATGGATTGTGCTTCTTCAAACCTCTAGCCTTGTGACAAGTGTCATAAGAGAATTGAGTAGGGAAGATGGTCAAGCTAGGTGTCTAGAGGGAGTTATGAGGGAGGAAAAGGGAGGACAAGTGTTGAAAAAGGTGTAAAAAGTCTTTAAAGAGCCTTTAAGTCATGTAAGAGCCTTTAAGGCTCTTGGATAAGAATGCAAGACTTTAAGGATAGAACTTTGACTTTGGTTTGGTTTAAGACTTTCTCAACCCTTAGTTAAAGTTGCACACATGCATAAGGAAGGGATTAGGCTTAGCTTAGGAGAGCATTAGGGTGAAAGTGGCATGTTAGAGGGATGCAAGTGGGCTAGCATTTATGAGGTAGGCTAATTAGTTGGTTAAGCGGGGTTAGCATGGGTCAATGGGTTGGATTTATGTAATGGTAGGGATTTAGGTATAGTTAGGGGTTGGGAATTGATTTGAAATTATCTATTAGATCAAGGTGGATTTTTGAGATTAAATTAAATAGTTTTATGCATTTATTTAATTTAATATGAGAATAGGGATTTAATTCATAATTAGACTTTGGATTTGTCATTTGATTTTATCAATTGGGCTATAATTGATTAATTGAATTAATTAACTAGGGGATGACAATAGATTAATTAAATATTAAATACTTAACTAATGATGCCTTAGGAGATGATTAAATAGGATTACTTGAGTGATGTAATCAGATTTAGGTCTCTACAACTACAACTATGGCCAATAATAATTCTCAACAACCAAAGAAATGGTCTTATCTCTACCAAAATGTCAAGTCAATCCTCCAATATGCTTCTCCTTGATAAGATTTTCTCTCATTGAACTTCTGGGAATGCACAATTGACTTCCTTTGAACAAAATACTATCTTGGATCATGAAATTCAACTACTTTGTCATATCAACTGTAATAGGTTCTGTACAAGCCTTCCATGCCTCACTAAAATCAACATTATCTAGATACAAAGTACTGAGTTCCTTGATCCCAACCACCTCTATTTGTATTTCTGTCAACAAAAGTTGTCTTCTACTAAGAGCATCTACAACTCTATCATAATTCTCACTCGTGCGTTTTAAAATAAATGTATAACTTTGCAAAAACTCAACCCACTTCAAATGCCTTTGTTCAATTTACCTTGACTATTCAAATATTGTAAAGCTTGATGATCAGTATACAAAATAAACTCCTTAGGAAGAAGATAGTGCCTCCACTTCTTCAATGCTTGAACTATACCATAAAATTCTTGATCATAAACATAATATTTTCTTTTTGCATCATTCAACTTCTCACTAAAATAAGCAATAGGTCTACCTTTTTGGCTCAAAACAGATCCTATTGTAGTACCATTAGTATCATAGTCTACTTGAAACACCTTGTTAAAATAAGGAAGTGCTAGAACAGGTTGCTCAGTAACTTTCTATTTGAATAGATTTAAACTCTTATCTACTCTTATAGTCCACTTAAGTTCTTTCTTGTCCCCTATCATTGTTTTAGTTGGGGGTCCATAAATATTGCTAAAACTTCTTATGACAATTTTGTAAAAACTAGATAGTCCATGAAAAGATCTTACCTCTGTCGTACTCTTTGGAATAGGCCATTCAAGGATAGTCTTCACTTTCTGTAAGTCTATTTTCAAACCTTCTACTAAGACTAAAAATCTCAAGTACACCAACTCCCTCTTTAGAAAATTGCACTTCTTCAGGTTTATCAACAAGTTTTCTTCCCTCAACTTATCAAACACCTTGCGAATATGATTCAAATGCTCCTCCAATATCTTACTAAAAGAAAGAATATCATCTAGGTAAACAATGACAAACTTACCTAGAAACTCCTTTAGTACCTTATTCATGAGCTGTATGAAAGTGCTCAGTGCATTGGTTACCCCAAAAGGCATGACTAGCTACTTGTATAGTCCTTACCTTTTCTTGAAAGTATTCTTCCACTCATCACCTTCTTTCGTACGAATTTTACAATACCCACTCTTTAGATATATCTTTGTGAAATACTCAGCTCTACTCAAATAGTCCATAATATCATACATCCTTGGTAATGGAAATATGTACTCGATTATGATCTTGTTGATCATGTGAGAATCTGTGCACATCCTTCTTGATTCTTCTTTGGTGCTAATATGGTTGGTATAGCACATGGACTCATACTCTCTCGAATCAACCCCTTCTGCAACAACTCATGAACTTTTCTATTCAACTATTGACTTTCTCCTGGTGTCATTCTATGTGATGCCTTATTTGGAAAATGGGTTCTAGGAACCAAATCCATCTGATGACTAATTTTTTTCATTGGGAGCAATCCATTATGTACATTATCTATTACACTACCAGAAAACTCCCCCAACATATCTACAACTTTTTTAGGTACCTCCTCTCTTCTTTACTGCCTTTTGGAATTATCGTAACACACATATGCTCACATTTCACACCTTTGAGAAACTCTTTTCCACCAATAAAACATATTTTGATAGCACTACTTACCTTTACTTCTTTCTCATTCAATGGTTTCAACTTATGTTTCACTCCATCCTTGGTTAGAGTGTAGGTATTTTCTCACCCATCATGTAAAACATGCCTATCAAACTTCTACGGCCTACCCAAAAAAATATGACATATTTCCAAGGTATGATATCACAAAGTACCTCATCCTGGTAGCTTCCAATCTTAAACTTTACTGAGAACTTCTCATTGACCATGACCTTATGGTCATCTTACACCCAAGAAATATGGTATAGATGCAAGTGTTTCCGCCTCTTCAACTTCAACTTTGTGACCATATTTTCTCACACCACATTGTCAATGCTTCCACTGTCAATGATCACATCATAATAGTTATCATCACATTTGGACCTGGTGTGAAAGAAACTCCTTCTTTTCATCTGATTCATTCTAACCACTCAGTAGGACTCTTTTATTGACTAGAACTTGTCCTCTTTCAACATCTTTAGAATGTGATGATCTAGCATCTTCATCAATATGTTCAACTCTAGTCTGGCCTTTGGTTCTTTAATCTATCCTTCTTTGGTACTTGGAACATTCAAACTCTTTACATCCTTTTTCTCCACAATGAAAACATTTTCCACGGAAGCCTCCTCTTCTAGATCCTTGTCCTCTACCTCTTCCTCTCTGATCTCTATTGTTCTAATCATGGAAATGATTAGAATTGTTTCTCCTCTAGTTATGACTACTAGTTCTAACCTCATCCTTGTTCTTCTGATCATCACTATGACCTCCATAAGGTCATTTGCCACATTTTCCACTGCGACCTCTTCCACTATTCTTGTTGTAAAATTTCTTGCTCAATTTCTCCTCAACTCTTAAGGAAAACTAGTATGCCTCCTTAATACTATTCATTTGAAGTAGACTCAACTTGTCTTGAATACTTGGTCTTAACCTATTAAGATAACATGCCACTTTCTCCTTATCAAATTCTACATGGTTGGTTCTAATGAGAACTTGGTAGAACTCTTCGGTATACTCTTGAATAGATTCTTTGGCTTGCTTTAACCCTTGTATTTTCTTCAAAAGATCAAGCTCCTAATCCATGAGAATGAATTATCACTTCAGTTTATCAATCGTTTGATCCCATCTATTGATTTTCTCATTTCCCCTTTTATTTTGCTCGAACTAAATCTCCTATCACAAGACCATTGCATGTCCCTTAAATTTTTCCTTCACAAACTTGACCCTATTAGGATGCTCAATATCTTCATACTCAAAGTACTCCTCTAATTCATTGATCCAATCAATTAGCTCCTTTGGGTTAAGATTTCCCTAAAATGTGGGAACCTCAAACTTAGATCTTTTTCCAATCTTGGAATGGCCTTAAAAAGCCTCTCTTTCTCTAGGTTTAGGAATATCTCTACTTCAGCATTTTCTTCTTCTTCATCCTCATCCTTGCTTTCATCTCTTACAAAAAGATTTATTCTTCTGTGCATTTTTTCTTCTAATGATTGCATTTTTCTTTGGAGGGCTCTAAAAGCATTAGGTGTAACACCTACAACTCTTTCACCACGCCCTCTTTGTGGAGGCATTTTCATGCTTTTACTAAAACCCTAGTGCAAATTGCCTCATAATAAAAGATCTATCTACATGCTCATCCCAAACCACAATTCTAGTGTGAACTACCTCACAATTAATGATCTATCCACACATTCAAGAACTCTAGCTCTAATACGACTTGATGAAGGGTTCTCCCCTTAATACCATAAACCCATAACAGAAACAAAAATAATAATAGAAAATGTTAGAACAAAATAGGGGCTTCTTATTATCTCAAAAATGCAAAATTATATCTAATTCAAAATTACAATATGCTAACCCACATGGATGCCTTCATTACAGTAATTTACAAGACAATGCTATGAACTATCACCTAGAAATGTTCTAAACAATGTTTGGGTTTTTCTTAAATAGGTAATTTAATGTCGCTCGAGAAGGTTCTAGACATTCAAACTTTATACCTAGGGTTGATAGACCCTACCAATACATATAGAGTCTATCAAATACATCATTGACATTTATTTTAGAAATTTTGGGTAGCCTAACTTTGGAATGCCATAAGCCTCGAACCGTTGCTTTGATTAGCTATTATAAGTACTTTTTGGAAATGCCAACTCTTGATCTACAAGCCTCAAACTATGAAAGCACCTTTTCATCAATTTTTTGGACCTCATCTATGGTCTCCAAGGCCTTCAAACTTGAGTTCAAATATTTTGCTCCAAAATTTTCTACAAAAAAGCCATAATAACTTCTCTGATACTTAAGTTGTAGCAATGAGATTTTTATGGTAGCCTTATAATTCTAAAATGAACCTTCATGTATAAAATTAGAACATTCTGATCTCTTATGAAAAACTTACTAAAAATAGTAAGCTCTCGTAAATATTAACTCCCCTATCTACTAGTCCTTATTAAAACAAAAAAAGGATGAAAATAAAAATATTTTTGGATGATGCAAGATTATCCTCAAACTAGGATTCTCTTGCATCAAAAAAGAATGAAGAGACAAAAGGATCCTAAGCAACATGAAAAAGGTGGCAACTCTCCTTCATAAATAAGTCTAAATCTAGTTCCTCTTCAAGAGAGGAATCAACTAGAAGAAAGAGATAGAAATATGCATATTGAAAAAGGTTAGGACATGATGAGCATAAATGTTTTCGTAAGAAAATTAATGAGCTCACACACATTCTTCAAAATAACAATATCAATTTTCCCTCATGAATATCTACTCCTTCTACACATTAGGTAGCTTCTATATTTACATCATCATCTAAAGGTAAAGGTAAAGGAGTATATCCACACATATTGAACAAGGTATATAGCTTCTTGATTCAGATGCATCACATCATATGGCATCTTATATGGATAAGCTTTCTTGTATTAAGCCTTGTACTTCTCCATCTATATTAATGGGTATCAATACATACATAAAAGTTTGTAGAAAAGGTTATATGCTTACTAGAGGGTATATTTAATGATGTTTTTTGTGTACCATCATTAACCAATAATCAATTTTCTATTAACCAAATTACTTATGGTATAGTTGTGGGTGTTTCCAATCATAGATCAGTCTTGTATTCTTTTTCAAATTTTGTTCATAGTGATGATGATATTTATGATGTATCTAACCCTTTCTCAAGGGTGAATTATTCATGTGAGGATAAAATTGGACACTTGAATCATTTTATTCTTGAGAAAAGTGTTGATCTTCCTACTCCACCTGTTGCATCTTGTAGTATTGTATGAATTCTTGGATGAAATTTTATATGATTCCCATTATGCATATGTGGTTACTTCATTTAAAGGGATTTCTCTTGAATATGCTTGTTCATCTTCTTTGGAGATTGGATTTCCCAACTCTTCAATTTCAATTAGTTTTTTCACATCTCATAGCTCAACTCGATGGTGTGATGTAATCTTTGAGCATGGAGGCACTTATTCATTCTTTAGTGATGCATACATGAAGACCTTCTTCCCCCCTTCAAATTTTGCATGGAGTGGCTTATTCATCATTTGATCTATATATCTCTTCCTAAGGGGTGACATGTTTCTTGTAGGAATTAGCTTATCTTTTGTTTGTGGGTACTCTTCATCTACATTGGAGTTTCTTCATTATGAGGGAGATATCATGTCTCCTTATTTCCTTCCTATGGGGGGATCATTCTTTCTATATAGATGATGCATGTAGTTCTTGAGGGGTATTTAGTACTCCATCCATTGATGCATTTTGTACATTCATCTCTATTTTGGAGGAGGTTTTTTCCCATGAGGTTTTCTCACTTTCTCCACTTTTGGAGAGATTGTATTTCATGTATCATATTGTACATGGGTACCTAACATGGTCTAGTAGCTGGGAGCCATCTTGCATTGTTATTTTAAGTTCATTGCCCTATTTTTCACATAAGGGGGAGTTGGTGTAGTTAAATATTTATTAAATCTATTTACTTAACACTACTTAGGATAATGCATTGCATAGTATTTTTTCATTGAGACACCTATGAGTTTGCACCCCAATTAACATGGAGTAGGAGAATTCCACTCTAGGTGGTCATAGGTGTTATCTCAATCCACCTTTAGTGCACATATCATATTATCATCCTTATTATCACACGTACTTAATTGCATAATGGAGATGATCCACCTTTGGTGGACATGTGAGTTCACCTTCTGTTGGTGATAGGTTATTCTCTCCTTCTCATTGTTTCTTATCATCTTTCCTATATAAGGAGACTTATTATGTACATTTTAATCAATCCATTGGATATGAATTGAGTCCTTTATAAATTATATCATGCTTTCATATTAATGCAATTGTCTTTCCTATATATCTTGTGGAAGTTATCTTGGTGTTTCATTTGATCATGAGAGTGATGTAGAATCACCTAAAACTGTAACAAAAAAATAAAAAAATATTATACATTGAATAAGAACTTCTTCCTAATCTAATAAACTTCATAAATTTTTCATACAATGTATATGTTCTTCAAATAATAATGTGGTAGAATGATTTAGATGTGACTCACAACATCACCATGCAAATAATCACACATAAGAAACCACACCTTCCACACAAATTACATAGTATAAACACTAGGAAAAAACCTACATCAACCATATATTAGTATTATAATGTTAATACATTTACATGACATCCTAGAGCATGATTACCATATATGCAAGTTAGCCACAATGATAAATGTTAAACCAAATATGTAATATGTGGGATCCAAAACACAAAAAAAACCTCTTAGAGAAGTGGCATGTTATTTATTAACTAACATAAACTCTACTAGACCAGAAGAATCTTCTCTTTTGGGTGCATTAGCATTTAAAAAAAAAAAATCAAACTAGAAAATCACTATAGTCGGCTAATGAGTAAAATTAACACTATGTCACTACTAATTCTACTTAATTCATAAATGGATAATGCATTAGATTGTTTGAGAGTGGAATTATTGATTGTTATATTTGGAATTAATAATTTTTCATTAATTTTGAAACATTTTTGTTTATTAGACAATATTCTTAAATTGTTAATTAGTACAATGAATTTTTTTTAGTGAAGATCTATTTGTTGAACTTGAGCTTACAAAGGTTATAATATTTTTTAATTGATTCTACATGCTATGTTTTCCATCTAGTTATTTTCTAAGTTCATTTGGTGAAGTTTGAGAGGATTTTATGAAGACAGGGTTATCATCATTATTTCATGAGAACTATTGTATATAGTGCTTTGGTATTTCGATCAGTGAATTTCAATGGACAAAAGTTATAGTATGATATTTAGGATACTTCATGGAGATGTACATTCATAGAACTATCTATATATTTCCTTTAGTATTATTAGTTCATATTTTAGTTCTCTCATTGGATAGTGAAAGGAAGTTTATCGCCAAATTGACTTAGTCAAGAAATATCTTATTTGGATTATATTATGACTATCTAATAGATGAGAGTGTGTTGCTTAATATTGCATTGTATTCTATATGTAATATATAAAAAACTTATGGAATCCCATTGGTTGATATAATTTATTTTGATATTAGGTCTTAAATGGAGAAAACCCTAATAAGTATGTGAGACTTGTCTAAGAGAGTGAATTAATTGTGAATTTAAAGGTATGTATGGAAGAGAGAATATGCAAGAGGATGATATAATGTGAGTTTAGATTAGAGAAAAATATCAGTATTGTTGTATTAGGGTATGAGTGAAATATAATTATGTCCTTCAAAGTAATTGTATTGACATAGTTGACACTTTTGGTCAATTTATCTTACTGAATTATTATCTATAGTGAAATGTTGATCATTCTTTTTCTTTTTACCTTATTGTAATTGGATTTTTGTGCAATTAAGGGTTTTTTTTCCTTTCCTTAATATAGTATTGAGATTTTTGCAATATTCAAATGGGAAGAGTACTTCTGAGAGTGGGGGGATGAATGAGAAGTAACTAGTTTTTATCCTTTTAAACCCTCATTAACACGTAACTGAAAGTAGAGTACATGCATGAAAACATATAAACAAACATAAAATGAAAGCATGCATCAACACATAACACAAGTGATTTGATAACCCATAAACCCTCCAAGAGTAAGAAGGTAAAACTAGGGTGGGGATGACACCCACAAAAATTACTGTAGCAATATGTTCAATCACTTATGATGGTCTGCCATGTGAAAGGCCTGCCCTATTAAAGGCTTTATACTATGTCAATAGTGACCTGGTTAGAGGATTTAGAAACACTTTACATGAAGTGTCACCCTATTAAAGGATTTACAATAAGTTGTTAAACCCACCTAATACATAAGATTTTCAATCACATTCTCCAAAGGTTCTCCTACCTAGGTGTTAAGCTAACCTATCAATATAGGATTTCAACATCTAATACAATGGTGAGAAAGTATTAGAACATTTGACTTGATAGAGTGCAATCTTCAATTGTTGGGTTCAGGTTCTAGATCTACTCTTTCCTATTTTGATCCTTCCTTGATCTAATCTCTGTATGTGTTCCTTATCTCTTGTGCTATTCTAATCAACTGGATATGAAATTGCTGCTCTATTCCTCTAAGTCTTTTCTTCGTCTTTAATGAAATTTTTCTATAATATCCCCATCCACTATTCTCCTCCTCATATGCAATGAGTTTTCAACCTCCTTTTAAATATTTTAAATACTTAGGGTTAGTTATGGATCTACGATCCATATTGAATCTCAAATTCCCAGTCATACCTTCCATTTTTCTAATTGGTTGCATGCCTTCTCCATTTTTTTGATTGGTTGCATGCAAAATCGTATAGGGAATGTAAATGATTCATCCTTATCCTTTTTCTCCTTCAAAATCTCTTTAAGTCAGCTCCAAAAATGGTCTACATCTTAGTTTTTGAAGGCACAAACTACTATGCCGATGTCTGTGTTACTTGGCACATATTATATTGCTGATGCTTGGCACCTAAATGGTCCTATATTGCTTGGCACATGTTACATTTCTGGTTTGCTCAGAACCTATTATACTCTGTGTTTCTTGGCACATGAGTCTTCCTAAATCACTTGGCACATACTATGCTTAGTCTTGCTCATCATCTATTACTTGCTCGATATCTGAAGTCACTCGGCACCTATTGAAATAGTAACTTAGCACACACACTATGACTTGGCATATATAGTGTATTTGGCTTCAATACAAAAATGCTTGTGGGTTGACACTCAATTGTCAAAACTATCTAAGAGCAACGATCTCTCCCTTTGACATGAGTATCAAAAACACTTAACTAATCATTGCTATTTTATCCTTATGAGTACCTTATCTATAGAATTTCAAAATACGTTAACTCCCCCTGAGCTGATTTGATTTGTGCCTTGTCATTTTTGCAATCAAAATTTTGTGCTGAATGTACCTGATGCTCTTTGTCCTTTGTCTTGTACCTATATTATGTACCTGTTCCTCTATATCTTCTTATGGAATTTTTGTATTTGCATCAGAGCTATTTTCCATATGATTGCCAAAATTTTGCATCTCCCCTTCACTTTGTCTTTATTCTTGTCCCTTTTGGGGTACCTGCAAACTTTCCACTTTATTCCCAAAATGAATGAAAGAATGTAATCAAAATTTGATATTTCTCCATGTATCCTCATATATACATATATCCTCCTAATGTATATATATCTCCCCCTTATTATATTTCTCCCCCTTTTTTGACACTGATGTCAAAGGATTCTAAGGAATAATACCATGTTTAGCCAAAAATGTACTATTTACCTCCAAGAGTATCTTCAGAGCTAAATCCAAATTTTCCAATGCAATATCCAGTGACTTGTGTTGGATGGTAGTCTCTATAGCAAGCTGTATAAGTCCATGTAGGGTAGAAAGATTTGGATCTTTCTTTAGGACTATTTTTGTGTATGCCTGCTCCTCCTGGAGGACCTCTAAGTGTGGGGTTATGGAGGAATGGATGTACATTAATTTTGCTTTTATGTTTGCCTCCTTTTCTATTAATACAACTAATTCCCATTGTGTGTGAAGCGCCTATGCAAAATGCTTCTCACTCTAAGCTGGATCTCTAGGTAATTGCATGCTAGAGATTTTCAAGTTCCTTTCTAAGCTCATTATTCTTTGATTGGTTTCTTGTGTGAAATTTGAAAAGTCACACAACTTCCTATACAATGAAAATCTATTTTCTAGAACAATTTTGGCCTTATCTATTGTCTTGGCCAATTCTACCTATTTAAGTATAATTACACTTGATATCTTCTCATTAACCCTTCCTTGAAACTTTCTTTCTGACCATTCCATTAATTTTGCATTTGTATCATGGTCTTCATTAGTCACCTGATCAATTATATCTAATAGTTGTTCTACTATAGGCCTTGTTTCATCTAGTGATTGCAAGCTAAAGAATCCATGAAGATGTCCTTTATCTCATTCAATGCTTGCATGTACTTGTATTCTCTTCTCAATACTTGTTGTCTCTTTCTCCTATCCAGTGCACTTTGTATTTCATTTATCTTTTCTATGGTGAGGGAGCTAGATTCATAGGAGGGAATGATGATCTCTTCATCAAGTTCAGGATCTCCATAGTGAAATATCCTGGCTACCTTTTTAGAGATTGAGCCTAGTGTTTACACTTGCATTGATATTATCTTTGTGCTCAACTTCTGAAGAGTTTGAGTGGAAGTACCAGTCTTTGGTAATTCAACCAATGTCTAGATTGTAGCTTGCTCCTCATCTCTTGTTTCTTCCTTCTTTTCTTTAGATTTTTCTGTATCACTGACAATTGTTGGGGGTTAACCTATTGACTATTCTTGTTTTCCTGTATCTTCCCCTATTGCTACACTCAAAATCTGAAGTGCATCACTTACTACTTTTGGTGGAGATGGTGGTGGAAGTAGTAGGAGTTTAGTAGCAGTGTATGTAAAAGGTTGTTCCTTTGACTTCACCTTTTCTCTTTGAGATGCTGCTACTGCTCTTTGGAGTTCATCTACACTCACCAGTACAGGGCTTGTACACAACTGTTGTTATAGAGTAGAATGGTGAAGGATCTTTGAGAGATCCTCTACAGTTAAAGGATTGATGTTTTGACATGAGGTATTAGTAATATCCTTTATTTTTATGCTCTTTGTAGGTGTAATGGAGGCATGAGGAGGGCTAGGAGGTGGCATTTGTGTGTCTTGCACACTCTGTTCTTCCTATCCATCTAATGCCTTTTCCTCTCCTTTAGTTGTATTCTCCTTTTCTTCCACCTTATTTTCTTCATTTTCTACTCTTCTTTCTTTCCTATTTCCTTTTCTTCTCTTCTCTTTAAACTGGCCTCAGCCTTATATTCCTCATCAAATACATCATCAATTGACTTGTATATTGACTTCCACAATTTTGTGGATTTATTTACATAATCCTCTATCTTATTTTGGAGAATGCAAAATGCTCTATTTTTAGGAGAAAATTTGATATTATGCCTTTTATTTTCCTTAGCTATTTGACCTTTATTTAGGTCTAGCGGTATTCTAGCTAGGGTTGATTCCCTTATCTCCTCCTCCATTTGCAAACAAAAATGCCACTTATCTACAACTATCTTGTATAGTTCCTTGGGTATTGCACTATATAACTCTAGAGGTGTGTGTTTTTATTCTACCATCATTGCATACACTGATTACTCTATTTTATTTTGTTCTTCTTTATTGAGCTTATTAAAGTTTATAGTCTTCAAACCACTCAAATTTTCTTTCCTAATATTTACACATAACTAGTCAATGGCTGACTTACCACTTTAAACTAGCTGATATAATCTAACTCTATTCCTTCTTCATCTAAGTTAGGTTGGGCAAGATATCTCCTTATCTTCCTTGGTTCTTCATCAATATTCTTTGTGGCTTTCTTTTTCTCTTTGCCTTCATCTTTTTACTTTTGAGTTGCAGCCCTAGTGGTAGCCCTTGTAGTAGGCTTCTTTATTTTGACTTCAATGGGCTTTGACCCTTGCTTTGCCTTGGGTTGAGGTGTAGGCTAAGTTTTGTCTTTTCTTTTGGTGGCTTTGGCTTTAGTGGGTGTTTCCTCAGCTTCTTCTTCCTCAAAACCTTCCTTTTTCTCCTCTTCTAGGCCCTATGTCAATTCTTCTAGCCCTTGCCCTTGCTAACCTTCTTCCTCACTATCACCTTCAGTTTCTTTTTCTTCTTCTTCACCTACTTCACCTTCAATATTTGCCCCGAATGTCTTCTTCATTTTTCTTTTCATTTTATCTTTCTTCTTTACTACAAATGTTGTTTTTAAATCTGTCACCACCCTGGATTTGACAATATCATAAGTTCTAAAATGAGGAGCATCCTTGCCAATTTCATCTGCAAGTAAAGAAGTGATTGTAGCTAAAGCTTGGTCTACATCAAGCTCATATCCAAGTGGCCTAAGCCATCTTACTCTAGGTATCACTACTTGGATGTAGGTGTAATCTATGTCAACGAAGAAATAGATGTTATTTTCATGCTGCTCAACCAGTGATACTGGTATCCTCATCCTTTGTTTCATGGACTTCTTCAAGTCCTCAAAGTAGCTTATCATCTGAACATCAAAATTGTCTCCCATTTGCTCAATAAACTTATTGACTTGTCTAAAAATTGTCTTGTTAGGATCCCATATTACCTTTCCAACTAAGGGAAATTCTTTCATGACATAGAAAAATATACAAACCAATACTGACCCAAATTTGCATTGAGCTCCTTTAGATTTCCTTATGGCTCCCAAATTTTCATTGATTTGTTGTATTATGAGCTCACTAGATCATAAGTGTGATCCTTCTTTATAAGTTTATATGCTACATCTACTATTATACATGGCATGCTATTCAATCTGCTTGACTGATAGAATTTATGAGATATGACTCTAACAGTGAAATCAAGTAGGGGATTAGTGATGGTATCTATGGTCATTCCTCTATTATTCCATTTGGCACCAGTGTTCTTCTCTATGGCCTCCTTTTTATCACTTCTCAGGGTCTTAGGCTGATCTACGGTTTAGAATCCAGTAACCCTATGAACAATATTCTTTGTGATTTTCACTGGCCCTATTTCTAACCAAAATTATCCATCATGAATTTGGCTCAACACTATACAAATCCATTCAGTCTTAAATATAATGGGGAAAACTAGGGCTTTAGTTACACCCTTCTTTTCAACAATTTGAAACTTGTCCTTCAATACTCCCTTGTCACATAGCTTATCAAAGGCATTGAAAATTTCTAGGTCACCTATGGCTCCAATCTTACAGTTATAACATTTTCTAACATCTTGGAACATTACAACTTTGTTTTGAGTGACTGACAAAGCATCAACTGGGTCATTTTTATAGGAAACTTTAGGTTTTGGCCTAAATTTGGGCTGTTTAACCTCATTGCTAACAAGTTGAATCTCATGATCATCCTTTCCCTTTGTGGTTTTAGACCCAGATGCCATCTTAACCAAACTAGGTTATAATAATAAATATTTTTTTAAATACTACATAGCTCGGCACTTGATGAAATACCTTTCAATAGAAGAGTTCAAGTTGAATTGCTATTGGAATTAGTTGCAAATCACTACTAAATCGCTATTTGGTCACCTCTTTACTCTTCTCATTTTCACTTTCTGTTCGAATGGCTTGAAAATGAGTGATTTTCAACTTTTATTAGGTACAAAACCAAGCATTTATTGCATAGTGCTTACAGATGCACACTTGGCACTTGAAGGATTTAGTATGACTTGGCTTCCATTGTGATTCATTTACTCAGCCTCCAATAGTCTTCTACTTCGCTCGGTTTCAACTATCAACTCGACAACTATTGGAAACTCAACATCCATTGGAGCTTAGGATCTTTTAGAAAATTTTAATTTTTAACTTGACATCTTTTCTTATGCAGATTTCTTCTTGGTAGTACTTCTTTGTTCTTTTGAACTGATGTATGATGTATCTTTATATATATCATTCCCATGTACTTGTCTTGTGCTTAATTGGATGAAGTGTGATCACTTGACCTTTTGGGTGAAGTGATCCCTCCATTAGGTGTACTTGATTCATCTCTTCTTGCCATGTCTTTTTCATCTCTATCTTGATATGGTCCACACTAACTTTTTCTTTACCCTTCTTGACTTCTGACTTGGGTGCTTTAGCCTTTGTTGGATAGTTCTTGCTAACATGTCCTATCTTCAAGCAACTGAAACATGTGGTTTGGCTTAACCATCTGCTGTAATTTCCCTTGAAGTGTGTTCTTATGCAGTTCTGAGGGACATGATCATATTCTTGATAGTAGTGATAATTTTTCCTGATATTGTAATCCCAATTGTAGTGGTGTGCATAGTTTTTTCTCCTTGTAGGCTGATTTGTTGTCCATATAGGCTTCAATCTGCACCCAAAAGCTCTATGTCCATACTTTTTGCAGTTGTAGTAGTGACCTTCAAATCTTGGTGTCCTCATGGTTTTGGTTCTGTAGTCTTTTGTTGAGTGTCCTTTCATGTTACACTTGTGACAATAACCTTTTTTCTGGATGTGTCTTGCTAATTAGTCTTTCTACTCCTACAAACATTAGCAGTGTGCCCCTTTTTATTACAAAAATGACAAGTGAGTTTAGTGATCTTACCTTTGTTGATCCTTTGTGTTGCAGCCTTGGATGATTCTCCTTGTTCAATGCTAGTGTAGCCAAGTCCTGAAGTATCATTACTTGCCCTTAGTGATTTCAATAATTGTTCAAAGTACCTAATAGCCTCAATTGGTTTGTTTTAGCTTTCTGCTATCTCCTTTCCTCTTTTTAATTCATTCTGCAATTGTTCATTCTACATCTTCAAGGTGGAGATCTAAATGTCCTTCATGTTTAGTTCATGATGAGCATTCATTATTTGGCTTAAGGTGTCTAGTTGCATGTTTGATATCTTTACAAAATCAATTGTCTTCTCTTCTAGCCTATTGGTGAGATTTCCTTTGTCATCTTCTAGCATGGCCCTGTCCTCAATTTCTCTCTTCTTCTATTCAATTATTTTACATAACATTATGGCTTGTGATTCTTGTTCCATTTTAAGAGATCTTATCTCGTCTGCTTGAGGTATGTTTTTCTCCATCAATTCTACTATTACTAAATCAAACTCCTTGGAATATCCATTGGAAAATACTTGTGTGGCTTCAATCTCCTTGAGGTATATGTCATTTTAAGCTATGGCTATCTCCTTTCTTCTTTTCAAGAATTTTCTCAATTCCTCTCTGGCTTCTTCTACTTTGTGTGGAGCTAGTTGCACATCAATCACTTGATTGCCAATAATCTTCTCAAGTTTGAAGACCTCCATCTTATGATCTTTTTCTCCAAGTTGCTAGGCTTCTTCTTGTGAGAATCAAAGCTTTGATACCAATTGTTGGAATATTCAAATGGGAAGAGTACTTCTAAAAGGAGGGGAGGGGGGGCAGGGTGCGGGGTGGGGTGAATCAAAAGTAACTAGTTTTTATCCTTTTAAATCCTCATTAACACATAATTGAAAGTAGAGTACATGCATGAAAACATATCAACAAACATAAAATGAAAGCATGCATCAACACATAACACAAGCGATTTGATAACCCATAAACCCTCCAGGTATAAGAAGGTAAAACTAGGGTGTGGATGACACCCACAAAAATTACTGTAGCAATATGTTCCACCACTTGTGATGATCTACCCTATGAAAGGCTTGCCCTATTAAAGGCTTTACATTGTGTTAATAGTGATCTAGTTAGAGGATTTAGAAACACTTTTCATGAAGTGTCACAAAGGATTTATAATAGGTTGTTAAACCCACCTAATACATAGGATTTTCAATCACCTTCTCCAAAGGTTCTCCTACCTAGCTGTTAAGCTAACCTATCAATTGAGGATTTCAACATCTAATACAATGGTGAGAAAGTATTAGAACATTTAACTTGATAAAGTGCAATCTTCAATTGCTGGGTTCAGGTTCTAGATCTACTCTTTCCTATTTTGATCCTTCCTTGATCTAATATCTGTATCTGTTCCTTATTCTTATGCTATTCTAATCAACTGGATATGAAATTGCTGCTCTATTCCTCTATCTTTCCTTCTTCTTTACTGAAATTTTGCTATAATCTCCCCATCCACTATTCTCATCCTCATATGCAATGTTTTTTTGACCTCCTTTCAAAGATTGTAAAGATTTTGTGTTAGGTATGGATCTACAATCCACATTGAATCTCAAATTCCCACTCATACCTTTCATTTTTCTCATTGGTTGCATGTCTTCTCCATTTTTCTGATTGGTTGCATGCAGATCATATAGGGAATGTCAATGATTTTTCCTTATCCTTTTTCTTCTTCAAAATCTCTTTAAGTCAGCTCCAAAAATGGTCTACATCTTAGTTTGTGAAGGCACAAACTACTATGCTAATTTCTGGGTTACTCGACACATATTATATTGTTGATGCTTGGCACTTGAATGTTCCTATATTTCTCGACACATGTTACATTTCTAGTTTTCTTGAAACCTATTGTACTCTGTGTTTCTTGGCACATTAGTCTTCCTAAATCACTTGGAACATACTACGCTCTATCTTGCTCGGCATCTATTACTTTCTCTGCACCTGAAGTCACTTGACACTTGTTGAAATACTAACTTGGCACACACACTGTGACTCGACATATATAGTGTATTTAGCTTCAATACAAAAATGCTTAAGTGTGTTGACACTCAATTGTCAAAACTATCTAAGAGCAATAGAGATCCATGTAATTACCTAAATGTACGTGCAATCCCCATTATAATTTTCATAGAGTTATATATTTGTTAGAAATAATCTTGTGGATTTGATCCCCACTTGGATTTTCCTTGTTAACAAGGTTTCTCTCAACAACAAAAAATATTGGAGTTGTGTTATAGTGTTATTTTTTTTTGACTTCATTTAAAAGATTTCAAATCCAATATATTTACATCCTCCCCCCTAGCCCCTGGTTATGTATTGTACATTTTTATTTCTAAAATTATTATGTTTTCATACTTAAGTTCTAAGGAATATGCCACAACTCTTAGCTATCATATATACACAATAGAATAATTTTCATTTTTATACATTCTATCCAAGTGAAAGACCTAAATAACACACCACAAAAACTAATGGATCACATTGAAAAACTAGAATAGATGTATGCTAATATTAAAGTAATATTCAACAAGGGAGTTATCAACATAATTTGTCACTATCCTTTCAAAAATTAATTGAACTAAAATAGCATGAAAGAAGTAATTTAAATTATTATAACTACTAGATGCTTAGGATCAAACATAATTTAATTCAGTTTTCACTAGTCTACATTGAAATCAATGATTGTGGAATTTTCCATTAATAGAAGCTCAATGAACTCTACAATATTCTAATTTCGCATTGACAAATTTTTATTTTTTTTAATTTTGAAAACCATACAAACATAAATTCAAAAAATACAAATCTATGGCACTATCTAGATTAGAGACTCCTCCTATGAGATATACTTAGATATTTAGAATTCTATTATAAATAATTAATCCATATGAGAGGTAAATTACTTAATGCACTTAAGAGATAGAATATTTTGGGCTTCTTTCTCACACTATGAGATGGATGAAAAAGGAAAATACCTTGATTATCTCTAAGATGATCAACACTCCTTCTCTCATTCCCTAGTATATGCATTGAATTATATATATGCTTTCTCAAGGTAGTGAGTCAAAATTCCCCCTAAATTTGAACTTTATCTTGGTTCAAGAGGAGAGAGAAACCAATCAAACCAAATTTTACCAATGATACTCAATCTCTATTGGAAGATATTGTGTGGAGATATCTATAATTTACCTCATTATCTCATTATATTATAACTTCATTGTGTTCTTGGTGACGTTCTCTCTTTAACATTTAATTGAAGTATGGTCTATCCTTGTAATAATTACCCATTTTTTAGAATATTTGTGCAACTTGTATTATCATAAGGAATATAAATGTGTTCCCCAAACTCTATTTTCATCTCCTTTAGATTTTGTTTCTCTCATACAATCTAGTTGAAAGAAGTTTACCATTTCAATATAATTTATTTATATTATAAATTAGGTCCTTGAATCATTATTTTTCTCAAACTAGATACAAGAATGTCACACGATGTAAATTTTTGCCACTATGGTCATTACACTTTTAACCCAATTTGCATTTATGTATATAGTCAAATTTCAAAAACTTTTAATCTTCGAGTACCATAGCTCAAAATTTTATTTAGATATTAGTTATTATAAATATCATTTTTTAAAAATTTCTAAACACCATTATTTTTCTTGTATTATATTTAATTAATTTGATGCTAACCAAGATTAAGAGGGTAGAGGGTTTAATCAATATTGACCAGATCTTAAAAATTGAGTGATACACACTTATTAATTATATTTATCCGACTTAAGTTATAAAGAAATATATTTCAATAATAAAACATGCATATCAACAGTATAATTTTATATTGAAATCAAGTGTAGGGAAACTAATAATGATAATGAAACTCAAAAAATAAATCACCAATTATAATTGTTTAAGGCCATAGGCTAAGGAGTATTTCACACTTGTAACTAACTTCTAGGCTAAGGCACTAACCATGAGAAAAAATAGAGAGAAATTTAATATCAATAAGAGGACTTATTCCTTCAAAAGGAAAATATAATTTTTTTAAATATATCAATGGATCCATTTTAATTGAGCAAGCATAATATATTAAAAAACTAAAACTATTTAGCATCTATTTATCAATCATTGCAAAAAATCTATCAAACTTCAACTCTTGCACCTTCAATAGTTTATATTCTATTCTACTAACTTTAAATTTGATATCAATATAATTAAATTAAATCTTCACTTCAAATTAACCTTCAGAATGTCAATAAAATGAGGTAGTATACAAGAATTGTACTTTTATTCATTGTAGTACGAGTAAATTTGGTTCTAGTTAATGGGATTTTAAGAATAAACAATTAATTAGGATTAGATATATGATATTCAAGGAGAAGGTCATCTAGAAGGATAACATGCATGGAAATAAGAAAGAAGAGGAACACATATAGCACATGGTTCTTCATGACATCTTAGTGAATATAGTCCCTATAGCACCATAAAATATTAAAAAAATAAAGCTATAATAAGTTTTTCAAACTCTCGTAACATGAGTTTATAGGATAAGTATTATTGACTAATTTTGATGAATGATAAATTTATGCAGAAGTAAAGTAAGTTGAATCTAGGAAAAAGTGGTAGGAAGGAAAATGAGAGGAAATGTATTTCTTGCCACAAAATTGTAAGTTAGTAGAGTATCCTAAAGGTAGAGGATCATCACATAAGAAATTTTTTTATAGGTTAAAGGAAGAATGTGGAGGAAATAAAATATGCAAGGCTAGATTTGTGATCAAAAGTTTTAAAATGAAAAATATATTAACTATGACAAGATATTTTCTCTTTTTAAAAAGATAAAGTCTCATGGACATATAATATTTGCATCGAAAATAATTAGATGTCATGAAAAATTTAATCAACAAAGATTTGGAGGAAGAGATTTCTATGTAGAAACCAAAAGGATATGATGTGAAATATAAGGAAAATGTAGTGTCAAGGTTGAAGAAGAGCTTGTATGCACTTTAAAAAGTATCTTAGAAATGGTATTTCAAATTTCAAATTTTCATGGCTAAAGCATGGTTATAAGTTTTTTAATTCTAATAATTGTATTTACTTAAAAATATTGGATAACAATAGCTTCAAATTTCAATTACTATGTGCTTATTATATTGCAGAAACATTAAACAAAAATCCCTACTCATTCAAAGATGGTGAATAGGGGTATTTTTGGTTGTTGGTTTATCTCCATGCCAAAAAGTAGGGAACCACTTCTATAGACTAACCCTCCTATTTTTTTGTCAAACATGTAGCATATAAATTAGCTCAAACAAAACTTATCTCACTCAATTTTTATAAAGGATTTTTTGGAAGTCTTAATTGGGAAACTAAGGTGTTGAGAGTGGGGGGTGAATCGGGATTTCTATCACTTTAATCTTTTAACAATTCTTTTAATCGCTATACTTAGAATCTAAGGAATAGGATAGTGAACAATACTATTGGAAAGGCATCAGGTACTTTCTTTAAAGATATAAGCCACAAGATGAATGGTGGCCATAACAAAGAAAATTAAATGGTTTTCAAGATAAAGGATAGTAAGGCCAAGAAGTGGAAGCCTAAGAAGAAGGTGCAAGCTCAAGGTGTAGAGGTAATCAAGATAAATACATAAAAAAGGAAGTCAACTCTTGATGTTGTCTGACAAGATGAGGAGCCTATTGATCAAGTATAATAAATTAGAGGTAATTTATGTAAACATCTTATCTATGAACCTATTGGCATGATTTATATCATGTCACAAATTACTATTAAAATTTAGTTGTTTGAAATATTTATATAGAGGAACATAAAACTAAAGGCCTTTCTTGGTTGAAGGAGGGGGGGGGTTGGGAATAGTACTATCATTAAAGGAGTGACATCATCAGGATAAGAAGCACAAGTTGTCATAAAAGATAATGAAGATAAAGGAGTCATATCCCAAATACCCCAAATGAGTTTGGATATTTCATCTATAGCTTACATTAAGAATATTAACCCTTTCTTCCTTAGCTTGATTCTAAATGGAAAAACCTTGAAGAATTGCATTATTGATTTAGGAGCTTCTATTATTGTAGATACTAGATAGGGTAGATGTAGATCCATATATTCTAGAGAATTATTTGTTATAGGTACAATTGATGCACTACTACATATGTTGGCTACTTCGCCTAATGTTGACTTAACCATGAGTGTCCTAGTAGTTGATATTCATCTCAAATATGGAATGTTGCTCTCAAGAAAGTCGAGTATTACAATGGGAGGTAGCCTATAATGTGACTTTTCTTTTGCCACATATCACATTAAGGACATAGTGATCAAGGTTAATAAATAACCAAAGGGTTATTCACATGATTGAAGACAGTATTGATAGTGATTCTACATGTTTCTTAGATATTGAAGTGACACCTTCCTGGCTGAGATTGATATTCAAGAAATTGAAAAGACTATCCCATTGATGTCACAAGAAGTAGTAAAGTCCATGGACTCACTGAATGTTTGGACCATGTATTTGATGGGGCTAGTTCCAAAGAAGCATTAGCGGTTGAAGTGGTTTTTATCTCTCTAGAATAGAACACATTTAGACATTCATTTACCTTGAATTTTACCTATACAAATAAAATAGCAGAATATAATTCACTTCTTCTTGGGTTAAAAGTAGTTGCAAATCATGGTATTAAAAAATTGCATGTTATTGTTGATTCTAAGTTAGTGGTTTCTCATATTAAGGAGGCATATTGATGAAGGTACGCTTTGATACCACTTGATGAGGGTACAACCCAAGACCAAGATGAATACCACAAGAAAAGGAGAATATTATTATCTAAAGTGATATGCTATTACATTTAGTACAACAAAAAAAAACCCAATAATGTTCCCTAGGGGCCTTTCAATGTTGTTTGATTCTAGAGAAAAGCCCTCCTCATAGTACCTTCTCACAAACTCCACAAAAAATGCATTTACAATGCCAAAAGTGACCTTAAGTAACCTGAATTAGGTTTAGGATCAGGAATACATTTTAGAATATGTCATTTTGAATCCACTACCAAAAGAGAAGGTTCTATAAAACATGTCAGACATTGGTGTAAAATTAGAAGAAACCAAAAATGGTAGTCCAACTTCCAAGAGGCACAACTTTTGATATAGGACTCTGCTTGACAAACTGTTAATATTTATGGAAAGCTCTCCAAGCACTCTATAGCCCTATAGATGAGCTTAAGTCATCCCCCATTTTTTGGTCCTGTACAAGGCCATTTGGTGCCTCAAATTTGACTTTGAAGAACTCTTAGGGGATCTACAGGCAATTTAGAAGTACAATAACTTTCAAACCCTAAAGCCTTTCGACTTGATTCCTTTTCTGGAGTGCTTTAAATTACAAGTATAATCATCCCTCTAGCTTACACCCTCTAACACATCATAAATATGGCTTGATTATAAAATAACCTATTTTCTACATTGGCACATATCCCAAGGTGCTCAAAAATTCCAACCCAAAAAACCAATATGTTAGTCTCAGAATGGTTTTGACATTTGAGTGCCAACACACTTAACCACTTTCTACATTAAAGCTGAGCAGCCTTAAGGTATCGGGTGATCTTAAGGTCCCGAGTGAAGATCAAGTGCCGAGTGACTTCAAGTGCCAAGCATGTTACATGAGCCGAGTGATATTCAAGTGTCGAGTTACAGATGATGTTGATCAAAATAAAAATGCAACAGGAGCCGAGTGAGATAGTTTTGTTACATGTTAAAAGCATCAAAAATTAGTAAGTGTTGAGTAACATAGAATGAACATATGAGTTTGTAACTTCACTAATTCAGATGTAAACTATTTTTATGGCCGACATTGAAGGATCTAGAAGGATCAAATAGATAAGATCAAATCTTTTATTTTTCCTATGCAAACTACATGCAGCCAATTAAAAAAATGAAGAAGGCATGCAACGAATAACAAAAGTGCAAGGAATGAAAGGGAAATAGAGAATCAGTATGGATCGTAGATACACACCTAATCCTAAGTCTTCAAATGTCTTTAGAAGGAAGATGAAATCTCATTGTCTTATGAATGGATGAAGGAGTGTATGGGGAAAATATAATGGAGTTCATAGTGAAGAGTAAAAAAACTTAGAGGAAGAGAGCATCAGTTAGACATTCAGTTAATTAGAACAAAGCAAGGGATACGAAAAAATATCACATCTTAGAGGATCACAATCAGAGAAAGTAGATCAACTGCCTGTATTTAGCAATCAAGGATTGTAAGCTATTAGGTTTATTAGACCTAATACTCTGTAGCCATTGTATTAGAAATGAAACCCTATGTTGATAGGTTAGCTTAACAGCTATTTTGTAGATCCTTTAAAAAGGTGATTAAATCCTTTAATAGGGTAACATTTCATGTAAAGTGTTTGTAAATCCGTTAACTAGGTCACTACTGACATAGTGTAAAGCCTTTATCAGGGCAAGCTTTTAATTGGGCAGACCATTAAAAGTGGTTAAACATTATTGCTGTAGTGATTTTGTGGGTATCATCCCCACCCCAGTTTTACCTTCTTATTCCTGGAGGGTTTTTGGTTTACCAAAATCTCAAGTGTTATGTGGTGATGCATGTTTGTTTCTCATGATTTTTTAATGTTTATATGCATGCATGTTAATTTCAGCTATATGTTACTAAGGATTTAAAATAGGCTAAAGGCTAGTACTTCTGATTCACCCCCCCTCTCAGAAGCATTCTTCCCATTAAGACATCCCAAAAATTGGTATTAGAACTTTTGGTTCTCACGAGGAGAAGCCTAGCAGCTTGGAGGAAAAGATTTGAAGATGAAATTTTTCAAACTTGGGAAGATCATTAAGAACCAGGTGATAGATGTGCATCTCGCTCTACACAAGGTAGAGGAAGCTAGAGAGGAATTAAGAAAATCCTTGAAAAGAAGAAAGGAGATAGCCATAGCTGAAAATGATATAAACTATAGGGAGATTGATACCACACAAGTGTTTTCCAATGGAGACTATAAAGAGTTTGATGCAGCAATAGCAGAACTGATGGTGAAAAATAGAGTTCAAGTAGAAGAGATAAGATCTCTCAAGATGGAACATGAATCACAGGGCATAATGTTATGTGAAATCACTAAACAAAAGAAAAGAGTGGTTGAGGATAGAGTCATGATGGAAGATGAAAAAAGGAATCTTGCAAATAGACTTGAAGAAAAATGTACTGAATTAACAAGGATCTCAAACATGCAGATGGATACACTTGCCCAAATGATGAACCTTCATCATGAACTCAATATGAAAGATATTGAGGTCTCTACTTTAAAGATGTAGAATGAACAATTATAGAATGAATTGAATAGAGAAAAAGAAACAACAGAGAATCTCAACAAGTCAAGTGAAGCTATCAAGTATTTTGAGCAATTACTAAAATCCCCAAGGTCCAGCCATGACACTCAAGGATTAGGATATACTAGCACTAAAGAATGAGAGTCATCCTAGATTGCAGAAGAAAGAAATAAAAAAGGTAAGAACACAAAACCTACCTATCATTTATGTGGTAAGACAGGACATACCTCTAATGTATGCAGAAGCAAGAATGCCCATAAGCATGATAAGCCTAAGAGTGCAAGCTATTGTCATAAGTGCAAGAAGCAAGGACATCAAGCACATGAATGCAAACCAGGACTATCAAGACACCAAGATTTGAAGGTCATTGCTACAACTGCAATAAATATGGACACAAAGCCTTTGAATGCATATCAAAGCCTATGTGGACACCAAATCAGCATGCAAGAAGGAACAACTATGTAAACCATTACAATTGGGACTACAATGTTGGAAATGATTGAAAAGATCATGAATGAAGAGTAATGGAACTAGTAAAGAATGTTTTCAATCATTATTTTGTCATTGATTTCAAACTTGCTACTTGTAGGAATGACAATTGCTTTAGTGATCCAAATACTATCAATTGATTGATTGACAAGTAGGTGGCAATCAATAAGATGTAACTAGAGTAGCTAGAGAAAGGTTGAAGTTATGATGTTGTAATGAAGTATAAGGATCAGCTAAGACATTGATGAAATAGTGTATTGATGACATACTCTAAGAGGTTGGACACACTAAGACATATCAAAGATGTAAGTTTTAACTAAGTCATTTGTAAAGCCTAACTAAGTTCATTGGAGAGAGTAAAGCAAGCTAAGTTAGAGCCGAGAAGATTCTTAGTTGAAGCTAAGCAAGTTTAACTTTAGTGTGTGCTAAGTGATATTCAGGTGTCAAGAAGACTTCAGGTGTTGAGTGAAGATCAAGTGCCGAGTGACTTCAAGTTCCAAGTAAGATATAGGTGCCGAGTGATATTTAAGTGTCGAGTCTTCAAGCACTAAGGAAAGTAGAAATGTTATAGGTGCCAAGTGCCGGTAAAATAACAATAGAAGCTGAGTAACATAGAACAAGCCGAGCATCTATAAATTAATGATGCTGAGTTGCTGCATTATTTCTTAAAGTCAAAGATTTGCTAGATCAATAGCGATAAGTTTGTTACATCAAATTTTGTGAATTAGTTGGATGATAAGGATGATGAGTAGATATCATAGAATTTTATGTAAACCATGCAAACCAATCTAGGGTGAATACTAATGGATTTATCATGAAGTTTCTAGAAGAAATAATTTGGAGGGAAAAGAATACCATTTTCTCAAGATCAAATTAAGATTTGAGTGGGAAATGAAGAACAGAACACCTTTATAAGGAGTTACAGGTTAGAGATCAAATGTGCATGCATGAGAGGGAGTTGTTTATAAAGTATGATCATGCAAAGAAGCCAAGAGGAGTAATAATAGAGTAGCAAGAATTTGAGTCGATCAAATGGTCATGGAGTGTATTGGCATAATGAGTGGAAGAACTCAAGGAGATAGATCTTGAAGGGTGAACAAGCTATCAACACTACAAGGGAGCAAAGCCAAGCAAAGAAAAGGACTGAAGAGTGATATGAAATCTGTAAGGTTGAAGTTGTGATCTGTATCAAGTCAAAACCCTTCTAATACTTTCTTACCATTGTATTAGACATTGAAACCCTACATTGCTAGGTTAGCTTACCAGCTAGGTGGATAAGCCTCAGGAAAAGGATAAAAAGATCCCTAGGAGAAGGATAAAGAGATCTCAAAAGAAAGATAAAGAGATCCTTAGTAGAAGGATAAGAGATCCTTAGGAGGAGGATAGGAGATCCTTAGAGAGGGATGAAATATTCTTTTGAGAAGGTGACTGTAAATCCCATAGACTTGGGTGAGCCTAACAACTCTATCTAAATCCTTTAATAGGGTGACATTCCAAGCTGAATGTTCTTAAGTCCTCTAACAAGGCACAATCCTAATAGGGTGTAGAAATCCTTTAATAGGGTCACATTTAATAGTGTGATGTAGCCTTTAATAGGGTAGGCCTTTATCAGGGCAGACCATCAGAAGTGGTTGAAATCAATTGCGTAGTTATTCTGTGGGCATCATCTCCACCCCAATTTTTACCTTCTTATTCTTGGAGGGTTTCTAGGTCATCAAAATTCTTTGTGTTATGGTGTGATGCATGTTTACTTTTCATGACTGTTTAATGTTTAATTGCATGCATAATAAGTAAGAAGAAGCACAACACTTCTGATTCACTCTTGTTTAATTAGAAAGTTTGAATTGGACATCATTGGACCTTGGATAACTGATTCACCCCCCCTCTCAGTTGTTCTAAAGAATTCTAACATCAAAATACAAGGCAAATATATCATTATTATTAGGAATATGGACATATCCCTGAAAATTGTATAAGGACACACTTCAGAGGGAATTATAGCAAGTGGCTACGTTAAACTACTTGTTTTAGTTGCTTGAAAATTGGTCATATTTGCATAAACTGTCCTACAAGGTCAAAAGCACCAAAAACTAAAGCCAACAAAAGAAAAGAAAATATTGATGTTGAAAAAATAAGAGGACAAATGAATAAGACTTGGAAGAAGAAAGATGAGTGTAGCACATCAAGTGAAGGGATCACTTCACCCAATGGGTCAAGTGATCACACTTCATCAAACTAAACATGAATAGATGCATGGGATTGATATACAAAGGTATATTATACACCAGTCCCAAGACAAAGAAGTACTAAAAAGAAGAAATCAGCATAAGCAAAGATGCCAAGTCATAATATGAAGATTCTTACAAAACTGTCGAGTTCCTAATAGTGACCGAGTTGATGACTGATGCTGAGTTGAGTAACTTTAATGGAAGTTGAGTGAAGTGGAAATGTAGTGCAAGTTGAGTAATGTTAAAAATCCTTCAGAAGCTGAGTGGGCAGTTGAGCATTCAATGCGATGGAAATAGGGTATATTATTGCAATTTTAATCATTTTTCTTCATCGTAAATGAGAAGCAAAGAAGACAAAGAGAGCGGAGTGACTTCATAGCAGAGAATCTAGTATTCCAAGTAGATTCCAACCTCTTATAATGCATTTTCATTAATCTTGAGGTATTTTTGTTTGTGTCGAGCTACACAATTTCATATTTATTTGTAAAGAAAACCCTAGTTTGCACAAATGGCTTCAAGTTCTAAGAAAACCCATGACAAAGAGTTGTTTGAGGTCTAGCTAGTATCTAATGAGGTTAAGCAGCCTGATTTCCATCCGATCCCTGAAGTTACATATAAGAAAAATCCCACTGGAGCCCTTTCCTGCATACTTGTGAAAGTTGTAATGTTTCAGGACGTAAGGAGATGCTATAACTGTAAGATAGGAGCCATAGGAGATATGGAAATAACAGAAGCCCAAGAGAAGTTGTGTGTTGATGGAGTTTTGAAGAATGAATATAAAATTACTGAGAGGAAGAGTTTAACATGAGCTTTTGGTTTTCCAACTGTATTTAAGACATAATGGATTAGACTTGTGTTAAGCAGAATTCATGATGGTAGTCCATGGTTAGAAGATGTCCCCATAAAGATCACGAAAGGAATCATTCATAGGGTAACTAGATATCCTACCCTAGATCGGTACAAGATCTTGAGAAGTGATTCCAAGGAGGTTATTGAGAAAAAAGTACATGCCAAGTGGAGTAAAAGAGGAATGACAATTGACACCATTCAAGATCCTCTCATTGAATTTGATGTTAGAGTTATTGCTCATAAATTCTATCAATCCAGTAGACTCAATAGTGTGCCTTGTATTGCAGTAGATGTAGGCTAAAAATTGGTGAAAAAGGATCATACTTATGATCTTGCAGAGCTGCAACTACAAAAAATTAATGAAAACTTAGTAGCTATAAGAAGGACAAAGGGTTCCCAATGATAATTTGGTGCAATTTTAGTTTGTATATTCTTCTATGTTTAGAATGAATTTCCTTCTTTTGGAAAAGTTGCATGGAGAAATAATAGAAATATCATAGCCCAAATTTAAGAATATATAGAAAAAATGGCAAAAAAATTTGACACACTGATGACATGTTATTTTGAAGATTTTAAGAAATCAATGAAGCAAAGACTTAGGATTCCAATTTCTTTAGTGGAGAAACATGTAAATGATGTTTTTTTTCTTTTAGATATTGACTATACCTATGTACAAGCCATCATGCCAAGAGTGAGATGGTTAAGGCCTCTTGGTTATGAGATCAACATAGATAAAGCATCTACAGCAATAACTGCATTATTGGCAAAAGAGATAGAAAAAAGTGCCCCAAACTTTGGCACTTATGATGTGGTAAGGTCAAAGGTGGATATGGAGTTAAAGTTTTCCTCCACACTTAAGAAAAAGGATAAATTGGTTAAAAAGCTAAAGGCAAAACTTGGTGAAGGCACAATAGAAGGGTATGAAGAAGATGAAGAAGTAGAAGGAGATGAAGAAGAGTAAGAGCAAGGACCACCTGCATTAACCTGAGGCATGGGTGAAGATTTTGGAGAAGAGGAAAGTGCAGAGAAGGACCCACCCAAGGCTAAGCCTAAGAAAAGGAAAGCAAAGAAGAAACCAGTTGCACGGCCTAAGGCACAGAAAACTATGAGAAAACCTAGCCCAGTAAAGCCAATTACAAGGGTAGATACGAGGGGAATAGCCAAAGAAAAAAAGGAACAAGAAAAGAAGAAGGTAATAGAGCAATGTGGGCCTACAAAGTAGAAGAGAATAAAGTTTATTGCACCATAGGAGTTAGAGGAAGAAGAAATAGAATCTGATGAAGAACAATTTAGAATGGTAAGATGCTCCACTTCATCTAGAATAGAAAGAATTTGGAATGATATTAGAGATAATGCAGATTTGTCTAGTCTTAAGACCATAGAGTTCAATAAGTTGTCTATAGAACAATAAAAAATAGTTGAGGAGTCCATCTACACTATGATGGAAAAGTTCAAGACTACTCCACTTGAACTTAATGACTCAATACCCATGGAGCTAAGCACATTAATTGAGAATAAGTGGCATTGTTGCCTCAAAATAGAAAAGGAAATAAGAGATTCATGTTTGGCTCATGTAATTCCAAACCTTACAAAAGGTCAAATCAGTAAGGCAAGCAAAAAATATGCAAGAAAATTTGTACCTAAATATCGAGCCTTTAGTATCCTGTAGAATCAAATTGAAGATGTTGTCAAAAAGTCAACACAAATATGGAAGGTAATCTATGGATTGACTATAAGAAAGGAGGGAGAAGAGGACCCTTTTGAAGGGAGAAATGAAGAAGAAGATATTGATGAAAGTGAAAAAGAGGAAGATGTGCAGAAAGATGCCCAAGAAGGTGAACAAGCAACAGTTGAGGAGCAGCAACAAGAACAGAGTGTCCAAGACACCCAATTGCCACCACCTAGTCCTCCACATATTGCAACTACACCTGAAGAATCTATAATAATAAAGGATGTTCCTGACACCTCTTCTCAGAACATCAATCCACTCATTGCAGAGGATCTCAAGAAGATTCTTCACCAAACAAAATTGCAATCATAGTTGTACAGTAGCCCTATTTTGGTGAGTGTAGAGGAATTGCAGAAGGAAGTAGCTGAAACTAACAAGGAAAAGGTGAATCCACAACAACCACCTTCACAACTTCCTATAGCTACTAGTACTCAACCTAAAGAGCATGAAGTCAAAGATACAACTACTAAGGTTGACACTTCAGTAAGTATACCTGCAAGGGAGACAGGAAAAGAGAAAACTAGATAGAAAGATACCTCTATATCTATAGCACAAACACAAGGTGCATTTCCTAAGATAACTATCATTGATCAAGGTAAAAAATAATAGGACAAGGAAGGGGAGAGCCCTAAGGAGAAGGAGCAGCAGGCAATTCAACCATTGGCCAACTTGCCTAGAATAGGGACTCCCATTGAAACTCCACAACAGCTGAGTTGTATAGTCCCATTGCAGATATTTGTACCAGGCTCAAGTTCTACCAAGGTTGCAAGGGAACTTCACTATGGAGACCCTAATCTTGATGAAGAGATAGTCATTCCCAGGTATGACTTTGACACCATGACCATTGCCCAAATGCCTGAAGTGCAAGAGGCACTTGAAAGGAAGAAGAAGCAAGAGGTTCTTAGGAATGAGTACAAATAGAGGCAAGCATTAGTAGAAATTAAGGATATATTTCTAGATGCTTTTAATTTATAGGTACCTGATGAAACAAAGCCCATAATGGAGAAACTAGCCAATATAGTGGACCAGGTACAAAGTGAAGACCAAGAGACCAATGTAAAACTAATGGAATGGTCTGAAAAGAAATTTCAAGGGAAAGTAAACAAGAAAATTGCAAATGAAATAGCACTATCACAAGTTGAACAAGCCAAGAAAATTGAAAAGGTCAAACAGGTAGAATATATTCTCATTGTACAAAAAGTTGCGTGACTTCTCATATTTCACACAAGAGACTAGCTAGAGGATAATTAGCTTGGAGAGGAATTTGAATATTTCAAGCATGCAGCTACCTAAGGATCTAGCTCAAAGTGAGAAGCATTTTGCTCAAACTCTTCATACTTAGAAGGAATTGACTAAATTGACAATATAAGAGAGCACCATCAAAGCTAAATTGTGATAGCTTCAATCTTCCATCACCCCACACTTGGAAATCCTCCATAAGGAACAAGCCTATCCAGAAAATGTTCTAAAGAAAGACCCTAATTTTTCTACTTTAGGTGGTCTTGTTCATCTTTCTATAGAGACTACCATCTAGTACAAATCTCTTGAAATTGCTTTGAGTAATTGGGATGCTTCTCTCAAGATGATTATGGAGGTAAATAGTACATTTTTGGAAAAATATGGTCTTAACCCTTAGAACCCTTTGACATAAGTGTCAAAAAAGGGGGAGATAAAGAGAATGGGGTAGATGAGAAAAAGGGGGAGATATAATGTTATATCAACATTCAGGATGAGACATATTCAGCACAAAAATTTTGCTTACCAAGAGAGAATAGATAATGGCACAATCAACTCAGGAGGAGTTACAATAATTTTTCAATTAGTGAATGTACTCATAAGGTCAGATAAATAATACTTAGTTAAGTGTTTTTGAAACTCATGTCAAAGGGGGAGATTGTTAGTCTCAGAATGGTCAGTGCCAACACACTTAACCACTTTCTACATTGATGCCGAGTAGATTTTAGGTGTCGAGTGATCTTCAGGTGCTGAGTGAAGATCAAGTGTTGAGTGACTTTATATGTTGAGCATGATATAGGAGCCATGTGATATTTAAGTTCCAAGTCACAAATGATGCCGAGAAAAACAAAAATGCAACAAGAGCTGAGTGAGATAGTTTTGTTACATGTGTCGAGCATCAAAAATTAGTAATTGTTGAGTAACATAGAATGCGCATGAGTTTGTAACTTCACTAATTTAGATGTAAACCATTTTTATGGCCGAAATTGAAGGATCTAGAAGGATCAAATAGATAAGATCAAATCTTTTATTTTTCCTATGCAAACTACATGCAGCCAATTAAAAAAATGAAGAAGGCATGCAACCAATAACAAAAGTGCAAGGAATGAGTGGGAAACATAGATTCAATATGGATCATAGATCCACACCTAACCCTAAGTCTTTGAATGTCCTTATAAGGAAGATTAAATATCATTTTATTATGAATGGATGAAGGAGTGTATGGGGAAAATATAGTGGAGTTCAGAGTGAAGAGTAAAAGACTTAGAGGATGAGAGCAACATTTAGCCATTCAGTTGATCAGAACAAAGCAAGGGATACAAACAAATATCAAATCTTAGAGGATCACAATCAGAGAAAGTAGATCAAGTGCTTGTATTAAGCAATCAAGGATTGTAAGCTATCAGGTTTATTATACTTAATACTCTCTCATTGTATTAGAAATGAAACCCTATGTTGATAGGTTAGCTTAACAGCTATTTTGTAGATCCTTTGAAAAGGTGATTAAATCCTTTAACAGGGTAACATTTCTTGTGAAGTTTTTGTAAATCTTTTAACTAGGTCACTATTGACACAGTGTAATGCCTTTAATAGGGTAGACCATCAGAAGTGGTTAAACATTATTGCTGCAGTGATTTTGTGGGTATCATCCCCACCCTAGTTTTACCTTCTTATTCTTCCAGGGTTTTAGGGTTACCAAAATCTCAAGTGCTATGTGGTGTTGCATATTTGTTTCTCATGATTGTTTAATTTTTATATGCATGCATGTTAATTTCAGTTATATGTTATTAAGGATTTAAAATAGGCTAAAGGCTAGTACTTTTGATTCACCCCACCCTCTTAGAAGCATTCTTTCCATTAAGACATCCCAACACAATAGTGGAACTATGAGAGTTGGAATCTCTATTTATCCCATTTGGGTATCTAGAAATGAAAAGCCATTAAACAAAAACTAACACTAAGCATATTTTTGGTTGATACATGATTGCCCTTACACCACTAGATGCTCCTACATTAGACACCCAGTGTAGATTGAAAAGTGGCCCTATCACTTTATAGCTGGTAGAGGAAAACCCAAATGGGAAACCTCTATTGCAGATATCCAAGTTGAATCTTCTACTGGTCATCCTTTGCACATTACTAGTTATTCCTCATACTGCCTATTTCTAGTACTCTGGCCCACACAACTATCCAAGATTTCTTCAATCTCTTCCTTCTCAGAAGTAGGAATTGGACATGACTCCAACATAAAATCCTCATCTGCACCATCATCAAGATATTCTATTAAGTCTTCAATATTGAAAATAGGAGAAATGTGAATCCCATCTGGCAACTCCACCTCATATGCATTTCCTGAGTCACGTTTCTTAAAAATTTTGTAGGTGCCAAATTTCTTCATCTTTAGCTTGTTGTAGGTACCCACTAGAAATCATTCCTTCCTCAAGTATACCATAACCAGATCCCCAACTTGGAACTCCTTATGTCTCCTCTTTTTATCTACTCTAGCTTTATACTATAGGTTCATCTTGGTAATATGTGCATGTAACTCGTCATGTAGGTTCTTTATATGTTCAAAAAAGTCTTCTATCTTAGCACTTGTCCTCTCCCCTTGCTCTATCTTCCTTAGCTCTAGTGTAATTCTTGCACTACTCTAATACACAATTTGGAATGGTGATCTACCAGTACTTCTGTTCATAGAATTATTGTAAGAAAATTCTACTTGTGGTAGAATCAAATCCCATCCCTTAGTTTTATCTCCTAATAAACACATCACTAAATTGCCCAGATTTCTATTCACTACTTTTGTGTGTCCATCAATCTACAGATGATGTGCAAAACTAAACTTCAATTCTGTCTTCATCTTCTTCCACAAAGTCCTCCAGAAATACCCAAAAAATTTAGTATCTCTATCAAAATAATGCTTTTTGGGAGACCATGTAGCCTCACCACCTCTCTGAAAAAAAAATCTACTGTATGCACTACATCATGAGTGTTGTGGCATGGAATGAAATGTACCATCTTGAAGAACCTATAAACCACCACAAATATTGAGTCTTACCTCTTTGTGTCCTTGTAAATCCAAAAAAAAAAAATCATACTTATGTCCTCCCAAGGCTTTGATGGAACAAGCAATGGCTAATAGAGTCCAGCATTGTGACTAAATTCTTTGGATGTTTGACACACTTGACAATTCTGTACAAAATTCTTCACATCTTGTGACATTTGAGGTAGAAAATAATGTTCTCTAATAATGGAAATGGTCTTATTCTGACTAAAGTGTCCTACCATCCCTCTACTGTGCTCCTCCTTGATCAAGTTCTCCCTCATGGAATTCCTTGGAATACACAATTGACTTCCCATGAACAACATACCATCTTGAATCATGTAATCTAGCCACCTGGTCCTATCTAGAGTAATAGGTTTTTTATAAGCCTTCCACACCTCTAAAAAGTCAGGATCCTCAAGGTACAAATTCTTGAATTCATCAAACCTAACCACTTCAACGTACATTACTATCAGCAACAACTATCTCCTACTTAATGCATCTGCAACCCTTTAGACCTTCCACTTCTATTTTGAAATACAAATGTATAGCTTTGCAGGAACTCTACACATTTCAAAAGTCTTTGATTCAATTTAGCTTGGCTATTTAGGTACTACAATGCCTGGTGATCAATATACAAAATAAATTCTTTTGGCAGTAGATAATGCCTCCATTTCTTTTAAGGCCTAAACTATTGCACAGAACTCTTGATCATAAATATAATACTTCTTCTTTGCATCATTCAATTTTTCACTAAAATAGGAAATAGGATTACCTTCTTCGCTAAACATAGTCCCAATAGCACTGTCACTAGCATTGCAATCCACGTAGAACACATTGTTGAAATCAAGAAGTGCCAACACAGGTTGCTCTGTCACCTTCTTCTGCAATAATTCAAAACTCCTTGCAACTCCTTTAGTCCACTTGAACTCTTTTCTATCTCCCCTCATTATTTTAGTTAGGGGTGCACATATACTACTAAAATTCCTAATGAACTTCCTATAAAAACTAGCCAGACCATTGAATGACCTCACCTCAGTGGTAGACCTTTGAGTAGGCCATTCTAGGATGACCATCACCTTCTTTGGGTCCATTTTGAGACCTTTAGCTGATACAACAAACCCCAAATAGAATAATTCCCTTTAAACAAGGCTACACTTCTTAAAATTAATCAATAATTATTCTTCCCTCAACCTTTCAAGGACACTACAAATTTTCAATAAATGTTCATCCAAAGACTTACTGAAAATAAAAAATATCATCCAAATAGACAATAACAAATTTTCCCAAACTTTTCTTTTGTACCTCATTCATAAGCTACATGAAGGTGATTGGTTCATTGGTCAGTCCAAAGGGCATGACTAACCACTCATATAGACCCTTCTAGGTCTTGAATCTAGTCTTCTAGTCATCTCCCTCTCGTATCCATATCTAATGATAGCCACTTTTGAGATCTACTTTGTGAAATACTAAGCTCCACGCAACCAGTCCATAAGATCATCTATCATTGGCAAAGGAAATCGATACTTGATGGTTATTTTATTTATAGCCTGAGAGTCTATACACATTCTCCACCCTCCATCCTTCTTTGGTCCTAGCACTGTAGGTATTGTACATCAACTTAGGCTCTCTCAAATTAAACATTTCCTCAATAGCTCCTAAACTTGTCTATTTATTTCCTCAGTCTTAGTAGGAGTCATCCTATGAGCAACTTTGTTAGGAAAACTAGCTCAAGGAACTAAATCTATTTGACGACTAATTTTCCTTATTAGTGGAAACCCTTCTGGAACATTATATCGGATGACATCTCCATATTCACTTAATAGACCTAAAACTTCAAGTGGAACTTCAATACTACCTTCCTTATCCTTTCTAGGAATTAAAGCATAACACATATGTTGATGCTTCATGCCATCCAAAAATTTTCTTCCATCAACAAGACATACCCTAGCACTACTACATACCTTTTCAGCCTTCTTTACCAAGGGCTTCAATTTTTGGAGAACTCCATCCTTTGTTAGATAGTATGTATTTACATGACCATCATGTACAACATGCCTATGAAAGTACCACGAACTTCCCAACAATAAATCATAGACATCCATTGGGATGATGTGATAGAGAGCCTTGTCATGGTAACTCCCAATCTTGAACTTTACCAAACATTTCTCACTAACCAGGACCTTAAGTTCATCCTACACCCAAGCAATTTGATAGGGATGGGGGTATTTCTCTGTCTTGAGCTTTAGCTTTGAGACCATATCCTCTGACTCCAAGTTGTCAGTACTTCTACCATCAACAATCACATCACAACATTTACCCTTGCACTTGCACATAGTACGACACAAACTTCTCCTTTTTCCAAGTTCATTCTCACTACTTGATAAGACCTTTCTATTAACTAGAACCCCTCTTCTTTCTACATCCTCTGAATGTGATGACTATGCATCATCATCCACATGATCAACCCTTGCTTGACCTTTAGCTCTCCTATCTACCCTTCCTTGGCATTGAGGGTATTCGTAGGCATAATGACCTTCTTTATTGCAATGAAAATAGGTACCAAAAAAGCCTCCTCTTCCTAAACCTTTTCCATGTCATCTACATCTTCCTCTCTAATCTACAAAGTTTTGATCACAAGAGTGGTTTAGACCCTCATTCCTCTAGTTTTGGCTAGTACCCACATCTTAATTTTTCTTTCAGTTCTCATTTCAGCCTCCAAATAACCTGCCACCACCTCTTCCTCCTTGATTGCACCCTCTTTGCCTTCTTTCAATTTTTTTATAGATTCTCCTCAACTCACAAGGCAAACTGGTATGCCTCTTCAATGCTAGTCATTCTAAACAAACTTAACTCATCCTGAATACTAGGTCTTAATCCATTAAGGTAATGGACAACCTTCTCCTTGTTTTCTTATGCATGCCCCATCCTAATAAGGACTTAGTGAAATTCCTCTATGTCTTCCTGGATAGATTTTCCTACTTTCTTTAACCATTTTATGTTCTTGAACAAATCAAGCTCATAATCAATAGGAATTAACTGCTTGTTTTATTTTTCCACCATGCAACCCCATCTTGTGATTCTCTCCTTTCCTCTTCTATTTCTTTCCAACTAAATCTCTTGCCACCATATTTTTGCATGGCCTTTCATTTTGGACTTTACAAATGTAACCCTATCAAGGTCCCTAATATCCTCATACTCAAAATATTACTCTAGCTCATTGATCTACTAGATCAACTCATCCGAGTTTAGATTTCATGAAAACATGTCAACCTCAATTTTAGTTCTTTTTCCAAGCTTGTAAATGCCCGTAAAAAGCTTCTCCTCTACCTAGTTTAGAACATCTCCATCTCCTTCCCCTTCCTATGCAATATTTTCTTCTTCTTCATTTCCATCCTCACTTCTATCACCTAGGGTAATATTCATCCCTCTATGGATCTACTCTGGCAATGCCTAAACTTGTCTCTAGAGGGCTCTAATTTTAGGAGGGAAAACTTTGGCCCTTCCACCACACTCCCTTTATAGAGGCATATTCTTCCTATATCAAAACCCATAGCTGCACAAGCCTAGTGTAAATTGCCTCATAGTCGGCACTCTGTCTACACACTCAGGAAAACCTACTCTGATACCACTGTGAAGATATGCTCTGATACCACTTGATGAGGGTACAATCCAAGACAAAAATTTACACCACAAGGAAAGGGGAATATTAGTATCTGAACTGATATGCTATTACATTTAGTAAATTGAAAATAGACCCAATGATGTGCCCTATGGGTTTAAAATGTTTTCTAATTCTAGAGAAAAACCCTTCTCATAGTTCCTTCTCCCAAACTCCACCAAAAACTACATTTATAATGCCAGAAATGACCTTAAGTAACCCAAATTAGGTTTAGGGTTAGGAATAAATTTTAGAATATGCCATTCGAAATCCACCACCAAAATAGAAGGTTCTAGAAAATACATCAAAAGTTGGTGTAAAATTTGAAGAATCCATAAATGGTAGTCCAATTTTCGGGAGGCATAACTTTTGATCTAGGACTCTCATTGATGAACTATTTACATTTTAAGAAATCTCTCCAGACACTCTATATCCCTATTGAGGAGCTATGCTCGTCCCCCATTTTTTGGGCCCATATAAGGCCATTTAGTGCTTCAAATTTGACTTTGAACCGCACTTGGGGGTTCTCCAAGCAACTTAAAACTATAATAACTTTCAAACCATAAAGCCTTTTGACCTAATTCCTTTTTTGGAGTGCTTTAAATTACAAGTAAAATCATCCCTCCAACTTACACCCTATAATTTATCATAATTATGGCTCAATTACAAAATATCATATTTTCTACATTGGCACATATCCCAAAGTGCTAAAAAACTCTAAGCCAGAAACCCAGTAGTGGAACTATGAGAGTTGGAATCTTTATTTGACCCAAATGGATATCCAAAAAGAAAAACACATTAAACAAAGACTAACACTAAGCATATTTTTGGGTGATATAGGATTTCTCTTACACCACTAGATGCTCTTGTGTCACATATGCATCGAATAATATGAGATTGAAACAATATAGGAATGTTGTGTGGGATCAGATTGAAGCATTTGTGGGATCACTTGGATGGATAGAAGTAATAACAAAATGGTTGATCTACTAGATAATGTATCCATTAAGCCTAATGACATATCTTTTGCTGGGGTATCCAAAACTAAAGTGAAAAACAAGTCTTTTATCCCTTATAAAATAGAAAACTAGTAGGTGTTTGAAGATGAAAAAGATATTTTGAGGTTTCTTCTAAATGAAGTTAAATACCATGGTTAGGAGTTAGACAATAGTACATTGGTTGAGAGCATAGATGGAAAGGACACTATTTTTGGCCAAGAAATACTACCATTGAAAATAAATAAAGTGCCTAAAGGATTAGTAGTGATGGTGAGTGTTTTTTATAATTAAGATAGAGTTCACTAAGAAGTCAACTTAGACAAGAAACCACAAGAGCTTGAAGAAATCAACCTTGGAACAAGTGAGTCCCCCAAAAAGGTGTATATAGGTAAGACTCTCTCTCTTTCTCTAAGAAAGTCCCTAATTAATTTATTAAAGAAGTTTATACATGTATTTTCATGGTCTTATAATGATCTAAAGGCCTATAGGGAAGATTTATTCCAACATGCCATCCCATTAAAAGAAAATGTTGAGCCTTTTAGACAAAAGCAGAGACTTGGAAATCCTACACTAGCCCCCAAAATATAAGAACAACTTATGAAGTTTAGGGATGGGGGAATTAATAAACCTATAAGACATTCCTCATAGGTATCCAACTTAGCACTACTTAGGAATATGAATGGTGATATAAGGATGTGTGTTGACTTTAAGAATCTTAATATTGCTTCCTTAAAAGATAATTATGTTCTGCCAAACATGGAAGCTATGCTATAGTAAGTCATTGGTTATAAATTAATTTCTATTATGGATGGATTTTGTGGGTACAACCAAGTGTTGGTTGATAAGAAAAAATAGTTCAAAACCACATTTCCCCAAACCATGGGGAACATATGTATATGTTTGAATACCCTTTGACTTAATCAATGTAGGGACTACTTCCCAAATGGCCATGGATGTTGCATTTTCTAAATATATAGATAAATTCATGGTTATCTACCAAGATGACTTGATAGCTTATTCCAGGAAATATGAAGACCATTGCAGACATTTAGAAAAAATATTTTTAAAGGATTTGCAATATGGCATTTTTTTAACCCAAAGAAGTGTACCTTTTGAGTTAGAAAGGGGAAATTGTTGGGCCACGTAGTATCTAAAGAAGGAGTCAAAATTGATCTAGAGAGGGTTGCAGTAATAGGTATACTTCTCAAGCCAAAAAAAGTCAAGGGTATTCAATCATTCTTTGGCCAAGTAAACTTCTTGAGAAGATTTGTGACCAATTTTATTGAGTTAAGAAGACCCATATCTAAAATTCTTAAGAAAGGGGAAGTGATCAATTGGGAAGGTAAACCATCAATTTATTTCCAATAAAATAAGGATACAATAAAGAATGATCTGGTTCTTAGAACACTTCATCATGAAAAACCAATACACATATTTTATTTTTCTTCCTTTCACAATGTTGCAGTAGTTTTATTCTAGAAGAATGAAGAGGGTTTTGAACAACCCATTTCTTTTTTTTAATAACTCACTCCAACCTGCAAAGATAAAGTATGAAATCAATGAGAAGCAAGCATATGTTGTTGTGAAGATTATTAAAGCTTTTAGGTGTTATTTTATAGGAGCTATTGTCATGACATTTTTTCCTAGTTTTGTTTTAAAGGATATATTTTCCCAACATGAAGTGGTTGGTATGAAGTGTAGATGGAATAATAGAATCCAAGAATTTAACATTGAAATCCAAATTACAAAATTGGTTAGAGGCCAAGGGTTGGCTAAACTAATGGCTCATTCTAACTTGGATGCCAATAAAATGAATGTTGTAGATGAAGACCACATGTCATATACATGTGATATGGATGACTGTGAGTCATATAAGAATTTTGTTTATTACTTAAAAAACATGGAACCTCCACCTAATTTGACTAATAATGAAAGAATACCTATAAATTTTTAGGTTATCAAATATATAATCATTGATGGAAAGCTTTTGTGGAGAAATTTTGAAGGAATACTTTTGAAATGTATTGATCATGAAGAGTCAGAAAAAATACTCACTAAAATGCACTCAGGTGTATGTTGAGGTCATTATATGGCCAAGACTATAGCTCATGAAGTGATGAGAGATAGCTTTTGGTGGCCAACCCTATTCAAGGATGCTCATGCTTTAGTCAAAAAATGTGATCCTTGCTAAAGATTTGCTAGTAGAGTAAAAAAAATTGGGAATACCCCTTTAAAGATAGTAGAAGTTCAAGCATCATTCTAGTAGTGGGGAATTTATTTCTTTGGAGAAGTATAAAATAATTCTAGTACTACTTATTCATGGATTCTAGTGGCAACAAACTACTTCACCAAATGAGTAGAGGCCATTCCTACTAGAAAAGCTACTACAAAATTTGTGAACAACTTCCTGTTAAATAATATAATCACTAGATTTAGATGTCCTTAAAGGATTGTAACTGATAATGGCATGTGCTTTAGGTTAGAAGAGTTTATAAAATTTTGTGACAAGTATGGAATTACAAGATCAACAGTGTCTCCTTATCATGCACAAGGAAATGGGCAGGAAGAATCTACTAACAAGATTTTATTGAAGATTATCAAAAGAACATTGGATGATAACAAGATGACATGGGATTCCAAGATACACCTAGTAGTTTGGGATGTCAAAGTAAAAGTTAAGAAAGAAATAGGTGTTTCACCTTTTGTTTTGGTGTATGGAATCTAAAGAAGAGTGCCTCATAACAACTTGATAGGTCTATACAATTATATCCAAATTTTTGATTAGGATATCATAGATGATATGAAAGAAAGGATGGATGAATTGGTTGGATTAAGTGAAGTCAAGAAGGAAGCCTCTACCAAGAATGCCAAGTTGCAATTATAGCCCAAATACTCATATGACAAAAAGGTTGTTGCAATAAAATTTTAATCAGAATATTTGGTCTTGATCTGGAAAGCTAGAATGGAAGACAAGGGTAAACATGGAAATTTTGACCCAATTTGGCTAGTCCCATATCTAATTCATGATAATTGAGAAGAAGATTCCTATCTTGTTAAAGACTTATCAAGAAATATTCAAGAATTATCGATTCATGGATAATTCTTGAAGAAGTACTTTTGTTGAATGTACATATTTTTCCATGAACAATAGTATAGGTTTTTGTACATTTGTATATTCCTATATATATATTATGTTTTTCATGTTGTGTGTGCACTACTCTCTCTATTATTGTCAGCTATATGTTCTTATTCTGCTAGAGTTTATGAGTCCTCATACGAATATGGATTATTCATCATCCACAAATAGAGCCACTGTTAGCCCTTATTTGCATGCCCCATTGTTTCCAAAGTAGTTCTACAATATTTTTGAAATTTCAATTGTCATATCCCTTTTCTATGGTGGGAAATTTGAAATAAACCCTAAGTGAAAACATCAAATTAAAAGAACTAGTATTAATTTAAAAATATATGGTAGGGTTATTTACTTGTTAGTTGTAAATTTGCATAGAATAGGGTTAACTCTTTAAGTAGTGTCTTTGCTCAACCCATGGTTTCATATTGGTTAGCTCACATCATGTATAAATGTGCTCATTTAACCTAAGTGATTAGTTATTATTGATAACCATTGATCTTCCTTACATCTACAACTCATTATTTCTCAAAATTTGAACATGTTGTTTATTTATTAAATGTGACAACTTTAGATTTTGAAACCTATCCTATGGGACTCAAAAAATGGAGTAATCCTTAGGCATAATCTCATCTCTTAAATCCTATTAAGATCAATTTCTTTAACTTTGTTGCTAAATAAAGTTGTGCATGGTTTAATGAGTGTGACATAGAAAAGTTCTAATGCATAGATAGTGTGGGCCTGTGAAAGGATTCTTGAAATGCTTTGTCATCATTTTCTAGTTGTCATGCCCTGAGTAGTTTTCATCCCTAACAAATCCTTTCTTTTTTGTAGTTTCTTGATCAATGATTAAATTGTAGATCAAGGGTTGTTGCTATCTCGCAAAATAAAAGTGTTCAAGGTTTAAGAAATGCAAGAATGTGAGCTTTTGGCACGTATCTTGGTGGGGCCATTACATTGAAAATTTTGAAGAATGAGCTCTTTTTTTAGCCATAGATTAAGATGAAGTTCTATAGTAGTCATATTCTTACAAAAGAAACATGAAGAGTTTTTAACCAAAGAGAAAATGTGAAGGAATGACACATTGAGTTAGTAGGCCTAGTTTGTATTGTAAGTTTCAAAAGGAATGATGTCAACATGAAGTGTTAGGTGCATATTTTGATTCTCTTTTAGTGTTATGCATAAAAAAATTAAAATATTTATCTAGTCATCAAATCAAAGGGTGATCTATGCTTCTCTATGTCTCTCAGAAGAATGATGTTCAGGTTTTAACTAAAGCAAGAATGTGAGGAATCATCACATGTCTTAGTGGGTCAATTTTCTAAATAGTATATTAAGAAAGCATGGTTATTTCATGATTGTTTGATGCATGGCTAATACAAGGGTTGTTGCGATCTCACAAAATTGAAGTGTGAATTTTTTAATGAAAACAAAAATTGCTAGAAGCTAACACATATCCCACTAAATAAAAGGGTGATACAATATAAAATTTAAATCGTAGCCTTTAGATTTCTTGTGCATCAATGACCAGTTTTCAAATTCTTTGACCATTAGAGAATTCATTTTGTTTCAATGCAACCTAATTTGAATTAATTTGGCATAAAGTTTTTAGTTCATTCCATGATTTGGTTCGACATAAAATAGAATTGGAGCAGAATAAATAGAGCCTACATTTCTGAGCCTTCATATTGCAAATTATTGTAAAAGAGCTTTCTTACTATGATCAGAGGTTTGTGAGTAAGTGCCCTAACATTTTCTATGAATATTTTTTCTATTTAAATTATTTGAATTGATGAGATGCCTCCACAAATGGAATTTTCTACAAAAATAGACTAGCAACACAGGAATGTGCATGGTGATTTCCTTGAACAATTGTCTACTTGAACAAACAAAACTACGAAGGAAAAAGAATTGGTTCCAAAGAAACCTAGAATAAGGATCAATGAGGGTTTCTATGAAAAATGCAATGGGTTGAGTGATGCAAAAACATCAATGGCAGATTTGTAGTTGTTCAAGAAATGTTTTTCGTAGAGAAACCATGGTATTCTACTAATCAATGTTTGGAAATTTGGCATTGGAAAGTTGGTCATGCCTAGTGTCTTCATGGATGACAATCTACTGACAATGTTGGAAAAAAGATATGATCTAGTCCTACAAGTTGTGAAGAACCATTTGGGGGATAACTTGTTCAGGGTGATTACTAAGGTAGTCAGAGAGGTTTTCATGTTAAACCCATAACTTTACTCTGCATGATAAGATTTTTTTTGATGATTCATAGACTAGGTATGATGATTAGAGAATATACCTTTAAGGGGGGACCACAATAGGAGCATTTTATGAAGCAACAAGAATCCAAGGCTACCCCTACTGGAGGAAATTTGGATCCCTACAAATAACCACATAGTGGAAACACATCAACAAGATACACCATTTGATACCAAATGCAACTCTTTATTTATAAAATAACTATTTGTAAATGCAATGTGCTAGGCTATAAGACTTTTTAGGTTTTGGTCCACTATAATAGTAATTACAAAAATAGTTATGAAATATCCTCAAGATCTAACTCAATCCCATTCTAATCTAGTCCACATCCACACCTTGGTAGAAAACCTCAAGGAAATCTCAACTTGTGCTTGTAAGCTCACCAAGAAATCTCTTGGTTTACCAAGCCTCGACTACTGGCCCTTCTCAAAGTTCTCTCCTACACTTCATCCTTATCTCTAAGATAGATGAATCTACTATCTACTACCTTAAGACTCCACATAACCCCTTACTTATACCCAACTAAGCCACAAGTCTACCTAATCCATTGAAAATTAAAATAAATCCTTACATTAAATATTTACATAAGCTACAAGTCAACTACAACACTCATTAACTACCCACAACACAAATTAAATGCTAAAAGTTGGCCCATGGACAACTCAAGAACCATAGGAACCAAGACAAAATTGAGTGTTAGAGAAAACCATGTTGAGTATCAATATTCCACCAGACATAACTAGCCAAGCCAACTCAAGCAACACAACAACCAAACCATGTAAACAAAACTGGGCTCACAAGTATTTGTTGAGTGCCTTCAATAACTAAGCAACTTGGGTAACACTACTACCAAGTTTCTTCTTTGTAAACTGAGTCCCTTCAAAGATTGAGCAATGTGAGCAACACTACAACCAAGCTACACTGAGCTCCTAATGTGTACCAAGTTACCTCAAGCATCATTGAGATCCTTTGATGATCAAGTGCCCCAAAACTATTTCGAGCTCATTCAACAACTGAGAAACTCCAGGATCATCAAGTCCATTCATCCACTAAGTTCTCAAACAAGAACTATCGAGATATGACTGAGTAAACTCCACCAATCTCCTCTTAAATTGATTATCAATCCAAGCACCCTCAGAAGAAATTACTAAGCTATTGGAATACTTTAGAATAACTGAGAGTGGGAGGGGTGAATTAGTTATCTAAGGTCCAAATATATAAATAAAACTTTTGAAAGCTTACTCAACCCATAAAACATTTATCATCATGCATGCATCCATAAGATTATGCAATCACTTAGATCTTGTAGGTTACTATTAAATCAACTTGCAAAAATGTAAACATGAAACATAATAGATTCAACAACACACTTGACACAATGATTTGCATGGAAACCCAATTTGGGACAAACCACCAGTAACATGCTACTCTTTTTCACTCTTTTGAAGTGATGCCCTATGAAAGGCCAACCCTATTAAAGGTTACAATACACACTATTAAATGTGATCTTGTTAAAGAATTTCAATCACACTATTAGGAGTGACCCTTGTTAGAGGACCTTAGACCATTCACTTGGAATGTCACCCAGTTAGAGGATTTACAAATTATTGTTAGGTCAACCTTAATCCAAAGGAATTACCCTAGTCTAATACAAATTATTAGAGAGTAATAGTAAGGCTTGATCTGATAACAACTTACAACTCCATTTGCAAATTACTGATCTCTATGCCAGTCCTCCATTATACTTGGACTTTACACATTTTAACTCTAATAGCTTGTTCACCCTTTAAGCATTCATATCTCTAAGACTTCTTCCTTAGCATGCTAATGTAGACTCTTCTCTTAGGTCACTAGATGAAGCAAAACCCTTGACTCCTTGTCTTCCTTATGTTCTTGCACATGACAACCCTTGCTTCTGACCAGACATTCCTATAAATAGGAAATTAAGGTATATTTCCACTCATTCTCCATCAATCCTCTTTGAATTCACCTCAAAATATTTTACTTTGAATTATGTTCCACCATATCATCAATCTTATCTTCCACCTAGTTCACACAATCCATGAAAACAAACTTGTCAGCTCATATCCTTTGAATTCATGATCTTTCAAATAATGCAGCCACTTGACATTATCTTTATTTTGATGTTCGACACATACTGTGCTGCTTGACATCCTTTATGGGATCACTTGGCACAAACTAAAGTTTACTGGTGCTTAACATCAACTAAACTTTACTCAGCATTCACTATTTTTCTTGGCATACACTAGAATATACTTTTACTCAGCTTCAACTAATTTTTTGCTTGGCTTGCATTGAATTTTCTTGGAACCTATTATCCACTTAGTCAAGATTGGTAGAAAAAATTTTTTTAACTTGTTTTTCTATACTTTCTTAGTGTAACATTCTTTGTAATCTTAAGTAGATTATCAATACATCATGTTATCATTGTCTTAACTAATTTTTGTACTCCTTTTCATATCACAACTCAAACTTTCCTCTAGGTGCTATTGTTAGATCTTATGATCAAATCCTCTTCATCAATCAAATAAATGATAGTACTTAAATCATATAAGTAGTTTTCTTACTAGAAAATAGTAGGTTTGACATTAGTCACAAAACATTAATTGAAGCATATTGATCATACTTGTATCAATCTTTTCTCAACAATCTCCTTCTTCAATAATCTTCTTCAATCTATTCTTAACATAAACCTTCTTCCTTGAACTCCAGAGTAGCCCCCAAGAAAACCCAAGATGATACTACATAAAAATCCTCAAGTAAATAGAAAAGTTTTTCCCACACTTTGATGTCCAAATAAACATCAACAACCATCTTCATCTTCACCAAAGGCTTCCACTCCAATAGGGACAAGAAAATTAACATGATGATAATCCACATCTGCATCCATTTATCAAACACTAGAACCTGAACCATCTAATTAGCATGCTCACTTCTAGGAAGAAACTAAACATAATGATTCATATATAAAACCTCATTCACATTAGCAACTAGTGAGCCCACACCACCAACAAAAAACTCCATATCAATAGTAATATGTAACTCCTCAACAACATATGACAATGTCTTAACACCAGCAATCTCATTGCTCAAAACAAGATGCTCTGTAACAAATAACTCATCAACAACTGTAATTGGATCATCCATGAAAAAGTGCTCTATAATCTCTATGTCAGACCCAATTGACTAATCAAGAAAACCAACCTCCATCCTACAATCAACAAGGTTCAAAACATCCTCAACAACAACCTCAAGTTTCTCTACAAGTTCTATATCAGACTCCACCATCTAATCAATAAAACTAACATCTTTCATCTCGACCTTGCTATGCCATCTTCTCTCATGAGCAAGTGTTCTAATTGGCTAGACCACTCTCTTCTAGATTGGGAGATTCCAACACCAAAAACATCTACGAAATGCATTCACCATCCCTTCCTTAACTCAGTCAGCCAAACTAGCTTCAAACTGAGAAGACATCTCAAAAAAGCTCCTCTTTACCACATCATAGAGATTCACAATCATCCCAAGGTTCAATCCTCTTGAAGCCATCTCCCAATATCTTTGCAAACCCTCTACAACAAATCATCAATAGATCAATCTCCCCCAAAAAGATCAATATTCCATCTTCACATCCTGCAATCCATTTGCAACTCCTTTCCAATTATAGTTCAAAACCATGAACTGCCACCTCACTATTGGAAATATAAGAGAAGTAACTGAGAGGGGAGGGGTGAATCAATTACTACAAAATAATTCCTAGATCCCTTAGATGTTAGTACAAAATAATCTCTATGAAAACTCAACTTTGCTAGAACTTAGTAAACACACATAAATAGGTTGGCAAGTGCATAACATGAAAATCTTTCAGAAATTATCTCTGATTAATATTACTTTAACTTAGTTGCAGACACATAGGAGAAATAGCATGAACAAACTTGAAATGAAGATTTAATGTGGAAAACCAATTTGGGAAAAGTCACCAGTTGCAACTAGTTAGTGATTTTCACTCTTCTAAAGTTAGCCCTATTAGAATATAACCTTGTTAAAGGTTACAAACCACACTGTTAGGGGTGACCTATTAGGAGTAGCATTTTTAGAGGTCTTTAGACAATTCAATAGAAATGTCACCTTGTTAGAGGTTTTACAAATAGTTGTTAAACTGACTCTATTAAGAGATTTAGATCACTGCTATAATGGTTAGAGAGTAACAATGAGATTACCTAATTCTTTATGCAAGTAAATTGATTATTATAGATCTTAATTATGGCTTGTATACTTTATCCTTCTTGATTAAATGTATCTTTGCATCTCAACAAGGATTTTTTGTTTATCCTTCTAATTTTCTTCCTCTCGGCATCATCAGATCATCAATTATGTTCCACTATACTTCTTCGTCTAATCCTTAACTTGAACTTATATTTATTGTATATGTGAAAATGTGGCCTATGGTAACACACACACTTCAACATGGTCCTTATTAGCGAATTCATCGTGGAATGAACATTGGATTGTTCATCTGAAAATTAGCTAGCAAGGCAACCTGTTGCCTTCTATCTAAAGGGAATTGCTTGTTAGATATCCTCAGATTTGAGGTGTTAAGCAACCAGACCCTCTAAGAATGAGGGATTTAAGAAATGAAATTAATCTAGAATGAGAAATGCATTCTAATCTAAGAACAAGTAAAGGAAACTAGATTAATCATATGCATATTATGTTAAATGAAATCAAGCTAAGGATCCAAATGTATGTAAATTATGAGAAAATGTAAGTAAATGTGAGTATGAATTCTAGCAGAAATTTGATGAAAATTCCAAATTCATCCTCCCTCAAAATGAAGAGATGAGGGTCTCTTAAATAGACTTTCCTAAAATTCATCAACGGTTGAGATTGATTTCAATCAATGGTCAGGATTGAAGATGAAGTTCAGTCACAAAGGAAGATTCCCAAATTAAAGGGAGTTAATTAATTTAATTTGAGTAGAATAAGGAGTTAATTGATTTAATTCCTTTTTGATCAATAGTGAACTGGAAATTTCCCTTTTTGAACTAAAGAGAGATTTTGGTGAGATATTTAATTTAATAAAATGAGATATACTCTCATAATTACCTTTTTTATTTAATTAAATAATTATTAAATTAATTAGAGACACTTTTCTTATTTAATTAAATAATTTCATTTAATTAATTAAAATAGACACATTTATTAAATTAAATAAATTTAATCCCATAGTACATTAGTCTTAGGAGATAATTTAATTTAATAAAGTATAAATACTTTTAAATTAAATTATAATTAAATCAAGTAGGTTTAATGTGACTAATATGAGTACATACTATAGGAATTAAATAAGAAATGTGATGAATGCAGATTAGGGTCTTCTGCATCTGACAATTAAGTCAAGTAGTGAGTAGCTGAATAAGAATTTGCCTAATGGAATAGGTCTTTAGGTTTGGTCAAAAATAGACCAGAATTGGTATCATGGAAATGAGCCAATTTTGGGGTATTACATTTTTCCCCTCTTTGAATGAATGTGCGAGCAGCACGTTCAATTCAAAGAAAATCAAAAAGCATGATGTGAAGATGAGATTGGTTCCAAAGTTGATGACATAGAGACCAATTGATAAGCTTTTAAGGACTATCTCTAGAATAGAGCTTAATCTAGAGAAATCCAAGTAGAGCACCTAGATACCTAAGATTGGTAGCATTTAAAAGACTATTTCCAGAATGGAGCGTAGTCTTTAAGGATCCAAACAGAATGTCTAGATACCTAAAATTGATAAGCATTTAAAATGTTTCATCAGAATGAAGTTTAACCTTTAAGGATCCAGATAGAACACCTAGATACTCGAGAGTAATAGCATTTAGAAGACTATCTCCAAAATAGAGCGTAATCTTCAAGGATCTAGATAGAACACCTAGATACCTGAGATTGAAAGCATTTAGAAGATTATCTCTAGAATGGAGCTTAACCTTCAAGGATCTAGGTAGAACACCTAGATACCCAAGATTGATAAAAGATAACAAGGTCCAATCATAAGTCGTAGAATCATCCCAAAAATGAGGCTTCATCCTCAGGAGAAGGGGTTTAAACTGTCCCAATACTTGTCCATTGAGCTCTGAGAGGAGTTGTTATAAGGTTGATCAATTGATGAAAAGATAAGATAGATGGCAAAGATGCCAGATAGTTGGGAACAAGATGCCCTAAGTGATGAGATGCCCTAAATGATGAGGACATGAGATGGGAATGAGATGCCCCAAGCAATAAGTATTCAATGATGTAATTATCCTGCCCCCTCAGGAGTGAAATCGAAAGATGACACACCAAAATAAGATGTGAAATAATATAGCAATAGATATAGAAGAAATTCGAGTTGTAGCAGAATGTAGAAGAGATCAGAATGATCTAAAGAAAAGTGAACATTTGATTTGAAATTTTTGTAAAGTGGCAAAGACTGAGTTTGGCCAAAAGTTAATCAGATTTAGCCATGGTTGGCTTGAGTTGACTATTTCGAAAAAAGATTTTTTTTGAAAATATGAAGAATGTAGAGATGAAAGGATGCTAAGAATCAAAAATTATTAGAAAGATTTGGGCTGCACAAGCGTTCGATCGTGTCAGTTCCCAAAATTTTAAAATGCATTTTTGAGGCTCTTAGGTGTGTCATATTTTGAATTTGATCTCAAAAATGGATCCAGAACTATCCAATTAGCCAAGGGTGTGATTTTTGCGCAAATCTGAGCACTTTGAAAACTTTGGGTCAAGAGCTATATAAGGTTCCAAGGGGTCATTTTCAATTCATTTGTTCTTTTTGTCTTCTATTGATTTGAGCTCTAAGAGAGAGATGGCAGTTAGCGTGAGACATCATCGATTTGAGTACTCCCAATGTCACAGCCGCCCCGCAGACTATGGACCACTGGTGATTCATCAATTCCCCTCCTTTGTACACTCAATTTTATGCATTTTGAGGTCATTTATTGCATATTTTAGCTTGCTTTTAGGGGGTCAAATCTTTATTCTCGCAAGACCTATCAGCTTTCCTACGAAGATCTTCTTTCTTCATGCAAAGAAAAAGGGTTCGTTGTTTCTTTGCGCACAGTGGGGAGGATCTTTGCATGGGAGACATTAGGTTTCGTGTGAAGAATGAGATCCTTAGTGTGAGGTGATTTGGTTCTCAAGCAAGAATTTCTTTTCTCACGCAGGCAGCTCTTTTTTTGCACGATTATGTGATTCCTTCATGCGAAGCTTTGGGAACTTTGTGTGAAATTTCATGAACTTCGTGCGAAAGTCCATGAAAATCATGCTTTAAAATTTGGTTTTTGCACTCAAAAATTGCATTTCAATTTGTTTTGATGCATCATTTCATCTTGATACTGATTGGTTCTTCTATTGTTTCTTGTTGTGCATGTAGGAGGTCTTTGGTGATGTTGCATTCAGATCACACTATCTACCATATGGAGAGTTATTGCAGAGTCTTGATGATGCTGATTGGGCACACATTGCCCTATTGAGTTTGTCTTCTTTGTGCCAGATTCCAGTTGTGATGGTGAATCATGACCTTCTTACTACCTTGGTAGAGCGTTTCCATTCGAAGATGAACACATTCCATTTGCCAATGGGTGAGATGACCATCACTCCGAAGGACATCTAGAGGATCTTGCAGATTCCCTTTCACGATGCCCGAGTCATCTATGACACAGTGCCCCGAGCAGGGACAGAGGTGCTATCTATTGTTTTTGGGAGAGAGTTATTAAGGGGCAGGGCCATCAATTAGGATGAGCTGATGCACACATATGGACCCATGCATAGGCTAGCATCGGTGCTGGCTATATTTTTGAGCTATTTCCTATGTCCTAATAGAGGACAACATGGTTTGGAGTGTGGTTGGGGTGCCATGCTTCGTAGGATGCTAGAGGCATTTGAGATTTTTGGGTGGGTTCAGTGCATGTTGGCTCACCTTTTTCATGAGATGCACAAGGTTGTCTTCCATGAGAAGAAGACCATAGCAGCTGGAGTTTATGTATTGCAGATCTAGGCCTGGGAGCATCTTCCTGTATGAAGTTCAATTTTTGAGGATTCTAGACAGCCCATGGAGCCCTATATTTATAGATACGAGGGCATATTACCCAGGCCCTCTTGTGTAAGACAGAGCAATGGAGGATACGTCTTGATGACCTAGGATCTATTGTATGGTAACCTTGGCGAGAGACAGAGGATTGGGATGATGCCCCAAGAGAGTTACCATGGATGTTTAGTTCTTGATCTCTAGCGGGTAGGACAACATCAGTTATTGAGAGATTTGTGATATCACGGGTGTGGTGACAGTATGGCCGACCACAGGATATTTTTGCTGAGTACTATGCCTATGCCAGGTTGTAGAAGGATGTTGAGCGGGGGTGGCCAGCATGGATAGATCTAGGGTGATCCATGATAGACATTCGTAGCTTAGCTACAATTCAATGGGACTACCTGCCAGAGGTAGTAGATGCTGGGATGATGCCTGCATATCAGGCATTTTTTATTAGCCATTCATTCTGATGTTTTACAGATCTAGTGGGGATGGTAGGGCAGGGAGAGAGACAGGAACCTCAGCAGCAGCAGGCATAGCCACAACCACTAGTTTAACCACAATAGCAGTCATAAGTCTAGCACTGGATTCAGTAGATGTAGATTCCCCCATGTCAAATGGGATCAGACCTTGGTGCTAGGGGCAGTGGGACTAGATAGAGTTGGTGCTTTAGGAGAAGGACAAAGGAGGAGGCCCCTCAGCAGGAGGCTCCATAGGAGCAGGTGCCACCACAAATGTAGGCACCACCATAGTAGTAAGCACTAGAGATGGTAGATGAGGACATGCCAGATTAGTCGGTAGCTGGGGTGTAGGACATGGTACGACAGTATCAAGAGTGAGTTCGTCAGGCCTCCTGATAGTTGGGGCAGTTACAGATTGCAGTGGCAGTCTGAGATGCATAGCTAGTGGAGTGACAACGGGACACTAATCTTTGGAGAGATTGCATCAATACTGCAAAGCAAAGATTAGAGCTAGTGCAGGATGAGATCAACTTTTAGTCAACTTGAGCAGCATACTATTATGCGGCATATACGAGTGCACTACCTAATGAAACACTTTAGGTGTAACAATTTTCTCAATATGAATGAGAGTCTAGGGGTGCACGAACTCTTTTCAGGCCAAATATGCCACCATCGCCTCTGCCACCATCTACCCCTACTCCTCCTAGAGGTGAGGGTTCGGGATAGAGTTAGACGATTTGTGCCTAATCTTTGATTTTGATCCCTAGCTATGTATCGATTTGTGTTCCAACACGACATGTATCATTTTTGATCGATTATGTTCGAGTAGCACCCATTTTTGTACTGACCCATTCTTTATATATATATATATATATATATATATATAAGATCTTGAGCCAAGTATTCCTATGTACATGTCATTGTTTGTTTTGTTTTACTTTGATGTACATGAGATGTATGTTGTACTTAGATAGAATGCGTATGTATGAACTGACATCTCACGTAGTGTTACTTGTTTTTGCTTGACAGTCACAGGTATTCCATTGAGGAGCATGAATCGATGAACCAAATGCTTGTACAGTCGTGGAGGAATCTAATGCATTAGAGTATGAACAAAATAACCATAAAATTGTATGCTTATGTAAATGAAGTATGTAATGCAAGACTGTTAAATACAACCCTAGGTCTGGTTACCAAGCCTTGATATTTAATCATCACTAGATATAAAATAAAGCTTGTATGTTATACAATTCCCACTGACATTGCAATCATTGAAATATGAATATAACATATGTTATTGGTTTGTCAGGATTAAATGTAAGCATTGGAGGCACAAGAAGCCAGAATGACCAAAACATTTGTCCCTTTTAATGTAGCAAGTTAACATAAGCATTTGAGCATAAACGCTAGGATGACATGAATGTTGCTTGCATGAGAGGCACACCAAACACACGGGAGATCCCTCTTATGCTAAGTGTTCGATATTCATTCTATCTGTAACAACCCTTGTATTCATAACCTGAGACAGAAGTATGTTAGATAAACTCATAGTGACCCATACGTTCACTTAATAGGATGAGTATTAGTATGTACTATAGCATGAAGAGTTCACTCCAACAAAAAAGGAGAAGAACCAATGTCATTGACATATCTATATAAAAGGAGTCGAGGTACACACAGCCATCTAATATGAGATGAAGGCTCTTATAGTGGACACCCCTTTTATAGGAACGTATCAACTTGTTGGAACTAAACCATAGACAGAAAGCCAAGAAAAGATCATGCCCCCAGTCATTACTTCTCTAGTCAAAGATGACATCATCGAGTTGCTCAAGGAGATATGATAAAGCAAAAAAAAATCAAATAAAGAAAAAGCTCAGCATATCCAAACAAGTATATCATTTTTGAGTTCATTATTTTGGGATTGATGTCAAGTGTCAATGTCTAGAATACATTTGAAAGAAATTTCTTCAGTAGGGTGACAACAGTAGGCAAATGTAGTCAAAATGACTGGTGACTAAGGTCAAAGAGGAATCTTCATGATGAAGAACCTAAGAAGGATTGAGTGACAATAGGCAAACATAGCTAGGATGGCTAGTGACTAACTCAAGAGAGATCTTCCATAAAGGAATATGGAGACATAACTCGAGCAATAGTAGGTAGACATAGCTAAAACAATTGGTGACCATTGTGAAAGAGATTCTATGAGGAGAATCTTGAAAAAGTGACACTTGCGATAGTAGGCAGATGCAGTGAGGACCACTGGTGACTGTTGCGAAGGAGATTGTATGAGGAGAATCTCAAAAAGAGAGTGACATTGGCGATAGTAGGCAGACGCAGTAAGGACCACTGGTGACTTTCACGAAGGAGATTCTATGAGGAGAATCTCAAAAAGAGTGACACTAGTGATAGTAGACAGATGTAGTGAGGACTACTGGTGCTATGGCGAAGGAGATTCTATGAGGAGAATCTCAAAAAGAGTGACACTAAGGGGGAATGCCCCCGAGCTATGACAAGACTCAATCCATGGATACATGAGCAGAAAGTAGGAAAGCAAAAGTGTGAAAGTGACTATACAGAATAGCCAGAAGATGTGCTGCAAGATGGAGCATTGGGAACAAGAGGTGCCTATTTACCATGTTTTCACCTTCTTGGCAAGATTCTCTTTTTTTGGCTACCATTATGCCTATTTCTAGGTTTTCACCAATGGCACTTTTTTTTTTTTTTTGGACTTTTTTTTTTTTTTAGATTTTTTTCAGCACATATAGATATGTACAAAGAGCTTACTGATATCAGATCAACTATAAAACTGCTTTAGGTGGAGAGTGTTGACAGGTTCTTTAAGCACTTCTCCTTTGGTTGTGGAAAATGGATAAGCGCCAGATCCATATACTGTAGTGATGATGTATGGACATAGCTAGTTTGGTTAAAACTTTCCCTTTTTGTTTTGTTGTTGTTGATTCTTAGGGTTCTCTCTTAGGATGAGGTCACCCAGCTAGAAGTCACATGGCCTAATCCTTCGATTGTAGCTTCATGCCATTCTTTTTTGATATGCTTGTAGATGATCACATGCCACTTGTCGTCATTCATCCAGTAACACAAGATCATGAAGCCAAGCTATCTTGTAGTCATCATCAGTGATAAGGCCTTTCATAGAGATTCTCAAGGTAGGAATCTCAAGCTCTATTGGAAACACAGCATCCGCCCCATACAACAAGGAAAAAGGAGTCATGCCCGTTGGAGTTCTAATGCTTGTCCCATATGCCCATAGGGCTGGGTTGATCTAGAGATGCCAGTCTCTCCCTAACTTACTAACTATGTGATGAAGAATTTTGAGGATCACATTATTGGATGTCTGAGCTTGGCCATTACCCTGGGGGTAATAAATGGAAGACCAATGTTGTCTGATCTTGAATTTCTTGCACAATTCCTTGAGGTCTTTATTTTTAAACTGTCCTCCATTGTCAGTAAATATTGATGATGGTACACCATATCTATAGATGATGTAGTTTTTGATGAAAAGTGTTATAGTTTTGCCATCAAAAATTGTCAGAGGGACTACCTCTACCCATTTCATGAAATAATCTGTATCCATGATAATGAACTTATGTCCATTGGAAGAGGTTAGGTGAATCTACCCCACCAAGTCAAAGGCCCATTGTTGAAATGGCCATGTTGTAGTAGAGGGAATTAGCTCTATGGCTGGAGCGTGAATTAGGTTCCCATGTAGCTAACACTACTTGTAGGACCTAGCATACTTAACAGCTTCTTGCTCCATTTTAGGCTAGTAGTAACCAGCAAGAAGGATTTTGCGAGCTAGTGTCAGGCCATTGGAATGAGATCTGCAAATGCCTTTGTGAAAGTCAGTGTGCGTTTGGACTCGTTGGGTTCTAAACACCTAAGGAGTGTTCTATCAAGACCTCTCCTATATAGATTGTCAGCAATAATGACATAATGTGAAGCATTACAGATTAGGTAACATTTCTCATTTCGATTCAGACCTTCCAGAATGGTTTGATTACAAAGGTAGGAATAGATGTAATGGTAGTGGGATGATTCTTGTCCTATAATAGAACAAATTATCTTGGAATCAGGTGTGTCATAGGCTGGGTAGTGTAACGCTTCCACCAAGAACTCATGTCGGAGATCATTTTTTGGCATTTGTAGTAGGGAGGCTAGAGTGGCCATGGCATCAGCCACTTTATTATCTGCATGCGGAACTTGTTGGAAGGTATTGTGTGCAAAATACTTCATCAAGTCATCAACCATGCATTTTTAAGGAATTAGTTTCTCATCCTTTGTTTGATACACATCATTTATTTGGTTGATAACAAACTAAGAGTCACCGAAGATGTCCAACTGATCTACTCTCCATTCAGCTAAAATTTTCATACCATTGATCAAAGCTTCATATTCAGCAATATTATTTGTACAAGAAAATGAAGAGTAATCTAGCACCTAGTCCATGTTATGTGAAGGACCCATCGAAGAACATAACCCATGTATGGTGTGTGAGTGTCAGAATTGACTCATCTAGGAAATCAATGTTCATTGGTAGAAGACTTTTTATGGGTGCCTCGGCCAGCTGGTCTGCAATTGCCTATCCCTTTATAGCTTTTCATTCAACATATTGGATGCAAAGTCACTTAGTATCATGACCCATTTAGCTAATCTTCCTGTGAGAGCTGCCTTACTGAGCAAGTACTTTAATGGATCTATTTTAGCCACAAGCTATGTAGTGTGGGCAAGCATGTAGTGTCTCAACTTCTGGGAAGTAAAGACAACTACCAAGCAAGCTTTCTCAATAATGTTGTAGTTTTTCTCATAAGAGACCAATGTTCGACTCAAGTAATAAATAGCTCTTTCTTTGTTGTCATTGTCATCCTAAGCCAACAAGATTCCCAAAGATGTTTCAGTGGCTGAAATGTATAAAAGCAAAGGCTTCCCATGCATAGGAGGCATCAAGATTGGTGGATTGACAAGATATTGTTTGATCTATGTTAAGCTTTGCTCACAATCCTAGCTCCAATTGAATTTCACACCCTTATGTAAGGTCTTTGTGAAGGGTTGTGATCTATCCACCAATTGTGAAATAAACCTGTGAATAGATTGAAGATGGGACCCAAATCTTGTAGATGAGTATTGTGTTTAGCACTTTTGACCAAGGTATCATCAACGTAGTCCTCCATGGTTCTATGCATCATGTCATGGAAAATTGTAGTAATAGCCCATTGATATGTAGCACCAGAATTCTTTAAACCAAATGGCATCACATTCCAACAAAAGGTTCCCCATACACATGTGAAATCCATGTTCTCCTGGTCTTTTGGCATAATTTTTATCTGATTGTATCCAGAAAAACCATCCATAAGTGAATACATCTCATAACTAGCTGTCATGTCCATGATCATATCAATATTAGGGAGCAAAAAGTCATCTTTAGGACATGCCAAGTTAAGATCATGAAAGTTTTTACAAACCCTGATAGATTTATCATGCTTGGAAATAGGAACAATGTTCGATATCCATTCAGCATAATCAATCACACGGATGAAACCAGCCTTTAGGAATTTCTCCAATTCTGCTTTGATGAGCAATGCAACATGAGGGTGTATTTTTTGAACCTTTTGTTTAACTTGTTTGATGCCTGGCATGTTAGAATATGTTTAGGAAAAATTTATTTTCTTTTCCTTGAAAAAGCAAATGAATTGTTCCTTCTCTTCAGGTGACAATGACTACGCCAGATGTATCACATGAGGATGTTGTTCTATGCCTAGGTTAATTGGCTGCGTCGGCTCTATTAACGCTCCTAAAAGTGACTGGGAAGGACATCAAATATCTCATTCGTGGGTGCCTCAGAGAGGTTTTTACCCTTGGATACATCTTTTTTTTTTACTTTTTTGGGATCCGACACTACCACAATGTGGTTTTCACCATCGAACCTCTTGCATTTTTTCTTTTTAATTATGTGACTAGGATATTTGATGTTGGCCTGAGTCATGTTGATACTCTGCTCATTGGTGGAAGATATTATAGGTTCAATAGCATTTAGGTAACAGACGAGAGCATAGTCATTCTGGAACATGGGGACTTCGTTAGATGCATTGGGGTTCCAGTCTATGAGCTTGGGATGTGCGAGTGAGAGAGTAGTGGCTGGTTCAATTGCATTCATGGTATAGTCATTAAGTGCATGCACCAGAAATTCAAGACCTATACTGACCTCATCCATAGGTGTATTCAAAGACCTTAGAATACTAACATCAGGAATTGATGACTCTAGGACACTAGTTGGATCAGACCCCCGTGACCTAACCCTAGATGTTTCACCCACTTCAATTCAATTTTCATAGACATGCACTTGGTCAATGTATTTATTAGTAGTAGCTTCTGAAAGATTGTCAAACTCATATTCATGAGAGTCAGTGCTACATGGTGAGAGACTATAGAACTCCCCAACAGTGATAGGGACATACTCTCCTTTAGCCTCTGGATTCTTACACAAATACTCAGTATGGCATGACTGACTAGATTCTCCCTTTTCTAAATGATATTTGAGTTGCTCAGTATTGTCCTTAAAAGAATCACTAGTATCATCCACAGTGCTAACACATGACACAAAGTCATCTAGCTCAACAAAGAATTTAGCGAGATCATAAGGAATAGGATCAGGGTAGGAATCCTCATCATATGATTCTTCTCTTGAGTCTCTGACTCAGCTTGTGACTCATTTTCAGATGAACTTTCAGGTTTGGGGATAAATTGATTTGATCCCAAATGGAAATGGACCTTCTTAAACCATAGGCCAATTGTATCACTATTGCTTCAAGCTTTTTCTTTGATAGGATCAATTAGACCATTGTTATTGCACCCAATAGGGCCAGTTCCCTTGTAACCAAAATGCTTCATAAGCCTAAGACCAGGTCCATATTTCTTAGGAGTGATTTCTCGAGCTTGTTTTGTTAGGTCCTCTAGAGCCTCTTCTTTGTAAATCCATGCAAAAATGGCTCTATTTTCACTTTCATCTTCTAAGGGAATTGTAGCCTTAACGAAAGTTCCATTATACTTGGTGTAAGGTGTCAGCATGAATGGCTTCTTTGCCTCTGAGGGTCTCCCAAAATGTCGAGGGGACTTTGGGAGAGATGTTAATGATAGCACTAGTTCAATGTGGTACTCTCCCATACTAGTTTCTTTCAATTTGAATGACTGCTCAATTTTTTTCAGCTTATTATCATGACAATTAGTAGACTCATAATTAGTAGGGATGAAATTTTTAGCATCTTTGAGCATATTGCAAGTGTAGCTAGTAGTGGCAAGAATAGTGACTTCAGAACCATGAAATGGGAATTTGATGCATTGGTGGTATGTGGATGGCACAACGCACATCTCATGTATCCATGGCCATCCCAATAGAATGTTGTAGGCTAAGGGAATGTCAAGCACTTGATAGGTGACATCCCTTTCAATAGGACCGACACGAATTGGTAAAACCACAAGACCTAGTGATTTTCATTCCACTTCATTGTATGCTTTAATAGTGATCTTTCATCAAGGACCAACAAAGTCGTCAAAATAATCCAGTTGTCTAAGCAAAGCAGCAGAGACAATATTTAGGCCCACGCCATTGTCAATGAGTACCTAGCAAACACGTGTCTAGTGGATCATAACCTCAATGTGTAGATGTTGATTGTGTGGATGATTTAGCGAGTTATCATCCTCATTAGAGAAGGTCATAAGATAAGGTGAGTTCAGGTGACCTACCATGGATTGAAATCACTCAAGATCAAGATCTTGAGGAATGTTTGCCTCAGTGAGGGCTTTGTCCAAAATTTTCCTATGAGCAGGAAAGATTTTAAGCAGTTCAAAGATGGAAATTTGAGCATTAGTTCATTTCAATTGATCGAGAACACTATAAGTGGTTGCAGTCAAGTTCATTGTGTGTTTTGCACCTTTACTAAATGGACCAGCAAGGACTTTGTCTTTGTTTTCTTCAAGATTTGAAGAGGTGTAGGGCCTTTAAGCACCAACTTCACATGAGAGTGAGTAACAGCATTAGCATAGTGTTGCGAAGACACATTATCCATATTATTGGAAGTAGGACCTCTCAAGATAAATGGTGGCTTGGGTTTGTCATTATCTTGCTTGCCCTTTATGGTAATAATGTTGCAGTACTCAAAATCTACAGGTTCAACCATGTGAATGACATTGTCATGATTAGAATATGTATAGTTGACCTTATTGTAGGGTTCTGGTTTTGAAGTCTCTCCTTTTTCATAAGCTAGGAAAGGCGCTTTGAATGCCTTGTGGTCTGAGTCTTTTTTATGTCCATCTACCACAAGATCACCAGCATCAATCATGTCCTGGACTTTATGATGCAAGTTTATACATTTGCTGGTTTTGTGTCCTTTTTTTTGGTGATACTCACAAAATGAGGTCTCAATCCACCATGGCGGATGTCGTTGTGCATCATAGGGACAAGGGTTATTCATTGGTGAGATAAGCTTGTGTTGTAGAAATTTTTTGTAAACCACATCCAAAGGTTCTCTCGAAGGCGTATACTCTCACTTGGGTCATTTTGTCCATGAGTTTCTCAATTTGTTCCCAGATGTCTTACTATTAGGGGGAGGCTTCTCAACATTTTTGGTCACTTTGAGGTATTCTGTTAGATTAAATGCCATTTTAGTAGGTTTGGGTGTGACATTGTCAACAACCCCATCATGTACAATTTTTTGATTCTTGTTGACATGTTTGGTCTTATCCTTGTTGGAAGTGGAACCTTGTTTTGTGTCTCTCTGAAGAGTGAGCTCACCTTTCTTGACCATAAATTCTTCATTATGGATAGCCTATGTAATCATGTCTTCAAAGGTATGTGGACCTTGTAGTTGGACTCTATACTCAAAATCAGGTAAGAGGTTATTCGTGAAAATGTCAAGCTTCTCCATTTTTTGGATTTTATGGGAATACTTAGTGTATAGTTGTCTCCACCATTAGAGGAAAGTGAGAAAAGGCTCACCAACCTTCTATTTAAGGTTTCATAGATCTCAAATATTTATAGGATGTTGAATGTTATGAGAATATTATTGAACAAATGAATTGGCAATTTTTTCAAACATCTTGATACCAGGAGGTAAATGTGAGAACTACTCTGAAGCCTGACCACCTAGGCTTCTAGGGAATAAATGCATGAGGTATGTTTGATTGTGTATAAACTCCATAGACAGAGCACCAAATTCTCACAAGTGATCTTGGGGATCAATAGTACCAAGGTACTTGTCATATCTAGGTAGGTCTACATGTTGTGGGAAAGGCAACATGTTTATACTTTTGTCAAATGGAAATGAAAAAAGAGCATCCAATGTGTATGTCTTTGTGGGTTTCTCTTTCTCTTGCATCATCTGAGCCAATTGGTCTTGCATAATTTTCAATCATTTTTGGAGTTTGGAAGTCTCGATTTCTTCTTTAGTTTTGACAATGGTTTCTACATTGAAATGAGAAGGTAACTTTGCTCCCTCTTGGGCAAGTTTGAGAAAGTATTTTTCTTTCTCTTTGTTGATTAGGATTCCCATGACCTTCTAAAAATTTTGATCTCTTCAACATTTTGCTATGTGTTTAGGGAGGATTTTCACCTCTTCCTATTCCTTATCGGTATCATAGTCTCTCTTTCTCTTTGTCATCCATAGGTGGTTCTTGATATCGACTATGACTACCATGTTCAGGTTCATGATTAGTCATTATAGGAACATGTTCAGTTTTTGTATGTTGTGTTTCAAAAGGGTCTCTGGAGAAAGGATCATACATTTTGTTTGGGAATGCAGGACCTCTACCTGTCTCAGTATCCTCTTGGTAAAAAGGATTCCTAATTTGTTGCAATTTTTTGGAAAATGTTTGTTGAACTCGAGATGACCTAGAAGGTGAGGGAGATCGTGAAGATGCCTCACTAGCCAAACTAGATACAAATTGCATAACAAAAGGTAAGTGGCATTTTTTGCGGTTACGACCCCTAGCACGACCACGTTTAAGGTTATAGTGATAAAACATGTTGCCACTTCTGGTTGTGATAGTCATAGAAAAGGACAAAAAGCTAGAACTTGGACAAGGACTACACTAAGATTGAGTCTCAAAAGGAGAAGATAATAGTAAGAATGTTGTTCACTAAGGCACAAATGGTCAAATTTAAAGGCTAGAACAGCCAGAGATTATGACCAATGCAACACAAAGTATGAAAAGCATTAAGAAAAAGACCAAAAAAATTAGTTATGAGACAAGACTAGTCAAAGTGTGAGACACAAGTCTTTAGCTAAGTGAAGTGTGGCTATTTCAGGCCTATTTGTAGATAGAAAGCTATAAATATATATAGAAAAAGATAGCATCCAGGCCGCAGACAGCTAAAATAGACCCGAATTGGTAATGCTGACACAAGATCTCACACAAAAAACCTTTACAAGCCGCATGAAGAAGTTTCACAGACCGCACGAATAATTTTTCTGGATCACACGAAGGTTAGTGATAGCAATTTAATTTCATATCAAGAAGTTCACAGGGCTGCACAAAGACTCACAACAATAGTTTAATTTTGTGTGAGAACAAAAAGATTTCATGCGAGGATCAGATGATTTCACGCTAGACCAAAATGATTTCACATGAGAAGGTAGACTAGTTTTACAACAGTAATTGATTTTGACAAATTTTGATCATTTCAGTAACGAAGCGGATAAATAGGCACATAGAACATCAAGCAGGCGATTTTAAGCACATCTAAAAACAATGAGCAAGGGAAAAAGCAACCTTGCGCATGAACAATCAAGTGACTTAGTTTGTGCTAATCCCTAGGAGAGCTATTTGTGTATGTTTTCAAAGAGTTTTGTAATCATTGCACACATTCTTAGAAAGTGAAAGGTTTGGCATTTCTAAGGTTTTTAGTAATGTTTTCACTCTGCAACTTTTATGATTCATAGGGGTGACCTCCAATCCAGGCACACTGAGGTTTCAACACAGTCTAAGAACTTAATCTTCAAGAGCTAATGGGGAGATTTGAAAACCCACAATGAACCACACCCGTGGAGGTTTCTTCCACAAGGACATTTATATAGCGAGTTTCACTACCACATCAAAAATGGCTATTACCACTCAAGGTTCCGTCAACACAATTTTCTCTATAGAGGGATTGTCTACTACGGTTAACCCTCTCTAAAGGTCACCAACTCACAATAGTGTACCACAAGGGGACTTAGCTTCCAAATTCAAGATCTTGACACCTTTTCACTTTTAGCCCAATCAAAGCAGATAGATTAATCCAACATGCTAAACTAAGAGTATCTCTTAAAGATCTATGATATCAACTCCCAGTGATCTATCGACCTCTCCGGAGAAAGGATGCCTCAATCAACAAGTTGAAGATTCATCTATCTGTGAGATGCTCAAAGTATCCTCCCCACCTATAAGGAATCCATCATAGAGAGGAGTTTCACTAGGAACTCAGTCCCTTAAGATCCACGAATAGTGTTCATGGGGGTCTAATTACTATGTGTGTACAGATGTTAATTCTCGAAAGAAAATCTATCCAAAAACAATCAAAGAGCACAAGGTGGTACACTTAGTGCTTTAACTAATGCGAGGTGAGTACAAATATGTGGAACATTTAACCCCTCACACAAGCCAAAATTATTCCACAACTCAAAAGCTAGTGAGTTCTAGAAAGCACAAAACGGTTGCCTAGTGGAGCATTTAATGCTTCTTTCCTCTAGACCCCTCCCCTTTAACGTGGTGTTGATCTTGCAACCATAGGGTGAAACGAGGGGCTGGTGGATTAGCAAGTCCAATAACTCAAGATAGCTAATTAGATCTATCACTAGTAACTAAGCCCGCTAGATAAAACTAATAGAGATCACAACATAATATCAAATTATGCATGTGTTGTAAAATGAGAACATGGAAGGAAACACACACAAGCTTGACACGAGAGATGTTCGTTTTAGGTCCAAATGAAGTGTTATCAATCAAAGAGAATTACCTGGTAATCCTCGCAATGCGCTTAGTAGATGTTTTACCTATTTTTAGCAACTTTATCATGCTTTTCCAATTGTCCCAAAAATCGTTGTTATGCGGTTCCAAAAAATCAAAAAATACAGAAAAACCAGAAACAGTGAGCAGTTAGCAGAAAAACCAGAAAACATGAAAATCAATGCAAAAAATAGTATCTGTTAGTAGAGTCTCACGTGAAATTCTTGAGAATTTTTACGACCTATGCAAAATTATATTATGGCCCACACAAAGAAACAGGTGTCACATGAAGTTTCATGTGCTTAGGCAGTTTCTTGCGTGATATGGAAAGAATATTTGTTTGAAGATTTTGGATTCTCGTGTGAAGATTCTTGAATCTGTATGGAACAATACAGATAGAGAACAAAAAAATGATTAGAAAAAATGTAGAAAGAGGCCAAAAAAATTAATTTTTTCAGCCCCACGGTGGGCTCCAGAAATGTATATGTGAAAATGTGGCCTATGCTAACACACACACTTCAACATGGTCCTTATTTGCAGATTCATCTCAAAATGAACATTGCATTATTCATCCAAAAATTAGCCGGCAAGGTGACCTGTTGCCTTCTATTTAAAGGGAATTGCTTGTTAGATATCCTTAGATTTGAGGTGTTAAGCAACCAGACCCTCCAAGAATGAAGGATTTAAGAAAGAAAATTAATCTATATGATTATGCAAATTAATCTAGAATGAGAAATGCATTCTAATCTAAGAACAATTAAATGAAACTAGATTAATCATATGCATATTATGCTAAATGAAATTAAGCTAAGGATGCAAATGTATGTAAAATATGAGCAAATGTGAGTAAATGTGAGTATGAATTCTAGCAGCAATTTGATGCAAATTCCAAATTCATCCTCCCTTAAAATGAATAGATGAGGGTCTCTTAAATAGACTTTCCTAGAATCCATCAACGGTTGAGATTGATTTCAATCAACAGTCAGAATTGAAGATGAAGTTCAGTCATAAAGGAAGATTCCAAAATTAAAGGGAGTTAACTGATTTAATTCCTTTTTTATCAATAGTGAACTGGAATTTTTTCTTTTTGAACTGAAGAGAGATTTTGTTGTGATATTTAATTTGATAAAATGAGATATACTCTCATAATTACCTTTTCTATTTAATTAAATAATTCTTTAATTAATTAGGAGTGGCTTCCCATCTAATTAAATAACTTTCTTTAATTAATTAGAATTAAGTACTCCATTTAATTAAATAATTTTGTTTAATTAATTAAAATAGGCACATTTATTAAATTAAATAAATTTAATCCCATAGTACATTAGTCTTAGGAGATAATTTAATTTAATAAAGTATAAATACTTTTAAATTAAATTATAATTAAATCAAGTAGGTTTAATGCTACTAATATGAGTACATACTATAGGAATTAAAAAAGAAATGTGATGAATGCAGATTAGGGTCTTCTTCATCTGACAATTAAGTCAAGTATCGATTAGCCAAATGAGAATTTACCTAATGGAATAGGTCTTTAGGATTGGTCAGAAATAGACCAGAATTGGTATCATGGCAATGAGCCAATTTTGGGGTATTACATTTATATCTTTCATATTTTCAAGTCAGCTTGAATACAACTTAGAATAACTAATATGCATCTTCTTAATCAACTAGAACCTATTGGAAATGATTGAAGAGATCATGAATGAAGAATAATGGAACTAGTGAAGAATTTTTTCAATCATTATTTTGTCATTGATGTCAAACTTGCCACTTGCAAGAATGACAAATTCTTTAGTGTTCCAAATACCATCAATTGTTTGATTGACAAGGAGGTGGCAATCAATAAGATGTAACTAGAGTACCTATAGAAAGGTTGATGTTATGATTTTGTAATGAAGTATAAGGATCAACTAAGCCATTGATGACATACTCTAAGATACAGAGGATGGACACACAAAGACACATTATGTAAGGATTAACTAAGTCCTAATTAGTGCTAAAAAAATTCTCAGTTGAAGCTAAGCAAGTTCAACTTTAGTGTGTGCTGAGTGATCTTCAGGTGTCGACCAGCCTTCAGGTGCCAAGTAAAGATCATGTGCTAAGCAGCCTTCAAGTGCTAAGTGAAGATCAAGTGTCGAGCAAGATATAGGTGCCGAGCAAGATACATGTACCAAGCCAAAATGCTATAGGTGTCGAGCACTAGTAAATAACATTAAGAAGCCCAGTAACATAGAAGGTGTCGAGCATCAGTAAACCAATGATGTTGAGTTGCTGTATTATTTTGAAAAGTTGAAGATTTTCCATATCTGAGCCGACATGGTAGTTATCTAGAATTTTGTGAACCAAATAGAAGATAAGAATGATGAGCTGGAGGCATAGAATACTGTGTAAAACATTTTTGGAAAATGTTAATGGATTTATCATGAAGTTTCTAGATAGAAACAAGATATGGGATAGATACATGGTATCCTACCTAATCCAATGAAACCCTAAAGTTGGAGAGGGAGATTTGAGTGGGAAATCAAGAACAGAACTTCTTTATAATGAGTTATAGGTCAGAGATCAAGTGTGAGCGCACGAGAGGGAGTTGGTCATAAGTGTAATCATGCAAAAAAGCCAAGAAGAGTAATAATAGAGCATCAAGACTCTAAATTGATCGAGTGAGTAGAGAGAGCATTGGTGTAACAAGTGGAAGAACTAAAGGACACAGATCTTGAAGGGTGAACAAGCTGTCAACACTACAAGGGAGAGAAGACAAGCAAAGAAAGGGACAGAAGAGTGATCTGAAATCTGCACAGTTAGGGTTGCAATCTTTATTAGGTCAAAACCCCTCTAATACTTTCTTACCATTGTATTAGATATTGAAATCCTACATTGCTAGGTTAGCTTAATAGCTAGGTGGATAAGCCTTAGGAAAATGATAAAGAGATTCCCAAGAAAAGGATAAAGAGATCCTCAAGAGAAGGATAAAGAGATGCTTAGGAGAAGGATAAGAGATCCTTAGGAGGAGGACAGGAGATCCTTAGAGAGGGATGAAAGATTCTTTCAAGAAGGTGACTGAAAATCCCATGGACTTGGGTGAGACTAACAGCTCTATGTAAATCCTTTAACAGGGTGATATTCCAAGTTGAATGTTCTTAAATCCTTTAACAAGGTCACATTTAACAATGCCATGTACCCTTTAATAGGGTAGATCATCAAAAGTGGTTGAAATCAATTATGCAATTATTTTGTGGGTATTATCCCCACTCCAATTTTACCTTCTTATTCTTGAAGGGTTTCTAGGTTATCAAATCCTTAGTGTTATGGTGTGATGCATGTTTACTTTTCATGATTGTTTAATGTTCAATTGCATGCATGATAATTTCAGTTAAGTGCCATTAAGGATTTGTAGAAAAAATTGAATTGGACATCATTGGAGCTTGGATAACTGATTCACCACCCCTCTCAGTTATTCTAAAGAATTATAACAATTGGTATCAGAGCTCACTGCTGATTTGTTTTAAGGTACTAGCAGTAGGAAGATCAAGATGTCCAAGGGAGAAGTTCCCAAGCTAACTAAAGACAATTTAGTTGCATGGAAAATTTTGATGAAGCTACACCTCAGATCAATAGGTGACTATGCATAGACCTCAATCATAGTTGATCATGTAGACCCTACAAGACCCCTCACTGCAGATGACATGAGCAAGAAGAAGGAGCACAATCAAGAAATGTTAGATATTGCTTTAGCACTAAGCTATGTCGAGTATGATGACATCAAAGGATGTGATACTTCACATTAGATATGGAATACATTATCAAGAATCTATGGAGGAGATGAAAATGTCAAGAGAGCCAAAAGAGAAAGCCTAAGAGGGAAATTTGATGATATGAAAATGGAATAAGGAGTGAATGCTGGTCAATATGGTGCAAGTATGAAGGAAGTAATTAGTTCCATAAAAAGCCTAGGAGGACACTTAGCAAAAGAAACAGTATGTAGAAAATACTCAAGAACTTTGCTTCCTATCTATGCTATAGGAGTATCAACCATCCAAGAGCTAAGGTGTGTACCAAGCAACACAAGGACATTTGAAGGAATAATTGGAAGACTCACTGCCTTTGAGCTATCCAAATTTGACAATTAGAAACCAAAAAATTTTGAATTTGCATTTAAAGCTAAGATGACAATGAAAGACAACGAGGAGGTTCAAAAAAAGAAAAATAATGGAAAAGGAAAGTATGTATCCAATGATAGTAGCACTGATGAAGATGATGTGGACCAATTGGAGGCATTACTTGCAAGAAGATTTCACAAAGGAAGAGGAAAATTCAAAGGTAAGCTACCAATCATTTGTTTCAATTGTAATGAAGTTGGTCACATTGCAACTAGATGCACACAAAAGAAAAATTACAAGGATTGAGGAAACTTCAAGAACAAGAAAGAGGAAAACAAGGACTACAAAGTTAAAGGCAAAAGATGTTACATTGTTGAAGAAGACTCTGACGAAAATGATGATGAAGTAGTCTATGTGGCTATGAAAGATGAATCAGATAAAGATGAAGCAACTGCTCTGGTAACCTGTATGAACAAGAATGATAGATGGATCATAGATAACAGATGCTCTCATCACATGACTGGAGACAAAACTAAGTTTGTTACCTTTATTCAATATGAAGGAAATAGTGTTCGATTTGGTAACAATGCACCATGTCAGATCAAAGGGAAAGGTAGTATCAAGCTTACTGAAAAGATATCATGTGATAATGCATACTATGTTGAAGGGCTTAATTATAACATGTTAAGTATCTCACAGTTAGGCAAGATAGGGTGTAAGGTTGAATTTGAAAAAGGAGTTGCTAAGATTTATGATTCTCAAGGAAGTCTAGTGGGAAAAGGTGATTAGACTAAGAGTAATTTGTTTTACCTAGACATGGAAGATGCTTCTTGTCTTATTGTTCAAATTGATGATGTATGGTTATGGCACAAGAGGCTATGTCATGTAAATTTTGACAATCTGATAAGCATCAAAAAAATGAAGAAAGTTAAAGGTCTACCAAAGTTGAAGAAGCCTGATAACACCATGTGCAAACAATGCCAACTAGGGAAGATGACCAAGTCAAATTTCAAAAGAAAGACTTATACTTCAAATGAAGTATTAGAGCTAGTTCATACTAACTTGTGTGGTCCTATTGAAGTACAAAGCTACAAATGTGATAGATACATAATGCTATTTGTAGATGACTATTCAAGAATAATGATAGTCATGTTCCTAAAACAAAAATCAGATGCATTCCAAATGTTCAAATGGTACCTAGCTAGAGTTGAGAAAGAAATTGGAAAGAGCCTAAAATGTCTCAGATCTGATAGAGGAGGTGAATTCACATCAAAATAATTTGAAGAGTTCTGCAATGAAAGAGGAATTAAAAGGAAGACATTAGCACCCAAAACTCCACCTTAGAATGGTATAGCAGAGAGAAGGAATAGATCAGTTATTGACTATGCTAGGACCTTAATGATGGAGGAAAATGTTGCACTCAAGTACTGGAGAGAAGCTATAAGTATTGCAGTCTACACACTCAATAGAGTTCAAGTCAAGAAAGGTACAAATGCAACACAATTTGAATTATGGTATGGACATTCTCATAATGTAAAACATTTCAAAATATTTGGATGCAAATGCTATATATATAAAGAGTCTAGGAATGGAAATTTTGATACAAAGAGTGAGGAAGGCACATTTCTTGGTTATTCTACTAGAAGAAAAGCTTATAAGTGCTTGAATGGTAACACAAACAAAGTAGCAGAAAGCACAAATGTGAAATTTGATGAGCTTGGAGAAGTTCAAAGTGTTGAGAACACCATGAAAGTAGAAGAATACAAGATCTTTGTATACTTTTATGAAGGTATATCTAATAATGGTGAAGTTGCAACTCAGAATGAGAATCAGCAACATAATTTAGTACTTGTCGAGTCACAGACACTGAATGATGAACAACAAACACATTCAAAAGTCGAGCTGTAGAATATAGAAAATGTTCATTCAGATTCTGAGAATAGCCAACAAGAAGAAAATGAACAAATACCTGATGAAAATATGCATGAGGATATAGATTCTGAAAGAGACAACATGCAAACAAGATAAGAACCTATATTGGCAAAGTATGTGAAAAGACATCATCCTATAGATCAAATTATTGGAAACAAAGAGGCAGGACCAATGACAAGGAATAGACTTAGAAATGTAACATTTCTACTCAACAAAATGGAACCAAAAATAGTAAGAGAAGCCATAACAGATGATCACTGGTATAATGCTATGAAAGAAGAAATAGAAAAAATTAAGAAGAACAAGACATGGACCTTAGTCTCAAGACTAGTTGATAAGAATGTGATTGGAACCAAGTGGGTATTTAGAAACAAGTTAGATGAAAATGGTGAAATCAAAAGAAACAAGGCAAGACTAGTTTGCAAAGGATATGCATAAGAAGAAGGATTAGATTATGGAGAAACTTTTGCCGCAGTTTCTAGAATGGAAGGTGTAAGGACCTTACTGGCATATGCAACCTTCAAAATATTTAAATTCTATCAGATGGATGTAAAGTCTACATTTTTTAATGGTATACTTGAAGAGGAAGTCTACATAGAGCAACCAGAAGGTTTTGTTGATGAACATAACAAAAATAAGATATGTAAACTACATAAGGCTCTATATGGATTGAAGCAAACCCCTAGAGCTTTGTACGAGAGACTTCACAAGTATTTGGTGCAAATAGGATTTGAAAGAACTGTTGATAATAGCAACATGTACTTCAAATTAGAATAAGGTAAGGATATTCTTGTATTTGAAATATTTGTGGATGATATAGTTTTTGGAGGAAAGGAAGTACTATGCAAAATTTTTGGTGACAAAATGAAACATGAGTTTGAAATGTCTATGTGTGGAGAAATCAAATTCTTTGTAAGATTGCAAGTACATCAACTAAAATATGGTATATTTTTGACACAATTAAAATACATCAGGGAGATACTCAAGAAGTTTGGATTAGAAGAATCCAAACCTATCAACACACCAATGGCAACATGACATAAGCTATCTAAAAATGATGAATCAGCTGAAGTCAATCAAACAATTTATAGATCCATGATTGGAAAACTACAATATGTTGTACATAGTAGACCAGACATAGCACCAGCAATTGGAATAGTGGCTAGATTCTCTGCCAATCCTAGAGAAAATCATCTCATGGAAGTAAAAAGGATAATGATGTATCTCAAAGGAACTGATGATTTTGGCTTATATTACAAAAAGAATGAGAAGTTTGTGCTCAATGCATACATAGATGCAAATTGGGGAGGAAACATTGATGACAGGAAAAGCACAAGTGGAGGAGCATTATTCTTAGGTAAAAGGATACTTACTTGGACTAGCAAGAAACAAACATGCACATCTTAGTCCACTGTAGAAGTAGAATATGTGGTAGCAGCAGTCAATTGTACAAACATTGTGTCACTTAAACATCTATTGAAAGGAATGAAAGAAGAGGTAACTAAACCTGTGATATGGTATTGTGATAATACAAGTGCTATAAACATATCCAAGAATCTAGTAATGCATGCAAAAACCAAGCATATTGCAATCAAGTATCACTATGTCAGAGAATTGGTGGAAGACAAACAAGTGAAGATGGAGTACATTGACACAAAGGAACAAATTGCAGATTTCTTCACCAAACCATTTCCCAAGGATTCTTATGAAGATCTTAGAGGCAAGTTGGGGATAATTCCCCTAACTCAAGCAATCTAAAGAAACATACAAGCTACCCTGCATCAATAGGAGTAGATCATTGAATATCAGAAGAATGATGCAGAGGATGACAACAGGAGTAGAAACTCTAGATCAGTCACAAGCATGGTGACAGACAGAGAAAACATGAGATGCAAAGTTTATATTTAGCATGTTAAGGATGCTACATCTTTGGCATTTATGTCAAAGAGGGAGATATATGAGAAACTGATCAATACAAAGTAAGAGGGAGATATATATGGAGATTTCTATGAAGGATCAGGAATACAAAATAAGGATGCAACAGTCCAGAAGGAGAACCAAAACAAAGAATTCATATTTTGGTGGTAACTAAGTTGATCAGCTTAATCATTTGATCAATTAGGTTTGCCATCAATGCCAAAGAGGGAGATTTTTGGAAATGATTGAAAAGATCATGAATGAAGAATAATAGAACTAGTAAAGAATGTTTTCAATCATTCTTTTGTCATTGATGTCAAACTTGCCACTTGCAGGAATGACAAATGCTTTAGTGATCCAATTACCATCAATTGTTTAATTGACAAGGAGGTGGCGATCAATAAGATGTAACTAGAGTACCTAGAGAAAGGTTGAAGTTATGATGTTGTAATGAAGTATAAGGATCAGCTAAGCCATTGATGAAATAGTGCATTGATGATATACTCTAAGATAGAGAGGATGGACACACTAAGACACATGATGTAAGGATTAACTAAGTCCTAGTTAGTGCCAAACAGATTCTCAGTTGAAGCTAAGCAAGTTCAACTTTAGTTTGCGCCAAGTGATCCTCAAGTTTTGAGAAACCTTCAGGCACTAAGTGAAGATCAAGTGCCGAGCAGCCTTTAGGTGCTGAGTGAAGATCAAGTGTCGAGCAAGATATAGGTGCCAAGAAAGATATAGGTGCCAAGCCAAAATGCTATAGGTGTTGAGCACCAGTAAATAACATTAAGAAGCTGAGTAACACAAAAGGTGTCAAGCATCAATAAACTAATGATGTTGAGTTGTTGCATTATTTTGAAAAGTTGAAGATTTGCCAGATCTGAGCCAACATGGTAGTTATCTAGAATTTTGTGAACTAGATAGAAGGTAAGAATGATGAGCTGGTAGCATAGAAAACTATGTAAAATATTTTTGGTGAATGCTAATGGATTTATCATGAACTTTATAGATAGAAACAAGATATGGGATAGATACATTGTATCCTACCTAATCCATTAAAACCCTAATGTTGGAGAGGGAGATTTGAGTGGAAAATCAAGAACAAAACTTCTTTATAAGGAGCTATACGTTAGAGATCAAGTGTGCATGGATGAGAGGGATTTGGTCATAAGTGTAATCATGCAAAGAAGCCAAGAAGAGTAAAAACAGAGCATCAAGACTCTGAATTGATTGAGTGACTAGAGAGAGCATTGGTGTAACGAGTGGAAGAACTCAAGGAGATAGATCTTGAAGGGTGAACAAGCTGTTAGCACTGCAAGGGAGAGAAATCAAGCAAAGAAAGGGACTAAAGAGTGATCTAAAATCTTCATAGTTAGGGTTGCAATCTATATTAGGTCAAAACCCCTCTAATACTTTCTTACCATTGTATTAGATATTGAAATCCTACATTGCTAGGTTAGCTTAATAGCTAGGTGGATAAGCCTCAGGAAAAGGATAAAGAGATCCCCAGGAAAAGGATAAAGAGATACTTAGGAGAAGGATAAAGAGATACTTAGGAGAAGGATAAGAGATCCTTAGGAGGAGGATAGGAGATACTTAGAGAGGGATGGAAGATTCTTTTGAGAAGGTGACTGAAAATCCCATGGACTTGGGTGAGCCTAACAACTCTATGTAAATCCTTTAACAGGGTGACATTCCAAGTTGAATGTTCTTAAATCCTTTAACAAGGTCACATTTAACAATGTCTTGTAGCCTTTAACAAGGCAAGCCTTTAATAGGGTAGACCATCAGAAGTGGTTGAAATCAATTGCACAGTTATTATGTGGGTATCATCCCCACTCCAGTTTTACCTTCTTATTCTTGAAGGGTTTCTAGGTTATCAAATCCTTAGAGTTATGGTGTGATGCATGTTTACTTTTCATGATTGTTTATTGTTCAATTGCATGAATGATAATTTTAGTTAAGTATCATTAAGGATTTGTAGAAAAAGTTGAATTGGACATCATTGGACCTTGGATAACTGATTCACCCCCCATCTCAGTTATTCTAAAGAATTATAATAGAACCAAAAGAAAATCAATTTGAACTCAATCTGCCAAAAAAAAAAAATTCTTCATTAGCCAACCGTGCTCGTACAAACTAACTCGACAATTATTTTCCTAGTGTTAACCAAGTGAACTTAGTCAACATTGCATATTCACAAAGTTCCTTTGGTAACTAAGTGAGCTTGATTAACACTAGTTCCATCCAAAATTTCCTTCATTAACCATGTGAGCTCAGTTAACACTCAACTTTTGCAAACTTTCCTTTGACACTCGAGTGAACTTAGTAGATACTTTCTTATGAACTCACCAAACTCTAGAATGCTTGGTAGACATAAGAAACTATCTTCAATGCCCGAGTGAGCTCAACATACACTGACTAGCAATAATATGACATTTTGTGTAACATCAAAGTAAATACACAATTAATCAATTTTATTCGACAATCTCCCTCTTTGGCATTGATGGCAACACAACATGTCATAATACAATGAAATTTTTTGAGTAAGAATAAAGTAAGGAACATATCCTTAGTTTCATTCTAATTCTCATCCATGAGACCTCCCTCTATCAGTGTGAACTCATTTTTCCTTCAATTTCTCCCTCTATTAGAATACCTTTGTCTTCAACATCTACTTTTGATAGAAAACTCTATCTTTGATATCAGACCAAGTTCATTCTCCCTTATTGACATTTCTTTCTCTATTTCTTTATAAAAATTCTATGAGATATGATAAAAAAATTCTCCATCTGTGACATCTCATTCCAAAGACAATATTTAGTGAATGTCAATGTACCTCATGTACTGATTCATTCACAATATGCACTTCGTCAATACGGCACCAACTGATTGATCTTTAACATGCTCTGGTTGATGCATCACTAAACTTCATTTAATGAGTTTAAAATAAGGGAATGACCCCTAAATTACCTCTTAGATATAGAAATGCATCCTTAGGTAATGGCTTGGTGAATATGTTTGTAATTTATTCTTTAGTATTTACATATTCCAATTTGACTTCTTTATCTTGTACCAATTCTCTCAAAAAATGATATTTTAAATAGAAATGTGTTTTATTTTGGTATGCATCACTGTATTATTTCATATATTAATTGCATTGGTGCTATCACAGTATATAACCACTAGATCCCTGATCTCTATCTTGACACCTAGCAATAGTTGTTTGAACCAAAGAATATTATAACAATTAACTATTGCTACCACATATTTTGGCTTGTTGTGGACTAAGAAATACAATTCTATTTCTGATGGGGATACAACCCAAGACAAAAATGAATGCAATAGGAAAAGGGGAATATTATTATCAGAAGTGATATGATATTACATCTAGTACAATTAAAATAGACTCCATGACATGCCCTATGGGCTTACAATGTTATCAAATTCTGGAGAAAATCCTTCTCACAATACCTTCTCTCAAACTCCACCAGAAGTTGCCTTTCTAAGGCCATAAATGTTATTAAGTAACCCTAATTAGGTTTAGGGTTAGGAATAAATTTTATTTTATGCCATTTGGCAACCACTACCAAAATGAAAGGTTCTAGAACACACATCAAAAGTCAGTGTAAAATTAAAAGAATCCAGAAATGGTAGTCCAACTTTCAGGAGACATAACTTTGGATTTGGGACTCCAAGTGATGAACTATTTAAATGAAAGCTCTCCAAAAGATTTATATCCCAATGGACTATCCTTTCTTTTCCCCCATTTTTTGGTCCCATATGAGGCCATTTAGTGTGTCATATCTGACTTTGAAGTGCTCTTAGGAGGCCTCTAGGCAACTTAAAATTGTAATAACTTTCAAACCGTAAAGCCTTTTGGCCTGATTATTTTTCTAGAGTGCTTTAAATTACAAGTATAATCATCCCTACAACTTCCACCTTCTAACTCATTATAATTATGGCTTAATTTTAAAATAACCTATTTTTTGCATTGATACATATCCCAAGGTGCTCAAAAACTCTAACACAAGAAACCGATAGTGGAACTATGAGAGTTGGAATCTTTATTTGACCCAAATGGGTATCCAAAAATAAAAGCACATTAAAAAAAACCTAACACTAACCATATTAATTGGGGATACAAGATTGCCCTTACACCACTGGATGCTCCTACATCAGACACCCAAGGTAGATTGAAAAGCAAACTGGTCACTTTATAACTGGTAGAAGAAAACCCAAATGGGCACCCTTCATTGTAGATATCGAAGTTGAGTGTTCTATTGTTCATCCTTTCCATTTCACCAAGTATTCTTCATATTGCCTATTTCTAGTACTCCAACCCACATGACTATCCAAAATTTCTTCAATCTCTTCCTCCGTAGAAGTAGGAATTGGACATGGCTCTAGCATTAACTCCTCATATGCACCATCATCATGATATTTTTTGAAGTATACAATATTGAAAATCACGTTTCTTCAAAATTTTGCAGGGGCCAAATTTATTCATCTTCTACTTTTTGTAGGTACCCACTAGAAATTGTTCCTTCCTCAAATATACCATAACCTAGTCTCCAAGTTGGAACTCCTTATGTATCCTCTTTTGATCTTCCCTAGCCTTATAGTATAGGTTCATCTTGGTAATATGTGCTCGCACCTCCTCATGTAGGTTCTTGACATGTTTGGCAAAGTCTTCTACCTTAGCACTTGTCCTCTCCCCTTGTTCCATCTTCCTCAGCTCTGGTGCAGTCCTTGGACTACGCCCATACAAAATTTGGAATGGTGATCTACCAGTACTCCTATTCATAGAATTATTGCAAGAAAATTACACTTGTGGTAGAATCAAGTCCCATCACCTGGGTTTATCTCCTACTAAACACCTTACCAAATTGCCTAGACTCCTATTCACTACTTTTTTTTGTCTATCAATCTATAAATGATGTATAGAACTAAACTTCAATTTTATCTTCAACTTCTTCCATAAAGTCCTCCAGAAATACCTCACAAATTTAGTATCTCTATCAGAAACAATACTTTTTGAGAGACCATGTAGCCTCACCACCTCTTTCAAAAACAAATCTGCAATATGTACTACATCATGAGTCTTGTGGCATGAGATGAAGTGTGCCATCTTGGAGAACCTATCAACCACCACAAGTACTGAGTCATTACCCCTTTGTGTCCTTGTCAATCCGAGAACAAAATCCATATTTATGTCTTCCCAAGGCTTCGATGGAACAAGCAATGGCTGATAAAGTCTGGCATTTTTACTAAATCCTTTGGCTATTTGACATACTTGACAACTCTACACAAACTTCTTCACATCTTGTGACAATTGAGGCCAAAAATAATATTCTCTAATAATAGAAATGGTCTTATGTCGACCAGTGTGTCCTTCCATACCTCCATTGTGCTTCTCCTTGATTAAGATCTCCCTCATAGAACTCCTTGGGATACACAATTGACTACCCTTGAACAACACACCATCTTGAATCAAGTAATATAGCCACCTAGTTTTGTCTAGAGTAACGGGTTCTTTACAAGCCCTCCAAGCCTATGCAAAGTTTGGATCCTTAGAGTAAAAATTCTTGAGTTCATCAAACCCAACCACTTGAACTTGCATTACTATCAAAAACAAATTGTCTCCTACTTAATTCATCTACAACCCTATTAGACCTTACGCTTCTATTTTTTCAATACAAATGAATAGCTTTGCATGAACTCTACCTATTTCAAATTTCTGTGATTCAATTTAGCTTGGCTATTTATGTACTACAATGCCTCATGATCAATATAGAAAATAATGCCTCCATTTCTTTAAAGCCTAAACTATTTTATAGAACTCTTGATCATAAACATAATAGTTCTTCTTTGCATGATTTAATTTTTCACTGAAATAGGCTATAGGTTTACATTCTTGGCTCAATACAACCCCAATAGCACTGCCACTAGCATTGCAATCCACCTAGAACACTTTGTTAAAATAAAGAAGTGCCAAAATAGGTTTCTTTTTCACCTTCTTCTTCAACAATTCAAAACTCATGGTAGCTCATGTAGTCCACTTGAACTTTTTTTCATCTCCCCTCATTGTTTCAGTTAGGGGTGCACATATACTACTAAAATTCCTAATTAATTTTCTATAAAAACTAGCCAAATCATCAAATGACCTCACCTCAATGGCCGACCTTGGATTAGGCCATTCCAAGATGACCTTCACCTTCTTTGGGTCCATTTTGAGAGCTCCAACAAATACAATAAACCCCAAGCAGACTAACTCCCTTCCCTCAACCTTTCAAGGACATTACGAATGTACAATAAATGTTCATCCAAAGACTTATTGAAAATAAAAATATCATCCAAATAGACAATAGCAAATTTTCTCAAAAAATTCTTTAATACCTCATTCAAAAGTAGCATGAAGATTCTTGGTGCATTGGTCAGTCAAAAGGGTAGGACTAACCACTCATATAGACCATCCTTGGTCTTGAATGCAGTCTTCCACTCATCTCCCTCTCATATCCATATCTGGTGATAGCCACTCTTGAGATCTATATTTGTGAAGTACTAAGCTCCACTCAAACAATAAATAAGATCATCCATTTTTGGCAAAGCAAACTGATACTTGATGGTTATTCTATTTATAGCTTAAGAGTCTATACACATTCTCCACTCTCCATCCATATTTGGTGCTAGCACTACATGCACTACACATGGACTCAAGCTCTCTCAAATCAAACCCTTCCTCAAAAACTCTTGAACTTGTGTGTTTAACTCCTCAGTCTTAGTAGGAGTCATCCTATGAGCAACCTTGTTAGGAAAACTAGCTCTAGGGATTAAATCTATTTGATGGCTGATTTTCCTTACTGGTGGCAACCCTTTTGGAACATTATTAGAGATGACATATCCATACTCACTTAATAGACCTGAAACTTCAAGGGGAATTTCACTACTACCTTCCTTATCTTTTATAGGAATTAAACCATAACACATATGTTGATATTTCATGCCATCAAGAAATTTTCTTCTATCAACAAGACATAGCCTAGCATTACTGCATACGTTTTTACCATCCTTTATCAAGGGCTTCAATTTGTCACAAACTCCATCCTTTTTTAGAGAGTATGTATTTTCATGACCATCATGTATAGCATGCCTATAAAACTACCACAACCTTCCCAACAATAAATGGAAAACATCCATCAGGATGATGTCACAGAGAGCTCCATCATGGTAACTTCCAATCTTGAAATTTACCAAGCATTGCTCACTAACCAATACCTTATGATCATCCTAAAACCAAGCAATCTGATAGGGTTGGCAGTGTTTCTCCCTATTGAGATTTATCCTTAAGACCATCTCCTTTGTCACCAAGTTGTTAGTGCTTGCACCATAAACAATCACATCACAATATTTACCCTCACACTTGCAACTGGTGTGAAACAAACTCCTCCTTTTTCTAAATTCAATCTCACCACTCTGTAAGACCCTTTTATTAATTATAACCTCTCCTCTTTCTACATCCTCTGAATGTATGACTATGCATCATCATCCGCATGAGCAACCCTTGCTTGACCATCGACTCTCTTATCTATCCTTCCTTGGTGTTGAGGGCATTTGAAGTCATGATGACCTTCTTCATTATAATGAAAATACTTACCATGAAAGCCTCCTCTTCCTAAACCTTTTCCATCTCCTCTACCTCTTCCTCTTTGATCTCAAACATTTTGATTATAGGAGTGGTTGAAACCCTCATTCCTCTAGTTTTGGCTAATACCCACATCTTCATTTTTCTTCTGGTTCTCATTTTGGCCTCCAAATGACCTACGACCAACCCTTCCTCCTTGACTACACCCTCTTTTCCTTCTGTCAAACATTTTTTTTAACTTCTGCTCAACTTGTAAGACAAACTAGTATGCCTCTTCAATGTTAGTCATTCTAACAAAACTTAACTCCTCCTAAATGCTACATCTTAAACCACTAAGCTAATAGAGAACCTTCTCCTTGTTTGCTTTTGCATGCCCCACCCTAATAAGGACTTGCTAAAATTCCTCTATGTATTCTTGAAAAGATTTTTCTACTTGCTTTAACCCTTGCATCATTTTGAACAAATCAAGCTCATAATCAACAAGAATGAACTGCTTCTTTAGTTTGTCCACCATGCGATCCCATCTTGTTATTTTCTCCTTTCCTTTTCTATTTCTTTCCAACTAAATCTCTTGCCACTAGATTTTGGCATGGGCTTTTGTTTTGGAATTTGCAAACTTAACCATATCAGTGTCCCCATTATCCTCATACTCAAAATATTTCTCCAGCTCATTGATCCAGTTGACCAACTCATCTGGGATTAGATTTCCTGAAAACATGTCAATGTCAATTTTAGGTCTTTTTCCAAGCTTGGAAATGGCCCTAAAAATCCTCTCCTCAACCTGGTTTAGGAATTCTTCATCCCCTTCCCCTTCCTACCCAATATTTCCTTCTTCTTCATTTTCTTCCTTACTTTCATCGCCTACAACAACAGTCATCCATCTACGGATCTCCTCTTGCAATGCCTGGACTTGTCTCTAGAAGGATCTATCCTTAGAAGTAACAACTCTATCACTTCTGCCATGCTCACTTTGTGGAGGAATCTTCTTGTATCAAAACCCACAACCACACGATCTTGGTGCAAACAGCCTCACAGTCGGTGCTCTAGCTACACACTTAAGAAGACCTACTCTGATACCATTTGATGGGGACACAACCCAAGACAAAAATGAATGCAACAGGAAAAGAAAAATATTATTATCAAAAGTGATATTCTATTACATCCAGTATAACAAAAATAAACTCCACAACATGCCTTATGGGCTTACAATGTTATCAAATTCTTGAGAAAACCTTTCTCATAGTACCTTTTCCCAAACTCCACCAAAAACTGCCATTAGAATGATAGAAATCTCCTTAAGTAACCCAAATTAGGTTTGCGGTTAGGAATAAATTTTAGAATATGCCATTTGACATTGACCGCCAAAAAAAAAGGTTCCAAAAAATATGTCAAAAGATAGTGTAAAATTAGAAGAATCGAGAAATGGTAGTCCAACTTCTAGGAAGCATGACTTTTGATCCAAGACTCTGATTGATGAACTGTTTACATTTCTGGAAAGCTCTCCAAGCACTCTATAGCCCTATGGAAAATATTTATCCCCCATTTTTTGGGCCCCTATAAGGTTGTTTAGTGCCTCATATCTAACTTTGAAGTGCTCTTAGGAGGCCTTCAAACAACTTAAAATTATAATAACTTTCAAACCGTAAAGCCTTTTTACCTAATTCTTTTTCTAAAGTGCTTTAATTTGCAAGTATAATCATCTCTCCAAAAACACCCTCTAACTCATTATACTTATGGCTCAATAATGTATCCCAAGGTGCTCAAAATCTCTAACCTGGAAAACCAATAGTGGAACTATGAGAGTTGGAATCTTTATTTGACCCAAATTAGTATCTAGAAATGAAAACACATTAGAAAAAAACTAAAACTCAGCATATTTTTGAGTGATATAGGATTTCCCTTACACTACTAGATGCTCCTCCATCGATTTCTTTCTTGTCCAAGACACTAGTCTTTTTTCAAGAAAGAATGCTCCACTACTGGTGATTTTTCTATCATCAATACTTTCTACCCAATCAACCTCTATGAACACTTTTATATCCAAATTGCCTCCTATTTTGTACCATAAACCATATTCTTGAGTATCTTTAAGATATCTCATGAATCTTTTGACTGCCACCATGTGATTTCTTTTGGATTTGTTGAGAATATTGTCACCATACTGACTGCTAATGAAATATTAGGCCTTGTATGCACTACATACTGCAAATTTCCAATCATTTATCTATATGTTGTCTAATCTGCCTCTTTGGAATCATTATTTTGGAAAGCTAATTTCCAGTAGACATAGGGGTTTGAACTGGTCTAGAGTTTTCCATTACAAATTTCTTTAGTATCTCCTTGATATATTTGGATTGAGTAATGTAGATACCATCTTTCTTCTACTGGATCTATAATCCAACAAAGGATTTTATCTCTCCAAACATAGACATCTCAAATTATTTACTCATTTCATCTAAAAATACCTTGAACAAGTCATCATTTCCTGTGAATAAAGTGTCATCCACGAATATTTCTACCAACACAATCTTCTTATCTTTTCTTTCTTTGATATGAAGACTACTATTATAATGCTTTATATAATTTGTAGACCAAATGTCTTTTGCTAGGATCTATAAAATGTTTAATTTGTTCTATGTAAACTTCTACATCAAGAATTCCATTCACGAATGCACATTTTACATCCATTTGATGAACTTCAAATCCTCTATGTTGCATATGCTAGTAAAGTTCTAACACCTTCTAATCTTACAATAGGAGAAAAAGTTTCACCTTAATTAACACCTTCTTCTTGAGAATAACCTTTACATACTAACCTTTTTTTTTTTTTTTGGAAACTTCTTCATCTTCATTTAGCTTATTTTTGAATACCCAATTTGTGGCAATTAGATTTTTATCTTTGGGTCTAGGAACAAGAATCCAAATTTTGTTCTTCTCTATCTGTTCTATTTCTTCATTCATTGCTTCAATCCAACTTTCATTATCTAAAGTATCGTTAATATTTCTAGGTTCAAATTCAATAAGTAAACATGTACCTTTCAATTTGTTTCTTGTCATTCTTCCATCTAACTTGTCTCTAATCATTTGGTTAGGTGCATGATGCCTTCTGACATATCTTGCTAACACAGGTACTTTGGATTTTGAGTTTATTTCATTTATTTCTTCATGACCTTCTATGATAACCTTGGGTCCCAATGTTTGCAAGTTAGTCCCATCAGACTCAGTTTGCTCTAATAATAGCTCAATAGCTTTTGACTATGACTTAGGTCCTTCAGACTATGACTCAAGTTGCATTGATTGCAACTCGATAGCTTTTGGAGATTTTGGGGACTCAAGAGGTGAGACCTCCTTTCTTCTAAATCAATTTGGTAGAGTATCAAGTTTGTAGTAAATAAATCTTTTGTAATCCTCAGGCTCTTTATTGCTTTCTTCTTCACTCTTTTCTAAAAACTCATCAATTCTCACATGTGAAATTTTTATGATTTTCTAAGTACACAAATTCAAACATTTGTATGCTTTACTTTGCAAGAGTATCCTAGGAATATGCTTTCATCACCTTTCACATCAAACTTACCTTTCCTAGATTCTTTCAAGATATAAAATTTGTTGCCAAATACTTTCAAGTAACTTACATTAGATTTGTAGCCAAACCATAGTTAATAAGGAGTTTGATTTAAGTCTTTCTTCAACTATACTTTGTTTAAGGTATGCACTACAATGCTGATTTCTTTCTTCTAGTATTTGATTCCAACATTCTTTTCTCTCATCAATTTTCTTGCACAATCTATAATGGATTTGTTCCTTCATTCAGCTATACCATTCTACTAAGGTGTACTAGGGGCTGATACATGTCTCTTAATTCATTTTTCAATGTAGAATTCTTTGGAATGAATTCACCACCTCTATCTGATCTTAAACATTTCAGCTTCTTTCCTATTTCTTTTTCTCCTCTTTCTAGATACCACTTGAATTTTTGAAAAACTTCAAATTTTTCTTTTAGATACATTACAATCATCATTCTAGAATAATGATCAATAAAAATAATGAAAAACCCATCTCTACTATAGCTTTCTACTCCAATAGGTTTACATAAGTTTGTATGTACAAGCTCTAAGACTTCTTAAGAATGATAGTTTTTCTATTTGAAATTAGTTTTTCCCATCTTTACCAATTTGACAATTTTTACATAGACCCATATCATGTTTCCTCAAGCTAGGAATACCTCTTACTCTTCTATATTTTCTTATCTTAACCAAGTTATCGAAGTTCACATGACATAATCTTTTGTGCCATAACCAGCTTTCTTCTACTTGAGCAATAAAACATGAACTTTTATAGAGATCTAGATAGAATAGATTACTTTTTGTTTGTTTGCCAAATCCAACTAGATTTCCTTTTTCATCTAGGAGTTTGGCCTTCCCATTCATAAATTCTAACTTGAATCTAATGTTATTCAATTGTACCACACTCAATAGATTATGGTTTAATCATTTAACTCAATAAGAATTGTCATATCTAAGTTCATTGGTTAATGAGATACATCCTTTTCTCTTTATGCAACAAGGTTCATTATTTCCAAATCTCACACTACTACCATCATAATGTTCCATGTGCTCAAACTTTGTTTTTATCTCCAATCATATGATGTGAGAAGCCACTATCAATAACCCATGTGTCAATTTTTCTAACATGAGAGATAAGTGACACTTTATCTCCACCATAAGATTCATCTTTTACAACAATATATACCATTTCATCTTTAGTGTTATCAGAATCTTTAGTCGTAAAACAATATTTCTTACCTTTTTCCTTGTAGTCCTTGTAGTTTTTAAATTCCTTCTTGCCTTTGTACTTTTTTTTTTTCTTGTCATCCTTGTCTTCTTTTTTTAGGCACCTTGTAGCAATGTGACCAATTTTTTCATAAGAAAAATAGGTTAGAGGAATCTTACCTTTGTAGTTTCCTCTATCTTTGGAATTTTTTCTTGAATGTAGGGCTTATACAACTTCAATATCACTATTTGAACTTTCTTCTTCTTCATCACTTTTAGATTGACTAGCCATTGATTTCTTACCCCTTTTCTTTAGTGAAATCTTGGCTTCAAATGCAAAGTCAATACTTTTGGAACTAGGGACATAGTTATCATAGTTATCCAACTCAAAAGTTTTTAATCTTCCAACTAGAGCATCCAAATTTTCTGTTTGGATCACATCTCATCTCTTGAATAGAAGACATTCTAATTGCATAGATAGGAAGAAGGGTTATGATTACCTTTCTTAAAACTATTTTTCACCAATATCTCCTCTAGATACTTTGATTGTGCTCACACTTGCTTTGATTCTCTTAATATATTTTGCAATATTTTCATCTTCTCTCATCTTCACTTGATCAAATTGTTGTTTGAGACTTTCAATTTTAGCTATTCTTATATTATCATCTTCTCCATAGATTTTTTTAGTTGTATCCACATATCATAAGCTATAGTACAAGTTTTGACTTTATCAAATTCAATATAATTAAGAGTAGAAGCAATATCAATCACCATGATGTTATGATTTTTCTTTTCAGCAATACCTTCAAATGATAATGTACCAGTAGGAGTCTTGTATTCATTATCAAGATACTTACACCCTAAATCACTAATATATGCCAAATATAAGCTCATAAATCCTTTCCATGCTACAAAATTGTCTTAGTTCAACTTGAGAATCTCTCTTCTATAAGACATCCTAATCTTTAGCTTTGGTTCTTAAAACCTTCTCTGCTTGCATCAAATTCTCTAATACCAAATTTTGGAAATATAAGAGGAGTATCTAAGAGGGAAGGAGTGAGTCAGTTACTACAAAATAATTCCTAGATCCCTTAGATGTCAGCACAAAACAATCTCTGTGAAAGCTCAACTCTACTAGAACTCGGTAAACACATAGAAAAATATTGTAACTCAATAAACACTGAAATAGCTAAGCAATTGAATAACATAAAAATATTCAAGATACTATATATGATTAATATAATTTTAACTTAGTTATAGCATAAGAGAAATATAATGAACACACTTGACACCAAGATTTAAGATGGAAATCGAATTTGGGAAAAACTGCCAATTGCAACTAGTTATTGATTTTCACTCTTCTTAAGTGAGCCTTCTTAGGATACAACTCTATGAAAGGTTAAAAAATACACTATTATGTGTGACCCTATTAGAGGATTAAATCACCCTATTAGGAGTAGCTTTGTTAGAGGTCTTTAGAATATTCAATAGAAATGCCACCCTGTTAGAGGTTTTACAAATAGTTGTTAAGTCAACTCTGTTAACAAATTTAGATCACTACTACAATGGTTAGAGAGTACCAATGAGATGACTTGATTCATAATGCAACTGAATTGCTCATTACAAATCTAAATTCTAGCTTGTATACTTGATCATTCTTGATCGAATGTATCTTTGCATCTCATCAAGGATATTCTTCTTATCATTCTAATTCGCTTCCTCTTGGCATTATCAAATCTTCAATTATGTTCCACTATACTTATTCTTCTAATCCTCAACTTGACCTTATATTTATATCTTTCATAATTTCAATTCGGCTTGAATACAACTTAGAATAACTAAAATTCATCTTCTTAGTCAGCTAGAACCAACAGACAAATCAATTCGAACTCAATATGCCAATAAAAGAAAATCCTTTGTTAGCTAACCCTGCTTGGTAGAAAATAACTTAGAAATGATTTTCCTATGTTAACCAAGTGAACTTGATTAAAACTACATATTCACAAAGTTCCTTTGGTAATTGAGTGAGCTTAGTTAACACTGGTTCTAGTCAACATTTTCTTCATTAACTGAGTGAGCTTGATTAACACTCAACTTCTGCAAACTTTCCTTTGATGTTGATTGAATGGTTGACATTGTCTTTTGAACTTGGAAAACTTTGAAATGCTCAATAGACATAGGAAATTATCTTCAATGCACTAGTGAGCTTGACATATACTAACTAGCAATGATATGAAATTTTTTGTAACATCAAAGAAAATATAGAATTAATAAATTGTATTTAACATTCACAACCAAGAGAACTAGGACTCTAGAAAGAAAAATCCACCACTAGATCAATATCTTCTCAAATCAACTCTTTTCATCCCAAGGTCCTGGTGTAAGCCACCTCAACTTAGATGATCTATCTACATACTCAGGAACAACTAAGCTTTGATACCACCTGATGCAATGAGAATCTAAGGGTACCCATATTAGAGGTAATTCAAATCCTTGTAAATAACTACATAGAGGAAACACAACAACAAGATAAACAATCTGATATCAAATACAACTATTTATTTATAAAATAATTGTTTGCATACAATGTGCTCAGTTTTAAGGCCTTATAGGTTTTAGCCAATTACAATAGCAATTACAAAAATAGTTCTACAAGATCCCTCAAGATCTAATTCAATCCTAATCCCGCCTAGTCTAGAACCACACCCTAGAAGAAAACCTCAAGGAAATCTCAACTTGTACTTGCAAGCCCACCATGTAATCTCCTAGTTTACCGAGCCTTAGCTACTAGCCCTTCTCAAAGTTCACTCCTACACTTCATCCTTTTCTCCAAGTTAGATGAATCTAATGTCTCCTTCCTATAGACTCCATAAAACCCCTTACTTATACCCATATAAGCCACAAGTCATCATAGCCCATTACAAATTAAAATAAACCTTTACATTAAATATTTTAATAAGCCACAACTCGGCTACAACACTCATTAACTACCCACAACCCAAATAAAATGCTAAAAGTCAGCTCATAGACAACTCAAGCACCACAAGGACCAAGACCAAACTGAGTGTTAGAGAAAACCATGTCAAGTGCTAGCATTTCACTAGACATAATCTAGTTCCTTCATCAATTGAGCCAACTCATGAAACACTCCAACCAAACCTATGCAAGCCAAACTGAGATTGTAAGTATATGTCGAGTCCCTTTAATAGATGAGAAACTCAAGAAACACTATTTTAGGTTCCTCCTTCATAGATCGAGTCCCTTCAATGATTGAACATCTTGTGCAACACTACAACCAAGCTATATCAAACTCCTAGTGTATGTAAATTTTTTCCAAGCATCATCAAGCTCCTTTGATGACCGAGTGCCCCCAAGCTATGTCAAGCTCCTTCTACAAACTAGAACCTCCAAGATCACCATGTCCATTCATCCACTAAGTTTTTGACCAATAACTTCCAAGATATGACTAGGTAACCTCTACCAAGCACTTCTTCTTCAACTAAATATTAGTCCAAATACCCTCCAAATAAACTACTAAGCCTTCTTTCATGAACTCCAAAGTAGCCACTAAGAAGACCTGTGATTCTTCTACATCATGTTGTAAAGGCAAGGCACTTGACACTAGTAACACCTTCTACCCCAAAGTCCTTATAGAAGAAATATTTCAACCCTAGGGCATAGGTTTTTTATATTTGCCTCCACAAAATCTTTGGTATGGATGAACAAGAGCACATCCTAGGGTCCTTAATTTTAATGATAGCTAAAATTTTATAGTATGGAATGATCTCTATTTTTTATTTTTCATCCCATTTGGTTGAAGAAATACACAATGGGATAATTGGCATAAGCAAGGATAAGGTTGGAAAACTCTTTGGTTGGTATTTGTGTCTGATGTATATGTGTCTATTTAAGGATTTTTTTGTCTTTGCAAAATACATGAAACTCGAGCAAGAAATGGATGGAGAGAAGCTGCCAATATAACTCTAGATTACAGATATGACTTGGGATGTCATAAATGATAGTTTTTTTCATTTTGATAGATATTTTGCATCTAAGATGAGGACATTTTGAGTCAAGACAAGCCTCAAATTCCTAGACCACTACTCGAGCTAACAATCATGCTAAAGGTCTAAAGGTTAGCCACAACTGGGGAGACATTATCCCATATTCAGTGTCAACTATTTTCAAAGTACATGGTTTCCAAGGGAAGCCCCGTGTCCTTCCTTGCCAAGTTCCCTTAAAGATATGAGTTTTTATGTTTCTATGTAAGATTGGAGGACTTGAAGAGAAAGAATTGGTTGCAAGATCTAGAGGGATGATCTTTCCAAATTTAATAATTGTCCACAATTTTGTGCTAACTAAAGGAGGATGAATACAGTTGGATAAGTTCCTTGATAGGTATCAAATGACCCCATCTCATTCTGATTTTATAGATCTAGAAGGATTTTTTGAAATGTTCAAAGAAATAACTAAAGCTAAATCATATGAGTATATAGTTTACTTTCCTAAGGATATAATAAGAAATGAATCTTCTTTACAAGAATAGGAAGTATGAAAATAAAAATGGAGAGTTTACAGTAGTGTTTTGAAATTTTTTAATGCTTTATATAGAAAATATGATCCTTTAGTTGACATCATGTTTTGGGGAGATAAAATAAATAAATTGATGTCACATTTTGCTGGGATTTCACAAACCCTGAATGAAAAGAATGAGGTGTTAATAAAGGCATATCTAGACTAGGCTAAGTAGGTGGAAAGAAGAATGGTGAATAAAATTGTCATTAGCCAAGGAAAATATAGCCTCCAAAGGAAAGATGGATATATAGTTGCTAGGAATGTGGGAGCACATCCTACGCTAGTTTATCAAAGGAAACATTTAGAGAGCCCATCCTTAGAGCTAGCAACTAAAAAGGAAAAAGTTGGAAGAGGGATATTTATCAAAGGTAGAAGATTATTCTCCCTCTCAAACCCCCATTCACTTTGACAATAAAGAATCCTTGAGGGATCAATTGAAGTAGATGGGAGGAAAAGATTATATTCTAAGAACAACATCAAAAGTAGAGGAGGGAATGCCTAAAGAACCTCCAATGCCACTCCTAGCCCTCACTCTTGAAGATTTCAAAGGGAAAGTGATGGATACTATTATAGAGAAGGTTGTTAGGAAATTTTTAAATGATGATGATTTTGTGAAGTCTACTACAGTTATTAAATTCTTATGAAGAAGCAATATATCTAATTTTGAAGCAAAAGGAAAAATAGTAAAGGTAGAGCAATCTAGCAAACATGACTCTAAAATAGAGGAAGAGATTAAAGTTGAATTGATGTAGAATTTTAGTCAGGTAACCCCACAAGGGGGAAGATAAATACTAAAGGATTCAGGTGTCCTCAAACTTACAGAATGGGATATTGCTAGTGCAATGGTTTTTGATGTTGTTAGGAGATAAAAAGGGAACAAATTTAGCAGAAAAGAAGAGGTCAAGTAGCCCATAAAGGGGTGAAATATAATGAAAACCATAAGGCTTTGGTGATATTGTATATTCAAAAGAGAGACAAATCTACACACTAGGAAGCTTTAGATGTAGAACATATAGGAATCCTAGTAATGCATAGAGTGGGAGATATGGATAGAGAGAAAGTTGACTGCATGAATAAAGAGGTAGCTAACTTTTGTTTGGAAGTGCGAGTAAAAGATAAAAGTAATTTTCTTGAGCTAAATGCCAAATTTGAAAAGGTATTAGAGGCTTATGATGATAGGGGAAGGAGAATAAAGGAAATGGAGAAAGTCATTTCAAATTTGTAAAAGAAAAAATGTAAGAGAAAGGTGGGGGAAGAATCCAACCAACTTATGATTGTAGCCTCCCCTACTCCACCACCTCCCACTAGACATATTGTGGAAATCCCAAGTACACCTCAGTGTTAATACTTTTACATGGCAGATGAGCTAAATGAGGAAAAATCTAAACTCAAGGTACCACATGTAGAGTTGTAAATTCAATAGGAGGAAAGGGTTACAGATAAAATTTTGTTTCTATTCTATTCAAAGATGTCAAGATTTATAGGCATCTAGAAGGAAATAGAAAATAATGATGCTACCTTAAGACCAATTTTGAACAAGTGGATTAGTAGGGAAGATGATATCACTACTCTATGTTTTTCTCTCATTAACAATATTGATGATCAAATTGAGAAAATATATATGATCAAGCAAGTGACCTACAAGATTTTGATTTAAAAATATATATATTACAAGGAAAACTGAAAGCATGTTTCTCTAAATATCTTAGTAGGAATTTTGATCTTTTTCCTCATGTGCTAAAGGGTCTTGGCATTATTAAAAGTAAAGAGGAGTGGGAAAATGAGTTGAAAGAATTAATGAATGTCAAAATGAATAATGATGTTAATAAGGAAAACTATATCTGGTTTACCAAAACTATTGAGGTAGTGGTTAATTTCCAAGTCTTATTTGATTCTTCCCAACAAGATTTTAAGAAACAAAGAAATAAGGAAAATACATCTTGAAGAGAGAACAGTAAATCCTCAATTTCAATTGGCTAGATGACATTGTTTATATAAGTTGATGGTAGAATATTCTTTAGCCTCAAAAATATTATAGCTGGCATCTAATGGTAAATTGATGGATAAATCCATGACTACTAAGGAGAGAGAAATGTCTAACAAGGCTATCTCAGCTATCGTGGTAGAGCTAGATGAGATGAGCCCTTAACCATCATAGGAAGTTAAAGATAGTATATCAAAGGTGGTTGAGGAAAGAGATAAGCAATTACCTATCACAAACACTACAAAATCATATCTAAGTAGAATAGAAGAAGAAAAGGTGGCACAACAACATGAAAAAGACCAAAAAGATAAAAATCAATCATCAGATGTTGTGGAGGAGAAAACAATAGATGAAATAAAAAAGACCCCACCACAAGGTAGTCAAAATAAAACTACTTTATTATCAAGAAAAATTCCACAAATGTTTTTAGTTTCTCATGCAGTGAATACAATGACATTTTGGCATTTTGTGTAACCTATATTTTGTTTTTAGGACAACTGTCTTTTCCCCCTATAACTAAAGCTTGTTGCAACTCATGCTATATAAATGAGTTCCAAAGGCTAGAGGAAGGTTTTGAGAATTTTAGTATGAATAAACTTTTGTTCATTTTTTGAGTCAGTCCATGTATATTGTATATTTTTATTCAAAATTTTAGAATGAAAAAAGTTAACAATTGCTAGTCTAATTGATCTTTCTCTGATATGGGTTGACAACAAATTGTATTTTGGAAAGAAATTAATACAAAGATGTAGAGAATTGGTTCTTCTTTCAAATCTTGTCTCATCTTTGTTTCCATTTTATTCTCTAAGATTTAATAAGAAAATTTCATTAAATTGCAGTTGTAATTCATTCTAAATTATATTTCAATATACTTCTACTAATAATCTAATGGGTTATGTAAATGGTTAATGTAAATTGAAAGAATTTCCTAGTTTTCATTAAATATTTTGATAAGAATGAGATCTAGAAATGAATATTGATATTCTTCTCACAAAGCGTTAAGATAGATCCAAAAGTAGATGTCGAATTCCTTTGAGATAATAGCCCAATAGATAAGGCACTAGTCATATTTTGAATTTGATCTACTTTGTAATAAATTAGATGATACACTCTTTTATCAGTCAATCGTTTTACTATTTAGTTGTTGAAATTTTGAAATGCCAACCTATACTTGATTCATGGAGTTTTAGGGTTTGATAGAATAGCCATTTATCATCTCTTTTGCAATCCTAGAATTAGAAGAATTAAGGATAAATCATCTACTATAAGGGAACTCATATTGAGATTTTAAGTCTTAAAGAGTTAAAGAATAAATTCCCAAGTACACTTGTCTAAATTTTGTAGAGTTAAAATTGGAGAAGACATCACAAAGTGTTGTTAGCCAGTCTTTTTAATTTGTATCCCTGAATTCCCATTATGGTTTCTAGCTAATTCCTAGGTATTCTCACATTTTAAGACCTATTGTTAAAGTTCTATCAAATCAAAAGCTAACATCTTGTACTCCATATCTAAAATAAGTTTAAATCTTCTCTATTTAAAGATTTCATAAATATTTTTCTAGATGCTTCCTTATTTCACCTCTTCATCTAATTGGTTAATCATAAGACATAGGGATATGTGATCCATGTCATAAAATATGTAATAACCTCTATGAAAACCTCTAAAATGATTAAATAACTTGTCAATGTCAGCTGGAAATGGTTTACCTCAATATTTGTATCATTCCCTACTTGAATGTCAATTATGCACTGCTCAACACTAATTATCTATGATACTTAGCATTCAATATACATGTTGCTAATGCTCAGTCTCTATTGTGCTTGGCACCTTCTATATAACTCAATGTCAATATGCTCAAACTAATTGGACAATAATAGAATTGCCTTATACTAAAAATACTTGAAGACCAAAGACTTTCTCAGCTCCTAAAGAGCTTGATATGTACATGTTTATTTTTAAGTCTATATACAACTTGGTCCATATAGAGTAGCTAGTCATAGTGATGACCTTTTAACTCTTCCTAGTATATGACTAAGAATTTGACACTAATTGAAGCAAGGAGGGACCAAAGAGCTAGGGAAAAAGGTACACCTAACTATCCAAACAACTTGCTAAGTAAACACGCATGGAAGAAAAAAATAGAGAACAACACTAGGGAGAGAGAGAGAAGAAAATATTTTTATTGATTCATCAAACTATCGACATACATGCCTAGTTGTAAGGCCTTCTAGGTTACAACCAAATGCAAAATATAGATTCAAGATCCATGATCCATCTTCAAATTTGCTATTCCAAAAATATTTTCTCTAAACTCTCTAAGTCCTTACCTAACCTAAACCAATTACATCTACTTATACTTTCCAAAATAGCTTATAGAAGATTCTAGATTATTACATAATAGAAAGGCTGACCTTAAAATTGTCTATAAGCATCCCAACACAATATTTGAAAATTAAATTTGTGATCCAAATTAATTACATAAGTCATCTCAAACTAAGAACCAATCATATAAAAACTTAGTCAAAGAAGGAACTGAGCATCAAAAAATATCAATCTCACTCGACACATGAAGGAACACTTGACCAATACTAGATAGCTTGGCCAACACTAGGTAGCTTCACTAATACTAGAAAGGTACAATAACCCAACCATCACTAGCAACAATAACTCATCCATCACTACCTATAATAACTTGGCCATCACTAGCTATAGTAATTCAGCCAACACTAGTTATAGTAAGTTGGCCAAAACTTGCTATGTAACTAATTCGGCTAACACTAGCTATAGTAACTTGACAATCACTAAACAAATTGGCAGTAATAACAACTTGGAAACCACTAATAGTCAGCTCCAATAAGTAGACTAAACAAAGATGAGCAAGATACCAAGAAAACCTAGGATCCTCCTACATCAAATGACAAGGGTTAAAACAAATGATTCTCCTAAATCATTGAGATGTCACAACTCGAGTTGAATCCAACTTGGATTGATAAATCCATGTAGAATCTTTAGATAGTCTATTCTTCAACTTCACCAAATATTCATACTAATATTTTCCTCTTGTGCTTTTGCCATCTATCTTATCTAATATCTATTCAACCTCTTTAGTCTACTTCTAAGGATAATCATCTAATACAACAACTTCATCATTTGACTCATGATACTTATACAAATCAGTAATATTGAATATAGGAGACATATCCATGTCATCAGGTAACTCAACTTCATAAGCATTGCCAATGTCAAACTTTCTCAAAACTCTACAATGTCCAAGCTTCTTCATTTTTATCTTATTATATGTTAGAATAGGAAATTTTCCTTTCTTCAAATGGACCATCACCTCATCACAAACTTCAAAAACATGATGTCTTCTAGACTTATTAACTTCTCTTTATACTTTTGATTACTCTGTTCCAACTTCAACTTCACTTCATCATGCAAAGACTACATAAAAATAACAACTAGCTCATTAATCCCTCCTTGCATCACTAATAGATTACAATAGTTAGAGATACCAACAATCTCCCCCTTTGACATTAATTGCGAATTTTTTTTTGTCATGATTACATCATTACAATGATAATAAGAGTACTCCCCCTAAGCCTATTACTTAGTTCTTATAGAACTATAAAAATTTTAACTTACGTTGAATAAACAAATAATGAACAATATATTCGCATGACTCTAAGTTGTTTGATTATTTAGTGTCATACCCTATTATCCTTCTAAATTTTGATCGCTTCTAAATTCTAAATCTGACTCTTTTGATCATGTAATCATCATTACAACCCTTGTTTCCCTACTTTTTTCATTACCTCCATTATGATCATGTAATAATCATAATCATCATTACTTTCACCCTTATTTTTGTCACTTATGTCTTCTTTTCCAGTTGAATGGACAAAATCAAAGTATATTTCTCAATAACTTGTTTGTGAACTTGGTTGATCATAGCGAGTGCATGATCCCAAGTTGTTCTTATTGATTCCAAAATGTGCTTCTACCACTCCAATCTAGCTGCCAAAGTAATCAAACTTTCAGAAACCAAAAGATTATGATCATGAATAAACTCTTTTGTTAATTTTAACTCTCATTGCATAACCTCTAAATGATGTATCAACATGGATTAGGTAGAGATCAATTTGACCTCATGTTGTTATGAGTTGACTGAAGCTTGACCAATTTTCCTTGTGAAAACAATAACTTATTATAATTTTGTGAGCTAGATTTAGTTGATTGTGAAATAATGCTACTTGTTGTCTGCATATCATCTTGAATTTGTTGGATTTTGGCCTGAATATCACTAGTGAATCTTGCAACATCACACAAAATTGTGTACCAATGTTATACTTTATGTATAAGTTCATTTATATTTTGTACTCTTTCTTGAAATTGAACCTTTTTCTTGGAAATGGTTGTTGAGACTTTGTCCATATCCTTATTCTAAAATTTCTTTGCTAACCAAGCCATCAACCTCTCATTTTCTTCTATATCTCCAACATTTATTTATTCAACAATACTTGCAAGCTAGGAAATTATTAGGGATTGCCAATCAATATTGTGTATATCAAATGCTTCTACAAAATGTCCTTAACATCATGGAATACTTTCCTCTATTGATGTTCTCTTCTTATCTCTAATTGCTTCTTCTTCTTCACAAAAATTGCTTGTGACAAAATTGTTTTCTCAAGAGTTACATTTTCGAAATCCAACTATGGAATTTCAATAACTTCATCCAAAATAACTTGACTATCTAGACAACTATCCTTTATTAATTTCTCTTTGTGAGGTGAAATTGTGTTGCTACTTAGTAGTTCTTTAGGAGATGATGAGGGGGTATCACAACTCAATCTTTCTTTTAAATTTGTGATAGAAATAGAAATAGTAGCACTCGATACTATTCTATTTACCTCATTATTTCTCTCAATTCAAGGTTCTAACACATTTGGTCCTTCTTGACCTTTGGTAGAACTGTCTACACTTATGACTTTGTTTGTTTCCTTAGCCTCTTCCTCCTCTTTATTTGCATCTGAGGGCTTCTCCTACTTGGAAACTAGAGTGTCAAGGGTGTCATTGGTGAAAGTCTACCTTCTAGACTTGACACACCTAAACTCATTTCATCACTTTGATCATCCTATATTTTTACTAGCTCAATATCTTTTTCATGTGTCATTTCTTTAATTATAGGACCAAAAATATTTTTTTATAGTAACTCATTCCACTAAACTACAACTTCAGTCTTATTTTGCACAGTTATAAAAATTCTAAACTTAGCAACAAATTGGTTCCTATACTTCTTCAAAAAAAATTCTATTTTCTCCTTTGATAGATTAGGCATAACCTTGGCTAATGTGTCTTCTATAATATCTTTATCTACTTCATTAGGAGCCAATTTATTAATTTCTATCATATCCATCATCATCTCCTCAACTTTATTTCTATCAACATTATCCAGTGTATCATACTTCACAAATCTAAAGCTAGATAACCCTACAAAGCTTCTTATGTCAGCACATACCTTATCAATATTATTTTATATTCTAGGTATTGTAGCTGATTTATATTATTTTGTCCTCTATCTATCATCTTCTTCAACTTTTACCTTTACTAGTCTTCTCCTCTTTGGCTAGCTCATAGGGGCTTGTGATAAGTTTTTCTCTGTACTTGAGTCACTTGGTTTAGTGATTTTTGCTACTCCTTTCTTTCTAGATGGCTCAGCTCTTGCTACTATTGCCTTGGTCCTTGGTTTGATTGGTGGTGGAGGAGAGAGGGTCACTACCACTATCTTCTTTGTAACTCCCTTTTCTTTAGGCTTGAAAATTTTATCCTTCTTGGTGGGTGGTATAACAACAAATAAAGATTTACCCTTATACCTTTCTTCTTCATCCTCTTCCCCATCACCACTATATTTTTTTTCATCTTCTCCAGAACCTTGAGTGAGCTACAAAGGTTCCTTGCCCTTGCCTTGTGTGACTATTTCTTCCTCTAGGTCTTCAATCATTCTCTTTCTTTTTTAATCCTTTGAAGCTATATTGATGTCAATAATAATTCTTGCCTTAGCTTCTTCATATTATCCAAAAGGTTTAGATTCGGCACCAATTTCTTCTTTTAATAATATAGCAATATTTTCACTAACCATATCACTATCAATTTCATAATCAAAATTTTGTAGCCATACATTCCTTGGCTTTACTACCTATACAAATGTATTATCTATTTCCACTAAAAGAAATACATCATTGTAATGTTTTATTACCCACTCTTCTAGTATTCTCATCTTTATCTTCATTCTTTATTTGAATTCCTCAAAATATGTGTCCATGACATTCTCAAATTCTCTCTTAATTGATTTATGTAGTCATTGATTTGATTTGTCACTAGTTTTCCTTGTTCCCAAACAATATTTCCAATACCATGAAAATACTTCTAAACATAAAAGAAAATACACATGATAAGTGATCAAACCTTACATATAGAGTTCTTTTCCTTCCTAATGGATATCAAGTTGTCAACTAATTGAAGTTTTTGTAACTTGAAAATAATAATCTTCCATGCCAAAAGTCAACTTCCATACATGGTACAGTATTCAATCTACTTGATTGATAAATTTGTGAGAAATTACTCTCACTACAAATTTCATCAATGGATTAGAAATGTTTGAGATGGACAATACTCATCCATCCCCCTTAGCTTCTATGTTTACTTCAACTTCCTCATGACTCAAGCATCACATAGTCTTTTTCTTATCTAGGGTGGGATAACTCGTAACCTTGTGAATCATTTTCTTTGTTATCTCAAATGGTCCATTGTGTAGCCAAAATTTCATATCATGGATCCTTGTTAGTACAACCTTGATCCATGAGATATTAAAGTCCCTTGGAAACTCTAGGGCATGAGTTATCCCTTTCCTTTCAATAATTTTTAATTCATCCTTTACAACTCCTTCATCACACAATTTTTCATATGCCTCTCAAATCTCATAGTCATCAAATTCTCCAATCTTACACATATAGAAACTTCACACATCATGTATCATGATTACCTTAGGTGGTATCGAAGATAACACACCCGTTAAGTCACCTTTCATTTCAATGTCAAGAATAGTACAAAATTTTGGTGGAGGACAAGCATCACTCTTCACCAATTGAATGATACTAGCCTCTACTCCTTGAATTTTTCTCATGGATGATGAATCTATCATATATTTTGTGTTAGGTTTTAAAGCTTCTTCTCTATGGATAACTCAACACCACTCAATCCTCACTTGATCAAGATTTTATCTTAGATTTTCTCTTTATCACCTTGGGATATCTTTTGTAACTCACTCAAATTAATCAAATGCTTTGTGCTCTCATAATCTATATGCAAGGAGTGAAATAATGTCTTCAAATATTGATATATACTTCCTTCTACTCAATTTAGGGTCTCCAATAATGTTGTGTACTTAGGTAACTAGAAGCCAACTATCTTGGTTGATATTGTGTCTTATGAACTAGGTCTCCACTATATGGCTTGGTCTCTTCCATCTAACTTGTCTTATACACTAGTTTAGTATCTCAAGTACTCAGTCCATATTACAATGCTTAGTTAATATAAACAATTTTATTGATGTTCGACGCTATCTATATAAATCATTTCTTTTGTACTAATATTTTCATCGATCTATTATTATGCATCTTAAATTATGAAAATATAAACCTTAGCACATTTTATGTTTCAGAACTTATATAAGATATATTATTAATGTTAGGATTTGACAGATCTAAAAATATATATGAATAAAGAGTTAAATGCAGAAACAAAAGAAGAAAACCATAAGAACACAAATAACACACAGATTTAATGTGGTTCACCCAAAACGTAGGCTACATCCACCTATATAGTCATCCAACCTTTCTTATTATCTATTGATTATAGTATAAACTCTTACAGCTCAATATTGCTACAAGAATAACCTATCTCACTATACATCACATTACAAAAGTCCCTAACCCTAAGGTATCTTATATAATATATTTTAGCTTTATGGTTACGATGTGCCTATCTAAATAAGGCATGATAAAATAGGAGTGGAATTTTTTTTTCACAAATAATTATGAAGTATGTATAGTACTTCTCTGATCAGTCATCACAAACAAACAATTAATTGGGAAACTAAGATACTAAGAATGGGGGTGAATTAGGATCTATAAAACTTTAACATCTTAATTATTCTTTCTTGTATTTTCCACATTTACCATCTCATGTCCAATGCATGCATAACATAGCTTGTAAAATCAGACTTTAATAACATATAGATATAATCTATAATTACATGCATGAAATCTAAACATATACCACAAAGATTTGGTTACCCAAAAACACTTCAATTAGGGTCTCCGTTATTGATGATTTCTCTGTTAGGTGAAATCTAGTTGTCTCATTCATTACTTAAACTATTGAACTTGGTATCCACTATATAGCTTAATCTTATTTCATCTAACTTAGCCCATACATTAGTTTTACATTGGGGTACTCATTCCATATTACAATGCTCAGTCAATATAAACAATTTTACTAATGTTTGGAAAGAATTGTGTAAATGATTCTTTTGCACTATTCTTTCCATCAATCTATTCTTATGCATCTTTTCTTATGGAGATATTAAATTTAACATATCCTATCTTAGGAATTGGTGTAAGATAAATCATTAAGTACACATTTCCTTACATAGCTTTTTTTATCAATTTGAGATGGTGTCATCATCTTCTCCATTGGATTGGGTGACTTTAACTTCATATGTTTCAATACCTCAAGCTTCCGCCTTTTTCTTCTAGGTGTGATTCATCTCCTTCTTTGTTTGTTCAACATGCACTTTGACTTCACCCTTATTGCATTCATTGTTTGGTACTAGTACTCTAGTCCTACAATTCTTATTCACATGTCCAATCTTGTGACAATTAGAAAAAAAATTCTTAGGTGCACTCTTGATTGTCTAGTAGGATTTTGGCTATGAATCTACATTCATAAGCTTTGTGTCCAAACTTTTGATAGTTGTAACAATATCCCTAAAATTTGGGTATAGCAGGTACATTGTCATTCTTGATCTATACTGATGTATTTGATGTCCTTACTTCTTGCAATAAATACAAAAACCAAAAAAATTAAGTTTAGGGTTTTTCATATCACATTTGCTTTTGTAGATGTTTTTAGTATGACCAAGTTTTCCACAATGATAGCATGTGGGCTAGCATTTTGAATTTGTTAGCTCTCCACTCTTGGATGATTCTCCTATTTTGGTAGATGAATAATTTTTTGATCTAGAAATGATGGTACATGCCTTAGGTGATCTCATTACCTCTTCAAGGTACTTTATTGCTCCACTAGGATTGTTTATTCTTTCAGCAAGTTCTTTGTCAATTCTTAATTCATTTCTTAGTAGACAAATCTATGATCTTATATTTTCTATTTCCATGGCCTTCCTATTTAACTCCTGATTTTCAAGCATCAGTTGATTCATCATGTCTAGTTGAGTGTTTTTAAGTTTTTGCACATCAAATGACCTTTCTTCAAGTCTGATAGCCACATTTTCTTTTGTGTTCCTCAACCACAACTTTTTCTTCTTTGGATTTCTTCTTTTCTTCGATCACTTCACATAGCATTACTAACTAAATTTCATGTTCTCTCTTTAATCCTTTGACTTCTTCATTTAGGATATTGCTCTTCTCAAGTAGATCTACAATTTTTGCATTACTCTCATTAAAATTTCCACTATCAAAAAGTCCTTGAGTATCGACTTCTTCAAAAAATTTATGTCATTTAGCTTTATGGCCATGTCCTTTCTCTTTCTTAGAGATTTCCTTAGTTCCTCTCTTGCTACTTCAAGTTTTTGTAGTATGAGTTGGATGTCAGTCACTTGATTATCAATAACCTTTCTCAATTCATAATCCTCCATCTCCAAGATCTAAACTCCCAAGTTATTAGACTTCCTCAAGAGAACCAATGCTCTGATACCAATTTTTGTGAGGTTAATTGGGAAACTAAGATACCGAGAGGGGGGGTGAATTAAGATTTTTTTTTTAAATTCCCTTAAAACCACTTTACTATATTCACCATGTTTTTCATCTCATATCTAATACATGCATAACATAACTTATAAAATCAAAGTGTTGTAACAAGTAGATCTAACTATCAATCACATGCATGAAATGTAAACACATAACACAATGATTTGGTTACCTAGAAACCCTCCAAGGTAAAGGTTAAAACTGGGGTTGAGATGACACCCACAAATCTTCACTATTGCAATAACAAAGTAAACTTGTTAGGGTTACAACATATAGTCTTCTTTTCATCCAATGTTGGATACCTAGTAGCATTGTGAATTGTTTGCTTTCTAATCTCAATAAGTCCATTTTCTAGCTAGAACTTCATATCATGAATTCTCAGTACTTCCTTAATTCATTCAATCTTGAAATTCCTCAAAAAATATAGGGCATTGGTGAACCCTTTCTTTTCAACAATTTTAAATTCATCCTTCAATATTCCTTCATCACATAGTTGCTCATATTCCTCACAAATCTCATCATCACCAACTTCTCCAATTTTACACACGTAACAACTCCATACATCATGGATCATAATGATTTTAGGTGGTAACAATAATAATGCACCCATGTAATTTCCTTTCAATGCAATCTTAGGAATAGCACAAAACTTTAGTGGAGTACAAGTGTCATTCTTCCCCAATTGAAAATTACTTACCTCTACTCCTTAATTCTTTTTTTCAGATGATGAAATGTCATATGTCCTCATTGGGGTTTTGAAACTTTGTCCTTTGAGCAACTTTTCACAACTTAAATCTTCACCTGATCAATCTTTCACCTTAAAATTAATTTTGCAAATTGCTTTGTAATCTAAAACCCTAAATACAAGGTGTGTAAACTAGCTTTAGATTTTCAATATATACTTCCATTTTATTAAATTAGGGTCTCAATTAATTTTGATTTATTTTTTAGGTGGTATTTAGTTGTTTCATTCATTACATAAACTTTTGAATTTGGTCTCCACTGTATAGTTCAGTCTTATTCCACCTAACTGTTGTTTAGTATGGAGCCTGATCAGTCCCCAAGTGGGAGATTGTTAGATTATGGTGACTAATTAGGAAAGCACTGTACATATTCCATAATTAGTGGGGTTCAGGGAATCACCCCAAAAAAAAAAATTTGGTACTATTTGTAGATTCGCCATTCATAGATTCACCACTAAAATTATTGCTAATTTATGGCCGAAATGTTATAACCCTAAAGAAGTTTAATACTTGTACAAAAGGGCTTAGGGTTAGGGATTGTTTTCATAGTGTGATGCGAAATTGGTTCTTGCAGTGGTATTGAACTATAAGGGATTACGGATAGTAATCAGGTTGCAATCACTGGATTGTAATAAGATCGGACTTGCTATTTGGTGGACGTAGCCTAGGGATTGGGTGAACCACGTTAAATCTTGGTGCCTTGTTTTTGTTTCTATGTGATCTATTATTTTATGTTATTGGTTATATTTGCATGTATTTTTTATTTTTGTCTGTGGTTTTATCCTAATAAGTGGTATCAGAGTGAGGTTGTCTTTTAGTTATCCTCTGTAGGAAAGTATCACAGTTAAGTGGGAGACTCACGGTTGAGTGGGAGCAATGGAAGATGAGGGTAAGCTGAGGGTTGATAGGTTTAATGGGTAGAACTTATAGTTATGGAAGATGAAAATGGAAGATTATCTTTATTAGAAGGATTTATGAAAGTTGTTGAAAGGAAAAGCCAAGAATTAGGGATCTATGTTAGATGCTGAATGGGATTTTTTGGACAGAAAGGCACTTGGAAGCATTTGGTTGTGCCTGGCACCATCAGTGGCATTTAACATTACAAAAGAAAATATGACAAAAGAATTGATGAAAACCCTAGTAACACTGTATGAAAATCTCTCTACTTCAAACAAGGTATTTCTCATGAAGTGTTTATTTAATATGAAAATGGAAGAAGTTGGATCTATAATGAGTTTAATACTATTACTAGTTAGTTATCTTCTATGGGTATCAATTTCAATGAAGAAATTAGGGCTCTCTTGAGTTTGTGTTCTTTTCCTGAAAGCTAGAATGGCTTGGTAATGGCTATGAGTAGTTTTGTTCCTGGATCTAGTACCCTAAAATGTGAAGATGTGATCGGTGTTGTTTTGAGTGAAGAAACTCGTAGGAAATCCTCAGGTGGATCTACATCAAGAAGTGCTTTGAATGCACAAATAAAGGGTAGAATGAACAAGAGAGGAAGTAACTCTTGAAATCATGGGAAATCAAGAGGAAATTCAAATCAGAAGAGGTCTCAATCGAGAGGACCAAACGATTATTGGTACTATAGGAAACCAAGGCACAAAAAAGAAAGATTGTTGGAATCAAAAGAAAAATGAAGTAGATATATTAGATGGAGACAAGGAGGAAAATGTGGTAAGTAAAAAATCCCAAGAGGATGCTTTGCTTCTATCTTTAGAAAGTGTTGATGATTCATGGGTTTTAGATTCTGGTGCTTCATTTCATACTACACCTCATAGAGGTTATTTCATTGATTATGTCCAAGGGGATTTTGGGCTTGTTTATTTGGGGGATAATGAACCCTTTCAAATTTTTGGAAAGGAAAAAAATAATATTAAGTTGCAGAATGGGAATCATTGGCTACTACATGAGATAAGACATGTTCCAAGGCTAAGTAAGAATTTAATTTTAGCAGAGCAACTCGGTGATGAGGAATGTGTAGTTACTTTTAATGATAAAAATTGGAAGGTTTCAAAAGGTTCCCTTGTAGTAGCAAAAGGTGTTAAAGTAGGAACCATATATCTTTGTATAGGTCATATTGTTCCTTCTACTTTGATGGTTTCAAAGAAAAATGAATGTTCAGGAACAATTGTTGCTGTTAGGAAAGGAGAACAAATAGCTATTGTAGATTTTGATACAACGCTATGGCACAACAGACTTGGGCACATGAGTGAGAAAGGTATGAAAGTACTTCATTCAAAGAAATTTTTACTAGGTCTGAAATGTGTTAATATGGATTTTTATGAGAGTCATGTGTATGGAAAACAAAAGAGAGTGAGTTTTGTAAAGACAGGGAAGGAAAACAAAAAGGAAAAATTAGAGCTTCTACATACAGATGTACGAGGACTAGCTCAAGTATCTTCCCTTGGTGGTGCTCATTATTATGTTACATTTATTGATGATGCAATTAGAAAAGTATGGGTTTATTTCCTTAGACAAAAATCTGATGTATTTCAAACTTTTAAGAAAGGGAAATGCTTGGTTGAAAATGAGATTGGTAAGAAATTAAAATGTCTCAGATCTGATAATGGTGGTGAGTATTACAGTCATGAATTTGAAGAGTATTGCTCCACTAATGCTATTCATAGACACAAAACTGTTCCAAGGACTCCACAGGAAAATGGAGTGGATGAATGCATGAACATGACTATAATGGAGCACGCAAGGAGCATGAGGTTGCATGTTGGGTTTCCCTTACACATGTGGGTAGAGGCTATCAATACTATTGTATATTTGATTAATAGAGGTCCCTCTACTCCATTGGGCTATGGTATTCCAGAGGAGGCATGGACTGGTAAGAAGGTGAGTTATTCTTTTCTCAAGACCTTCGATTGTGAAGCTTTTGCTCATATAGACTCTGAAAATAGAACCAACCTAGAAGCTAAATCAAAGAAATGTGTCTTTGTTGGATATGGAATTAATGAATTTGGTTATAGGCTTTGGGATTTTGAAAATCATAAAATTGTAAGAAGTTGGGATGTCATATTCAATGAGAAAGTGTTGTACAAAGATTTGTTGCAGCAACATGAGAAGAAACAAGATGATTATGTAGTGCTGGATGATACTCCAAAAGCTAATGTTTCATCCATTCCTCATGATGTGCAACAACTGCAACAACAAATACCACACACACCAGTGAATGTTAGATGGTCAATGAGGCAAATTAGACCTCCACAAAGACTTTCTCCCTCTTTGTATTCTATTTTACTTACTGATGCTGGTGAACCTGAAAGTTATGATGAAGTTGTGCAAGTGGATACTAAGATTCAATGGGAGTTTGCAATGAAAGATGAAATGGACTCTTTGCTAAAGAATAAGACATGGGATTTGTGCAAGTTGCTTGTAGGTAAAAAGGGTTTATAGAATAAGTGGGTTTACAGGTTGAAAGAAGAGGAAGGAGGTAAGAAAAGATTCAAGGCTAGGTTAGTTGTAAAAGGATGTGCATAGAAAAAGGGAATTGATTTTGATGAGATATTTTCTCTTGTTGTTAAAATGACTTCTATCTCTACTATTTTAAGTCTTGTGGCTACTAAAGATTTGCATTTAGAGAAGCTAGATGTTAAAATAGCCTTCTTTCATGGTGATTTGGATGAAGAAATATATATGGCTCAGCCACAAGGATTTGAGGTCAAAGGTAAGGAGAACTTAGTGTGCAAATTGAAGAAAAGTTTATATGGCTTGAAGCAAGCACCTTGGCAATGGTATCTGAAATTTGATAGGTTTATGCATGAGCATAGCTATAATAGGTGTTATTTAGATTATTGTGTTTATTTTAAGAGGTTGGATGATGATAGCTACATTATTTTATGTTTATGTGTTGATGATATGCTTGTAGTTGGGTCTAACATGGATCATATTAATGGGTTGAAACACCAGTTAGCACATGCATTTGCTATGAAGGATTTGGGGGCAGCAAAAAAAATCCTTGGTATAAAGATTTGCAGAGATAGGAAGAATAGAAATTTGATGCTATCTCGGGCTGATTATGTTGAGAAGGTGTTGCAACATTTCTCTATGGAGAATTCTAAAGCTGTCAACACACCTTTACTTGGTCATTTGAAATTGACTAAGGAGATGTGTCCTAAGACACAAGAAGAGGAGGATAAGATGTCCAAGGTACCCTATGCTTCAAGCTGTAGGAAGCTTGATGTATGCTATGGTATGCACTAGGCTAGATATTGCCCATGCAGTGGGAGTCATTAGCAGATATATGAGTCATCCAAGAGTTGAGCATTGGAATGCTATCAAGTGGATTCTCAGATATTTGAGAGGAACGTCCAATAAGTGTTTACACTTTGGGGGCTCCACTACTAATTTATAGGGCTATGTTGACTCAAATTTGGTAGGGGATATTGATACTAGGAAGAGTACTACATGTTATGTCTTTACTATTGGTGGGGCAGCCGTGAGTTGGGTTTCTAGGTTACAAAAGATTGATGCTCTATCCACTATCGCGGCAGAGTATGTTGCTGCTATAGAGGCAACCAAGGAGATGATATGGCTTCAGTTCTTCTTGGAAGAATTGAGACATCCTCAAAAGGATAATTATTTGTTCATAGATAGTCATAGTGTCATTCATCTTGCAAAGAATTCAGCTCTACATTCTAAGACCAAACACATACAATTACAGTGCCATTTCATTCGGTCAGTTTTGGAGGATGGATAGTTAAAGCTAGAGAAGATACATACAAATGAAAATCCAATAGATATGTTGACAGAGGTTGTAACAAGGGAGAAGTTGAACTCCTCTTCAGCTTCAGTTGGTCTTCTAGACTAACCATAAATAAAAGAACAACGGAGTCCAAGGTGGTTTGATCCAGTGGGAGCCCCATGTGGTAGTGGTATTGCTATAGGATCAGTCTCCAAGTGGGAGATTGTTGTTTAGTGTGGAGCCTGATTAGACCCCAAGTGGGAGATTGTTAGATTATGGTGACTAATCAGGAAGGTATTGTACATACTCCATAATTTTTTTTGGTACTATTCATAGATTCGCTATTCATAGATTCACCACAAATGTTATGGCTAATTTATGGCTGACATGTTATAACCCTAAAGTAGTTTAATACTTGTACAAAAGGGCTTAGGGTTAGGGATTGTTTTAATAGTGTGATGTGAAATTGGTTCTTGCGGTGGTATTGAGCTGTAGGAGATTACAGATTGTAATCAAGTTGTAATCACTAGATTGTAATAAGATTGGATTTGCTGTTTGGTGGATGTAGCCCAGGGATTGGGTGAACCACATTAAATCTTGGCGCCTTGTGTTCATTCCTATGTGATCTATTATTTTATGTTATTGGTTATATTTGCATATAGTTTTTATTTCTATCCATGGTCTTATCCTAACACTAACTTGGCCTATACATTAGTTTACTAACATTTACCACCCATTATGCAAATAATTATTTTGCACTATTATTTCCATTGATTTGTTCTTATGCATATTTTCTTATGTAGATATAAACTTTAGCACATTTTAATTAGGAACTAATGTAGGATAAATCATTAAGTGGATGGTTTCTTACATACTTTTCTTGATTAGTGTGAGGTGGTATGATCACCTTCTCCATTGGATTGGGTGACCTTAACATCATCTGTTCAACTACCTCCAGTTCTAACCTTTTTCTTAGAGGTTTGATTCATCTCCTTCTTTGTTTTTTTAGCATCCACTTTTACTTTACCCTTGCTGTGTTCATTTTTTGGTACTAGTGCTCAGGTCCCGTAATTCTTATTCACATGTCCAATCTTGTGAAAATTAGAACAAACTTTCGTAGGTTCATTCTTGTTTGTCTAGTAGGATTTTGCATATGATCTACATTCATAAGCTCTTTCTCTAAACTTTTAACAGTTGTAATAATATCCCTCAAACCCAAGTATGGTGGGTAGTTTATTCATTCTTGATCTATAGTCATATATTTGATTTCCTTACTTCTTGCAATGAAAATAATAACTAGAAAATTTAGGTTTATGGTTTTGAATATCATTTTTGTTTTTGAAGATGTTTGTAGTATGAACAAGTTTTCTACCATGATAGCATGTGTGTTTTATTTTTGAATTTCTTAGCTCTCCACTCTTGGATGATTTTCTTGGTTTGTTAAATGAATGTTATTTTGATCAAGAAGTGCTTCCAAATTCATTAGGTGATCCCACTAGCTCTTCAAGGTACTTTATTGCTTCACACAACTTGTTTATTCTTTTTGCAAGTTCTTTTTTAGTTCTTGATTCATTTCTTAGTAGATCAATCTATTATCTTAGATTTTCTATTTCCATGTCCTTCCTATTTAACTCCTAATTCACAAGTATTAGTTGATTCATTATGTCTATTTGAGTGTTTGTAAGCTTTTGCACATCATATGACCTTTCTTCCAGTCTAATAATTAGTTGTCTTTTGTCTTCCTCAAACACAATTTTTTCTTCTTCAACTTTCTTATTTTATTTGTTCACTTCACATAGCATTACTGACTGAATTTCATGTTCTCTCTTTAATCCTCTAACTTCTTCATTTACAATATTGTTCTCCTCAAGTAGATCTTCAATTTTTGCATTACTCTCATTTAAATTTCAAATGTTAAATAGTTCTTGAGTATTAATTTCTTCATAATTTATGTCATTTAGTTGAATGGTCGTATCATTTCTCTTTCTCAGAGATTTCCTTAGTTCTTCTCTTGCTACTTCAAGTTGCTATAGTAAGAGTTGGATTTCCATCACTTGATTATCAATAACCTTTCCCAATTTGTAAGCCTTCATCTTCAAGATTAGAACACCCAAGTTGTTAGACTTCCTCAAGTGAACCAATGCTCTAATACCAATTGTTGGGAGATTAATTGGGAAACTAGGATACTAAGAGGGGTTGTAAATCAGGATTTGTAAATATTTTATCCCTTAAAACAACTTAACTATATTCACCATATTTTTCATCTCATAACTAATCCATGCATAACATAACTTGTAAAATCAAAGTGTTGTAACAAGTAAATCTAACTATCAATCACATGCATGAAATCTAAACATATAATACAGTGATTTCATTACCTAGAAACCATCTAAGGTGAAGGTGAAATAGGGGTGGGGATGACACCCAAAAATCTTCACTACTATAGTAACAAATTTAACCTGTTAGGGTTATAAGTTTGATCACTTTTGATGATTTTCCATGTTAGGGGTCTACCTTGTTAAAGGTGTTTAAGACTATTAGATATTACACTATTAAATAATTTTGTAGCTATAATAAAGTAAGGACATTATTAGGAGATTTACAAAGGTTTGTTAAAACTATTTTATTAAGAGATTTGCCATGATTCAATCTATTAGTACTTAGTACTAGATCCTTTGGTATGTAATATAATTGCTAATTATGGATCTCATCCTTCCAATCTTTGATATGATCTCCAATTTTGTATGGATTTACTCAATCCTTCATTACTTCATAAGGTCATTAAACTATATTCTTCTTAACTCTCTCATGCATGCAACATCCAAAACTCAACTCCTTCACTTCCTTTTGCACACTTCACAATATCTTTTGTCCTAGCACATTCCACTCATAAGAAAAGAAGGTTTGGATTTTCCTATTTAAACACTTCTCTGGATTCTTCTAGATGCTTCCCTTTTTTAATTCATCAAAATTGGTTGTTCATTCCTCATAAGGATAGGTGATCCATGTCAAAATACATAACAACCTTTATTAAAAAACTCTAGAATCATTAAATGTCATGTCCACAACTTAAAAATAGTTTACCTCAATATTTCTATCACTTCAAACTTTTATCTTCTCTATGTGTTACTTGACACTTACTATCTCTAATGCTCAACCATAATTGTTCTACATTATGTTTCTCGGCCCTAACATTACTTGACACTTTGTATATAAGTCAACATCAATGTACTCTATCTTCTTGGCATTTACTAGCTTAGCTTGTTCAAAAAATTCTCAGTGGGCCAAAGTCTCTCTCAACTCCTAAAGTAGCTTGGCATAAACATGTTTATTCACAAGTCTTCCACATGATTTGACCTATATACAATAGCTTGATTGCAGTGATGGCTAACTAACTTTATCTCATATATGACTAAGTGGTTGACACAAATAGACAACAAGATTTAGAGATACCAATAATCTCTTCCTTTGACATTACTGGCCAAAACACTTTTTCATCATTACATATTTACAAAGAATAAGAGTACTCCCCCTAAGCCTATGGCCTAGTTCATATAGAACTACAAAAAAACTTGTCGACTAAATAATATAACAATACATATATAACATGACTCTCAATAGTACAATTATTTCTTCATCATACCAAGTCTAATTTCTGAGTTTTAATTTGTGTATACTCCTTGATCTCATTATTTTCCTATTATGTATGGAATCATTAGTATTACATCCTCTCTTATTTTTGTCACTAATGGTTATTGCTAGGGTTGACTGGGTGGAATCAAACTATATTTGTCAATAAATGGTTTATGGATTTGTTTGATCATGGAAAGAGCATGATCCCATGTTGTTCTTGTTGATTCCAAGCCATGAATCTTCAATTCCAATTTTTTTGTCAAGTCAATTAAACTGTTAGCAATCGAAAGATTTAATCTATATGGATTAGATCTTTTGTTGAATTCAACTCTTATTGCATAACCTCCAAATAATTCAACATTGACTATATAGAGATCAATTTGTCCCTCATGATGCTATCAATTTTTTGTAGTTTGTCCAATTTTCCATGTGAAAATAGCAATTTATTGTAATACACTATGTTGGATTATGCTGATTGTGAGATTAAGCTTCCTGAGATCTTCATTTCAACCTAAATCCAATGTCTATTTTCTTGAGAATTATTGGTAAGTCTTGGAATCACATAAGATATTATACATTTTTTAAACTTTTATGTACAAACTCCTCTATATTTTATACATGTTCTTGTAACTCTAACTTCCTCTTGGCAATGTCTATAGAGGCATTTTCCATAACGTTATTCTCAAATTTATTTCCTAATAATGTCATTAATTTCTCGTTCACTTTAATATCTCTAACTTTTACTTTTTCAAAAAATTGTACTAGTTAGGAAATAATAGGGGCTTTCTCATCAATATTATATACATAAAAATCATTAGTAAATATTTATTTTATATCATGAAACACTTGTTTGTGTTGTTTTCTCTTTTCATTTCTTCTTGCTTCTTTTTCTTTGCAAAAATGTCCTGTAGGATGACATCTTTCTCAAGAGCAAAATTGACTACATCCCATTTTGACATCTCAATGACTTAATCTAGACTAAGATTAATATTTGTAGAATTTTCCTTTATTTTTTTAAATTTACTTTGCTTCTGAGTGTTTTAGCTTGGCACTGTTCTAGTAGGAGTAGGTGATGAGGTGTCATCATTCAGTCTTTCCTAGGCTTGAGTTCTTGACATAAAAATTTTAGCATTCAACACTATATTTTATATTCCTTAACACCTTTCCTTGTTTCCCTCAATTTTTGGTCCTAAAATATTTGTTCCTCCTTCACCTATGGTAGAAGTTTCTATACTAGTTTCTTTGGTTGATTGCTATACCTCTTACTTTTTTCCTTTAGTGATTGACGAGTTTTATTTTTCATCAACTAAAGTGTCAGGTGTGGTGGCATATATAGGTGATATGTTTCCTTGTAGGCTTGGCACACCTAATCTTCCTTTATTACTATGATCATCTTTGACCATCATTGTATCCACTGGTTTATCTTGTTCAACTCTTTCAATAGTTGAACAAAACATACTTTTACACAATAGTTCATTTTGTTGTACTACATCTTCAATCTTATTCTCAAAAATCATAAAAAAATTGAACTTAGGAACAAATTGGTTCCTATGCATTTCCAAAAACGTTGACTTATGATCATTTCACAATTCAGCCATAATTTTAGCCAAAGTGCCTTCTCTTATTTGTTTCTCTGTATCTGATGCATGTTGCCATCTCCTTTCTAATATACTATACAAATAAATTGAAATCCTTTTTGCCAAATCAGTAGAGGCCAATTTATTGTTAGCCATCATAACTATCATGGTCTCTTCTACTTTGGATTTGTAATCATTATTCAGTGTATCATATTTTATAAACCCAAAACTTGATAATCCTATAGAGCATCTAATGTTGACAAATACCTCATCAATATTCTTTGATATTTTATGTATTATGACTTAGTGATGTCTTAGTTCATCTAACTCGATCCTCTTTGTATCTTCCTCTTCAATTTCTTTATTCTTGACTAGTCTTCTTCTCTTTGTCTTTCTCCTAGTGGCTTGTATTTTCTTCTTTGTATTGAAGCCACTCCGTTGAGATAATGACAATCACTTTCTTTGTAGATGTCCTAGCACTAGATATTATCACCCTTATTCTTAACTTTGGTGGTGCAGGAGAAGAGAGGGCTATCATTTCTAACTTCTTTGTAACCTCCTTTTCTTTAGGCTTTGTGATTTCACACTTTTAATCCTCCAACTTCTTCATTTAGGATATTGTTCTTCTCAAGTAGATCTACAATTGATAAATTACTCTCATTGAAATTTCTAGTGTCAAATAGTCCTTGAGTATCAACCTCTTCATAATTTATGTCATTTATCTAAATGACCATATCCTTTCTATTTCTTAAAGATTTCCCTAGGTCCTCTCTTTTTACTTCAAATTGTTGCAGTATGAGTTGGATGTCAACCACTTGATTGTCAATGAACTCTTCCAATTTGTAAGCCTCCATCTCCAAGATCTAAACTCCCAAGCTATTAGACTTCCTCAAATGAACCAATGCTCTAATACCAATTATTGAGAGGTTAATTGGGATACTAAGATACTAAGAGGGGGCTGAATCAAGATCTGTAAAAATTTTATCCCTTAAAAAAACTTCATTGTATTCACAATGTTTTCCATCTCATAAATAATTCATGCATAACATAACTTGTAAAATGAAAGTGTTGCAGCAATTAGACCTAGCTATCAATAACAAGCATGAACTGTAAATAGATAACTCAAAGATGTGTTTACCTAGAAACCCCTCAAAAGTGAAGGTAAAACTAGTGTGGGGAAGACACCCACAAACATTCACTACTATAGTAAAAAAGTTAACCTATTAGGATTACAATTTTGATCACTTCTGATGATCTACCCTATGAGGGGTCTTTCTTGTTAAAAGGCATTTTAGACTATTAGGTCTTACTATGTTAAAGGATTTTACATTTACAATAAAGTAAGGACTCTATTAGGAGATTTAAAAAGGTCTTTTCAAATCACTATGCTAAGAGATTTTCCCTAATTCAATATGTTAAAACTATCTTAGTACCTAATCCTTTGGTATGCACTATAGTTTCTTATTATGGACCTCATCCTTTCAATTTCTGATCTAATCTACAATCTGGTATGGCTTTACTCTATCCTTCACTACTTCACAAGGTAATTCTAGGGTAAAAGCACAAACTTGTGTCACTCTTTTATAAAGGAAAAGGCTAACAAAAGTATAACTATTCACCTTTAATGACATAAAAATGGTAGTATTATTTAGAATTTGATAACGAAGTAAACTAATGAAATGTGTAGAAATGGATTAATTTTAAGATTATAATTTTTAATAATTATTTGAAATAAGAATTGATATATTTTCCTAATTTTTAAAGATAATTTTTTACTTGCTAAAAAACATTGAAAATTGGGGGTCTAGTTCCCACCACAAAATAATGTGGAAATAAATTTATTTCCCTTTGATCTTAGATTATGTTATAGATAACATATTGTTAAAAATGCTTTAGAATAACTAAGAGGGGGGGTGGGGGGGTGTGAATCAGTTATTCATGGTCCAGATGTCCTATTCAAACTTTTCACTAGGTATAGTAGATCCATTCAACCATTCATTCATCCAAGCTTTAACTTATCTAATCAGCAAGTTACTATAAATCAACATGCAAGCATAACACATAAGAAATCAACACATGACACAATGATTTATGTGGAAACCCAATTTGGGAAAAACCAATAGTAACATTCTACTCAATTCTCACTCTTCTAAAGTGATGCCCTGTGAAAGGGCTACCCTGTTAAAGGCTTACAACACACTGTTAAATGTGACCTTGTTATAGGATTTAACCACCCTATTAGAAGTGGGCCTAGTTAGAGAAATTTATATTATTCACTTTGAATGCCACCCTATTAAAGGATTTACAAATGGCTGTTAGGCCAACCTAAGTCCACGGGATTTTCAGATCCAATACAATTGCCAGATAGTATTAGAAAATCTTGACCTGACTACAACATACAACTTATCTTATTGATCTCAGATTACTTCTCAAATCGTACGATCTCCTAGCCTTTGATCTTTGCAACTTTTGATAGATTGTCCTCCTTTCAAGCTTTGTCCCCTTGAGTCTCCATACTCAATGTACCAATGCAATCATCTCTTTCTGACCACTTATAGAAGCAGAGCCTCTATGCTCTTCCTTCTCCTAGATGTCTTATGCTTGACACCTTTCTAACCACTTCATAGATTTGGCTCTTTAGCAACAACAATGTTAGCTACTCTTTGCTTATTGGTCTATGAATTCTTAAATAGAAGTCTTGGAGTTCCTTTTCCCACTTGATTGCTCAATTTTTTAATTTGAATTCACATGGATTAGGTAAGATTCATTGCATCTAAACCATATTCTATTTCCTCTGGAAACTTCTTGAATAATCCTTTAGAATTCACCCAAAAATGGTTTACATAGGATTCTGTGACACCAATCATCATCCTCACCTTCCAACTCATTCACAAAATTCAATGTAGCCACTATGTAAGCTTAGATTTGGTGAATCTTTTTCATTTGAAATAACGTAGTAGCTTAGCACATACTATGTTACTAGGCATCAATTGTGTTTTTCCTGATGTTTGGCACCTAAAGATCACTCAACATCAATTGAAAATTTTCTCAGCTTCAACTAACTTGCTTAGCACCCACTTATGATCTTAGTTTAAGCTTTGTAGCCAATCTTGTTACAACTTCTTCCTGCAATAATTTTAAGTGTGACCAACCTCTATTTCCTTAAGTATGTCATCAATACATTACTTAACCATTGTCATAATTGATCCTTGCACTTCATTACAACATCATAACTCAACCTTTCCCTTAGGTGCTCTTGTTACATCTTGTTGATCAAATCCTCTTCATCAATCAAATAAGTGATAGTACTTGGATCTTATATGCAAATATCATTCCTGCAAATAGCAAGTTTGACATCAATGACAAAACAATGATTGAAAATATTCTTTTGAAATAATTTCTCTCTTTGATCTTCAACAATAATGAGCTTTTTCAATCAGATTTCCAACAATCTCCCTCTTTGGCATTGACGGCAAACCAAATCGATCAACCATTAGACTAAACTATTCAACCACAAGCTTACTAGGTTAGAATAGTAAGTCAAATGCCAAAAAGTAAATTTTAACATCACATCTCCTCCTACTATTTTGATTGCTTCATTTCAAATTCTCCCTCTTTGCTACGGTATCCTTGTTCTTTGTCTTTCTCAACGTCTACTATTTTGATCAACATCTTAAAAATTCTCCTTCTATCTTCTTTGATTAGTCTTAAATATCTTCTCCCTCTTTTTTGATTCTTTATCTTCAATAGTTGTTGATTAGTTATGTACTTCTCCCTCTTTGACAAAAAAGCCAAAGATATATTAGCATCTTTAATATGCAAGTGTAACTTTTACAGGTTTATTCAATGTCTCTATCTATCACCTTGCTTGTAACTGATTTGAAATTTTAGTACTTCTACTTTAGGCATATATCACAAAGTAAACATCTTATGCATCAATGTATAAAATCTTCAACATTTAGCTTATTTGATGTAGAGCATAATTGTGTTTGGTTCAAGTATCATTATCTAGGGGTATCACCCCTAACTTACCTCTAAGATACTCAAAATTATTTTTTGGTAGTACTTTTGTGAAGATATCTATAATTTGTTCCTTTGAGCTAACATATTCCATCTTCATTTGTTTGTCTTCCACCAGCTCTCTTACATAGTGATACTTGATTGCAATATGCTTAGTTTTTGCATGCATTACTAGATTCTTTGATATATTGATAGCACTTGTATTATCACAATAAAGTATCACAAGCTCAATTACCTCTTCCTTCATACCTTGTAGCAAATGTTTGATCCATACAATATTGGTGGATTTTATAGTAGCTACCACATGTTCAACTTTAGTAGTAGACTGTAAGGTGCAACCTTTCTTTTTGCTAGTCCAAGTAATCAACCTTTCTCCTAAGAAAATTGCTCCTCCACTGGTGCTTTTTCTATCATCAATGTTACCACCCCAACCTGCATTAGTGTAGGCTTTTAGTTCAAACTTCTCACTCCTCTTCTAATACAAACCAAAGTCATCAGTTCCTTTTAGGTATCTTAGTATTCTCTTCACTACCACTAAGTGATTTTCTCTTAGATTTGCAAAAAATCTTGCTACTATTCCAATAGCTAATGCAATGCCTGGTCTACTTTGTACAACATATTGCAGCTTCTCAATCATTGACCTATACAATGTCTAATTTACTTCAGCAAACTCATAATTCTTGGATAGTTTATGGCTTGTTGCCATTCGTGTGTTGACTAGATTTGAGTCTTCTAGCCAAAATGTTTTGAGTACTTCCTTGGTGTATTTGGATTGGGTCAAAAATATGCCATGCTTCAACTAATGTACTTGTAATCCAACAAAGAATTTCATTTCTCCAAATATTGACATCTCAAATTCATGCTTCATTTGATCAACAAAATCTTTGCATAAAACATCTTTTCCCCCAAATATTATATCATCAACAAAGATTTCTAATATCCAAATGTCTTTACCTTCTTCAACTTTGATGTACAAGTTTATATTGTCATCTATTCTTTCAAATCCTATCTTCACAAGATATTTGTACAACCTCTCATACCATGCTCTAGATGCTTGCTTCAATCCATAAAGTGCTTTGTGTAGCTTGTAGACTATTTTCTTGTTCTTCTCATCAACAAATCCCTCTGGTTGTTCTATGTAAACTTCCTCTTCTAGTATATCATTCAGAAAAGTAGACTTCACATCCATTTGGTAGACTGTGAAACCTTTATATGCAACATATGCATGTAATGTTCTTACTCCTTCCATTCTTGCAACAGGGGAAAAGGTCTCTCCATAATCTAGTCCTTCTTCTTGTGCATAGCCTTTGCAAACTAGTTTTGCTTTGTTTCTTGTTATCTCATGATTCTCATCAAGTTTGTTTCTAAACACCCATTTTGTACCATTCACATTCTTATTAGCTAGTCTAGGAACTAGAGACCATGTTTTGTTTTTCTTAATCTAATCTATCTCTTCTTCCATGGCTTTATACCAATCATCATCTTCTAGTGCATCTTTCATTGTTTTGGGTTCAACCTTGATCAACAAACATGATTCACTTTTGAGCCTATTCCTTGTCATTGGTCTGGCATCCTTTTCACTAATAATTTGATCTGTAGGGTGATGTCTTCTTAGATACTTGGCTAATCTAGGTTCAGTCCTTCTTTCCATGTTTGATCCTTTAGCTTCAGAGTTATTTCTTTCTTCTTCATCTAGCATTTTATCATTCCTTTCTTGCATACTATTTTCAGAATCAGAATGTGAATTTTCTACATTTTACAGCTTAGCTTCTGAATCTAGCTTGGCACTCATAGGCTGAGACTAGGAAAATATTGAAGTTTTTTGCTGATTCCCAACTTGATTTGCAGTATTATCTTCAACTGTCATTCCTTCATAGAAGTATACAAAGGATCTATCATCCTTTGTTCGCTTTGACTCATCAACTTGAACTTTTGCATGCTCATCAAAATTTACATTTGTACTATCCACAACTTTGTTAGTATTAACATTCAAACACTTATATGCCTTACTTTTAGTGGATTATCCAAAAAATATGCCTTCATCACTTTTTGCATCAAACTTGCCATTTCTTGTATCTTTTAGAATATAGCATTTACAACCAAATACCTTGAAATGTTTAACATTAGGTGAATGACCATACCATAATTCAAAAGTTGTTGCATTTGTAACTTTCTTAACTTGAACTCTATTCAGTGTGTAGATTGCAGTACTTATAACTTCTCTCCAGTACTTTAGTGCAACATTTTTCTCTATCATCAAGGTTCTAGTATAGTCAATCACTGACATATTCCTCCTTTTAGCAATACCATTTTGTGGTGGAGTTCTTGGTGCTAATGTTTTCCTTTTAATACCTTTTTCATTGTAGAACATTTCAAACTCTCTTGATGTGAACTCACCTCCTTTATCTAACCTCGGGCATTTTAGATTCTTTCATGTTTCCTTCTTAACACTGGCCAAATACCACTTGAACATTTGGAATGCATCAGATTTTTGTTTTAAGAACATACCAGTCATCATCCTAGAATAATCATCTACAAATAGCATTATGTATCTATCTCCTAGGTAGCTTTGCACTTCTATTGGGCCACATAAGTCTGTATGGACTAACTCTAGTACTTCTTTGGAAGTGTATGTGCTTCTTTTGAAACTAGACTTAGTCATCTTTCCTAGTTGACATTGTTTTCACATTGTGTTTTAAGGTTTCTTTAACTTGGGCAACCCTCTAACTTTCTTTTTGTTCCTAATCCTAATCAGATTATCAAAGTTAACATGACATAGCCTTTTGTGCCACAACCATGCATCATCAAGTTTAACAAAAAGACATGTTACATCTTCCATATCTAGGTAAAATAGGTTACTCCTAGTTTGTTCACCCTTCCTATCAGATTTCCATCAGTTTCATAGATCTTGACAGTTTTGTTTCCAAATTTAACTTTGCAACCTACATCGCCTATCTATGATACACTTAACAAGTTGTAGTTCAATCCTTCAACATAGTATGCATTATCCCATTAAATTTTCTCTGTAAGTTTAATAGAGCCTTTTCCTTTGATTTGACATGGGGCATCATTACCAAATCTAACACTATTTCCATCATATTGAGTAAAGGTAATAAACTTACTTTTATCTCCTATCATGTGATGTGAGCATCCATTGTCTATGATCCACTTGTCATTCTTGTTCACATAGGTAACCAATGTTATTATTTCATCTTCATCTTTGTATGATTCATCCTTCATGGCTACATAGACTACTTCATCATAATTCTCATTAGAATATTCCTCAACAATGTAGCATCTCTTGCATTTCTCTTTGTAATCTTTGTTGTCATCTTCTCTTTTGTTCTTGAACTTGTTTCCTTCTTTGTAGTTCTTCTTCTGTGGACATCTTGCAGTTATATGACCTACTTCATTGTAATTGAAACATATGATAAGGAGCTAACCTTTGAATTTTCCTTTACCTCTATGGAATCTCCTAGCCAATAGTGCTTCTAGTTGCTCCACATTTTCCTCATCTATGTTGCTATCACTAGATACATGTTTTCCTTTTCTTCTTCTTTTTCTTGATGTGTCCTCGATATCTTTTATTGTCATCTTGACTTTGAAAGTAGATTCAAGATTCTTAGGTCTGTAGTTGTCAAAATTGGATAGCTCAAATGCAATAAGTCTTCCAACTATTCCTTCAAAGCTTAGTGTGTTCCCTTGTACACACCTCAGCTCTTGAATGGCTAAAACTCTAATAGCATAGACAGGAAGCAAAGTTCTTAAGTATTTGCTAATAGTTTTTTCTTCTTCCAATTGTCCACCTAGACTTCTTATTGCACTCATCACTTATTTCATTCTTGTAGCATACTGAGCAACATTTTCACCTTCTTCCATAGATTTCTAACAAGGTTTTCCACATTTTGAATGTAGTGTTACAGTCTTTGATGTCATCATATTCTAAATAGTTAAGTGTAGAGGCAATCTCAAACATTTCCTGGTTTTACTCCTTCTTTTTATTCAAATCATCTCCAGTAAGAGGTCCTGCTGGAGTTACATGTTCTATTCTAATTGAGGTTTGTGCATAGTCACCTATTGATCCAAGGTGCAATTTCATCAAACTCTACCATGCAACAAAGTTGTCTTTTTTGAGCTTGGGAACTTCTCTCTTGGACATCTTGATCTTTCTGCTTCTAGTACCTTGAAACTAAATTAGTAGATGGCTCTGATACCAATTGTTGGATTTTTTTTAGAATAACTAAGAGGGGGGGCGGTGAATCAGTGATTCAAGGTATAGTGGATCCATTCAACCATTAACTCATCCAAGCTTTAACTTATCTAACTAGCAAGTTACTATAAATCAACATGCAAGCATAACACATAAGAAATCAATAAATGACACAATGATTTACCAAGAAACTCAGTTTGAGAAAAACCACTAGTAACATGCTACTCAATTCTCACTCTTTTAAAGTGATGCCTTATGAAAGGCCTGCCTTGTTAAAGGCTTACAACACACTGTTAAATGTTACCATGTTAGAGGATTTAACCACCCTATTAGAAGTGGGTTTTGTTAGAGGACTTTAGAAAAGTCACTTGGAATGCCACCTTGTTAAAGGATTTACAAATGGCTATTAGGCCAACCTAAGTCCATAGGATTTTTAGATCTAATCCAATTTCCAGAAAGTATTAGAAATTCTTGACTTGACTACAACATCCAACTTATCTTGCTGATCTTAGAACACATCTCAACTCATACCCTTGCCTGGCCTTCAACCTCTGGAACTCTTGATAGCTTGTCCTCCTTTAAAGCTTTGTCCCCTTGAGTCTCCATACTTAATGTAGAAGTGCAATCATCTCTTCATGACCACTTATAGAAGTAGAGCCTCTGTGCTCTTCCTTCTCCTAGATGTCTCGTTCTTGACACCCTTCTAACCACTTCACAGATTTGGCCCTTCAACAACAATAGTATCATGAGCTCTTTGCTTCTTAGTATATGACTTCTTAAATAGAAGTCTTAGAGTTCCTTTTCTTGCTCGATTCCTCAATTCTTTAATTTCAATTTGCATGGATTAGGTAGGATACATTGCATCTAACTCATATTCTGTTTCCTCTAGAAACTTCTTGAATAATCTTTTAGAATTTTCCCAAAAATGGTTTACATAGGATTCTATGCCACCAACTCATCATCCTTATCTTCCAACTCATTCGCAAAATTCAATGTAAGCACTATGTTGGCTTAGATTTGGCGAATCTTTGTCATTTTAAATAATGCAATAGCTCAAGACTATTAAAATACTGGCGCACAACACATATTGTGTTACTCAGCACCAATTTTGTTTTTCATGATATTCAGCACCTGAAGATCACTCAGCACCAACTAAAAATTTTCTCAACTTCAACTAACTTTCTCAGCACCCACTTATGATCTTAGTTTAAGCTTTGCAGTCAACCTTGTTACAACTTCTTCCTCCAATAATTCTAAGTGTGACCAACCTCTGTTTCCTTGAGTATGGCATCAATACATTACTTAACCATTGTCTTAATTGATCCTTTCACTTAATTAAAACATCATAACTCAACCTTTCCCTTAGGTGCTCTCGTTATATCTTGTCGATCAAATCCTCTTCATCAATCAACTAAGTGATAGTACTTGGATCTTATAGGCAAATACCATCCCCACAAATAGCAGGTTTGACATCAATGACAAAACAATGATTGGAAACATTCTTTTACAACAATCTCCCTCTTTGGTCTTTAACAACAATGAGGTTTTTCAACCAGATTTCCAACACATATATAGGTAGAACAATCAAAAATAAAAATTGGCTTTAGATCTATATTTTATCTTTTATAACGATTTCAAATTAACTCATTTGAAATTGATAGTTTCCATCTCCCACCACATTTTTGAGAAAAAATATTTTCTAACCGAAAGAAAAATTATACATTCTTCAAGAGGATGGAACGTCATGTGATTTTTAAATTTTTTTGATATGATTTAATATTTTTTCCTTTCTCAAAATTGACATCTTCTCAAGTGTCAAAATATATACTTATAGAATTTTTTAATTACAATATACTATATGTAATTAAAACACTATAAACTCTATACAAGAATATTCTCGACTTTGAACCCTATTAAATGATATTTATATTTTATTAAAAAAATATCATAAAAAATAGTTAGAGTTATTGAAACGTTAGTTTTCTAAAATAAGTTTATTTCTTTAGTAATTGGATACAAACTAGTATAAAGCATGCATTTAATAGACATTTGTAATTGGAAAAGTGTGAGACCATATATAACTTGGCTAGAGTGAATTTGTCTCTAGATCAAAATTTTGAATAAAATTTATTTTTAGATAGAAATGCTCAAATTGAATTGTTCTGATAAGTCAGCTTGAAAGGTGACACAACTTTGTACTTTTACCTTGTACTATGTTCTTCTTAACTCTCTCATGCATGTAGCATCCAAAATTAACTACTTCACTTCCTTTTCACACTTCACAATATCTTTTGTGATAGCACATTCCACTCATATGGAAAGAAAATTTGGATTTACTTATTTAAAGACTTCTTTTGAGTCTTCTAGGTGCTTCCCTTTTTTCCTCTTCATCTGATTGGTTCTCCATTCCTCATAGGGATCAGGAATCCATGTCAAAATGCATAATAAGCTCTATATAAAACTTTATAATCATTAAATGCCATTTCCATGTTGGCTTAAAATGATTTAGCTCAAATTTTCTATTACTTTAGACTTTTATGTTCTCTCTATGTTACTTGTCACTTACTATCTCTAATGCTTAATCATAACAGATCTCTATTCTATTTCTCAGTCTTAGTTGTACTTGGAACCTTCTATATAACTCACCATCAATGTACTCTATCTACTCACCATTCACTAGGCTCATCTTGCACTAAAAATAATCGATGACCAAAGACTTTCTGAATTCCTATAGAGCTTTGAATAAACATGTTAGTTACAAGTCTTCCACGTAATTCAACCTAAATAGAGTAGCTTAGTCGTAATGATTATCGACTAAATTAGCCTCATATATGACTAAATGTTTAACACTAATAGACAATAATATTCATAGATACCAATAATCTCCCCCTTTGATGTTAGTGGAAAAAACACTTTTTCATGATTACATCTTTATAGAGAATAAGAGTACTCCCCCTAAGCCTATGACCCAATTCGCATAAAACTACAATAAATTTGTCAACTAAAAACTATGACAATACATATATTACATGAATCTTAGTAGTCTTATTGTGTCTTCATCATACCATGTATGTCTTCTAAGTTCTAATTTTTGTATACTCCCTGATCTAATCAGTTTCCTGTTTTGTATATAATCATCAATATTACATACACTCTTTTTTTGTCATTCATGGTTGTTACTAGGGTTGAGTGGGTGGAATCAAAGCATAGTTTTTAATAAATAGTTTGTGGATTTTATTGATCATGGAAAGAGAATGATCCCATGTTGTTCTTGTTGATTCCAAGATATGAATCTTCAATTCCAATTTTTATGCCAAGCCAATTAAATTGTTAGCAATCGAAATATTATGATCTATATGGATTAGATCCTTTATTGAATTCAACTCTTTTTGCATATCCTCTAGATAAGGTATCAACTTTAACTGTATAGAAATATGTTTGGCATAATTTTTTAGTGGAAAATCTTCGCCACTTTTCTATTTTGTGTCTTTGGGAAATCACAATTTGGCAAATAAAACCCACATATGGGATCAACCACCTCATCAAGATATTAAATAATTTGGGTCCAAATCCTAGGATAGTCACATATTAGTTTACACATAATTGGTCCCACATCCCGGTCCAATTGACAATGTAATCTATATTTAGAACACAATTATTTTTAAAAAATTGTGAGCCTTTCCCTAATGTTTTCTTATTGGACAATGTTATTTTTCCCTTAAAATAAAATAATATTTTCCCTCAGTTTGAGCATTGTCTAGCATTTTATTGGCGTGTTTCTCCAACTACCCCCGTTTAGCTAATTATTTTATGTTTTGGTCTTTGGGAAACATGTCATAATTTTTTCAAAGATTTAGACTTTATGCTATGTCATTTAAAATTAGGCTCAAAATAGAGTTGAAGCCATTAATCTATATTACATCAATGGTCCAATTTAATTCTTTTCACCATAAAATTGATAATATTAAAAGTGATGATGACCAAGTTGGCAATAAAAAAGGACACATTATTAATTGAATCTTAATGGATTAGCATACTACAAGTACACTGTATAGTGTACACTTGGAATGTGGGCCATGGACCACTTATGACTCTATAAATTCACCAAAAATTAATTAGTCTCTCTTTGGAAACTAACATATTAAGCAACTATATTAATATTTTGTGTTATATGAAATAATTAATTCGCCTCTTACATTAGGAAATTTTTTATGACCAAGAAAAAAATCATCTACATTTATTTACATACCAAAAAAAAAATGAATTCACCATAGTTATCACTAAATTTTGATATGGAAAGGAAAATTTCACTAGTAGAAAACAATTATCTCCCTTGCCTCGAATGAAAAAATCACCCTCGATTAGAAATTTTTCCTATAAATTTAATGCTGAACTTTCTTGCATTTTACATATTTTTCTTGATAGGGGTTTATGAAAGTTATCCATAATGTTTGGCCCTCATGTTGTTATTAGTTGTTTGTATTTTGGCTAGTTTTCCTTGTGCAAATGAAAATTTATTGTAATGCATTGTGCTAGATTCTACTGATTGTGAGATTAAGCTTCCTAATCTGCTTCATTTCAAACTGAATTTGATGTATGTTTTGCTGAAAATCATTGATGAATATTGGTACATCGTATAAGATATTATAAAAAAAATTGTATCTTGTATACAAACTAATCTATATTCTATACACATGCCTTTAACTCTACCTTTCTCTCAACAATGCTTGTAGATACCTTTTCAATAACATTATTGTCAAATATCTTTTCTAACCATGCCATTAATTTCTCATTTTCTTTAATATCTCTAGCATTTAGTTTTTCAATAATTTGTACTAGCCAGGAAATAATAGGATCTTTCCCATCAATATTATGTACATCAAAAGCATCAACAGATATTTCTTTTATACCATGCAACACTTGTTTATGTTGGTTTTTCTTTTCATTTCTTGCTTCTTTTTCTTTACCAAAATGTCCTACATAATGATAGTTTTCTCAAGAGTAAGATTGGCCAAATCCCATTTTGGAATCTCATTGATTTCATCCAAACTAATAGTAATATCTAGAGAACTATCCTTTATCTCTTTTCCTTTACTTTTCTTCTGAGTGTTGTGGTTTGACATTGCTCTAGTAGTAGTAGGTGATGAGGTGTCACCACTTATTCTTTCCTAGGTTTCAATGCTTGACATATAAATTGTAGTATTTGGAACTATATTTTATTTTACTTGTCATGTTTCCTTGTTTTCCTCAATTTGAGGTCCTAAAATATTTGGTCCTCCATCACGTGTGTTAGAAGTTTCTATACTAGTTTCTTTCACTGATTTCTTTGTTTCTTGCTTTTGTCCTTTAGTGTCTAAGGAATTTTTTTCTCATCAACTAGAGTGTCAAGTGTGGTGACTTATTTAGGTGATATGTTTCCTTGTAGGCTTGGTACACCTAATATTTCTTCATTACTATGATCATATTCAATGGTCACAGTATCCACTAGTTTATCATGCTCAGTTTTTTCAATACTTAAGCAAAAAATACTTTTCGATAATAATGTTACAAATATAAGAGGAGTAACTAAGAGGGGAGGGGTGAATAATTGACCACTGAAATAAATCCCCAATCCCTTATAGGTCAATATGAAACATAAGCTCTCCTAAAACTATTGTTAGTTAGTTGACACACAGGTACTTGGTTAACACTAACAATATGTTGTAACTCGGAAAGAATTATAATATTGAAAGTGTAGATCTTAAGATATTATGTGTAATTAACCTTAATTAAATTAGCTACATACACATAAAATAAATAGCATGGACACAAGTGACACCAAGATTTAATGTGGAAACCCAATTTAGGAAAAACCATCAATTACAACTAGTAACTAATTTTCACTCTTCTAAAGTGAGCCTTTTTAGGTGTCAACCATGTTAAAGATTACAAAATACACTATTAGGTGTGACCTTGATAGAGGATTTGACCACCTTTTTAGGAGTGGCCTTGTTAGAGGCCTTTAGACACTTCAATCTAGAAATGCCACCTTGTCAAAGGATTTGGCAAATAGTTGTTAAGCCAACTCGGTTAAGAGATTCGATACACTGCTACAATGTTGTATTAATTTCTGGGGAAGATTGTGTAAGAGTTTTTTCATCAACATTTTGAATCATACTATATGATCCATCATCAGGATGCCAAAGAGTCAAAGAGAGCAAAAATCATACTATATGATTTTTGCTCTCTTTGACTCTTTGGCATCTTGATGATGGATCATATAGTATGATCTGAAACGTTGATGAAAAAAATCTTACACAATCTTCTCCAGAAATTAATACAATATTCATGGATTGTGGAAATCTGTTTGCTTTGATTGCTACAATGGTTAAAGAGTAATAATGATATGACCTGATTTATGATGAAATAGTATTGTTGATTTCAAATCTCAATTATGGCTTGAATACTTGATCCTTCCTTATCAAATATATCTTTCCATCTACACAAGGATATTCTGCTTATCTTATTCATTTGCTTCCTCTAAGAATCTTATTTTCTTCCATGCACTCACACACATTCAATCCTCAACTTGAATTTATACTTATATCATTAACATTGTCAAGTCAGCTTGAATACAGCTTAGAATAAATAATATTCATCTCCTAAGTTAGCTAGAACCAACAAACAAATCCATTAAAATCAATATGCCAAAACAAGAAAATCATTTGTTAGTCTGTCCTACTTGATAGACACTAACACTAAAATGATTTTCCTGTGTTAACCAAGTGAACTTGGTTAATAATGCATCTTCTTCAAACTTCCTTTGGTAACCAAGTGATCTTAGTTAGTAGTGGTTCCATCCAACTTTCTTTTATTACATGAGTGAGCTCAGTTAACACTTAGCTTCTTTGAACTCCTCTTTGACAACTGAGTGAACTCAGTAGTCACTATCTTCTAAACTTGGAAAACATTGCAATGCTTACTAGATATAGGAAACTATCTTCATTGCCCAACTGAACTCGACATACACTAACTAATAAAGATATGACATTTTGTATAACATCAAAAATAATATACATTTGATCAAAAATCTCCCTCTATGGAATTGATGGCAACACAACATGCCATTATATAATGAAATTTGAGAGAAAAATAAAGTAAGGAAAATATCCTTAACTATTTCATTTGGATTCTCATCCATGAGAACCCCCTCTATCAGTGTGTAACTCCCTCTAACTTCAGTTTCTCCTTTTGTCAACAAGCTCTATCTTGAACATCTTCTTTTGATAGCAAACTCTCCCTCTTTGATATCAAACCAAGTTCTTCCACTTTAACATCTTCAATCAAAATTTCTTCTAATATGTATACTCTCCTTCTTTAGAAATTTTTTTGTGATATGATAGAAAACTCTCCCTATTTGACATCTTATGCCAAAGACAATATTCAACAAATTTCCAATGTACCTGATGTACATATTTATATGCATTTTGCCATTTCATTACTACATCAACATGATTGATTTTCAATGTGCTCTAGTTAATGCATCACTAAAATCCATTTAATGAGCTTTAGATAGGGGAATGACCCCTAACTTACATCCTAGATACAAAAATGCTTCCTTAGGTAAAGGCTTTGTGAATATGTCTGCATTTTTTTCCTTAGTATTCACATATTCCAATCTTACCTCTTTATCTTGCACCAATTCTCTCAAAAAATAAAATTTTATTGCAATGTACTTGGTCTTTGGATGCATTACAAGATTCTTTGATATATTGATTGCACTAGTGCTATCACAGAAGATAACCATTAGATCCTTGATCTCTACCTTCATACTAGATAGTAGTTGCTTGAACCAAACAAAATTGAAACAACTAATTGTTGCTACAACATACTCTGCCTTTGTTGTAGACTGAGAAATGTATTTTTTCTTCTTACTTGACCAAGACACTAGTCTCTTACCAAGAAAGAATACTCCACCAATCATGCTATTCCTATCATCAACACTTCCTACCCAATGTACATCAGTGAAGGATTTCAAATCCAAATTGATTCCTTTCTTGTACCATAATCCATCATCTTTAGTACCCTTCAGATACCTCATGGTTCTCTTTATTACCATCATATGATTCTCTTTAGGATTAGCTAATAATCTTGCCACCATACCAACTACAAGAGCAATATTAGGCCTTGTATGCACAACATACTGAATTTTGTCAATCATTGATCTATATGTGGTCTAATCTACTTCCTTGGAATAATCATTTTTAGAAAGCTTATTTCTAGTAGACATAGGTGTTCCAACTAGTCTTGAATCCTCCATTCCAAATTTCTTTAGTATCTCCTTGATATACTTAGATTGAGTAATGTAGATACCATCTTTCTTCTATTGAATCTACAAGCCAACAAATAATTTAATCTCTCCAAACATGACATCTCAAATTCCTTGTTCATTTCCTTTGAAAATCTTTGCATAAATCATCATTTCTAGTAAACAATGTGTCATCCACAAATATTTCTGCCAACACAATCTAATTGTCTAGTCTTTCCTTGATGTATAGGTTTTTCTTATCATTTGTTCTTTGAAAACCAATCTTGATCAAGTAATTATGATGTTTTTTAGAGCAAGCTCTAGGAGCTTTCTTGAGACCATACAATGCTTTGTGCAATTTACAAACCATATCCCTTTTTCGAGAATGAATATTTCACATCCATCTAATATACTTTAAATCCTTTAAATGTAGCATAAGAAAGTAAAGTCCTAACACCTTCTAATCTTGCAACTAGAGAAAAAGTTTCACCATAGTCAATACCTTCTTCTTGAGAATAACCATTGCATATTGACCTTGCTTTGTTTCTTGAAACTTCTCCATCTTCATTTAGTTTATTTCTAAAAACTCACTTTGTGCCATGTACATTCTTATCCTTTGGTCTAGGAACAAGAGTCCAGGTCTTATTCCTTTCTATCTAATCTATCTCTTCATTTATTGCCTCAATCCAACTTTCACTATCCAAAGCATCTTTAACTAATCTAGGTTCAAATTTAGTAAGCAACCATGCACATTTCAATTTGTTCCTTGTCATTGCACCATCTAACTTATCTCCAATGATCTTCTCAGGTGTATGGTTCCTTCTAACATATATTGCTAATATAGGTACTTTGGATTTGGAACTTGTTCCACTTGCCTTACATGATCTTATGCATCATGCTTGGGTTCCACTATCTGTGACTTAGGTCCTTTAGATTTTGACTTGGGTTGCACTAGTTATAACTTGGTAGCCTTTGACTATAACTTTTGTTCTTTAGACTATGACTCGAGCTATACTAGCTACAACTTGGGTGCTTCTAGAGATTTTGGGGACTCAGGAGGTAAAGTGAATTGATTTCCAATTAGATTAGGCAATATATCAGGTTCAAAGTAAATGAAATTTTTGTAATCTTCACCTATTCTTTAATGCTCTTTGCTTCACTCTTTTCTAGAAACTCCCCAATCTTCACATATGCACTTTTTGTGATCTTATGAGTGGTTGTATTCAAACATTTTTATGCTTTACTTCTGCTAGAGTATCTAGGAATATGCCTTCATCACTTTTGACACCAAATTTACCTTTCCTAGTCTCCTTCAAAATATAACATTGGCTACCAAATACTTTCAAGTAACTTAAATTAGGTTTGTAGCCATACCATACTTCATAAGGAGTTTGATTTTAGTCTTTCTTCAACTGTACTCTATTCAACATATGAACTAATGTAATGATTTTTTCCTTCCATTATTTGATTGCAACATTCTTTTCTATCATCAAGTTTTTTGCACAATCCATGATTGATTTGTTCCTTTTTTCTACTATACCATTTTGTTGAGGTGTAATAGGGACTAATACTTATCTTTTGATTCCTCTTTCAATGGATAATTCATTGAATTCATTAGAAATCAATTCATCTCTTGTATCTTATCTCAAACATTTTATCTTCTTTCATGTTTCCTTCTCTACTCTTGCCAGATACCACTTAAACTTTTGAAAAGCTTCAGATTTTTCTTTCAGATACATTATTGTCATCATTTTAGAGTAAACATAAACAAATAAAATAAAGTAATTATCTTCACTATATCTCTAAATGCTAATAGGTCCACAAAGCTCTATCTGAACCAGCTCCAAGACTTCTTCAGAATGATAGTTCTTACTCTTGAAAATTGTCTTGTCCATTTTACTAATTTGACAATTTTTTCATAGGACCATATCAATTTTCCTCAAACTAGGAATACCTTTTACTCTTTTGGTTTTTCTTATCTTGATCAAGTTATAAAATTTTACATGATATAACCTTTTATTCTATAACCATCTTTCTTCTACTGGAAAATGAAACATGAACTTTCACTAAGATCTAGGTAGAATAAGTTACCTTTTGTTTGGTTACTAGACCCAACTAGATTTCCTTTTCCATCTAGCATCTTGGCCTTCTCATTCATATATTATACCTTGAATCCAATTTTATTCAACTATGCCATACTTATTGGATTATGTTTCAATCCTTCAACCCAATAAGCATTATCACATCTGAGTTCATTGGTTAGGGAAATATAACCTTTTTCTTTTATGCAACATGGTTCATTGTTTCCAAATCTTACACTTCCACCATCATAGTGTTCCATATGTTAAAACTTTTTCTTATCACCATTCATATGATGAGAAAAACCAATATCAATAGTCCATCCATCCTATTAGCTAACATGAGGGATAAGTGCCATATTATATTCTTCATTATCAAATTCATCTTTCATAGTAATATAGACCATTTCATCATTATCACTACTATCTTAGTCTTTAGCCATAAAAAAATTCTTATTATGTTTGTACTTGTCATCCTTGTAGATTTTGAAATCCTTCTTCCCTTTATACTTGATGTTCTTCTTTTCATCTTTGTCTTCTCGGTTTGGACACCTTTCAACAATGTGACCAATTTCTTCAATAGACAAATAGATTAGAGGAATTTTGTCTTTGTATTTTCCTTTGCCTTTTGGATACATCCTTGCAAGAAATACTTTAATGGCTTCAAGATCACTTTCAAAACTATCTATCACAACAAGGTGATCATTACACTGCAAAGGAATCTCAACTAGCAAATCATAGTTGTAGATTAGGGATCAACCATTGGTTCATCCTAATAGGTGGAATAGGTAAATCCTTTCACAAGGTAGACTTAATAGTATTTTGTAAATATCTTTACAGAGTGCATACTTCATTGTCTGTTTTGTAAATCCTTTCACAAGGTGGACCTAGTAGTCCTTATTGCTCCTAATAGGGTGAATCATTAGAAGTGATCAATTGTAAGCCTTAACCAGCCAACTTTATACTTTAGTATTAAAGCTTTTGGGTATCATCCCCACCCCAATTTTACTTTCTATTTGGAATGTTTTAGGGTAACCATATCATGTGCTAAAATGCTATAAATGTATTAATGTTTTCAATTTTTCATCCATGCAATTAGATTAGAATACATATGAAGGATTAATTGGTAAATTAAGATTAATTTTTATTGGTTCTTGATTCACCCCTCCCCTCTTAGTAACCTAGCCTATCCTATATTTCCAACACAATCATCATGATATAATTTCTTTTCTCTTCAACAATCTCCTCTATAGTCAATGTTCCAGTAGAAGCCTTATACTTAAGATTCAAATATTTTAGACTTGAATCACTAATGGTTTCTAGATGTAGCTTCATAAGTTCTTTCCATGACTCGAAGTTATCCTTGTTCAAATTTGGAATCTCTCTCCTGTAAGACATCATGATCTTTAGCTTAGGTCCTTGAAACCTTCAACACAAGAACCAAAAGCTCTGATACTAATTGTTGGAAATATAAGAGGAGTAACTAAGAGGGGAGGGATGAATTAGTTACCACTAAAATAAATCGTAGGGCCCTTAGATGTCAATAAAAAATATAAAATCTACTAAAACTGTTGTTTCTCAGTTAACACATAGGCACTTAGTTAACACTAACAATATGTTGTTACTCGGCAAGCACTATAATATCAACTATTACTTAGAAAATACTAAACATGTAGATTTCAATATATCATCTTTGATTAACCTTAATTAACTTAGTTGCATGAACATAAAATAAATAGCATAAACATAAGTTATACCAAGATTTAATGTGGAAACCCAATTTGGGAAAAACCACCAATTGTAAGTAGTTACTAATTTTCACTATTCTAGTGAGCCTTGTTAGGAGGAAACATTGTTAAAGGTTACAAAAAACATTATTAGGTATGACCTCGTTAGAGGATTTAATCATTGTTTTAGGAGTGGCCTTCGTAGAGATCTTTAGACACTTCAATCTAGAAATGCCAACTTGTTAGAGGATTTGGAAAATAGATGTTAAGCCAACTCAGTTAAGATATCTGATACAAAACTATAATGGTTAGAGAGTAATAATGATATGACCTAATTTCTAATGCAACTCTATTGGTGATTTTAGATCTCAATCTTGGCTTGAATACTTGATCCTTCCTGATCGAATGTATCTTTGTAACTCCTTGAGGATATTCTAATTATCCTTCTAATTCGCTTCCTCTAATCATCTTATTTTCTTCCACACACTCACACACATTCAATCCTCAACTTAACCTTATACTTATATCATTAATATTGTCAAGTTGGCTTGAATACAACGTAGAATAATTAATATTCATCTCTTCAATTGGCTAGAACCAACAAACAAATCTATTAAACTCAATATGCCAAAACAAGAAAATCCTTTCTTAGTCAACCCTTCTTGGTAGACACTAACACTAAAATAATTTTTCTATGTTAACCAAGTAAACTCAATTAATAGTGCATCTTCTACAAACTTCCTTTGGTAACCAAGTGAGCTCAATTAGCACTTGTTCCATCCAACTTTCCTTTATTACTAGAGTCAGCTCAATTAATGCTCAAGTTCTACAAACTTCTCTTTGATGCCTGAGTGGACTTGGCAATACTTGCCTTCTAAACTTGGAAAACACTACAATGGTTAGTGGCCACAAGAAACTATCTTCATCACTCAAGTGAGCTCGACATATACTGACTGGTAAAGATATGACATTTTTGTAATATCAAAGACAATATACATTTGATCAACAAATAGTTCATTTTATTGTACTAAATCTTCAATCTTATTCTAATAAATTTTAAAAATTTGTAACTTAGGAACAAATTGGTCTCTATACATTTCCAAAGATGTTGACTTCTGATCTTTTGATAATTCTTGCATAATTTTGGCCAAAGTTGCTTCTATTATTTGTTTCTCCATGTCTAATTCATGTTTCCATCTCCTTTCAAATATACTATACAAATCAATTGGAATATTCTTTTCGAATTTAGTAGGGGCCAATTTGTTGTTTACCATCATAACTATCATGGCCTCTTCTACTTTGGATCTGTAATAATTATTCAATGTATTATATTTTCCAAATCTAAAAATTGATAGTCCTATAAAGCTTCTAATGTTTACACATACCTCATCAATATTATTTGATCTTTTAGGTACTAGGACTTGGTGATGTATTGGTTCATCTAACTCAATCATCTCTACACCTTCCTCTTCAATTTTTTTTCACTTGACTAGCCTTCTTCTCTTTTTCTTTCTTCTGGTGGCTTGTATTTTCTTCTTCTCTTTACTAGAGCCACTTGGCTTAGACAATGACTATCCCTTTCTTTGTAGATGTTTCAGTACTAGTTTTTGTCCTCTTCCTTAGCACTACTGACTTTATCTTCATCTTCACCAAGACCTTGAGTAAGCTTCAAAGATTTTTTTTTCCTTTTATCTAGGTGCCTAGCTTCTCTTCTAGGTCTTCAATAATTTTCTTTCTCTTATTCTCTTTTGAAGCTATTTTGATATCAACAATGATTCTTGCCTTAGTTTATTTATATCTCCTAAAGGTTTTTCTTTTGAATAAATTTCTTCTTTAAATAATGCATCAATATTTGCACTTTCATTGTCACTATAAACTTCATAGTCAAATGGTTTAAGCCATGCTTTTCTAGGCTTGACTGCTTAAACAATTGTATTATATGTGTCTACAAGAAATCATACATAATTTTAGTTTTTCATCACTAATTTCGTTGGGATCCTCATCCTTTTTCTTGAATTTTGTTTGAACTCCTTAAAATACATGTCCATAATTTTCTCAAAATTTTCTCTCAACTAAGCTATACATTCACTAATCTATCTTGTGATAGGTTTTCCTTGCTCCCAGATAATATTGCCAACAACAAGAAAATAATTATGAACATAAAAGAAAATGTATATAATCAATGATCCAAACTTACACATTGAATTATTTTCCTTCCTAATTGATGTCAAGGTCTTTGCTGACTGTGACATTTGTTATATTAGGTGAAAAAACTAATCTCCCAAGAACACTTGCATGCATAAACCTGTCACATGGATGAAGCAAAGAACAAAGGCAAGGAAAAATCAAGGAGGCCAAAAAGCCAGATCCATCTTATGGACATGCAAAGAGCAATATCTCATATAATCCAATAAGTGAATGTTTTAAAATACAAAGAGGTGAATCCTTATAAAGAAATCATGAAACCCGAAAAGGGAAACTAAAGCCTAAAAAAGCTAGGGTTGCACAATATAATTAATAAAATATTAATTATATGCACCTGCAAGATAGCTTAAGAAAACTAGAGTAATTGACAACTTAATTAATTAAATCAAAGTGATTTAATTAATAAGTTAGAACAAATAATTACTCTAACACCCCCCCTTAAGCGAAGCTTGGGAGGAAGCTAACCTAGCACAGCTATGAAAGAGAATTGGGTCCCGGCAACAAGGCCAGATCAGGTACCCAATCACAACAAAATCTCTATAAAGAGGAGAAATAGAGAAAACCACATGGGAAAAACCCTACTCCAAAAAGAGATAGAAAAGAATGTTCTAGAAGAAGGAACAAAGAGATCAGAAGAGAATCATTGAAGCATGAAGAACCGCAAAACTCTGTCAAAAAATGCTGATCTGTAGAACCTCCATGGAAATAGAAGGCACGAACCGAGCGTGTCTATATGGTAGATGATCCATCTCACCGAAATGCATAGGTAGCCAGCCACTGCAATTGCCTAGTATGTAGGATCAGGTACTAAATACATAGCTCACACCAATGAACGATCAACCAAAGAAGCATAGAACAACAATATAACCTCCCCTTAAGGCAGGTGAGGTGACAGGCAGCTGAAAAGGCGGGCCAAAAAATCTCCTACAACACAGGAACCAGACACATCGAGAGTGAGGTACAGACACTAATAAAGGCATGTGTCATCGACACTGCATGAGAAAAAAGAGAAAGAGGGCCTATAAGTGGCAAACAACTATCCCCCCCATGGCACTTTATAAAATAGTGTGAGTACAATGAATCACAATGATGAAAAGGATCCCGAAACGCAAGAATGGAACTTTATCTCAATGCGTTGCATAAAGATGCTTACAATGAATATCAAAAATGATCAGAAAAAACATAAGGCTAAAAAAACAAAAGGTAAATCCCAAAACAAAGCAACTGAAGCAACAAAATCGATCTCCGGACCTGAAACAATCAGGATATCCACCAGAATGCTAAAATGCAAAAGACTGAATAGGATGTTCTTGGAATAGAATCTGGAACAACAACCAGCATCACTAGAAAGAGCACAGAAATATCTTTCCAACGATATAAAGAAGTCCAAAATCAGAGATCGGAAGCTCAAGATACGCCTCACGGAGTGCAAAATAGAACATCCGGCTTTGACTACCAAAATAGGCAACCAAACTACATCAAAACCCAAAAACACCTATACCAGCATCTCCGTCTTGGAACCAGCTTTTTGGTGCATTTTTTAGATTGAAAAAATACGTCCGTATGCTCAAGTTACGGAGAAAAAACCTCCAGGGCCTTTGAAAATGCAAAAAATTATTTTTTTTTAATAAAAAATAAATAAAAAAACAAAAAACTACAAAAAATCCCTCCACCGCCGGTGGAGCAGCGGGAGGGTGGAGGGCCGCCTCGGGGCGAAGCTGCGGTGGAGCCGCTGCGGGCCGCTGGCGGAGCCACCGGTGGAGCCGCTAGCGGTGGCCGCTAAGCGGGCCGCCAGTGGTGACCGCTACGGTAACCGCAGTGGAGCTGCTAGCGGTTAGATAACCGCGACGGCAAAAAAAAAGTCGCAGAATGTTTTTTTTACAATTTTTTTGATTTTTTCCTCGTACTGCGTGCAGGGGGCCGTACGGCCCTATCGGACAAAAAAATTTGCCTCCCAGACCAACGGTGTTCAAAATGGGCAAATTTTATATGGATTTTGACTGCAAACGGCCTTTCGAATCCAATGGAAGCGTCCGTTTGAGCCCAAAGTGCTCCAAAAAAAATTGTAAGTTGTTCGTACAGCCTCCCACTGCTCCAAAAAATGCAGCTTCTGAAACGCTTCAACAAACCACGAACAGCAAGCAGCAAGCTGGCTCTGATACCATGTTAGATTAGGTGAAAAAACTAATCTCCCAAGAACACCTGCATGCATAAACCTGTCACATGGATGAAGCAAAGAACAGAGGCAAGGAAAAATCAAGGAGGCCAAAAAGCCAAATCCATCTTATGGACATGCAAAGAGCAATATCTCATATAATCCAATAAGTGAATGTTTTAAAATACAAAGAGGTGAATCCTTATAAAGAAATCACAAAACCCGAAAAGGGAAACTAAAGCCTAAAAAAGCTAGGGTTGCACAATATAATTAATAAAATATTAATTATATGCACCTACAAGATAGCTTAAGAAAACTAGAGTAATTGACAACTTAATTAATTAAATCAAAGTGATTTAATTAATAAGTTAGAACAAATAATTACTCTAAAATTTTAGTTTTTCATCACTAATTTTGTTGGGATCCTCATCCTTTTTCTCGAATTTTGTTTGAACTCCTTAAAATACATGTCCATAATTTTCTCAAAATTTTCTCTCAACTAAGCTATACATTCACTAATCTATCTTGTGATAGGTTTTCCTTGCTCCCAGATAATATTGCCAACAACAAGAAAATAATTATGAACATAAAAGAAAATGTATATAATCAATGATCCAAACTTACACATTGAATTATTTTCCTTCCTAATTGATGTCAAGGTCTTTGCTGACTGTGACATTTTCACCTCAGCAAGATCATATTCATGATTCTTCATAACAATCTTCCATGCTTGGTTGACTTTCATGCATGGCACACTATTTAGTCTACTCAAATAACAAAATGTGAGAAATGAGTGATAGTAGAAATAGACAACCCTCATCAACTCCATTTGGCTTTTCTATTAGCCTCAATTTATTCTTAGCTTAGGCAACTAATAGTCTTCTTTTTATCCAATGTTTGGTATCGAGTAACCTTGTGAATTATTTTCTTTGTGATCTTAATAGGTCCATTTTCTAGCCACAATTTTATATCATAGATTATGCTTAGCACTACCTTAATCCATTCAAGCTTGACATTTCTTAAAAAATATACGGTATGAGTTAACCCTTTCCTTTCAAAAATTTTGAATTCATCCTTCAATACTCCTTCGTCACATAGTTTCTCACATGTCTCATGAATCTCATAATCACCAAATTTTCCAATTTTACACATGTAACAACTCTATACATCATGTATCATAATGAATTTAGGTGGTATCAATGATAAAGTACCCATGTAATCACCTTTCATTGCAATCTTAGGAATAACACAAAATTTTGATGAAATACAAGTGTCATTCTTTACCAATTGAACATTACTTACCTCTACTCCTTGACTCTTTGTTGTAGATGATGAAGATGACATATTTCCTCATTATTGTTTTGAAACTTTTCCCTTTAAACAACTAGCCACAACTTAGATCTTCACTTTGTCAATCTTTCGCCTTAAAATCACTTTTGTAAATTGCTCTAATTGCACTGTGCTCTCAAAATCTGAATACAAGTTGAGTGAAATACCTTCAAATTTTTAATATATACTCTCATTTTCTTTAATTATGGTCTCCATAAATGTTGAGTACTTTTTTAGGTGGAATCTAGTTGTCTCAGTCATTACTTAAACTATTGACCTTGGTCTCCACTATATAGTTTAATCTTATTCCATCTAGCTCACCCTATACATCAGTTTTTCATTAGGGTTCTTGGTCCATATTGCAATTCTTGTTCAATATAGATAGTTTTACTAACATTTGACATCCATTTTGTAAATGATTCTTTTGCACTATTATTTTTATAGATTTTTTCTTATGCATTTATGAACTTTAGCACATTTTATGTTAGGAATTGATGTAGGACAAATTAGTAAGTACATAGTTTCTTATATACCTTTCTTGATTAGCTTGAGGAGGTCTGACCACCTTCTCCATTGGATTGGGTGGCCTTAACTTCATATGTTCCACTACCTCTAGCATCCACCTTTTTCTTTCAAGTTTGATTCATCTCCTTCTTTAATTTTTTTGCATCTACTTTGCATTTATGCTTGTTGTGTTCATTGTTTGGTAAGTTGGTGCTCATGTCCTACAATTCTTATTCACATGTCTAGTCTTATGACAACTAGAACAAACTTTCTTAGGTTCATTCATGTTTGTCTAGTAGGATTTTGCCTATAATCTACATTCATAAGCTATTTGTGCAAACTTTTGACAGTTGTAACAATATCCTTCAAATCTAGGGATGGAATGTATGTTGTTCATTCTTAATTTACACTCATGTATCTAATGTCTTTGCTTCTTTCAATAAAAAAATAACCCAAAAAATTAGGTTTAGAGTTTTGCATACCATTTTTTCTGCTACGGATGTTTGGAGTATGACCAATTTTTCCACAATGACAACATATGGGTTTTCTTTTTGAATTTCTTAGCTCTCCACTCTTAGATGATACTCTTGGTTTACTATATGAATGTTCTTTTTTATCCAGAAGTGCTGCTAGATGCCTTAGGTGATCTCATTATCTCTTTAATTTATTTTATTTCTTCAGTAGGATTGTTCACTCATTCTACAAGATCTTTCTCATTAGACCAATCTGTGATCTTAGATTTTCCATTTCCATGTCCTTATTTAACTCTTGATTTGCAAGCGTTATTTGATTCATCATGTCTAGTTGAGTTTTTGTAAACTTTTGTACTCAAATCTAATAGATAGTTATCTTTCGTCTTCCTCAACCACAACTTTTTTTCATCATCTTTCTTCGTTTTCTCGATCACTTGACATAGCATTACTGATTGAATTTCTTGTTCTGTCTTTAATCCTCTGACTTCTTCATTTAGCATATTCTTCTTCTCAAGTATATCTACTATTGTTGCATTACTCTCATTAGAATTTCTAGTTTCAAATAGTCCTTGAGTATCAAATTCTTCATAATTTATGTCATTTAGCTAAATGGTCATATCCTTTCTCTTTCTTAGAGATTTCCTCAGTTCCTCTCTTGCTACTTCAAAATTTTTTAGTAGGAGTTGGATGTCAACCACTTGATTTTCAATTACATCTTCCAATTTGTAAGTCTCCATCTCCAAGATCTAAACTCCTAAGCTATTAGACTTCCTCAAGTGAACCAATGCTCTAATACCAATTGTTGGAAAGTTAGTTGGGAAACTAAGAAACTAAGAGAGGGGTGAATCAAGATCTATAAAACTTTTATCCCTTAAAATAACTATACTATATTCACCATGTTTTCCATCTCATATATAATTCATGCATGATATAACTTATAAACTCAAAGTTTTGTAACAAGTAGATCTAACTATTAATAACATCCATGAAATGTAAACACATAACACAAAGTTTTGATTACCCAAAAACCCTCCAAGGTGAAGGTAAAGTTGGGGCAGGGATGACATCTGTAAATCTTCATTACTACAATAAAAAATTTAACCTAATAGGGTTACAATATTGATCACTTCTAATGATCTACCCTATGAGGGGTCAGCTCTACTAAAAGTGTTTAAGATTGTTGGGTCTTATCCCTATTAAAGGATTTTATACTTATAGTAAAGTAAGGACTCAGTTAGGAGATTTAAAAAGGCTTATTAAAACTACTATGTTTAGAGATTTTTCCTAATTCAATCTATTATAACTATCTTAGTATGTGATCCTTTGGTCTTCACTATAATTTTTGATTACCCATCATCTCCTTCCAAACTCTAATATGTTCTCCAATCTAATATGTGTTTACTGAGTCATTCACTACTTCATAAGTTCAATGTACTCTATTCTTCTTAACTCTCTCATCCATGTAGCATCTAAAACTTAACTCCTCCACTTCCTTCGCACACTTCACAATCTCCTTTGCGATAGCACATTTCACTCATATGAAAATAAGGTTTTTATCTTCTTATTTAAAAACTTTTGTGGCTTCTTCTAGTCACTTCTCTTTTCGCCTCTTCATCTAATTGGTTGTTTATTCCTCATAGGGATCGGTGATCCATGTCAAAATGTGTAACAACTTCTATAACAAACTCTACTATCATTAAATGTTGTGCCCATGTTTTTTCGAAATGGTTTACCTCAAAGCTTGTGTCATTTCAGACTTTTATGTTCTCTTTAAGTTACTTGGCACTTTCTATCTCTAATGCTTGATCATAACTTTTGTTCATTCTTTTATTCAACCTTAACTTTACTCGGCATCGATGTACTCTATATGCTTGGCATTCATTTGGCTTGGCTTGTAGTAAAAATACTCAACAACCAAAGACATTCTTGGCTCCTATAGATCTTGGCATAAACATGTTTATTTACAAGTCTTTCACATGATTCAGCCTATATAGAGTATCTCGGCTGCAATGATGATCAATTGAATTTGACTCGTATATAGCTAAGTGTTTGACACTAACAGAAAACAAGATTTAGAGATACTAATAGATTACATGGTGTATGATCTAGGATATGGATGTGGATTAGCCATGAATGTAGTTAATCTATTATTTTGTTTGAAGGAGTTAAAAGTTGTATAGATCCCAATTCGCCCCCTCCCCCCACCACCCCCCCACCCCACTCTGCACCCCCCCTTTTAATATCTTGCTTCCGTATAAGAATTCCTGCATAACTTAAGTTCCTTAATCTTTTTCTTCAACTTCTTCATTTGCCTTGTAAATTATCAGTTGCTCAAGCTTAGTGTTTTACTCAACTTCTTGGCTTCTAACAAACATCTCTTTCACACTTCGTCTCAATTGTCTTCTCCACTTAATATAATGATCAAACAACACATTATATTTTCAAATACCTACTGATCAAGTATGCATTTTAATTCTATCATAATTACTTATCTTTACTCAACAACTTGACTAGCTCAACTTGCTAGATCTCTTCTTTTCAAATCCTCTTCACCAACTAGCTGATATGGCACTCTACATTATTAGTAAATGTCTTACCAATTAGGTTAGACATCAATGACCACATAAAAATTGTTCAATTCTAGTTTCCATGCAAAGACATGAATATATATTTGGCTAACAATCTACATGGTATCCATCTTTTTCTTGAGGCTAACCAATAAAGATCATATTTTTGTAACGTGGTATATAAGATTAATTTTTTTGTGTTGATTGGTCAGTGTGATGATTAGTTGTGATAATGAACTGATATATATAAATACTAACCATGTTAAGGATCATATTCTAGAGGTCAGGTGAGTAGTATAGAAGAGCTTTAGTTTTTTATTGGCATATATACCTATATAGAACTATTTAGGAATGATTGATGCTAATATAAAGCTCATTATTTTTAATTGTTCTCTACTTATGTTTTGTAGGGAAATAAGCCTTCCTAAATTTTAATCCTAGTGTGCTCTAGGAAGTGTGAGTCTATGCATGTGCACAACCCTTATAATTAAATCCGTTGATAGGATATTACTTTTAATAGAGTAATTATATATGGATTCCATGTACCCTTCATGGCTTTTCACCTAATAAGGTTTCCATGATAAAATTCATGATTCTATAATGTTGTGGATGTACACTTTATATTATACATGTTTTTTTTTCATTTGGTTTAAGGTTAAGATATTAGTTTTTTAGAGTAAAAAGTTACAAACAATTGATTCACTCCCCACCCATGTCCCCATGTTCCTTGATTCCAACCCATGGAACATGTTGAAAGAGAACTATTATACAAGATGTTATTATGATAATTAGACAATAGTAAAATTGTATATAAATTTAAAGGAGCTATAGTTTTAGACAATTAAAATAGTTTTAAAAATTGTGATATTACTATCAAGATTCAACTATGTAGTTTGAGTCAAACTCATTAACCCATGTTTCTTGAGTAGTAGTTCCCAACAACCCACCACTGATGAGAAGGATTGCAACACTTGGCACTAATAACATCTAGGTGATGTAGTGAGACTTCTTGGAAGGTCATGCATCTATGTTTTACTCTTACAGAAGCATGCTTGACCATAGGATTTCATCCATGGTTGAACCAAGTTTTTTTCCAATCCAATTCATAAAAGCTTTATCAAGTATTATACCTTATGAATTAAATTCATTTTCAATCTCTTTAATCTCATCATTTGATACTTGTAGGATTATTTTCCATAGGTAGTCAAATTGTGTTGCTATCAAGCTTCAACTTTGTATTTTTTCAGTCAAACTCGTTGACCCATGTTTCATGAGTAGTGATTGAAAAAATCCCATCTTTCATGAGAATGAATGGGACACTTAAAACTCATTGCATCTAAGTGATATTCATAGAGATGAAGCAATAAGACTTCCTAAGGTGTCAACTATCCCAATACTCATGAAACATGGGTTAATGAGTTTAACTCAAAAACTATCAAGTTGAATCCTACTAGTACTATCACAATTGGGCTTGTTATGAAAAATATTTGTTAGTTTTCAATTGATAAGATTAAGGGGCTTTACAATGAATGATTCATAACAGACCATAGTTGTTGAGGGTTTTGCAAATGGGGTTGTGAGTATAAGCTTGAAGAAAATTTTGTGGTTAAGAGTGGTTGAGTTAGAATAGTACTATGATGGGTGACCTCATGGGAAGTCCTGGTGCTTTATCTTTGTGAGTTTCACTTAAATGCAATGAGTGCTAAATGTTCCATTCTTTCTCATGTGAGATGGGTTATTTTGCATGATTGTTCATGAAACATGGGTCAATGAGTTTGACTCAAAAGCTATACAATTGAATCCATGGCAATATCACAATTTAACTTGTTTTAAGAATTAGCTCCCACTTAATAAGTCTTCTAGTTTTTCAAATATAAGATAAGATAATATAATCCATTAAGGTACACCCAAGAAAATAAGGATGAGAGGGAGAGCATTATTAAAATGGTTCAAATATTGAAGAATGTGATGATCTCTTTGGTATAATCTTATTTAATCTAAAACAATTAAGAAAAAAGTAGATGTGATGAAAAAGTAAAGAAGATATAAAAAAATAAATGTAGAAGAAGATTTTATGCCACTAAATCAGAATATTTAATAATATTTTGAACTGTAGATAAGGTAGTAGGTAGATGGTAGGATTTCAAGTCCCGTTTGGTTGCTGGCATAGGAATAGAAAATTATAATAGAAAAATGGAATGGGAATGGAAATGGGGAATGGAAATAGAAATGGGCAATTCCAATCATGTTTGGTGCACTTGGAATTCGACTGGGAATATGTTAATCCATTGTTTGGTTGTACAAAAATGAAATAGGAATAAGGTTAAGTTATGTATTTTTAAAAATATTTTTCCTAAATTTTTTTTTAATTTATTATTTTTTTGGTTAATTCATTTTCATTTTTTTAAACAAATAGATATAATTTTAAAAAATGTTATAAAAAAAAAATTCAAAAAAAAAACAAAACAAAAAAAATTCAATAAGAAAAAGTGTAAAAAAAATTTAAACATTCAAAAAGAAATTTTTTTAAAATATTAAATTAATTTTTTTTTATAATGGAAAATCGGAATGGGAATGGAAATGGCCTATTCCAATAACAGATATTTTTTGGCATAGACATATGCTCATTTTAAGGGGAAAATTGGAATATGTCTTCCTATTCCCAATTCTTATTGAGCTTACCAAACAACGAATATAAAACATATTCTAATTTCGTTTTCCTATTCCACTCATATTCCAGCAACCAAACGAGGCCTCATGTTACCTTAAGGTGAAATAAATAAAAATTTGATTATTTAACCCTAAATCAGTTTTTAGAATTTAGGTTTGTCATTTTTATTATTATTATTTATTGTTTCTATACCCCTCTCCGAGGTAAAAGAATTTAAGAGGACCAATGAGGAGCTTCTATTAGGGCCCGTTTGGTTGCAAGCGTAGGAATTGAGAATTAGAATAGAAAATTTGAATAAGAATGGAGAATGAAGAATAGGAATGGAAAAATGCAATCCAATCTTGTTTATCCCTTGTTTGGTATGCAAGCTTAAATTGGAATAGGGTTAACTTGCAATCGGTGCCACTTGAAAATATTTCTGAAGATGCAATCGGCGCCATTGGAAAATCGCCGAAATATTTGAAAATATTGAAAACAAAGTTCCAGCGCTCACCCCAGGTCAAAGCGGATTTGAAAATTTAATCAAATTTGAAAAAGTTAAAATGAATGCAAGAATAGCAATTCCAATTACAGGTATTTTTTGGAATGGACAAAAGCTCATTTTGGGGCTAAAATGAGAATACGTATTCCTATTCCCTATTCCTATTCCACGCACCAAACAAAGAATACAAATCATATTCTAATTTCCTATTCCTATTCTGATTGTATTCCAGTGACCAAACGGGCCCTTAGGGTTCACCATACCAATGAGAATTTGAAACATACCTACAAACTTCAATTGTAAGCTGCCCCTATACATTTGTCAGTTTTAGAAATGGGATCCATTAAACAACAATGAGATGGAATATACACACATATTTTATACAACAAATCTTCGTAAACAATCGCAAGTGATGAAATCAGTACAATCTAGTCCAACTATCTTTACAAACTGCATATCAGTGCTTTGAATGATGAATTGCAGCCTTATATTGCAATCATATTCGTCATTTCATAAAGATCAACGATGAACCAAATGGGTAAACACAAAAGTGAGACCCATTAAACTTTTCAATTCCAGACCTGTCAGTAGAAAGGAGACACATATCTTGAAAGATGCATTGTCAGTATTACGTGAACACTCACGATAGGGACAGAATAAGCCCACCAAATTCAACTCATTCGACCATCTGTAAAGCTACTAATGATTTTTCACAGTGAGCCCACATTGGAAATTTGGAACCAGATATTTACCTTCTCACGAATAAGAATAAGACACATAAGCAATGCAGTATATAAATCAAATAACTAATCGTTCTAATAAATTAGTTCATGCATTAAATTTTAGTGGTATCATATAGTTTGCATTGATCTATGCACAATCGACAAGAATGGACAGAACTTGCAAACTCAGTCCACACTGATGCCGCATTATATCATTTCAACAAAGAACACATCATGGCACATTTCTGTCCATGTAACTCTTTTCTTTTTGTCGCATGACTGATTAACAATTAGAACATATAAGATTTGCAAAGACAAACATCCACACTGATTCTTAGTGCAACTTAACATTGATTTCTGTCCAGGATTTAAGGTGGACTGTAGTCAGCTTCTATAGTGGACAAGAAGTTTACGCTAATCAAGAAGTTATCTCTTCTTAATCAATTAGTTGTGTAATCATTTTGAGACAAGGTAATGCATGATTTTTCTTCTCTTAATATCAAGGATTTGTTTTGTCGTACCAAAATTCTTCAAAGTAAATATATTTTCTAATTTCTACTGAAATCTATTTACATGTTCTATACCAATAAGCATGTCATCAACAAGATAATATAGTTATTATTACCTGAGTCTTGTAGAATAAACATAATGATCAAATGACATCTGTTGTAATCTAGTTGTTTAGTATTCAAATTTCAAATTTTAAGCACTATTATTAAGGCACTTGTTTTTTACCATACAATATTTTCTTTAATCTACAAACTAAATTATACTAACCTTTGACCTCATATATCTATTGTTGCTATGTATAAATCTATTCATCCAAATATCTATAATGAAAAGTTATATTTATAGATCAAGATGTAAGTCTTTTATAGCTACAAGACAAAAAATATTTCTAATTAGAGTACCTTAATAGGAGGGGAAAATATTTCATTAATATCAATACCCTTTTAATGTGCAAAACCTTTTATTAATAAGCTTGGCTTTATATTTTTTCTTTCCTCCATGTTCTTTAACCTATAGACCCCCACTTGCTTGGTAACGATCTTTTATCTTCAAGCACTAAATCCCAAGTTTGATTATGTACCAAAGATTGCATGTCCACTTTCATTTCCTACTTCCACTTCTTTCTAGTTTCAACCTACATTACTTTTGCATAACTTTTTTATTCAAAATAATCAATCAAAAGTCTATAACTTAATGAAGGAGATATTTGTTTAGGGGAATTACTTAACTTGGTAGATTTTCTTGCAAGATTTTGAGTTACCTATTGTTGTTCAAACTTTTCAATGCTTTTTAGCCTTGGCTATAACATACTTTAAGATCTCACCAACCATGTGTATTCTATCTTTAATTATTCTGATTTGTTTCCTATGTGTGGTATCTATAGAAGGCCATCTCATTAAATGTGACATCTCTACTCATGAGTTTTTGGTTTTTTATAATCTTATGAAAGATAACCACAAATATGAACTCTATACCCAATAAAACTACACTTGTTGGATTTTACTTCACGCAATTTTCTAATCTCAATGTCAATATGAAAAAATGTTTCACAACTAAGATTCTTAAAAAATGAGTGGCTTACATTTTTGTCTATCTATGCCCCTCCTAGAACATCAGTATCTAAAGGACTTGAAGGTCCTCTATTTATAATTAAATAGAAAAATCTAAAGAATTTACATATAATTGTAATGAGAATCTGATGAAGGGTACTCCCCTTAATAACACAACATGCAACAGAAACAAAGAAACAATACAAATTGGGAGAAAATAATATTCGCTTCTTATTATTGTTGAAAATGTGGAATTGTAAAATTATAATATGCAAACCCACATAGGTGCCTTCCTTACAATAGTCTACAAGACAAAGCTACAAGTATCACTCAGGACTACCCTAGATAACCTATGAGCCTTCCTTATATAGGCACTTTTTACCACCCCAGAAGGTTCTAAACATTAAGCCCTAACCCTTGAGGTTGACCAACCTTGACTTATATTATTCTATTACACTTTATTACATAGGATTGATTCAAGAAGATTTACAAATTATATTTTTGAATGGATCCACTTCTAGAGACCGTAACTAGCAAACTGTTGACCCGATGGGCTATTATAACCCCATTTTGGAACCCTCGACTAGCAATTTGAATTGACTTATGGAATTAACTAATTAAGAAAGCATCCATTAGCCAAAGTTTTTCCTTGTTTCAAATCCATTTAGACCTTCATTACTAGACTTGAAGTTTGGATAGCCAAAATTCATGCCAAAAATATACATTAACTTGTGCATCAATACATATGATATGCTAATAAACTCATGTGGTAGGATGATATGTCAAAAATGAACCTCCATATATGGTATTAGAAAAATTTGAGCACATAATACCAATTTACTAAAATTAGCAAGCTCTCACAAATATTAACTCTAAACAGGATTAGCCCTTGTTGAAAACACAAAATTGGAAAACTAGAAATAGATATATTTTTGAGTGATGCAAGATTTTCCTTACACCAAGGATGCTCATGCATCAAACACCCAGGAGAATTTAAGAAGTGGCCCTATTGTTCCTCTAATAGTCAGAGGAAAACCAAGATGGTCAACCTCCTCTCATGCTAGCTATGAGTAATCCTTCACTAGCCTCCCTTTCCATTTGACCAAATATGTGCTTCATATGTTTTGTTCATTGTGCATTGTCCCACACGACTATCTAATATCTCCTTAATCTCCTTTATAGCTAAAGTAGATGCTCGAACACTCCACTATGCTTCTGCAACTTTGTCTCCATCACCTCCTTCATAGTATTCTATCAAATCTAAAATGTTAAATATTGGTGAAATATTTAATTCAAATGGAAACTCTAATGCCCTTTTACTATCTTGCATCATCCAAACTTCTTCATTTTCTACTTATGATATGTACCCATTGGAAATCTCTCCTTCCTCAAATGAACCATCACTCCATACCCAATCTAAAATTCCTTATACCTCATTTTCACATATTTCTTAGCCTTATACTATCAATTCATCTTTGTAATGTGCTTCATCACCTCCTCGTGGATATTCTTCAAATATTCAGCAAAATCCTATGCTTCATCACTACTTATCTCGCCTTTATCCAACTACTTCATTTCAAAAGCATTTTTGGGACTACTCGCATATACAATCTAGAATGGTGATTTACTAGTACTCTTATTGACATAATTATTGTATGCAAATTTAGTTTGTGGTAAAATCATTTCCCATTCTTTTGGCTTATCTCCAACCAAGCATCTCAATGAATTCCCCAAACTTTGGTTCACAACTTCTATTTACCCATTAATCTATGGATGATGGGATGAACTAAACTTCAAATATTTCTTTAAATTCTTCCATAATGTACACCATAAATACCAAAAAAATTGATATCTCGATCAAAAACTATACTCTTTGGAAGACCATGCAGTCTCACCACTTCTTTGAAAAATGACTCTATCACATGAACAACATCACTAGTCTTCTTGTAGGGAATGAAATGTGTTATTTCTAAAAATATGTGAACCACCAAAAATAATTAATCATACCTTCACTATGTCCTTGGAAAATGAAGAATGAAATCCATGTTGACATCTTTCCATGGATTTTCAATTGTAGTTAATGGCTGATACAACCCCATATTCTACTTTACTCTTTTTTCCATCTAACATATTATGTAAGTTTATATAAGCTTCTTCACATCTTTCTGCAATTGTGGCCAATAATAATTCTCAATGATCAAATCAATGATTTTTTCTCTACCAAAGTATCCAACTAATCCTCCACTATGCTTCTCCTTAATAAGATTATCTCTCATAGAACTTTTAGGAATGCACAATTGACTTCCCTTGAACAACATACCATCTTGGATTATGAGAATCCAACCACCTTAACCTATCAAGCATAATAGGTTTTCTAAAAGCTTTCCAAGCTTCACAAAAATTAGGATCCTTTGGATACAAATTCTTGAGTTCCTTGAGCCTAACCGCCTTAATCTATATTTTTTGTTAGCAAAATATATCTTCTACTAAGAGCATATGCAACTCTATTAGACTTCTCATTCTTATGTTTCAAAAAAAAATATGACTCTACAACAACTCAACCCATTTCAAATGCCTTTGATTCAATTTTCCTTGCCTATTCAAATATTTCATAGCTTGATAGCTATATACAAAAAAAAAAAACTCCTTAGGAAGAAGATAGTGTCTCCACTTCTTCAATTCTTGAATTATGGCATAAAATTCTAGAACGCAAACAAAATCCTTTCTTTTGCCATCATTTAATTTATCACTGAAATAATCAATACATCTACATCTTGGCCCAAAATAGCTCCTATTATTGTACCACTAGCATCACAGTCTACTTGAAACACCTTATTAAAATCTCAAAGTGCTAAAATAGGTTGCTCATTAACTTTTTGTTTCAACATATTAAGCTCTTACCTTTTCCTACAGTCCACTTAAATTATTTTCTATCTCCTCTTATTGTTTCAGTCAAGGGTCCACAAATTATATTGCTCAAATCTCTGATAAACTTTCTATAAAAACTAATTAGTCCATGAAAAGATCTTTACCTATTTTACACTCCTTGTAGTAAGCCATTCAAGGATAGCCTTCACTTTCTCAAGGTCCGTTTTCAAACCTTCTGCTAATACTACAAATCCCAAGTACACCAACTGTTACTTCACAAAACTACACTTCTTTAAATTTATCAACAACTTTTACTCCCTCAACTTATCAAACACCTTATGAATGTGGATTAAATTCTCTTCCAATGTCTTACTAAAGATCAATATGTCATCTAGGTAAATGATGAAAAAATTACATAGAAACTACTTTAGTACCTCATTCACAAGCCTTGTGAAAGTGCTCAATGCATTGGTTATCCCAAAAGGCATGACTAACTACTAATACAATCTTCCCCTTATCTTAAAGGCATAAATCCACTCATCTCCTTCTCTGATGCAAATGTGATCATACCTACTCTTTAGATCAATCTTTGTGAAATATACAACTCCACTCAAATAATACATAATATCATGCATCCACATCAATGGAAATCTGTACTTGATTATTATCAAGTTAATAGTTGTAAATCTATACACATCCTTCATTCTCTATTCTTCATAGGTGCTAATACTGTTGATACATCACATGGATTCAAACTCTCTCAAATCAACCCCTTTTGCAACAACTCATGAACTTTTATGTTCAATTCTTAACTTTCTACTAGTTTCATTTTGTGTACTTCCTTTTTAAGGAAACTAACTCCTGGAGTCAAGTCCACTTAGTGAAAGATCTTCCTCACTTGTAGTAACTGACGCAAGGAGGGTACAAAGAACTAGGACCAAAGGCACACCCAACAATCCAAAGTACCTTGTAGAGTTAACACACAAGGAAAACAACACTATAGAAAGATAGAATGAAATACTATTATTGATTCATTAGGTAATTAGTATACATGCCCAACTGTAAGGCCTTTTGGGTTATGGCTAGATACAAAATACATTCAAGATCCATGATCCAGCTTCAAAAATGCACTTCCAAACACATGCATCAAATTTTCAAAGTCCTTTAAGTTCTCTAAGTTCTCTCCAAAATCTTCCCTAACTCTAAACCTAGACACCCTATTTATACTTGGAAAAATGGCTTATAGAAGATTCTAGAACTTTACAAAATAGAAAGGATGACTCTAAATTGGTCTACACACATCCCAAGACAAGATCTTATCATAAAAGTCACGATCAAAATTAATCCCACAAGTAAACTCCCATTAAGAACCAAAACACATAAAACTCATCCAAAATGTTGACACTCGACATCAACAGGTTTACTTAACACATGAAGGAACACCCAGCCAATTCTAGATAACTCAGCACACACTAGAGAGCTCGACACACACTGTAGAACTCAGAACACACTATAGAGTGAGATGGGATAACATACTAATCCAAATGTTAACATGATGTGGGATAACAACAAGTTGGTTAATACTAAAAAATTACTAGCACTCGGCAATTGTTGCAACTTAGCAATGACTACAACTCAGTAAAAACTAGCAGACTAAACACAAATGAGTAGGATAACATGTCAACATAGGATGCTCTTTCATGAGACAACCAGGGTAGAAAGAAATGATTCTCTTGAATTATTGAGATGTCACAACCTATGCTAAATCCAACTTAGATTGAGAAATCCATATAGCATCTTCAACTAGTCTGTTCTTTCACTTCACCAAATATTCATAGTAGTCTCTTCCTCTTGTGCTTTTACCAACTCTCTAATCTAATATCTATTCAACCTCTTCAATCTACTTCTTAGGATAATCATCAGCTACAACAACTTCATCATCTGACTCATGATACTTATATAGATCAACAATATTGAATATAGGAGATATATCCATATCATTATGTAACTCAATCTCATAAGCATTTCATTATCAAACTTCATCAAGATCTTGCAAGGTCCAAACTTCTTCATCTTTAGCTTACCATATATTCCAACCAGAAATCTACCTTTCTTCAAATGAACCATCATCTCCTCACCAACTTTAGAAAAATAATTTCTCCTAGACTTATCAACATTCTCCTTGTACTTTTGATTACTTTGTTCCTATTTTAGCTTCACTTCCTTATGCAAAGACTTCATAAAATCAAAAAATTCTTCTCTTACAACACTTCTCTTCTCTTCACCAACAGCATCCCTTAAATTTGATACTCCTCTAGGCTTCATTCCAGTAATAATTTTGAATGGTGTCTTACTTGTACTTCTATTCACAAAATTATTATATGCAAACTTAGCTTGTGCCAATAACATCCCCTAATTACGTTGTTCATCACCAACTAAGCATCTTAGTGAATTACCCAAGCTTCTATTCACAATGTCTATCTGTTCATCAGTCTGTGAATGGAATGCAGAACTAAATTTCAACTCAGTACCCATCTTCTTCCACAAAGTTCTCCAAAAATAACCAACAAAGTTACTATCTTTGTTAGAAATAATACTTCTTATTAATCCATGCAATATGCCAATCTCTTTGAAGAAAAGTTAAGCAACATGCTCACATCTGATGTCTTCTTACATGGTTTAAAATGAGCCATTTTATAAAATCTATCCACAATAACAAATATAGAATCATACCTCTTTGTTGTTTTAGGCAATCTAATAACAAAATGTTACAAGCTAGAGTTGTTGTTGCACCAAAAGATCAACTTGTTAATGCTCGATACAACCACTAGACTTATAGAATATAGGAGGCAGTTAAGCCATGTCAAAAATCTCACAAGGGAAGGGTGGTGGTTAGTCCAACAATTCCCCCCCATCATTAATCAAGGAGATTCAAACCTATGACTAAGTTCTGATACCACTTGTTACAAGCTAGAGTTGTTCTTAGACCAAAAGATCGACCTATCAATGTCTGATACAACCACTAGACTTATAGAACATAGCAAGTGGTTAAGCCATGTCATGAATCATTAATGGGAAGGTTGGTAGTTAGTCCAACACAAAATCGATACCAATGTCACTCCAAGGTTTCTTGGGAATAAAAATAGGTGTATACAATCTAGTATTCTGACTGACTCCTTTTGCAACTTGAAAAACTCCACAAATCTTCACAAAGTTATGAATATCCTTATACATCTGTGGCCAATAATACTTCTCTTTTAACAAGCTCAATGTCTTATCAATTCCAAAATGTTCAGCCAATCCACCACTATGCCTTTCTTTAATCAGATTAATTCTCATAGAATTTCTTGGTATATACAACTGAATACCTTTGAACAAGATACCTTCTTGAAAAAATATTCATCATACTTACCAATGTGATCTATTAGATTTGATGCTATACACTCTCTCTATGCCTCAAAAAAATTAGGATCAGTATCACACAACTCTTTCATTTCATCAAAACCAAGAACTTCAACTATCATGTCAGTCAATAAAGAACATCTTTGGCTCAATGCATTAGCAACTATGTTAGTAACTCAAATTTTATGCTTGATCACAAATGTAAAAATCTACAAATACTTAACTCACTTCATATGTCTTCAATTCAATTTTTATTGACTTCTCAAGTATTATAAAGCTTTATGATTGGCACAGCTCCTAACAAGGTTGGCACAACTCTTAACAGGGTTAGAATCTCCTAACAAGGATTTAAAGTCTCCTAATAGGGACTCATATGTGTTGAATGTATGCATAGATTCCTAATAGGGTCCATCCTCCAACAAGGAATATTTATATTAGTACATCATCTTGTGGGTACCATCCTCGCTGGGGTTTTCCTTCTGATCAAGAGTTTCCCTAGTTAACATATATGGTGTTATTGTGTATGAATATCTTGTTATGGTTTTAGTTTATATTACTCATACGGTTAAGATTATTTAAGTTTGATAATAGTGATATTAGTTGGATAATCTATTCAACCCACCCACCCCCTCTCTCCCCTTCTTAGTTATATCAGTGAACTATATATTCTAACAATACCAACAGGCTTACAACTTTCCAAACCAAATCCCTCCAACAAATCTTTCAAGTCCTTATTTTTTCGTAAGAGAATACGATCGTTATTTTGAAAAATTTGTAAATAGATGAAATATTTCATCTCTCCAATAAACAAAAAATTTCATACCATCTAGCTCTTTTTTCATAAGTAGGGCAATTCCTTCTTTAATCTTTCTATCTTCTTCAAATATCGATTTATTGCTACTAGCATTGTCTCCATTGGCTCTTTTACTTCTTGATAAAGTAGGTCTATTATTTTGTATGCAACAAAATTATTTTGGATCTAGAAACTCATTGTTTTGTTCTATATATAATTATGATCTCATCGAGGAACTCCATCTTCTGAATATCAAAATTAACTCTCAAGCTTAGGTCTTTATTTTCTAAAATGACCCACCATTGATATCCTTAAGTTGTTAATATTTTCTTTTAAGGACATGATGCTCTAATACCAATTGTTGGAAAGTAAAGTCCACCAAGATAATTGAAAGGGGGGTGAATCAATTATAAGATCAATATAACTTTTATCAACCTTATTAAACCTTAAGCCTGTGAAAAATATAACCAAAAACCATAAGAAGATACACATACACAATAAAACCAGATATGTTAACTAGGGAAACCCCTAATCAGAGGTAAAAACCTAGTGGAGATGGTACCCACAAAATGATGTAGTAATATAAATATTTCTCTTAAGAGGATGGACTCTGTTAGTAGCCAATGATACATTCAGTACATGTATCAGTACATGTTAGGAGACTTTGAAACCCTATTATGATATTCCAACCTAATTGGGAGTTGTAGAAGGAAGATGGACCTACTATCCAAATAGCTTTATGGGAAAGACCACCAAACTCATTGTCCAACTGGCTCTATATTATTCCTTTTAGAATAATAGAAATAAAATTAAACTTCACAACTGGAACTCTTTCTCTATCCTCCTATTGTGACAATACCACACCAAATACCTTCTCATATCTCAATACTAGATTTTAAAATTTGCAACACACTTATCCCTTTGATCTCTTACACACATTTACCAAATTTGGATGTCACTTGTACAATTTGCAAATCCCCTTCTCTTGCATACTTCACCACAATGAAAATAACCTTCCTTTATACCATATCCTTAAAATAATTTATTGAGTCATTCTTGAGGTTTTCCCAATTATTATAATAGGACCTTATTGAGATATTATAATTCATTATATTTTTTTACAATTACAAAACATTTTGGGCTCATAGTAAATACAACTTCTCACACGTGCAACCTCTAACCTCATGCACTTGCTAACATCATCAATAGACTATCCACTATCATTGTCTAAATTCTCTCATCATGGTTCTATCTCTAGTAAGAGATACAATCCAAACATCAAAAACTACTTCTCAGGTACTTATCTACATGCACTACCCTATATAACTCTTGAATAACTCTCACATGTCTTTGACTCTCTACATGTGCACTTGTTCATTACATTAGGATACAATGTAGAACATGTCCTCAACTATTCTTGATCTCATCATTAATACATAGTTCATATGACCTTTTTCTCTATCTGCTACTCTGTTGACATCAATGGAAAACACAGTCATGAATGCAACATGTCAATCATCAATCACACTAACAATATCTCCAAATTTTCTAGAATTTTTTAGGATACTCCACAAAGGAATACCATCAACATTCATGCTAACATCTTCTTCTCTATGCCCATACTTGTTGTAATAATAATAACATCCATCTATTATTTTCTCATTGAAATGAGATATATATTGTTGTGTAGTATGGTTATAGAGATGGTAGTTATGGCACTACCCTTTGTAGGTATATTTTTTAATAGGTACAATCTACTAAAACCAAAACTCACTAGATTTGTGCCCTTTCTTACCACAAAAATTCTAGTTAGGTTTAGTACCCTTACATTTTGGAGATGTATGTTCTACGATGATGCAAGTTAGGCTCTTCTATTCAGAGGTCTCTCCATCCTTAGAATTGTTATCACCTTGGTAGCCAAGACTGGTTTGTCTCTTGTATCTTCTTTGGGCCTTCAATTCCTCATTGATATTCTCAGATTTCTCATTCAATCTTCTCATGTTTTCATCTCTTTCATTTTTACTTCTTAGCTCTTTAGTGAACTTCAACACTTACTCGGTCAGTTCCATGAATCATTTCATATTGGGATGGATTTTCTCCTCAATCCTTAGTTCACCTACTCTCCTTTCTGTTGCTTAATATTTATCTCTTAGTAGGATGGTAGCATCATGTTCATCTCAAGCTTTACAAACCTCTTTGGTTATCTCATCTTCCTCCTTTCTTAATTGAGGAGTGGTTTTCTTCAGCTTCTTTATTCCGCCCATTAAGTTAGAGATGGATTCTTGATGACGGCACAACCCAAGACAAAATGAACACAAAAAAGAAGAATACTTTTATTATAAGAAATGATATATAGTTATTACATTCATTACATTAAAAAGAAAACCATTTATATGCCCTATGGGCTTACAACATTATCATATTATGGAGAAGAAAAAAAACCCTTCACATAGTACCTTCTCCAAAACTCCACAAAACTACCTTTATATTGTAAGCATTGACCTTAAGTAACCAAAAATAGTTTTAGGGTTAGGAAGACACTTTACATTGTTCCATTTGGTGGCTGCCACCAAAACAAAAGGTTCTAGAAGTGGCATTAGAAGTTGGTGCAAAATTAGAAGATTCTAGAAATAGTAGTTAAACTTCTAAGATGCGTAACTTTTGATCTATGACTCTAATTGACAAACTATTTACATTTTTAAAAATCCCTTTCAGTTCTCTATATGCCTTTGGGTTGACTTTGTATGACCCCCATTTTTGGGGTTGTACAAATTCATTAAGTGCCTCAAATTGGGCTTAGAAGCATTCTTAAGAGGTCTCCAAACAACTTAAAACAACCATAACCTTTTAACCATGAAAACTTTTGACCTAATTCTATTTTTGGAGTTCTAAAATTTCAAATTTCCCTCCAACTTACACCCTCTAACTCTTCATAATTTTGTCTCTATAGAAAAAGAATCAAAATTCTACATTTCTACATATCTAGAGATGCTCAAAAAACACTAACCTAGAAAAGTAATGGTGGAAGTATGAGGGTTGGAATCTCCACTTGGCCCAAATGAATATCCAAAAATATAAACACATTGAATAGAAACTAACACTAAGAATATTTATGGGTGATATAGGATTTCTCTTACACCAATAAATACGTTTGCATCATATACCCAAAGTAAATTGAAAAGTAACCCTGTCACTTTACAACTAGTTGAGGAAGACCCAAATGAGAAACCTCTACCTTGGATAACTAGGTAAAATCTTCCATTTGTTTTCCCTTCCACTTTACAAGGTACTCCTGATACTACATGTTTCTAGTACTCCTTCCCATATGACTATCCAAGATCTTCAATCTCTTGCTTCTCAGAAGTAGAAATGGGACATGGATCAAGTATCAACTCCTCCTCTACACTATGTTTATGATATTCTATTAAGTCTATAATATTGAAAATAGGGGAAATATGAATTCCATTTAGCAATTCCACCTCATATGCATTCCTTGAATCATGTTTCTTTAAAATCTTATAGGGGCCAAATTTCTTCATCTTCAACTTGTAGTAGGTTCCCACTGGAAATCGTTCCTTTCTAAAGTACACCATAACTAGGTCCCCAACTTGGAACTCCTTATGCCTCCTCTTTTGATCTTCTCTAGCCTTATAATCCATGTTCATCTTGCCAATATGCTCATGTATGTGCTAGAAATATTTAGCAAATTCTTTTGCCTCAGCACTAGTCCTCCCTCCATGCTCCATCTTCCTCAAATATAGTGTAGTCTATAGACTAATCCTATACACAATTTGGAATGGTCACCCACTACTACCCCTATTAACAAAATTATTGTAAGAAAATATTCCTACGATAGAACCAATATCTCATCCCTTTAGCTCATGTTAGCATGGATGCCCATGATATTCCTATGAGGGAGTATACTAGCATTGCTAGAGCATTTTCAAGGATATTTTTAGTATGACTATATGTTGCAATTATAGTATTATTTTTCATTGATATCAAAATATTGGTTATTCTGTGAAGACTAGTAGAAAAAAAAAAACAAATATTAAGATCATTAGTTTCAAGGATTGAAGATGAGATCAACTTTAGTTGAGGATATAGTATATAGGTTGTCTTGATGACGAGGATATGAGTGTGTGCACAAAGTCAAAGATTGTTGATAATTATTCGATAGTTATTGAAGACGGTATACAACTAGAGTTCCTAAAAAATAGTTTCTGGTAATTGGATTACATCTCCTAATAGGAATAGAATCTAGTTGAGCATAGTTAGATAGGGGTAGAAGACATCATGATGATGTTATGGTTGAGAGCATGGAGTCAAAGGTTGCATCCGTAAAGATTTGTGAAGACTATAAGCCAACAATGTTATGTAATTGTAAAAAGATGTACTATAACATATATTATTTTATCTTAATGTGATCCTATTGTAATTGTAAATTGAGAAAGCCTCAAGGCTAACTCAATGAATTAATTTGAGGACTTGGTATAAACGAAAGTTATTTTCCTTGTGGTTAAAACCATAATGTTAGTGAATATAAACAAGTTGTAACTATGAATTATATGCAAGTAAGTGATCTAAGGGATTTATGTTATGAAAGTATGTGGATATGGTATAGACATCATAGAAGTGTTTGGTGTAGTAGAGATACAATGAAAGAGAAAAGTGAGTATATTTTGCATAGAGTGCTAGTGGACAATTGATCATTTGGCATTGTTCTAAAAGGAATAATACTAAGGCCAATTGGATAATGAGTTCAGTAGTGTTACCCCTAAATTTATTTTGATAGTGGGTCCTTTTGCCTTCCATAACCCATAATAGGGTTGGCACAACTGCTAACCAGGTTGGAATCTCCTCATAGGGATTCAAAGTCTCCTAACAAGGACTGATATGTACTTAATGTATCTCATTGACTCCTAGTAGGGTTCATCCTTTTACGAGGAACTTATATATTAGTACATCATTTTGTGGGTACCATCCCCATTGGGGTTTCTCCTCTAATCAAGGGCTACAAATCTAGTGTTATTGTGTATGGTTATCTTCTTGTGGTAATTTCAATTTTTGATTACATGTTTTAGATTTAATTAGGGTAATAAGAGTTAATTTAATAGGATAACTTATTCGACCCCACCCCCCCTCGGCCCCTCTCCCAGTTTTCTTGGTCGATATTACTTTCTAACAATTTGTATTAGAGCATCAGGTCCTTGAAGGAAAAGCTCAACAACTTAAGGAGGTCTATGATGGGTCATTTTAAGAAAGGATAGTCTAAATTTTGACAAAACCAACTATGACATTTGGAAAGAGAAGATGAAGGCATATTTTCTATGCATGGGTCTAGGATATTGGCTGATTACTAAGAATGAGAATGAAGTTATTGAAGAAGGAAATCTTGAAGATTGTATTGAAAGACATCTAGAGAATTATTCATGTGCAATATGCTTGCCAAGGAGGAGACGATATCTTTTAGACTAGGTTCATAATGAGCTCAATTGCTTTGATTTAGTGTGGGTGGAGCTTTGTCACCTATACTCAAGAGTTGAAGTAGTTAGTGGACATGGAAAAAGTTATGGTCTAGGGGTTTCTAAAGGGTGTTTCAAAAAGTTTAGCTTAGTAGGAATTTCCAATGACAGTAGGTTCCCCACACTAACAAGTGAGGAAGTGGAGCTCACTAGAGTGTTCAGATGCTAGTTTGTTAAGCATTTCCTTAGTTAGATGGGATAATATCTCATTTCTAGTCATGCTCTCAATGGATAGATAGATTGAGGATCCAAAGGACCCAAAGGGCCCCCTATCTTATCTATATCTGGGGCACCCCCTAGAAACCCCACCCCATAAATGGATCAACATTTGACATCCCTTCTTGAAAATGAGTATAGTTAGGTAAAGTCTTTGATATTATCATATTAAATTTGGAAAGATTTGGAATCTACTTATGAAAGTCATAAGCATGCTAAGAAGGTTAGATTGCATAATTGGATATGTTTATTTCAAGAAGCTAAAATGATGGAAGATGAATATGGGTATGTGCAGGATCATGGTGTACCAAACTATGGCTTTAAGTGGCAGTGAAAAACCAACAAATCAGGGTTATGTCAACTTGACACATAATTTTAAAGTGGTTCTGGACTTAATATCAAAAAGTTGTAAGAAAATAATCTATAGTAAATTGAATCTAGTTTTTAAACTACAAGGCCTTATCTAGAGAAAAAATTATTTGATTGGTCAAAAGTTTGGATTTTAATGCAATACTACAAAAATTTTAGGACAAAAATAAAAAGTAGGTGTATGTCTAACCACTTAATCATAATCAAATGATAATATTTTTAAATATAATTTTAGATATAAAAAGTAGACTCATGCTTGGATGTGATGAATATTTTTGGAAATTTTTATTCCAAATAAATAATTAATTATGAATTTTCTACTATACTATTTTCAGAATTAAAAAACTCCCATGTCTGACCACCTTAACTAGTTCAAAAAAAATCAAAATTAAGTTTTTTTTTCTTTTTCTTATACTAGTCAAAGCATAGAATGTGACACATCTTTTGGATTTCACAAATCTTATACGGTTTGAAAGTTATAGCTATTTTTCAACTAGTATGTCAATCAGCACTTTGTAGCTAACTCCATTAGAAAATAAGTAATAATTACTTACTAAACTCGTAATTTGACAAAACTTACATTTATGAAAAGCTAAGAAAATTGTTAAGAAACCCTTTTCATTACATCAAATTTTGGTTAAAAAAAAGTCATCAGCTACATGCTTGAAGTAAAAAACACATAAGAACATGCCAAAAACACATTTTCGAGATGTTTTAAAGATGACCATATAAGGTTGGTATTGAAAGATATAGTAGGAATTATAAAGGTATTAATTGTTTTCATTTAGTATCAGGATGGGTGGGAAAAAAGTGGGAATAGATTTTGAAATTCTTTGAGGCATTTCAGAACTACATATTTTTCAAATCGCCACCTTTTGGCACACCATGATCCTGCACATACCCATATGTAAGAAGTTATTATGGTAGAATATTAGAAATTATTGCAAGAATTAAGGCTTGTGATGAAAAAAGGATGGAGATGAAATTTTATGGAAGATATTGAAAAAATTGACACCTATTTTTTAGTAGACAACACAAATGATTGAACATGTTATACCTTGCATAGAGATGTTCACAAGATAAATTCTTCTTGGAAGATTGGAATCAATGGAGATAAGTTTGAGATACGGAGACTTACCTAGAGTTGAAACTACATTCAACACATTATGTATTCGACCTATATTGACAAGTAATGTTAGTACTAATGGAGATTATGCTAGCAGTAGCAGAGAAAGATAGAAATATTGAAGAAGGAATTTCTCTACTTGTGAAATAAGACCCTAAAGGCAAAAAAAATCTTTAAATGTTGGACTTGTAATGAATATGGTCATTTTGCTTCTAAATTCTCTAAGAGAGTAAAGAAGTACAAAAGGAATTTATAACCTAGGAGACCTAGAGAATGTCTTTATGCAAATGATGAGTGGAAGCTAGTGTGGAAAGATTCCTCAGTGAAAGTGATAATTAGAGTGATAAACTAGGATTTGTTGCAATTAAGGAAGAAAGTCCTAAAAAGAAGACATTAGAAAAGAAAAAGCATTAGTGTCACAAGTTGGAAATAAGAAATCTGATTGGATCATAGATAGTGGTTGTTCACATGATATGACTTGTGATATGAATAAATTTGTTGATTTCAACATTTGTGATGGAGGAATTGTCAAAGTTGGAAACAATGCATCTTTTCATATAATAGGAATAGGATCTATTACCCTTGATGGTAAAACTAACACTAATGAAGTTTATTTTGTTAATGGTCTAAAACATAATCTTCTAAGTGTTGGATAGTTGGTTGACAAGGTATATTAGTTGCAGTTCACAAAAATGATATGTATTATCAAGGATAAAAATGGTAACATGATTGGTAGTGGTACTAGTATCATTCAAACTTCTATAGCTTTGGAATACTAGTGAATTCAGATTTGCACTCTAATTCTTGATGGCCATACTTATTACAATTATAATAGTAACCATCAAATCTAAGAGTAACAACTTAATCTTACTGACCTTTCTCTTGCACGCATTTGTTGTGTCACCTAATTGTCCACAATGATAACATGTTGGCTTCTTAGGTTTTGAAGTTTCATATATATTTCTCTATTCAACTTTCTTTGATGACTCCCCATTTTCATTTATAGAGTACTTAGTATAGCCTAGTCCACTGACATCTCTCAATCTTCTCTGATTTCTTAACTATTCATCCAATTTCCTCGTTTCATCTAATTTGTTTATTTTTTCATTATTTTCCTTCTCAGTTATCATCTCATTCCTTAATTTTTCATTTTCTTATCCCAATCCAATAATCTCTTTCATCTTTCTACCAATCTCATGATTAATACTAAGTAGTTAATTTACCATATCATAATGGTTTTATGTCAACCTCTATATTTCAACATCTTTCTCATCTAGTCTTGTAGTCGTTTTTTATTTATCATCTTTTATCATTATCTTGTCATCCTTGCCTTGCCTCTTTATCTCCAAGACTTCACACACTCTCACTAATTGAGCTTATTGTTCTTTCTTCATTTATTTTACCTACTTAGTTAGGGTTTTGTTCTTTTTTTTTGGATATAATATAGTAACTTCAGATTCATCAAACATGTTTCCCTCTAATAGTTCTTAAAGTTCTTCTTCTCTTTCATTTCAATGATCTGACAGATTACAATTTTTAACTCAAGTCTCTAATTCTCAATCACCTTTTCAAGCCAATAAGATATCTTCATGTCTTTTATCTCAAGTAGATAAACTTCTTAACAAGAGAGCTAGCTCTAATACTAATTGTTGGAAAGTTTGTTGAAAAGGTAAGGTGTTTAGAGGGGTGGTCAATTAGTGCCTTATAAAACATTTACCCTTAATAAAAATATTTCTATGTCCTCAGTTTGCATTCATAAACTTAACAACATTTGTTGAATAAAGTAAGAAAATCAAATAGAAATGATAATAACACATCACATATCCATCAACACACATGAAACAATGATTTGGTCTCACAAAAATCCTTTATTAGAGGAAGAACTTCACTAGGGATAGTACTCACAAATCCTTCACTAATATAGCATAAACGATGCTCAATTAGAGTGTACAAAGATATCACTTCTAGTGATTTTCCTTGTTGGTAGTAATATAATAATATACTTGGTGAAGGTTTTACAAATGGGGTTACAATCTATGGGTTTAACCATGGAGGAAACTCTATAGTTAAGCATGCTCAGGCTAGAGTAGTACTAGGTTGGGTGACCTCTCTAAAAGTCTCGATGCTTCACCCCTATGAGCATCACCTAGATCCAATGAGTGCTAAGTGTTCCATTTATTCTCATGAGAGATGGATTCATGTTGAATCCCTACTCATGGAACATGGGTCAATGAGTTTGACTCAAAATCAGAAAGTTAAATCCTAATAGAAATATCACAATTGGACTTGCTATGGAAATTATATCATACTTATCAATTGATGAGCTTAAGGGGCTTTCTAATGAATGGTTCGTAAGGCACAAAACTTGGTGAAGGTTTTGCAAATGGGGTTGAAAGCTTTAGGCTAAACCATGGAAGAAACTTCATAGTTAAGCATGCTCAAGCAAGAGTAGTACTAGGATGGGTGACCTCTTAAGAAGTCCCAGTGCTTCACCCTTGTGAGCATCACCTAGATCCAATGAGTGCTAAGTGTTCCATTTATTCTCATGAGAGATGGATTCATGTTGAATCACTACTCATGAAACATGGGTCAATGAGTTTGACTCAAAATCACACAATTAAATCCTGATAGCAATATCACAACAATAAAACATAATAAAGTTATATATATATAAAAAGTATTACTATAAAACTGATCAGTAAGAATTCACATACCTATACTTATTCATCACCTTCTTATGATTAATTTTATCGAATTCATCATCTATCTTTGCTCAGTATCTTTGTTCTATTGTAAGTTCACAATATCTTCGAATTTTCATTCTCTCAATAACTTCTAATCAGTTATTGATTTGTCTATTAGGATTAACCACAAAAATAAATAACAATTACATGCAAATATAACCAATATCAAAAAATAATAAATCACATAGAAGAGAACACAAAACACAAAGATTTTACATGGTTCACCAATCCCTTGGCTACATCCACCAAAAAATGAGTCCAATATTATTATTATCTAGTTATCACAACTTGATTACAATCTATTATCCCTTATAGCTCAATACCACCACAAGAAGCAATTATCACATCACACATACTGAAATCCCTAACCCTAAGAAATTAGTATACATGCATTACTTCCTTGATCAGTTTTCACAAACTAACATTGTCCTTATATAGAAATATTGTAGCTTCCTCAATTCATGACTTAGTTAGGATTTTAGACCCTTCTAATATGCTCATAAAATAGATCAAAAATCCTCATTCATCTTTATCTTCAAAAAACTTTAATCTTTTATTTCATTGGCTTACACTTTGCCTAGGCATCCATAAAATCATGCATCAATCCCAATACATCTCACCTAACCACCTTCTTGACCTTTATAAACCATTTCCTTGCTTGATAGGATTCAAACACATAGAATTTTGTGCATTTACAAACTCGAATATTCATCTTGTATTGGTAGGTAAACACTAGTCGATCCACTCAGTAGTGTGTTGTCCATCAGGTAACATACTATGCTCAGTGATCTATGTGCTCAGTATCCATACATTTCTCAATATCCATATATATTTGGTGTCTAACTCTTTTTTGTAACTATATCTTGTTTAGTGATGAGGTTCACCAACCTATTTGCATTGTATTCACTGGGCTTACTCTTCAGTATAATTTGACAATAATGACACCATTGAAATGAATTTAGGAGTAGTATGGGTTATAGACATTAGGAATATTGCTTGTCCCTCATAACATGATGGGTTTTTTTAGACCTTTATTGTTGGGTTTGTTATGATATTTTCTTCCATGCATGTGTTGTTTTGGATTTGCGCTTTTGGTTGGGCTTTGATTTAGCAAAGTTGAACTCATGTCCATATTTTTGGAGGGTATTTCCCCTTCTCTCTAGGACTCTTTTACATAAGATCATTTCTCCTCTTTCTCCCTAGGAAGGGTTCGATATCTTTGTGGCTTTTCTATTCTCATGTAGGGTTCTAGTTGGTCTACCTAGGGTTGGTCGACTCTCTTTTGTGCATGAAAAGTTTTTTTATGTCTCTACCCAAAGGGGTGTTTTTTCCTTCAATTTTTTTTATCATATGACTCTTATATTGGTGGATTTAAGCCCTATTGAGGTGGGTTATCTTCTACTCATTATCCAAGTAGTAGGGACAAACACATATCATATTTTCTCTTTTTTGATTGGTTGTCCTATAGAGGTGGTTGACTTCATGCAAAAAGAGAACTTAAGGACCATTATGTTATCCTTTCTAATTTCTAAAATTTAGAGTACAAATTTCTTCTTAAGCTTTCCTCCTTTTGTCTTCTTCTTCCTTGTTCTTCCTTTCTCTTGACAGAGGGGTTCTCTTAGGTTACTAGTTTAGGGTTCCCACCTAAGCCCATTTGTGATTATTTTGTAGGGTCTTGGGACCTAGTTCACAATAATTATAGATTTTTTCAAATTAATATATTCACCTCATGGGTTCCTTTTTTCTTATTTTTTTGACTTAACATTACTTCAAGGTTGGGTTCACATTGTCTAATCATGATTTATCTAATCAGAAAAATGTTATTTTTTATTGATTTCTCCATTAAAATATATCAAAATAGACCATTGTGTGTGTGTGTGTGTGTGTGTGTGTGTGTGTGTGTGTGTTTTGGTGGGGGGGGGAGGGGGTGGCATGGGAGAAAATATAAAGAAGTAACAAGAACATAAAAAAACACACACAAAATGGTCTACTTCCAAAACTTTCAACAACAAGAACATATAAAGAAGTAGCCAAGGGACACTCCTAGGAATGGATCAGAAGAGGCCAAAAGCCTAGGACTAGTGACCATTAATTGTGATACAACTATATTCATCTCCAAAGAGTATCTAAAAAGAATGTATGAAAGTACAACCAAAGTCGAAGGCTTTAAGCATGGCTAGAATGAAAGGCCACTAAATGCTATCATAGGCTTTCACAAAGTCAATCTTTAGAAAAAAAGAACTTCTTATTTGTACTTCTTGGCCCCTTCCATGCTTCCCAAAATTGTCCACAATATAGAGGGACTTGATAAAACCAGTTAGTTTAGGTCTAATCAAAATAGGTAGGATATGATGAATTTTAAGAGCTAAGGCCTTAGCAATGATCATATAAGAGACATTAAGAAAGGTAATTAGTCTCCAATTATAGATATCTTCAAGATCTCCTATCTTTGGAATAAATTTAATATCGCCTCTATTAATCATTTATCTGAGGTTTGGAAATGAAATGCCTCAAGATAGACCTTGTGCACATCAAGGCCAACAAAATTCTAAACAAATTTATAGACTTCACAGGAGAATCCGTTACATCTCGAAGCATTGTATCTTCTATGGATAATACAACCTCTTTAAGGTCTTGTAGCGCAAGTATCTGATCATAGGAAGTTAATGTTTAGGAGCTAACCGAGAAGGGACAAAAGCAAGGAAACCTTTCAAGGTTATATCTCTAGTAGATGAATTTACCTATGTAATGAACACCTTCTCATAATGTTGGACAAAGGGTTGGAAAATATCAAAAAGATTGATAAGGACAACTTGGCCTTCCTTAATCCTCATAATCCCCTTTGAGGTATGTGTGGTTCTAAAGGCTTGTAAAATTCTTTGGAAGCTTGATCTTGAACACAAAGCCAATGGAGACGGGCTTTGATATGAGCACCCTTGACCATGTAGGTGTCATTAATTTATTTTTGGTGCTAGAGTTGGGAAATCCTAACTTGCAAGTCTATATCAAACACATTCAAGCCTAAAGCTTCAATAGGAGCAATGACATCCTTGATATAAGCTTCATACAATCTCCTTAGGTACATGGTAACTTTCTTACCATAAATGTGCAGAAACCTTGTAGTATGGGCTATGGCATCATTTTACCATTGAATCCACCCAAAGTGGTGATGGGGCCTAGGATCTAGATTACACACACATTGGATATGGGTGAGTGTAGCTTGATGATGAAGTAAAGATGTTTTCAAATAAAACTGCATTATGGAGGAATGTCAATGAGCTATCTAGTAGAAAATAGAAAAAGAAAAAGGAAAGTGGTCTTACAAGGTCACATCAACCAAAGGAGTGACAGGTAATTCTTTTTCTTTAGAAAGAAAGAACAAAGATTGAGTCGTTCATAGCATGATTAAGCTTCTTAAAAATCTAGTCTGGACAAGCTCTAAAATTAGACCAAACATGCCAAACTAAATCAGGATAGTGGTAGTTTGTATTGGGACCAAAAAGTGCAATTTATTGCACATGTAATACTAAGCTTCTTTCTCTCTAATTGTCCATCGGAAAGGCAAAATTCCATCTTTATTAGAGGCCTCTCAACCAAGTTAAAGTCTCCACAAATGACACAAGTTGCCAGTGGCAAGTAGTTTGCGAGCCAACGTCATAGATGTGACTTTTCAACTGCATCATTGGGAATATAAGCATTAACAATCATAAAGGAGTGATTGTTAATGGACAACAAAAGCCAAATCACTCTCTACATGGGATTAGAGCCATGATCAACAACTGTAGAATGCCACCAAGGTGAGAAAAGAATGACTAACCCACCTCAATCAGCTTTATGTTGGGAAGAAAAAACAAATTTGTCTAACTAAATCACAAGCAAGCAGCATTTAGCAAAAACCATGCAAATTTGACCTCCTAAAGGCAAAGCACATCTAGATTACCAATTCTTTGACAAGTGTCCTGAATAAAACACTTCTATGGATGTTAGTGAGACCTCGAACATTCCAAGAGAGAAAACTCACGATAAAAAGTATTGCATGTCATCCTCATCCCAAAGAGAGGAGAAATTATTATGCAAAAATCTAAATTAATTATATTTGCAATAATGTGAATGATTGTACCTTATTTTCTCCCAAATCTAATAAAACACCTACAAATGTTAACATGTAATTTAAATTAAATTACTATTACAAAATATATAAAATATTATTCTGAAAATAAGAAAATCAAATTAAAATAAATATTATTTAAAAAAAAATATGATTGTAAAAATTATCATAAAATTATAAGGAACAATTTCATATCCTTCTACTTATCTTATTTTATGAATAGTATACTTTTTCATTAGTAAATAGTATACTTTTCAATTATTATTAATGAAAATATCGTGTTCCATAAACAAAAAAATTGAGAGAGAATCACTTCATAAAAATTACAACTTTTTTTAACAGTGGAATATTTTTATTAGCGAGTACATATATTAACAAATAAATAAATAATATAAGAATATTGCATACTTATTTATAAAAGATTTAAATATGTACTTCCGTGTTCTTCCCACGAAAATTTCAAATGATAGATTGACAAGAAACTGCCACGCGTACTTAAATGGCTTGTCTATTTGGGCCATTTATTTGTAATCACTAAATAAAGCTCGGGAGGTTGGCAGGAATTAATTTAGAGTAATGCTTTTTAATTGTTTACTCTCGACGAAAATTTCGCGTTCCGATAGAAAGTTCGATGCTAGATATTATTATATCTTCATAAAAAGTTTATTGTCACTATTGATAATAATAATAATAATATAATTTGGCATCCTGTAGAAAATATATTTTATTTATTAATAGTAAAGAAATTAAAAATTAAATCTAAAAAGATATTTACTAATTTTATTTTATTTTAATTTTAAATTTATATTTTAAAATTTGTTAACTATTTAAATTTATTAAATACAGTTAAAAGATATTCTTATTATACATAAGAGTCTATAATACAATCATAAATTGTGGTAAATTGTGAGTCTCTAGTCTAGTTCTTGAATTTGAGTCTATTAGACCTCAACACATAATGATAATTAATCTCAACAAATAATAATAATTAAAAATACTCTTATTAAAACAATAATAATAAATATTCTAGACTTCAACCTATTACCTATTAAAAAAAATTATGCTTAATATCTCTATTTATTAATTTATATATATATATATATATAATATTACAAATTATTAATTTAACTTTTTTGGGTTTCTAAATTTAGATGGTAATTTGTCTTGTTATTTAGTTTTTTAACAGTTCTCTTGGTGGGCTATTAATTTGAAAAATTCTTAGCTTGTTTGGTCAGAATTTTCCTGTTAATGTGAACATATTTTAGTGTTCTATTTGATTCCTCTTATTTGTTTGTTAACAACACTCATTTAAAATATTTTTCTTATATATTTTAAAATATAGATTTATTTTTATATTAAGAAATAAAATAAACTTATAAATAATATAAATTTTCCATTCAAATGAGATTCTATTTCAGTAGTTTTTGAAAATGAATTCTGCTGCTTTATTTTCTGTTCTAATTTTATTTTATTTTGATGAAATTTTGACCAAATATGTATGCATTTTAATTGTTTAACTGGCAGTAATTGTTTAATCTTTAAACACTGTAACAAGAGACCTACTCAAAATTGAATGCAAAGAACAAATGTTAGAGAAGTAGAAATGTTTATGTTTGGTTGTTTTTTCTGATGAGAAATGATTTAAACATTACACAGTAAGACTTGATTTCTAAACTAAAATTATTAAATAGTCAAAATTAAAAAATAAATTAAAGTTGATTTTGCCCTAAATATTAATATATAAGTTTTCCAAACTAAAAGACTCTCTTTCATATATCATAGTGAAAGGGGAAAAAAAATTATTCACTAACGTTTTCCATTCAATAATCGAAACAAAATACAGAGACAGAGACAGGATTATGAGTGCGTACCTGTAAGTGTTCTTGTACTGGCGCAGATCTCCATGGTAAAAGCAAGATTTGACGTCTTTACTTTTATTTATTTTTGGAGATCCTTCTCCACGCCGTCTTTGCCTTGCATCGCTAAACTGTAAACGGAAAGAATTCTGATAAAATAAGCATCGCTATGAATCATGACAATTTGCAGCAAACTCAATTATTTAAAGCTTATTGCGAGACAAAATAAATTCCTGAATAATATAATCGCATTTGTTTCTCATTCAATATATTATGTTCAGAAGGGATCTATTTACACAGTTTGATAGGCTTGAGATCTTTCTATAACAGCGAAGTAGTTTAAAGCATATGGTTAAGTGTTTGCAGAATTTTTAGACATTTATTATTATCAACTGACTATAATTTATGATAATTTTATTTAGTCACCAGTATATAAGAATCGGCTTCCCTTTTATTGATAAAGAAATATTATATTCGTCCGCTATAATTTGTATAAAATTATCAATCCATGATAATACATTTACACACATGAATTTATAAAGAAGTATTCAGAAGAAGAATTTCCATACTCTATTTTCTGTTCCAATTGTTTTGTAATGGAATAGAGGACGGACTGTGTGAATTTTAACTGTTACTTTAATTGAATCAGGAGTGTTTCATTGATCTTTATAACTAACTTAAAAAAATTACTCGAAACAGAATGCAGGGAACAAATAATTATTGAAGAAAAAACTTTTAAGCTCGCTCGTTTCAATATTGAGGGGGGAAAGTAAAAGGGCACTCTTTTACACAATACTCAAAGCAAACGTAGAAATAATTTATTTATGCATGCCTGCCTTTAAATATTCTTGTAGAAGCGTAGATCTCCCTTGTTCAAAAGCAAGATTTAATGTCTTTCCTCTTAATTCTTTGTATGAGAACTTAACAACCTCCTCTGACCTGTCTTTGCTCTCTATGCCTACACTGTGAACACAAGATGAACTCTGATAAAAATAACCATGGCTGTAATTGTGAGAGTCTGCGATTTCTATCTATTAATGTTTAAATCTCGAATAGATATGATGCAAAAAACGAGATTAGCGAAACAAAACAAACATGCAAATTTAAGAAAGATTTAAAAAAGGAATTCTCCTACTCTTTTTTCTGTTCAGTTTTTCTGCTAATGGAACAGCTAACGCCGGACTATGCATTTTAACTGTTTATTTAATTGAATCGGCGGTATTTCTTTAATCTTTAATGACTGTAACAAAACAAATTATTCAAAATTAGCGAAAAGAAATAAACATATTTAAGAAGGATTCAGAAAAAGAACTCTGCTATTCTATTTTGTACTCCAATTTTCTTGTAATGGAAGAGTAAACGCCGAACTATGCAGCTTAACTGTTTATTTAATAGAAATGGTGATATTTATTTAATCTTTAAAGACTGTAACAAAAAAAATTAGAGATTGACTACAAGAAACAAATCCTATTGAAAAAAAAATCCAAATGCGCTCATTTCATTGCGACGAGAAAAAAAAAGAGCTCTTTTAAACAGAATAACAAACTATTCATTCATAAGCGCTTTCAATTAAATATTTGAAACGGAATACAGAAAAACAAAATTATGATTCCGTGCTTTCAAATTTTGTTGCAGGGGCGCAGATCTCCATGGTCGAAAGCAAGATTTGATGTCTCACCTCCTCTTAATTCTTTGTGAGACCTCGACGACGACCTCCTCCAACGCCGTAAATGAGATGAGCGCATTCGATCTTCATGGCTAAATTGTGAACAGAATTCTAATAAAATAGCCACGGCTGTAAATGACAGTTTGCAAGCTCTAAATCGTTATAACAAATGCAGAACATACTGAAAATAATCTTACGGAAGTACAGCACAAAATTAGGTCTTGTCTAAATAACCCCTAGTCACAAGACTTATGTTTCTAACAATCTTTGCTCTTATAAACTACCTTTATTTATGCAGGAGTCGGGAAGACTTATATAGACGAAGTTGAAAGGAGGAATTTTTAATAACCTTTAAACACGTGAATTGTTTTCGCTGGACTCTTCATAATTTTGTTACATCAATTATTTTGCTAATACAAATGAAATTCTTCATTATCTTTTGAGTTACTTACTAGAAATTGCTACTTGAATTATTAATAATTTATACTTTAAATTTTGAATTACTAATAATCTATATTTTTAATTTTTAATAATATGTAGTAATATGAAATGTAATTTTATTTAACAATTTTAGATGAGCTTCAGAAGAAATTAAGTTTGAAAAAATAAGCTATTTAACACTTTAATCAAGTCTTAGTGTGTGATTGTTTAAGCTGTCAACTTTTAAATGCCTAAATAACAATTTTGATAAAAAGATAAACTCTAACTTCCAATCTAATAAATATTTAGATTAATCATTATTATATGCTATAATTATTTATGATACCACTAAACTCTAGCCTTTCATAAATTATTATTTTATACAAATAGAATAATTAGAATAAAACAACCATTTTACTTAATAACCTGAATTGTATTTATTTATGTTTTAAAATAACTTGACCACATTAATTGTAGAAAGCCCCATTTCCATCTTATATTTGACATTGGGTCTATCCACTTTTTATAAAGTTGGACATTTGGCCGTTAGAACAGAACGACATAATTAAAATTAGCCCCAGCAAATAAATTGATAATGTCAAGTTTTCCAGATTCTAGAATTATGCAACCAAAGTAATTCATGATTTTCACATGTTGGGCAATTTTTTCGAGGCTGAAATAATTAGAGCGCGAGGCGCCCACAATAAATTGCGTCTGCCTGCATTTCTCGCTTGTGCATTCACACCGATATTGAATTTGAATTAATGCATATGTATTTATATTGTATTCGAGTTTAGAATTATTTGACCAGTCTCAATCGCTATACGGTAAAATCATCAACAAATTCTCCGTGAGCCCAGCCGACCGTTTTGTACACACATGGTCTCCACTTAGAAGAAGAGAGTAAAAGGTACAAGACCGCACTATGACCCACGACCGTTTATTTCCAATTCCATGCAGTCTTCTATTGCATACATATATGCTAGATTTAATTAATGGAATTATTAGTTTATTTATATTTATTAAGTCAAGAGGCTTTTAATAGTGGCAGCAATCTTCAATATAAACATTTTTCATTTTGAAAAAAAAAGACTTTCATTTACATGTCAAAAAATAAAATAGAAATAGACTAAATATAATTATAATTAAAATCGTAAAAATTACAGAGAGGAAATGGAAGTAAAAATGAGGTAGATTAAGAGATGGATAATCCTTATGCCTCTTGGACTCACATAAATATGTGCGATGATGAAAATTATGGGATTATGAAAATAGGCGCCTTGAGAAGGATATCTCTCGGCTTATATATATATATATATATATATATATATATATATATATATATATATATATATATAAGCTAGTATAAATATATTGGGATAGTATTCCTTTCCACGTTTATTTTCATCAAATCTTAATCTATTTTTGTGCAAGGATTTGATTGAAATGGGCACTTTTAGAAGGATATATATATATATATATATATATATATATATATATATATATAGAAGCTAGTACGAGTTGTGATACAACATGGAAGATATTTTATAATTTTAAATATTTAAATATATGGTGGTAAGAATTAATGCTATGGTTAGTATTGTGGTTATGGTCAATATTAGTGGTAGGGTTACAATTAAGGTTAATGTTAAGGATAGAAGGAATCTTAAGATATTATATGAATTTTAATCTATAATTATGTAAGGGTAAGGGTTAGTGTTAGTATTACAATTAGTTTTACTATTACAATTAAGGTTAGAGTTAGAATTATAGTCAAGGTTAGTGTTAGGGATCAATTAAGGTCAATGGTGTAATTAGGATTACTCTTGAGGCTAGTGTTAGGGTTAGGATTGGAATTTAGCTTAGTATGATAGTTCACCTTGGCATTTCACCTAGGGTTAACGGTAGAGTTGTGGTTACAACTAGGATGAACAGTTTAAAGGATTAGTATTGTGTTAATGGTTACAATTAAAGATACAATTAGGAGTACGGTGGGTGGGGGTTAGGGTTAGCGATCATGTGAGATTAATATTAAAGTGGAAATTAGTATTATTATGTTAGAAATTACAATTAAAGTTATGATTAAGGTTAAGGTTATGATTATGATTAGAGGTCAAGATTACGATTAATATTTCGATTATAGTTTATTTGGGTTCATATTAAGCTACATGCATATGGTCAAGGCTTTAGGGAGGGTTAGAATAAATTTTACAATTAGATTTTAAGGTTCAGGTTACAAGTAGGGTTAGGATTAGAGTTAAGACTTAGGTTATTGTTAGAATTATTGTTATTTTTATAATTCTCTCTCTCTCTCTCTCTCTCTCTCTCTTTCTCTCTCTCTCTCTCTTACATCAGTTCAGAATCCCTCTAGATATAACCTCTAATCACTTTATCTCTCTCTCCCTCTTCCTATCTTTCTCCCTCTCCCTATCCATTCCTAATCTCTCTAGATATCCCCCCTAATAACCCTCGCCCACCCCCCACCTCTCTCTCTCTCTCTCTCTCTCTCTCTCTCTCTCTCTCACACACACACACACACACACACACACACACACACACACTCAATTAAACATGAATTGTAATATCTAATATCTTAGATAAATAATGATTAATATTTAATTACAACTAGATCTAGGGTTACAATTAAATTTAGGTTTCAACTTAATTTAGTATTAGAGTTAAATCTTTGTTAGAGTTAAGTCTCAATTTAGGATGAAGTTATGATTTGAAACATTAGTGCAAAAAATATAACATAATTAATCAAAATTATTGTATATAATAGATTAAAATTTAATATTTTTAAAATTTTATTGATCCATTTCTTTAATGATGAACTTATGTTATATATGTATATTCAATATTGAATTATTTTTCCATAAAATCATTTTTCTAGTTTTTATTTTTTTTCTATTATTCTTTTTAGACTAATGTCTTTCTAAATAATAATTATTAAATGGGAAAAAATAATTTAGTTATAATCATAATCTATTAGAATAATGAAATCTTAATACTATTTATTATTGAATCTACCTATTTATGCTTTTGTGATGTTCTTTTGTAACTTCTAGAAGAAGAAAATCTGAAAAAAGTAAGTTCTCAAATAAATTGAAAAAGTAAATTCAAAAAAGAAAAATGTCACTTGACATATTTTATTTTATTTTAATTTATTTTATAATATATACTTTAGAATCTCATTCAACAATTATTTTTTAAATTTAATTTTTCTATTTTAATTTAACTTTTAATTCTAATGTTTTTGAAGTATTAGATAGTAGCCAAAAGGATGGGGGGCTGACCCCAAAGTACAAAAAGGCTAAAAAATCAGTCAGAAGTTACCTCCCTATCATTTAATCGATACCATCTTTAAACTTCAAAAATAAAAAAAATCCAAAGCCGAATTAACAATACCATTAGTCCTGAAACTAGAAAAAAAAAATGAAAAATATTCCAGCAGCACAAAAACAACTTGATGCTATTAGTCTCACATATTGAGATAAACATATAATGTAAAACCGAGTAGGGTATCTAGTTCATAGTGAACAACAACATAACAACAAAAAATAAAAAAACCAAACCCAAGGCTAGTTGTCCTCCTTTCTAGGATCATCATTATTCTTCCCCTCAAGCTTGTCCTTGTTCACATCCTTCCCCTGCACTTTGATAGGTTTATCCAAGAGCGTCTTTAGCTAGTCCTCCACTAGAAAGCCATAAATGGAATGGGTAGCCTCACTCTTCTTGCCCAGGTCCTTCACATCCTTATTCACCTGCAAAAAGTAAAGGATGATGGCCATGGAATGCATGAATTTGGTGGAGAATTCCACCAGAGTGTCAATTTTTGATAGATACTAGTGTGACTATTTGCTAGATCCATCATCGACTCCTCTAGCCTATCTAGTCAAGCCTTGTTGTGGCTTTGGTCATGGCTATACTTGCCTTTCCCCCCGCCTTTACGAGTATCTTTCCTAGGGGAGGTGATGTCTTCCCCCTCCCTCACTTCTAGCTGGGGTAGCTTTGAGGGTTTCAAAAATATGAGAGGGGCTAAGGAGGTTGGGGACAAGCTTTGTGTCCTAGGGAAGTCTCTTCCTTTTGGTAGGTTTAATATCACTCTCATTAGATTTAGAGATGGAATCATGCTTGGGTGGGACTTGAACTTTTCTAGCTAGAGGTGTTTGCTAGTTCTTTGGGCCTTCTACTTATTCATCCTAGCATTTATATCCGAATCAATGAGGCTAATTTTAACCTCAAGGGTGAGAATTTTCTTGGTTATATTTTTCATTGGGGCTAGGGCTAGGGTTCAAGGAGACTTGGGGAGTGACAAAAGCTAGGAGCGACGAGTTTTGGACAAGATGGTAGATAAAAGAAACGAAAAGGAAAAATGATCCAAGTTTCTGAAGTGGTTAAGAATGGGGAAATGGTATTAATAGACTACCTAAAACTAATCCTTGAGGGTAATGTATCTCATAATAGCATAAAAGATCACATCCTAGGGTTTAGCAAGGTATTCCCTTGGAAACCCACCATGCATTCACACCGGTTCCTCCTTGAACTTGAAAAAAAATCGTAGATTGGTTTCCTCATTTACTTTGGCCTACTTGCACCAATTCTTGCATTCTAGGACACACCCTCCAACCTTTTTAATGACTTACTCCATGATTTCAAAACCCATCCCATTGATTGTCACTTTCCTATCATCCCACAAATTAAAGAGTTGCATCGAGATGTTCTCATCATGTTTCGTCATCTCTTCCATAAATGGTAATAAATAGATATACCATCACAACTTCACTCTTACAGATGCAAGCCTCCACTCCCATAGGTTCAATATGATCACTAGTGCCCATGCCATCATCTAGTTCAACCACCAACTCCTTAGAATTTTTTGACATAGCCTTATTGTAGGTTTGGCAATTACTGAAGATTAAATTAAATTCCCCCAAGATTAAAAGAAAATGTAGTGAAAAACCATCGTAAGTCTGCAAGGTTTCCCAAAAATTGAAAAACCACCCTCAACAATCCCTTTCCATCTGTAAATGATTGTCACTAGGTATAGTTGGAGGGGGAATTTAATAAAATGTCTTTTTTATCATATTTTGTCATTATTTTACATCTCGACAAGTCCACCCTCTTTGTCCTTTTATGGAAATACTTAAAGCTCATGGCAATTGAAGAGCCTTGCCTTCCCACCCACAGAGATAATTGAAAGTTTGCCACCTATTGCACGATGATTCATATGGATTTATTGTGATTACACTCCCTTTCCATCATAACTTGAGTTGATGATTGAAACTATTTTACATCCTCCAATTCAATTAACTATGTGACACTATGGACAAATTTTTCTAGCTCATCCACCACACCATTCCCTTCGTGATATATGTGATCCATGTGGATCTCATGGCACTCTTCCATGAATTTGCAAATTTCATCAATTATCACTTTGATCGACTAGTTGCTTTGGCCCTCTCCCTTAATAGCATTAATAATTAACATTGAGTCCCCCTTAATGTAAAGCCTATTAATTCCACATGTTCTTGCAATTCTAAAACTCAAAAGAAGCGCCAAGGCTTCCACTTTATTGTTTGAGCCCCCTCCACAATTTCCAGTATAGGCAACCACTAGATTTCCCATACTATTGTGAAAGACACCTCCCACCATAGTACTTCCCATCATGGTTAAACCATTGAAATTGAGTTTAATCTAGGACTCAGGGGGATGGTGCCACACCATCTTCTTTCTATTCATGGCTTTAGAATTGTCAAATTGTGCCATTATTGGACCTACATCCCTAATAGAAGCCCATTTCATGTCTTGTTTGCCCAGTGGGTTCAGGGGTGGCTTCCACTACCAAATCCCACTACATTCTTTTATAATTCTAATAACCCATTGGTCCACCCTTGAACTAGTAGTGGCATGTTCCCTAAAAAAATCTATTGTTCTACTCCTTCTAGATTTTCCATTAGACATACGAGGGAAGTATAGCCCATAAATTTTTAAGGTAAGGGTGGGTAGACAGACTTTCCCAATGAAAACAATGTTGCAACTCTCCATCAACACACCACTAGACCTCACGTAAGGAAAGGACCTCCCTCCACACCTTCATGGAAAAAGGGAAGTGGATAAGAAGGTGTGGAATAAATTTAGCACCCTGGAGATATAAAATGCAGCAGTTAGCAAGTTCACACCTTCTACTTTGGAGGTTATGCACAGTGAGGATAGACCCATGCAAAGTTGTCCACCAGAAGAAGTTTATCTTTGGTAGGATCCAAGGGTGCCAAACCTTTTTCCAATCTACCTGGGCCACCTCCCCCTCGAGACAATAGAGGTAAGCTGACTTCACTATGAAATCACCTGAGGGGGTAAGTTTCCAAACCACAGAGGTGAGGGGGATCCTATAATTTTGAAGGTGGTCTTGTAGTTCTAGGGTAAGGCTCGTCTCCATATGCTCCTAGTTCTAGAATTCAATCCATTGTTGATCTAGAGTGATAAAGCTTCAATTCAAAGAGCCATATAACCTATTAAACATATCGTGGGGAGGTAGGAACGTAGTGTGCATGAGGGGGTTATCTTGGAGCCATTGACCTTCCTAGAAATCAATTGAGTCTCCATTCCTCATGATTCAATGACAACCCATCTTCAATATTTTTTGGGTGTTAACCACATTGTTCCAAATTTTGGAACCTTGGGGGAGAGCATATGCCCAAAGGAAGTGATGGAAAGAAAACCCTCCAAGGTACTTAGCCATCACAATGTTGCACCAATTATCCTAAGAATTCACCAATTTCTAGCCACTTTTGGTTAGGAGGGTGTTATTCATATGTCCTATTCTTCTTATATTCAATCCTCCATGGGCTTTAGGACAACAGGCTTTATCCTATCTCACCAAGCTCATCCTAGAATTTTCTCCAATGTTAGACCATAAAAAATTACATTGGATTTTCTCAAGAATGCCTCTAAATATGTCAAGGATTTTGAAGATGGATAGGAAATACATCTGGATGCCCTACAAGGAGGCTAAGAGGAGCTAGAGTTTTCCCATGTTACTCAGAATTTTACCTTTCCAACTTGCCAACTTTCTCTTGAAGCATTCAACCAGGACTTTACAATAGTGATTGGTGACTTTTTTAATTGTAAATGGGAGAGCAAGATAAGTGTTTGGGAGAGATTCCTCCTAGCAACCAAGAATTTTAGTTACCCTTTCTCTCAAACTAGCAATAGTGTTAAAGAAATACATTTTACTTTTCTAGAAATTTATACATTGACTAGAGACTAATGCATACTTATTTAGGGTGTCTTTCCACTCTTTGGTCTCATGAATAGAGGAGATACCAAATAAGAATGTATCATCCAATAATTGTTGGATAAGTTATGAGGGCCATAGGGAAGTAGGTTTAATACCTTTAATTCTGCTAGAGTTAGTCAAAGAAACTAAATTTTTGCTTAAAACCTTTGCCACAATGATGAACATATAAGGAGATAGGCACTAAAAATGTAATAGAGGTCACTGTATTTTTAATAATTCTAGTAGCATTCTCATTAAAGCCAAGCTTAGAGAGAATAGAAAAAATAAATTCCCTCCTAACCTTATCATAAGCTTTGGAAATATCCAGTTTAAGGGCCAGACCTGGGTTCTTGCTCCTTTCCACAGAATGAATTACCTCATGAGTAATTATTACCGAATCAGGAATCTTCCTCCTTGGCACAAAACCATTCTGGTTCTGGCTTATGAACTTATCAAGAAGGGTCTTGATATGATTTACCATGACCTTGGCAAGAAATTTATAAATTTTGTTGTGAAGGCTATTGGGTCTGATATCTTCCAGTCATCTAGGGTCCTCCATCTTAGGGATATGAACAATGAAAGTCTGATTGAGTTCCTTCAATGGTTTACCCATTCTGACAAAGTCTCCAGTAGCGTGGATTGCATCATACTTGACAATTTCCTAGAATTCCTACAAGAAAGCTAGAAGAAGCCCATCAAGACCAGGGGCTTTGTACTAATTCATACTGAAAACTATCTTTTTTACTTCCTCCTCCTTGACCTTACTAGTCATGTCCTCATTCATCTGGTCATTAACCACTGACTAAAATGGCCTTAGGATATCATTTGTAAGTTACTATTGACCTAGGCAGTCAGGGGGTTATACATTTCCTAGAAATAGGAATTGGCTTTACGTTCTATCTCTTCCACTTCAGTTACTTCTTGACCACTATCATCTAGCAATAGGTTAATGATGTTTCTATTTCTTCTTCTTGAGGTTGATCTATGGAAGAAAGCCATGTTTCTATCACCTTCTTCCAACCATTGAACCCTAGATCTTTATTTCCATAAGACTTCCTCCTGATTCAAGACATTCTTCCATTTGTCCCCACACTCCCTATCCTCATGTTGTTGCTCAATATTTTTCCTTTTGCAAGATGATTTTGGAGAGATTCCAACTTCTTTTCAATAGACTTCTTTTCTTTGGAAATATTCCCAAACGAGGATTTTCTCCATTGTCTCACCTCTTTTTAGATTCTATTAATTTTTCTAGCAATATGGAACATGGTTGTACCTTCCACTAGATCCTTCCACCACCGCATAATACAATCTCATAACTCTTTATGCTAGTGCCACATGATCTCATACCTAAAGGGCCTTTGTTTGGTTGGACTTTATGTCCAAGAGAGAAATAGTATAGAGTGATCTGATATGGTCCTCGAATCCACCTTTAAGGAAGTGTATTAGAGAATGTCCCATCTAGAAGATATGAGGGCCCTATCAAGCCTAACCTAAATCAATTTTTTTCTCAATCTATTGTTAGACCAAGTGAAGGAAGAGCCCTAATGATCAATATCAATCAAATCATTCCTTCTCAAGAAACCCTCCAAGCCTTACATGCTATCGGAAAAGTCCTCCAAGCACCCCATTTTCTCCTAAGTGTAGAGTGGAGTGTCAAAATCTCCCATTCATAAAATATTTTCTTGTCTCATGGAATTAGCCACTCTAGTACCTTCATCCCATATAGCAAGTCTACCATTACGAGTGTTGGGGGCATAGAAATTAAACAAACTCCAACTACCAATTTGGGAGGTGAAGCTTGTAACAACAAAATTGGCATTGACAAAGATAACCACACCAGCCACCTTGTTTGAATTCCACATCGCACTGATGTCACTAAAAGCTCTATTAATTCTAATGTTTTAGAATGGCATTTTTCATTCTTTTTCACTTTCTATTTCTTAATAGTTGTGAATGTCAAATGACATTGTGTATTTTAATTTGACTTTAAAAAAAATTGTGAATGCCAAATGACATTTTCTTTTTTAAATTAGTTTTAAAAAATAAATTTTATTTGTAACTATCATCAAATATTCTTTCTTTACTTGCAATATTCCTTTTATTCTCATGTAGGAATTTTTTGATCCCACTTTATATGCCTCTTGGTGTAATACTAATGATGTATTATACTTATGTTAAAATAAAAATTAGGTAAAATATGTTCAAAGACCCATAATAAAAAGTGTGATGGATATTATTAATGTATTTTCACAAGAGTTGAAATTATGTAAAATAAAAATCATTATTTATATGAGATTTAAAATTATATAGAAATATTTGTGTTGTCTTTTGGACTTGATGTAATAATCTCTTTGCAGTAGCCTCCACTTTATCCTAAGCTTTCTTGTGTTGCATAGACAACTCTTGTGAACCTAGTTAAACTTCAAGCTCTTTTATAGATGCAAAGGCAATCAAAAGCTCATTATTTTCTTCCTTTAAAGGAACCTAAGCTCTAATTTTTGTAATATGTCCCTCCAACATTTCCCAATTACACAACTTCCCCTTGAACTATCTCCTCATCTCCCACAACACCTCATCTATCTTCCCTTTGGTCTAATCCTTTACCTTGCACTCAATCTTAGTTAGGGCTTCAAGCTTATTAATTTTCTTCTCACACTTTAAAGCTAGTAGAGGATCCTTTTAGTAACAACTTTAAGTATATTATGATAGATGCATAATTCATTAGCTTTCAGAGTCATAGCCTCCAAGACAATACCACTATATTCAGTCTTTGGGAGTAAGATAGGGGAGACATACCTGGGAATATGTAGGTCATTAAGGTAATTGAGATGGGTTTTAGTGGAGAGAAAGAAAAAAGAAGTAGAAGTGTGTTGGGGAAAAAATTAGGGGTGGAATTTTTAGGGGTCTGGGATGATTTCTCAGACCAAGAAGATTCAAAGTTTTGTTCTTATATATTTTAAGCTTTTTTCTATGAGGAAGCAGTATATTAAAATAATCTCATATGGTTTTGATATATTTTGGTTAGTTCATCTTGTCTTTTCTTTGAGATTAATAATGGCTTTCCTTCTACCTATTTATGTTTATTATCAAAAAGCTTAGATTGTTCAATTCTAATATAAAAAATATCATCATTCATAGACACATGTTTAAATATAATAGAAATCATTATATTTTTAATATTAAATTAATTAGTTATAAAATCAAAATTTTCAATAATTTTATAATGACAAGTGCAATCAAAAGTAAAATTGACATCAAGATTGTTATATTTTGTCAAAAAGAGGCAAAGATGAGTGAAACAAATAACACCAAATAACACCTAGATTCATATGATTAACCAAATTATCATTTTAGGTGAATCACCATGCATTGCATTGTCTTAGAATATGCAAATTATTTTATTGATTCAAGAGACTACAAAGACTTCTTCATCAAATGAAACTACAAAAAGATTACCTGGGAATAACAAATGATTTGTAATTGACCTTAGATACATCCAAAGATTCCTTATCATGGAACATTTTCTATTATTAGAATAAAGCAAAAAATGAATCACATTTTATAAAATAAAATAATGTAACTAATGTAAATATTTATAATTAATTAAAATTTGATTAAATAACTAGAAAAATTAACAAGTATCACATAGTGTGACTAATATTTTAATATTACAATAGTCATTGTTTTAAATTGAACTATAATAAATAATAGTAATTAATTGTAATTAATTAGTGTGGCTAATTTTACTTCTTATTATAGTTTATGTCATGTAAAGTGAAACATTAGAAACAATATTTAGAACTATTAAATTACATAAAATGATGTAGTAGGAAGAGAAAGTCTTTTTATAAGCTTTTTTTCTAATAGAAATAAATAATTTTTATTTGATAATCATTTGTATTACATTTTGATATAATTTTAAAAAATAAAATTGTTAGGAAGGATATACAACAATTTATTATTTAATATTTTAAGTATAATCCTTAATATATATATCATATCATTCTTATACTTTTTAATATAATTTAATTGTGATAAAATATTTTCTTTAAATAAATAGATAACTAAAATTATATAATATTAACTTGCATTATTTAACTCATTATGTGAGTATAGTATGCCTCTCACAAAATGAAATTTTGAGATAAAATAAAATAAAATAAATTTCATTTTCAATTTTTATATTTTAAGTTAATAGGGAAACTAGATCTTAGCATTGAACAAAGACTGATTACTCTCAAGAGTATAAACTTATTTTAGATCATCTTTTTATGAATGGAGATATATATTATCAGTTGTCCTAATGAATTTGTTCTTTTAAGTCATTAGTCTTCTCTACCAATATAATTCTAAGTCACATGTGGCATTCTATTATATATAGAAAAAAGCTAAATAATCTTCTCATTATAGATTAGTATTACCTCAGTTGTCCTAATGAATTTGTTCTTTTAAGTCATTAGTCTTCTCTACCAATATAATTCTAAGTCACATGTGGCATTCTATTATATATAGAAAAAAGCTAAATAATCTTCTCATTATAGATTAGTATTACCTCAGTTGTCCTAATAAATTTGTTCTTTTAAGTCATTAGTCTTCTCTACCAATATAATTCTAAGTCACATGTGGCATTCTATTATATATATAAAAAAGCTAAATAATCTTCTCATTATAGATTAGTATTACCAAGTCTAAACTTTTATAGAATTCTTAAGAAAAGGTTATTTGCATATATGCAATTGTTGAGAGTGTAGTTACAGTTTGGCCAAAGGAAAATCTTAAAAACAACCTAGTGTACCTTGAGATTCAATAATATATGTATCTTCTATATGGATGCAATGCTTCAAATATATATGCATTATTGTTGATGGCTATGATAGTTATGCCATAGTTGGGTTTGTGCGGGCTTGGTAGATGTCAGTGTAATGTGACCCACTTTTCTAAAACTGGTTTTGGGTTTCATTTTATGATTCATTCTTACCATGTTATCTTCTATTTTAATCTTTTTTCTTCTTTAAAGGCTAATTAACCTATGGAGAATAGTATTCAAGAATTTAATTTTAAGGGTTTTCAAGATGGTTAAGGATGGGAGTTAGGAGTTCATCATGATATAGTCTCACACACAAATTAACATTTTGGAAATATTTTGATTACATAATTTATTTCAATGGTAAGGGTTATACAATAGAATGAAGGTAATAAATTATTAGAATTTTATTTATCATAATACTATTTCAGTATTTGGTTAATTTTGTGATTGTTTTGAAAGAAGGTTCATTTAAAATAATGTTATTATTTTTAACTAAAAAGGAGTGAAATATTATTGAAAATTTAAAAAAAAACTAGAAATCAAGAAGATTCATTTGATCGATAAAGAACAGTGCACTAGTTAACCTTATCTATCCCCTAACTAATCCAATACATGAGATAATACCAAAAATAATTCAACCCCATATTCAAAATATTCAAAACTTGCATGTAAACTAGAGCTAGTTTTCCCAAAAAGTATGCTATGACATCTTATTCCCTTGGATTGTGAATAAAATTTATATTCCAAAGAGCCACTCAACATAAGAATTTCTCAAATAAATAAAGTTAAGTTCCAAATAACATCATTTAACCATTTCTCACTTAGTATAGTTGCAACCACCTAAGAATCACATTTGCACACAAAATTTTTTTGTCCAAGAATACAACATCACTCTATAGAATCCAAAATAGTGAGAGCCTCCATGTAACTATTTATACAAAGACCCTTATAAATAGAGGAAAAAATGATTACTCGTAGCACTATTCTACTTCTTTTCTTGAGTAGATGATCTCACAGAAGTTTATTTCTTATGGGTAAAAGCACAGATCTGTGTCACCGTTTGTGATATCAAAACCTGTTTTGGTCAAATTTCATTTCTCTATCAAAACTCAATTTTATTCAAAAACTAAAAATACCCTTTTATAGATCTTAGATTCAATATAATCATTATATAAATTTTTGAGTGTTTTGATTAGTTATAATATGCTAGAATTTCAAAATATTATAAGTCGATATTTCAACATTTCAGAAGATGCTCACTTAAAAAAGGGAAAAAAATAGTAAATCATACCAAAAAAACAAAAAAATTATATTTATCTCTAGAGGAGAGAGTCCTCTTCATGAATATGTAATTTTTTGTCAAGAAGGTGTAGATTTGATTGGGAAGTTTTGACGAGAGGAAAAAACTGTTGGCTTCTGAGAAGGTTGAGCTTGAGTACTTATAACAAAGAAAATATAGATCAAAAATAATTATTTCTTTTCTTGTGCACTAGATAAACATGTCATCTATAAGATATTTTCAAATCAAAACAAAAAAAGATGATTTGCTTCTTCTTTTTTGATGGGAACTACACCCTATATTTTTTATAGTTAAAACAAGGACTTCAAAATAAAAGAAATGACTAAATTCTTACTCAAATTTTTTTTTTAAATGATAGGCATAAATTTCATCCAATTCTACACATTTCATCAGTTTACATCATTTTCAAATTCTAAACGCAAATACCATTTTTTTAGTCATTAATGTTGAACTGTCGCATTTTGATATCATGTTTCTTCATAAAAGGTGACACAGGTTTGTGCTTTTACCCTTATGCAAAACCATTGTGTGAGTTGACTGAATTGTTATTAATTGTTTTGTTTATTTCCATTCAATTATTTATCATATTTCTTGAATTTATTTGGATTCCAAGTGTGATTTTAAAGTTAGTCACTTTTAGAGAGATGGTATAGAGAATGAGATGGAGGATGATAAAGAGTTAAAATTAGATGTAGAAGAGAGGGAAAGGTGGGAGAGGGGGAAGGAAGAAAGGACTCAAGATTTAGGTTTTATAGTTATATGGTTTGGGTTTGAGGATTATGGATAAAGCTTTAAGGCTTAGGGTTTAGAGAGGTATATATATAGATGGGTGAGAGAAAAAGAAAGTAAGATAGGGGAGAGAGATGGGGAAGAGTAACGTAAGGAAAATAGTGAGAGAGTGATGGAAGGAAAGAAAAGAGGGGGTAAAAGGGATAAAGGTAGAATGTATTTAGGGTTTAAGGATACAAGTTTAGGTTTTAGAATGTGTGTGTGTGTGTGTGTGTGTGTGTGTGTGTGTGTGTGTGTGTGTGTGTGAGAGAGAGAGAGAGAGAGAGAGAGAGAGAGAGATTATCATCTCTTAGAGACCATTATGTATCATACAAATCCCTATAATCCATTAGGACCCTTTAGTAACCTTAATATTTTCTTGGACTCCTAGAATACATTAATGTATCATAAGGGGTCATAATAGGCCATAAGTGGTCATAGAATATATCGATGTAACCTAGGACTCCAAGGATACATTAATTTATGGTAAGGGGTCATAATGGGACATAAGTGGTCCTATAATACATTAATGTATCCTAGAACCACATATTATCTCTTACAACCCCCATTATTCATTAATATATTCTAGGAGTCCCTAGGATACATTAATATAGAGTAAGGGTGTGTGAGGGGTTGTAAAGGGAAATAAATATTTCTTATGGGTCCTAGGATACATTAATGCATCCTTGAGATATGTTTACAAACCCTTCCAACACCCATTAACCAACATTAATGTATCTTGATGAGTCCTAAGGTGCCATCAGGGGTCATAAAAAATTATTGGTGTACTATGGGACTCCTTATGACCCCTCAGCATACACTAAACTGTAATGGATATCCAAAGGGCTTGTAAAGAGTAATAAGTGGCCTTGAAGGGTCACTATGCATCCTCAAACCCCTTAGGATACATTTAATATATCCTAGTTCTCCTAGGATAAATTATTGGTTAATAGGGATCATTATAGGTCAAAAAGGTTAACTCGAGGTCCTATGTTGTAGGATCCTTAGGACCCCATGATATGCATTAATGTATCCTAAGAATACCATGATATATTAATATTTAATAGGGGGTTTTAAGGGTTATAAGCATACAAATGAGTATAATAATTAACACTTTGATGTTGGAATTTATAGTTATTAATGTAAAATATCCATACTAATACTCTATGAGTATTAGCTATTGTGTGAAATGCTTTGGTATTTGTCACTTAGTTAAGTGATAGTGTCATTGATATCTTGATAGAAGCATTAATAAGAATGAATACATATTACACATTTTTTTGGTTAGTAAATGTGTATCTCATTTCCTATATTGATTTATCGAAAAGAGTGTATCTAATAGATAAAATATCTTTTGTTTTATGTTTTTTATTAACATGTCTACTCATTTATTTTGGTTCTTCCAGTTAGTACTTTTTTTAATTTCTTGGATGGCTAATTATACTCTCATGTTTGGTACTTGACCATACTTTTTTTTAGTTCTTAGCTTCATTAACATGATATCTAGGGTCATTTATGTATCCAATGATCATATGTTTCCATCTTTAGGACTTGGTTGTGGTGATCCAATTATGTTGTTTTTTGTTCTAAATCTCTATATACCTTATGTGTAACCCATTTTGTAATTAAATGGTGTGGTGATGTAAATACTAGATTTATGTCCAATGCTTGTAAATAATTATAACAATTTATATTGTGCATTGGTGGTATAACACATCTTGTTATTCTAACCTATATATTTGATATTGAATATTGGTATAAATAAAGAAGACCCTTTTGTGTTCAAGAGTATAATGAGAGTAAAATAAATGCATAGATTGTGTATAGTGTAAGTATGCATTTGAATGCATAGAAGTGTGCAGTGTGTATTCATGTAATCATATTAGTAATAATTTTGTGTAATGAAAATACAAATAACTCACAAAAGTGATCAAGAATGTGCATTAGCTAGATTAACTAAAATTGTAGAGGCTTGACACTAGACTCTATTTTAGTTACACTTCTCATTTTATTGGCAATGAGCCTTCTTATGTTCAGCACATAGCTGCCCAAATAGATAGCATACCAAAAGTCCTCCCTTTTTGGATAAATATCCTTGTTTCAATCATCATCTAATCACTATCACTTTAACTAGTGTTGTTTTTATTTCATGATAATTATCTTCTCTATGGTTATTTTTACTAAAGTTGGGTTCTCCACATAAAATATGGTGCTCATTATGTCATTTCACATGTGCTTCAATGTGTATCTTTTGATGATGTATTACTATTATTTAACTAAAAGATCTAAAATAGTAGTGGATGTATGTAAGTGTTTACTAGTTACTAGGGAAAATAATTGATTGTCAAATAATTTATCACTCCCGTCTTAGTTATTCATTTTTTTCATAAATTAGTATTAGAGCTTGTTCTCTTAGTTTTTGGGCTTAATCACTTGAAGGAGATCTTGGATGTTTGAATAGATAGATTAGGTATGTGTTTTAGATAGTGGTTAGAAGGTAATGATTAGTGACATTGAAGGTATTGATTCAAAAAATACAAAACTCAAAGAGGATCTAAGAGAATATACAAAATGCATTTCTAAACTCATGGATCAAATCAAGAAGTTTAGAGTTATACACAAGGAAGTAAATAAATAACTAAATGCATCTAGGGAGAGGGTTCTTAGAATTTAATTTTAACTATGAAGATTGAAAAGTCCTAGAGAAAAGGTTAAAGAGTTTTATTTAGAGGTAGAGAAGATCATTGTTGCAAATGAAGATTCAAAGAAGGTGGTTAATGGCATAAATAAAGTAACGGATAATCCGATTACTGGCTAGTTAGCATATTCAGATCTTGAATGAACCATGGAGGAATTCAAGAAATTCAAGAATATATTCGACACGAGGATGGACTTGAAAGCATAGGGCCAAAGACATACCTAACTATCTAATCACCTCACTGAGTACACACAACAAAACAAAACAACATCAAGGAGAGAAGAAACAACAATTACTTTGTTGATTCATCAAATTGTCCATGTACATGTCCATCTATAAGGCCTTCTGGGTTACAACCAATACAAGATTCAAATTCAAGATCCACGATCTCTAGTAGTCCAACTCTAAACTGCCTCCTTTAGGATCATCTACTCGAAACTCCTTAAGTGATCCCTAACCTAAACCTATCAAACCCTATTTATACATGCCAAAATGACTTAGAGAAAATTTTAGATTATTACATAATAGAAGGTTGACTTTAAAATAGGATGCACACATCTCAAGGAAAGATCCTTTCATCAAATTCACAATCCAAATTAAATACGCACATGTCAGCTCAGACTAAAAACCAATCACAGACAAACTCAGTCAAAGAAGGAACCAAGCAACAACAAACATCAATTTCACTTGGCACATGAAGGAACACTCTACCACCAAAGTACTTGGTCAATACTGGGAAACTCGGCCAGCACTAAACAACTTAGCCAACACTAAACATCTTGGCCAATACTAAACAACTCAATAGCAATTGTAGCTTAACAACCACTAGAACTCGACACTAACAGGAAAAATGAACAAACATGAGTAGGAAAGTAAGGCAACCTAGGATGATCATGCATTAGACAATTGAGGTTAAAAGAAATGATTCTCCTGAATCATGCAAATTTCACAACTCAAGTTGACTCCAACTTAGATTGAGAAATCCATGTAGCATATTCAATTGGTTTGATCTTCCACTTCACCAAATTTTCATATTAGTTTTTTATTCTTGTATTTTTACCAATTCTCTAATCCAATATCTATTCAACCTCTTTAGTCTTATTCTTAGGATATCTGGTACAACAACTTCATCATATGACTCATGATACTTATGTAAATCAGCAACATTGAATACATGAGATATAACCATGTCATCAGGCAATTCAACTTCATAAGCATTATCACTATCAAACTTCCTCAAGATCTTACAAGGTCCAAACTTCTTTATTTTCATCTTACTATATATTCCAATAGCAAATCTTCTTTTCTTCAAATGAGCCATCACTTCATCACCAAATCCAAAAACATGATGTCTCCTAGACTTATAAACATTCTCCTTATACTTCTGATTACTTTATTCCAACTTAAACTTCACTTCCTTGTGCAAAGACTTCATAAAATCAAAAAATACTTCTCCTTCAACACTTATCTTCTCTTCACCAACAATATCCCTCAAATAGGATATACCTCTAGGTTGCATTCTAGTAACAATCTCAAAAGGTGTTTTCCAATACTCCTATTCACATAATTATTATATACAAACTCAAAATTTGTCAATACCATATCCCAACTACTTGGCTTATCTCTAGCTAAATATATTAACAAATTAACCAAGCTTCTATTGACAACCTTTGCCTGTCCATCTATCTATGGATGGAATGCATAAATAAACTTCAACTTAGTATCCATCTTATTCCACAAAGTCTTCTACAAATAATCGACAAACTTGCTATCTCAATCAAAGATAATACTTCTTGGTAATCTATGCAATCTAACAATCTCTTTGAAGAGAATATCAACAACATGCACAACATAGGATGTCTTCTGACATGGTATGGAATGTATCATTTTATAAAATCAATCCACAATAAAAAAAACATTGAATCATACCCTCTTGTTGTCTTAGGAAATCCAAGAACAAAATTTGTACTAATGTCACTCCAAGGTTTCTTGGGAATAGAAATAGGTGTCTAAAATCCAATATTTTGATTTACTCCTTTTGCAACTTGACGAATTCCACAACTCTTTACAAACTTATGAACATCCTTATACATCTGTGGCCAATAATACTTTTCCTTAAGAAAAATTAGTGTCTTATCAATTCTAAAATGTATGACCAATCCACCGTAATGCTTATCCTTAATCAAATTAACTCTCATAGAACTTCTTGGTATACACAAATGAAATCCTTTGAACAAAATACCTTCTTGAATGAAATACTCATAAAAATTATTTAGTTGACTTGATATATTTGGTATTCTACTCTCTCTCCATGCCTCAAAAAAATTACGGTCAATATTGAATACAACTCCTTCATCTTATCAAAACCAACAATTTCAACCTTCATCTTGGTCAAAACATAATATCTTCTACTCAATGCATCTACAACTTAGTTAGTAACTCCATTTTTATGCTTGATCACAATGTAAAACTCTGCAAATATTTAACCCGCTTAATCTCACTGATTTAACTTATGTTGACTTACCAAATATTGTAAATCTTTATATTTAGTAAACAATATAAAATCCTTACAAATCAAATAATGTCTCCACTTTTCCAAGGCTTAAAAAATAGCATAAAATTATTGACCATACACAAAATAATTCCTTTTAGCATGATTCAACTTCTCACTAATGAAAGCAATATGTTTTCCTTCTTGACTCAACATAACTCCTATTGCACTACCACTTGCATCATATTCAGCTTGAAATACCTTATTGCAATCAAGAAAATCCAATACAGGTAACTCAACAACCTTTTGTTTCAAAGTCTCAAAAATCTTATCAATTGCATGTGTCCACTTGAAATCATTTTTATCTCCTCTCATAGTCTCAGTTGTAGCATTACAAATACAACTAAAATTCTGTATAAACTTTGTATAGAAACTAGCCAAACCATGAAATGATCATACCTCACCCACATTGTAAGGTGTAGGCCTTTCCAAAATTTCTTTAACTTTCTTAGGATCCATTCTCAAACCATCATTTGAAATCAAAAATAACAAATACACAATATTCACTTAAATAAAGGAACACTTTTTAAAATTAATTAATAGCTTCTCCTCTTTCAATCTATGTAATACTTTCCTAATACACTTAAGATGTTATTCCTTAGTCTTTCTAAATATCATAATATCTTCCAAGTAAACAATCACAAATTTATTAAAGAATCTCTTGAGAACTTCATTCATCAATCTCATGAAAGTACTTGGTGTATTAGTCAAACCAAAAGGCATAACCAACCACTCATACAAACCATATTTTATCTTAAAAGTAGTCTTCCATTCATCACCTTCTCTAATTTTTATTTGATGATAACCACTCTTCAAATAAATCTTTGTAAAATGCTTTGCTCCACTCATGCAATCCATTATGTCATCCATCCTCACCATAAGAAACCTATATTTCACTATGATCATGTTAATAGCTCTAGAATTAGTACACATTGTCCATTTTCCATTCTTTTTAGGTTCCAATACAATAGGTATATGTTGTCTGACTTTCAGTCACCCATTTTTTTGGCATTGTTGGAGTCATATGGTCATGTCAAGTCAGTCTGGTCAGTCTGGTATCTAGGTCTAAGTCTTCCCTAGGATAGGGAGTCTTTGTTGGATTCCCCTTTCCTTGCCTTCATGATTAGCTGGGTGGGTTGCTATCAGAGTTTCATTGTTTCGGGTAGGTTGTAGATCCTAACCCGGCAGAGACTTGTGTTTCAATGGATGTTTCTTTTCAAGAAATGGTATTCAAATGTTACAAGGAATCAGAAAAGAGTTCTTATTTGGTAATACAATGATAAAAGCTGATGTTGAACATTCAAAGAAGTTTAGTCTCATATATCCATGTATAAAAGATGGATTTCTTGCATAAATAATCGTTGAAGGTTTGATATCTCAAAGTCTTCAATAAGGAAATGAAGGTATTCTTGAAAGTTTTCAAAATGCATTGGATTCAAAATATAGTGCAGAGTTTTTGTGGAAGGTTTGATCATTGAATCATTTCGATACTTATGGATTCTTGGTGGAAAATTCCTTCCAACAGCTACAAATTGAGAAATTTGGAAATGTAACAGGAGGATGAAACAAAACATTAAATCCATGATTCAAGAATGACTAAAGACAGCTGATGGATGAAAGCAAAACATCCTTTTTAACTGGGAAGGAGAACAGAAGTACTCTAATATGATGGGCACTACTATTGTTAGCACTCAATCCCTATTGCCAAGACAAAGCTCGACAAGAAGCCAAAGACATTTGTGGAACCCAAGATCCCACTGCAAAGTCTGTAAAAGACCTCAAAATTATTGGAATGATATTGAAAGAGATGCTTCATCTATATTGTCCAGCACCAGGAATAATTAAGTAGACATTCATAGACTTGAAGGTAGGAGAAGATGGCTTGGTGATTCTTAAGGGTGTCAATGTGATTGTTGACATATTGGCAGTCCACGGGGATCCAAAATTATGGGGTTCCAAGTATGATTGTTTTTCAAGTTTGCATCCTCTGTCATGCAAATATGTTATTTTCTGAGTCATTGGATATAATGATCGACTTTGTCCTTTGAAAATGAAGTCATGATTTGTTACTATTTTTACATTTAATCGACACTATTCACCATTGCTAAAAAGTGAAATCGAGTGGAATGATTTGTAAACTCTAATTTGGCATAAAAGGATGGAGTAAAAATGATTTAGAACAGAGAATTTGATTGGGGGATTGCTGTCGTGATCATGGAGATAGAGAAATTATTTAATACAATGAAAATATTATAAAGATTTCTAGGTTATCAATGTTTTAAATTTGAATGATAAATATTTTGAGATGGATTGCAGATGAATATATTGATCAAATAACAAGAGTCTAATGTCTAAATCAGATTGGAAAGCTTCATCGAGCTATTGTGAGAAGCTAGTCAAGTGTTAAGTAGAAAAGGTAAACAAATTATTCTAATCAGGTGTTGATTGGCATGTGTTATATTAGATTCTTTCATCATCTTATAATATTTTTAAAAAAGGGAATGTTGGCAATGTTCGAAGGATGGAGATTTGTGGCTGTTCATATAATATCTTCAATATTATATCAAGTTGTCTCAATAGTATGGAATCAATTATATCGATCTGATAAAGTCTGTTCAATTTATCTTCTCTAGCCAAAGTAGATGAAGGGACAACATTAGAATTAGTTCCTCCTTGTTGTAATTTCATACCGAGTTTGGTTGGTTCGATTGGCACTCAAGCTATATGTGTGTAGGCTTTAGCTGAGTCTATTAATAGAAGTATGTTGTACTTATGCCATGATGTTTCCATTGTTAATATGGAAGGCATTCAACTTTTGGGAACTACTTCCTTCATGTATTGTTTATATCTCCCTCACTGCCAAGTTAGGATGATGTGGCACAAGTTTAATGTATGTCTTGGAATTCATCGTGAATTGTCTTCTACCATTCATGGCTTTCTATATGGATGTCCATTCATATATTTTCAAAGTATGCTATTAGTCTATGAATTCAATCATTAAAAATTCAAGATGAGTCATCAGTGCTTATAACTTCTGACCCTTTATATTCTGTGGAAGAATCTTCACCTTCAGCATTGTTTTGATGTATAAAGAACTAGAACATTGTATCTCGCCAGGGGGGTAAGAAATAAGGTGTATGGGTGTACCATAGAGACTATGGTGTTGGCTCATTCTTGGAGTTTACATGATCTCTATGATTGCAGTCGGCAAAATTGTTGGCATGAAGAGAGGTTGCAGAGACAATCATACTTGGTGTCAAGTCTTTACTCTCTGTGGGGTCTTCTTTTCCTGCATACAGTCAAAGAGCTGGAGTAGAGGAGAGGGCATGTTGTTTTAGGTTTTTCATTTCATTACATATAGGGGTCAAAAAATTTTGGGTGTGAAGCTAGTTGCAGAGACAATCAAGTCTAGTACCATTTATGTTTCGTCCAATTGTATCTAGTGTTATTTCATTGTGTTGAATTGGGAATGATAAATAAATAGAGTTTTGTTCCATTTTTTTCTAGTTTAACCAATTAGTAGGATAATCAGAGAATTATAACTGGTTGTGGAATTGAATCAGCTACTTCATTTGCATTTTGTAACTTGCATAATCATTCTTCAATTGCATTTCATAATTTGCGTCTTTCACAATTGCTTCTTTGGGAAATTCATAAGATTGTGAAGGTCACAACATAGCATCTTTGCATTTAAATCCTACCTGAGATTTCACTTGCTTGGGTGGAACTCAGTTTCCTCTATTGTTCTCCGGTTAAGAACATACTTGCAGTAGGGATTAGTATTGAAACATAATTCATTGGATATCATTTACGTAGGGAGCTATACCTCAATTCAGAGGGAAACTAGATATTCTTAGAAACGGTTTCCCAACTATTGTGTAAAGTTTTTCTTCATTATAAGTTTGGGCACATAAAAAGAGGAAAAGAAGAAGAACAATCTGTTTACCAACAAATTTTTGGCAACTCCCCTGGGGAGTGGAAAAGAAGATCAGTGTTTAGATTTTACTTCCTCAGTATTATTGGTATCTTTGCAAGAAATTGGTGACTCTGTTTTTATTCTCATATTTTCTGGTTGAAGAGTCTAGTGCTTTCATTCTCAGAAACTTTATTATCTTGCAAGAGATTGGCAACTCCATTATAAAAAGGACCATGCCTATTAAATTGGTGAAAAGAGGGAGACTAGATCCTTCCCTTATAGAGCTTCATCACACTATTGATTTGGTATTGCATGACATGTTTGAAGCTTGGAGAGAAAGCATTAGTAATGGAGTAAGGATGAACCCGAGTATCAAAGAAGATCATGCAACCGTGCTATTATGGAGAAGTATATGTGCAAGATATCATCTATTGAAAGAGGTGGAAGAGAAAACAAAGTTGTTGCAGAAGTTAACGAGAGAACTACATGTAGGTGAGGGCGAAATGTTAGAAGCCCTTCTAGATTGCATTTCTTTAAAATTTTCAGTTTTGAGTGAACAAGAAGTCAAACCAGATGTGCTTGATAAAAAATTAGTGAATGAAGAATGTTTTTAGCCTGAATCATCACAGGAAGAAGAAAAGGTAGTTTTGATCCCTTGTTTCTCAATAGTTTTTCCTTTGGAATTATTAGGTTCACCAATAGATTCATTAGTTGAGTGTGAAAAGGAGATTTCTTCTCCTAGTGATGAGAATAATGAAAAAGATTTTGAAAGTAGTCTACATGTGTCCGAACACCAAAAACACACCATCAATAGTTCAAATGCAATTATGGAGGATTTCAGTTTCTCTCAAGAATCAACAGGTATGAATCTAGAATCACTTCCTGAATTGAAAGCAAAAGAATCAGTTTTGATTTTAGATGATGAAATGATTGGAGCCAAAGAAACTGGATTGATTGTTAAAATGAGTGAGGAATCAATGATTAAAGATAATACTGCTCATAGGCACAATGAGGAATCATCTCTCTTAGTTGAATCACTTAAGGCTGCAGAGAATTTTTTTGAAGAAAATATAATCAGTGAGAAAAATGAAGAGTCCATGACAACTAGTGGTTTGATTCTTGAAAAACAAGAGATGTCCTAGTTTCCAGAAGTACAATTGTTAGCAAACGAAGGTATTCCTCATAGTGATAAAAGATTGGTCAACAAGGATCCCATGGTAGAATTTATTTGTTTTGAAGAAAAGGTAATGATTAATTCTCTTGATGAGTCTTATATTGAAAAGAAAGTGAGGTCATGTTTTGCTAAAGCTGAAAATATGGTTGAAGAGATGATAAATAAAATTGAAAGAGAAATAAATGGGGATCATGCTTCAAATTGTTGTCTTCCTAAAAATTATCTTGAAACAAATGTGCTGGCTGCATTATGTTTTAGTGATCATCATACTAAATTTGAGAATGTAACTTCTTACAAGGTGGATGAAAGTGATAATGAATTACCTTGGAAGAGGCACCGGCAAAAAGAACTTTTCCAGCCTATGGAGATTCTTGAAGATCATGAAGGAAAGGTAAGCAAAATTGAAAAAGAAGATGTATCTATATTTGCTTTTCCTGATGTTGATCAAATTTTTGAAATGGATGAAAAGAATGCCGGTGATATTTCAAAATGTTGGTCTGAAAATCATCCCAAGACTAATGGATTATTTAAAAATGAAATTTTTGATGTCATTGAAGAGTATAATAGTATTGAGTCTTCCTTCATTATGGCTGGTAAAGATCAGTTTTCTGAAACATTTTGCTTTGAACATAATTTATTGGTGAATGATCTTGATCAAATATGTGTGAATGAAAAGGCTGAGATATGTTTTGACAACCACCTTACTAAAAATGTTGATGAAGAAATTGATGCAATAATATTTTTTGAAAAAGAGGTTTCAAATATTAATAAAGTACTTCAGCATCCTGTAGGAGACAAAGAATTAGATGAAGATTTTTCTAGTTGTGAAATGAAAATTGAGCAATCCTTGGTGCCACCCACATATGTTTCTTCTTCTTTAATCAATTCAAATATGAAAGTTTTGAGTTTAGAAGGACATTTCTCAGATCTGATAAACAATAAGGATGAAGAAGATGTTTCAATTCTATTAGAATCTATGAGTAATGAAGGATCATCCAGTTTCAGCCTGGGTTTGAAGTCTGAAGTGGTTATTAACAGTGCGTCTAATGCTGGTATTTTTGATAAAGGTGATATTGTTGGTAATAAAATAAACACATGTAACTATCTTCTAGCAACATGTACAAAAACTAGTGATTGTTTTTTTTCTTCACCAAAGAAGTTAGAACATGTGGAAAATGGGGATGCATTTTTCAGCTCTGGTTCAGAAGCAAAAGTTTTTTTTGACAGTGCTTGCAAATGGTATGATGATATTTCTCTCCTAAAAGATTTGCAATGTTTTGATTTTGTTACTTATGATTTGAAAGTTGATATCTCTACTAAGGATGATAACAGAACAAATGAATATGATAATGCTGAAAAAGATGAAATGAATTATATTCTAGTAATGCATCTAGAATATGTTGAATATTTTCTTCCATCATAGAAGTTTGAGTATGCAAGGAAGGCTATACATGGAAGCATAGATGAATCAGAGATCTATTATGAGGCATGGCTATTTGGAAAGATCTTGTGGGTCATCATGTTGCAAAAGGATTTGGGGCTTAAGTTCTGTATATGAGAAATATGATAGCAAGTAATACTAATCTATTTAAAAACAAAAGCATTAACTAGCATAAAAACCATAACATATGAGATAGACAAAGTGAAAACCCTCAAATGAGAATAGGAGCCATGGAATGGCTCTCCCAATGAGGATGGTCACTTGATTTAGGGATGAGTCTATTATGTGGATGTGGGATGTATGCTCAAGATACTCAAACTATGCTTCAATGGAGATGGAAAATGACAAATTGGTAGCTTTGCGAGCTCTCAATTTGGCATTATAAGGGTATGGTTAAGGGTTTTGGCTTCTCAAACTAGCATTATAACTTTAACTCAAGGATTGTGATGAAATGGCTTGGGAGGGGATCTAATTTATAGCCTAAGGGCTTAAGGGTTTGAGGGCTAAGATGCAAGGATGGGGAAATGGTTAAGGAGGGCTAGGATTGCATGAGAGGAGAGAACATGGATTGTGCTTCCTTATAGCCAATCAAGGAGTGACACATGTCACAGGGTGAGAGGATGGAGGAAAGGGCAAGGATGAGTCAACAAAGGAGGCTGAAGGGATAATATCTTCATAAATACCCTTCTTAATGGCTTGTAAGAGCAATGAATGGGCTTGTAAGAGTCTTTATGGCCTTGTAAGAGCATTGAAGGCTTAGTGGTTGGGATATTTTGGAGGGAGTTGAGATTGTTGACTTTGCTTGGCTTAGGAAAGTCTTAAGCTTGCTTAGGGAATGTGACAAGGTTGGGGGGGGGATTAGAGGTGATTTAGGATTAGACTAAGCTTGTTAGAGATATGCAAGTGGATGAGATTCAATGAGGGTGGGTGAGTTAGTGGCTAAGCTTGGTCAGTATGCGTGGATGGGGTGGATTAGGCTAAAAAGGGGGTTTAGGGATAGGCTTAGGAAGAGGATAAAATCATTCTAGAAGAGTCTAGAATTTCATATGGTTTTGAGGATAAATAAAGTTTATTTATCTCAAGGGTTTGGGTTGAGGAAATATTTATTAAAACATTTTTAATAAACATGGGGATTAATATTTAACCTTAATTAAATATCTTGAGTTGGGATTAAGGGTAGAAAATGATGGGATTAGCCTTTAATCAAAATTAAAGAAGGATTAGAAGATTTTGGAAGAGGTTAGTGATCTTAAAGAAATTGACCAAGATTTGGGCAAAAAATAAATAAATTATTTATTTTGGAATTTTTGGTCAATTTATTAATTAAATAATTAATAAATAAGGAAATAATGTTTAAATAAGATTTAAACATTTTTGGGAGGGATTCCTTAATTAAATTTTTAAAATTAAGACAAGGGGATTTAATGGCATAAAAATAAATAAATAAATAAAATAAATATTTAATTAATAAATGATGATGTCATCAGGGACTTTTCAAAAAATAAAAAATACTTTATTTCCTAAGGGATTTTAGGTGTCTTCATTTTGCCCCTCTTTGATGTGATGCCACAAGTGGCATGACATCAAAGATAAAAAAATAAGATGCCCAAGGCTAGAGCAGAAGAGGAGAGAATGGACTATGAGATGCCCCCTCAAGAAGGTGGCAAGGAGAGAAAGCAAGGCTTGACGTCTTCTTGAAAAGTACAAGAATCCGAGATAGGCAAGGAGACCTAGATTAGCAAAGGGAAGGGGCTGAATTAGCTCAAACTCTCACTATGGGAGAATGATAAAGGAGAATCAGAGGCACAAGAGGAAGAAAGCTTAAGACTTTAGGGAATGTGGAGGATGAAGGAGTAGAGCGCTATAAAAAGGAATCCACGATACGGAGAAGGATGAGGGGATGATAAAGTTGATGCAACAGGATTTCAAAGAGTCAGATTGGTGGAAGATGGGTTTCGGAGATCCCTAGGACTAGGATTGTGGATCTCAAAAGATGAGGCTTCGTGGATTGATTGGATTGGTGGATCCCTAAGACTAGGATTGTGGATCCCTAAAGCTAAGAGTGATGATTGATTCAAAGAGATATAGTTTCACAAGCTAGTGTAGGAGAGACGAATGCTAGATATGGATGGGGGATAATGGAGATGAAGGGATTCCATTGAAGCTTATTGAGAGGGGGGATACTTCAAAGAGAATTACCACCATGTAGTTGAGCACTAGATTTGTTATAAGACTGTTGGTTAATTGCCAAGGTTACCAAGAACATCAAGGCCTTTTCACCAACCATCCAGAGGATTGACAAACTGACTCAAAACAAGCACACAAGGATTGCCCCAGCATCACACATGATTCTCAGAGGAAGCAACGTGGAACCGACACTGGGTAACCCACAAGCAGAGAAGAAAAAAAAGAAAAAGACCTGATCAAGACCTTATGCTCAAATTGCCCCATTCGCAGTATACCATGATATGGAAGATCGTGGCAACCTTGAGGAGGGAACAAAAGGATTTTTTCGAAAAGATATTTCAAGACCCAAAAGGGAAGATTCCAAATCAAAAGAAAGCAAAAATCCTAAAGAGAACCATTTGCCAATGAGATGGGTGGGACGAGGTACTAATAGACCAAGATCAAACATGAGGAAAGCGATATCCTTCAAGGATCTATCGGAGAGCACCTAAGCTGATGGATCTGGATGAGTGATGTGTCTGGCAAGCTGAACTAAGAGGATAACACTTTGATGATAGGAGATCTAGCTAAAGGATGCATTGGAATAGCTAACCAAGATTTGTGCGATGTGTGCAAGATGTTGATCAAGGAGGAACTGACACAAAAGTTGGATAGATACAATGGTACTAAGTTAAAGAGGATGTACAAGTTAATGGACCAAGATATGTTACAAATGTACAAGGTTGTTCATGTTTTGGTTTTGTGAGATGGAAATGTTTTTGAAGGGTGGGATGTCTACAATAATTGATAGGCAGATAGGTAGATGATTTTTGAAAAGCTTAAGGAAAATGGGATTCTTTGTGTGCATGTGATACGATACAAGCTAGGATAGAATATTTACAAGCTGAGTTACAAGATTTACAAGCTGTATAGGAGGTATTTACAAGCTTCATTAGATTTTGGATATTTGGTTGGAACACCAAGGGAACAAGCATGTATTTTATGGGATCGTGAATGGATGGATGAGGGATAGGATAGTGATAGATAATAGATTAGTCTTAGTACACAAGGTGCTTGAATTACTAGGTTTTCACCAAAGTACCTATCCAAGGTGCTTGAATTTCCAAGTTTTCACCATTTGACGTTTATTTCTCTTTACTATTTTTTTTGTATTTTTCAAAAGCTGGGCATACCAAGGATCTGCAAGCATAGAACCTCTTGAGATGAATGATGTTAGTAGGATCATTCAAGAGTTCTCCTTATGGTGTAGATAGCTGATAAGCTTCGGAGCCAAAGGAGGTAGTGACAACATAAGGACCAAGCCATGTAGGTTCAAACTTGCCTTTCTTTTCTTGATCAGCTTGGACTTTCATATTTTCTTTGAGGACCATGTCGCCTAGTTGAAAATTCCATGGGAGCACCTTCTTGTTGAAATTCCTTTTGAGACGAGTTTGATAGACTATGAGATGATCATAGGCTTGTTGTCGCTTCTCGTCTAAGAGATCTAGCTGGGTGAGCTGAGCTACTCTGTATTCTTCATTTGATATTTTCCCCTGCAAAGATATGTGCAAGGAGGGAAGTTCAACCTTTATGGGTAGTACTACTTCAACACCATAGACTAAGGAGTATGGAGTTGTGCCTATGGATGTACTGAAGCAAGTTCGATAGACCCATAGGGATGGATTTATTTGTAGGTGCCAATCACGACCGAAATCATTGACAACTTTCTTTAGGATTTTGAGGAGGGTTTTGTTAGTTGCCTCTACTTGGCCATTACCTTGTGGGAAATATGGGCTAAAAAAGTGGTGATGGATGCAGAGGGAAGTGCATAATTCTTCCATGTTGAGATTTTCAAAGTTACCTTCGTGGTTGGTGAAGATGGTGGATGGGATGCCGAAGAGGAAAACAATGTGGTACAAGATGAACTTGGAGACCTGAACTCCTATAGCTAAGACTAGGGGAATTGCTTCCACCCATTTAGTGAAATAGTCTGTAACTGTTATTATCCATTTATATCCATCAAATGACAGAGGTGTGATAGTTCCAACTAGATCAACGCTCCAACAAGCGAAAGGCCAAGGTGGTGCAATAGGTTGTAGATCCTGTGCTAGACCGTGCACGAGATTTGCATGTTGCTGAGATGGGAGATACTTTTGACAAAGTCATAGGAGTCTTCTTCAATGGTAAGCCAATAGTAGCCTGCTTGAAGGATTTTTTGTGCTAGGACAATACCACTCGTGTGGGCATCGCAAAGTCCAAAGTGTACTTCTTTTAATGCCATCGCGGCCTCATTTTCATCTAAACATTGAGAGAGAGTATCATGATAACCTCGACGATATAGGGTATTGGCTATGATAACATAGCAGGATGATTTTTGGATGAGGTTTTGGCATTGGGTACGTGTGAGGTGAAGGGAGATGATACCATCTTTAAGGTAAGTGTAAATCTCATGGTACCAAGGGGATTGGGGACTAACCAAGATACAAACACAATTTGAATCCTCATTCACATAGGTGGGTGTGAGGAGCTGCTCGACTAAAAACTCATACTGTGTAGCTACTTGGAGAATTTTCAAGAGTGAGTCAATAGTAGCCATAGCATCTGCTACTTTGTTATGCATTGGAGGCACTTGTGTAAACTAAAGCTTTGTAAAATGCTAGGTTAGCTGATCAACTAGCTCTTTGTATGGTAATAGCTTTTCATCTTTGGTTTGATATTCATTTAGTGCTTGCTTGATGATGAGCTAAGAATCACCAAAGATTTGTAACTCAGTGATGTTCCATTCTGCATCTATCTTTAATCCTGCTATGAGAGCCTCATATTCAGCTATATTGTTGGTACTAGAGAATTGTAGCTTGAAGGCTTTTGGAATGTAATCTCCTTGAGGTGTGACCAACAATATTCCTGCCCTTGATCCATGAGATGTGTATGAGCCATCAAAATAAAGTTTCCATGGGGGTTGTTCTTCAATTAGATAGATATGCTCATTTGGAAATTTTGTGATCAAAGGATATGCATCTATTAGAGGTGCATCAGCTAGGTGATCTGCTATAGCTTGCCCTTTGATTACCTTTCTATCCACATACTAGATGTTAAATTCACTAAGGAGCATAACCCATTTGGCCAAACGGCCTGTAAGTGCTGTTCTAGAGAGCATATACTTGAGAGGGTCAATCTTGGAGACTAGTTAGATGGTATGACTTAGCATGTAGTGGTGAAGCTTTTGAGTTGAGAAAACAACTACCAAAAAAGCTTTTTCCATAGGAGTATAATTGAGTTCATAACCAACTAGGGTTCTAATGATGTAGTAGATGGCTCTTTCTCTGCCGTAGTCATCAAGTTGTGCTAGAAGTGCCCCTAGAGCAATAGGCATTGCTGATATGTACAAGATCAAGGGATGACCAAGAACTGGTGGAAGCAAGATAGGGGGATTGGTGAGATACTGCTTGAGCTGATCATAGCTGCGCTGACATAAAGGATCCAACTTGAAGTTCTCATCCTTCTTCAGTAAATGTGCAAATGGTGTACACTTATCTGCAAGCTAAGAGATGAAGCGCCAAACGGATTGAAGCTTTCCCTAAAGAGAGCAAAGCTATCATAGTGTTTGGGGAGGAGGCATGTCTAATATAGCCTTGACCTTCTTGGGGTCGATCTCTATACTTCGTTTAGAAACTATAAAGCCTAGAAGCTTGCTAGATGTGACCCCAACGACACACTTCTTAGGATTCAGCATGAGATGATATTTGGCTAACCTATCAAAGACTTTCTCCAGGTCAGCAAGATGATCCATGAAGGTATGAGATTTGACCAAGATATCATCCACATAATCCTCCAAAATGCTATGGATAAGATCATGGAAAATGGCTATCATAGCTCTTTCATAGGTAGCCCCTGCATTCTTTAGGCCAAAAGGCATCATGTTGTAGCAAAAGGTTTGCCAAGGGGTAGTGAATGTTGTCTTACGTTGATCCTCTTCTACAATCTTGATTTGATTATACCCGAAAAATCCCTTCATGAGGGACAGAATTTCATGTCCAACTGTAAGGTCTACAATCTTATCTATGTTGGGCAAGGGAAAATCATCCCTGGGATAAGCTTTGTTAAGATCTTTGAAATCAGTGCAGATTATGATGTCACCGGAAGGCTTAGTGACAGGAACCATGTTGGAGATCCACTCTAAGTAGTCAATAGGTCAGATAACCTTAGCAGCTAACATTCTTTCTAATTTAGCTTTGACTAGTAATGCCACCTTGGGGTGCATTTTTCTAAGCTTTTGTCTGACGGGCTTGATCTTTGGATCGACTGCAAGATGATGAACTACAAGCTTTGGATCCAGTCCTAGCATGTCCTGATATGACCATGAAAATTGGCCAATGTTCTCTCTTAAGACCTCAAAGAGGAGGTTAGCTTGGTCTTGTGATAGGGATGCAGCAATGTGAACAAGTCTGGGGATCTCTGAAGAACCGATGTTGACTTGTCTAGTATCCTCAATTAGAATAAAAGACACCTCTTTTCGATTATCTTGAGGAGGCAATGCTAAATCCTCATGTTCTACTTGTGACTCTATATTTTCTTGCTGAGGGGTTCTCTTCACTACCTTAGCTAGTCTTGAATTCACCTTAGTTCTAGTTTTGGGTGTATCAGAACTAGGTTCGGGATTTTCTCCAAAATACCCTTTGGGATCTAGCTTATAGATATAGGCAGAATCTAGCTTTATTTTCTTGTGAGGTGTTTCAACTCCCATGAATCTCAGAAGCACTTCCTCTGATGTGAATTCATCAATGTGTATGACGCTTGGTTGGTCTCAATCTATGAGTTGTGGATGGGCAAGTGGTAGATCAATGAAATGGATGGATAGTTCTTGGAGAACAAAGTCTCCGAGGAAGATTTTGTCGGGGATATTTTTGTAGGCTCTCTTTTCAACTTACTTAAGAATGTCTTCGATTTTGACAAGGTTATGATGAATGTTCGAAAAAGCGTGACCGTTCTCATTGGTGCCCCCAATTATGGGTATGCCAAAGCCAAGACTTGACTTCGATTCCTACTTGTGTGTGTCGATGGGGCACTGCATGCCTCTTTCTTTTGGTCCTAGACCACCACCTTGATAGTTCCATTTGTCAGTGATGAGCTTATGTTCTTGGGGATACTTTTGGCTAAAGTGATCAAGGCATGCTTGATTTCTTGGAGGTGCATCCTTATGTAACCAATTGTTGATATCTGGAGTGAGCTCCTCATGAAGAGGGATTTTCGAGGATACAAAGGTTGTTGGGCCAAACTGTTTGTATTGAGGAGGTGGAATCTCCTTAGCTTTGTGATATGTTGGTCATCCATGGGTGTGTGGATCAAGTGGGAGTGCCTCGACAAAAAATGCATCTAACAGACTATACTCTCCATAGCTTTTGTTATTGATCTTCACTGTAGACAAGGTGGAGGCGAGGATGGTTTCTGGGTCATTACAAGTGTGGGATGAGCTAGAAATCACTGTGCCAATATCAATTCCAGGGCAATGGTTTGCATATGAAGCTTCAATCACATTGCAATAAGCAAAGGGTTTTGGATCAGCATGGATGGTTACCTCAGTGCCCTGATGCAAAAATTTGACATACTGATGGTAAGTGGATGGAACGACTTTCATGGCATGAATCCATGGGTGATCAAGAAGGATGTTAAATGGTAGGTTTAGATCAATAACATGGTAGAGTGTTTCTTGGATGACTAGCCCAACCTTGATTGGCAGCAAAATAGTTCCTTTTGTGGTTCTTTCCAAGTTGTCATAAGCTTTGATGGTGATAACCTCACTGATGATATCTGCCTCAATATACCTAGCTTGTTTTATGAATTTTAGGGTGCAAATATTCAAGGCTGATCCATTATCTATCATTACTCTTTTTACGGAAAAATTGGATACCATGATGGCTATGCGAAGTGGAAGGGTGTGATCTGACTCCACCACAGGTATGTCGGTGGGTTTGAATGATAGGGCAGATGAGGAGGATAGGTGTCCAATGAGATTACAAAAATTAGTAGTGTTGATATCTGAAGGGACATGAGATTCTATGAGAGCACTGTCAAGGATGTTCTTGTACACAAGACTAGTGCAGAGTAGGTCTAAAATGGAGATTTGGGCTGGCATGTTCCCAAGGTGTTCCAAGATATTGTACTAGCTTTTTGATGGAGTTGATGGTGCTGGTGAAACAGGTGGACCTGCGATGTTAAATCGCGCTCTTCGAGTGGTGACTACACACTTATTATTTGGTCCTTGGATATTGATAACATTGACGGAAGGCTCTTTCTCAGATATACAACCTATGAGGCTACCATTGTCTATAGAGGATGAAGTGTGGTCATTGTTCTTCCCATGCTGTTGGTTTGGCTAGTGGTTGTTGTTGTTGTTGTTGGTTTGGATAGGTGCTTTTCTAGGATTTTGGTTGTTGTGAGGAGGAAAAGCATTTTGATAGATCTCTAAGCCTACATTGGGAGAGGTTTGGGCACCAATGGTGATTTCTTTCTGATCAATGAGGTCCTGCACATAATCTTTCAGTTTCATGCATTTGAGGGTAGTGTGACCTTTTACCTTATGAAATTTGCAGTACTCATTATCTTTGTACCATGCAGCTTTGGATTGGCTTGGGTCAATTTTTTGGGTAGGAGGAAATTTTATGAGGTTTTCCTTGACTAATTTCTCAAAAATGACATCCAATGGCTCACCAAGGGGTGTATAGTTTATAGGTGTAGGTTGGAATCTAGGCTTTTGCCTTGCAGCTACATTGATGGCATTAGCTTGATTGCTAGACCCTTGAAAGTTGGGTCTTGGATTGTGGCTTTGATAGCTTTGGTGATTTTGCTGTTGGTAGTTGATAGCTTGTTGATTATTTGGTTGATATGGTGGGTTGGACTGGTTTTGAGAAGGACCAACAATATTCACATGTCTGGTGTCAGTGACGCCATCTGTTGCAACGTGCTTATTTTTGTTCCAATACCTAGACTTGTCATTTGAATGTGTTTGATTTTGGTTGGCTTCCTTGTAAATCTTGACCACACCATCTTTAATGAGTCCTTGCTCAAGGATCATTCTTTTCTCTTTGATATCTTTGTAGGTCTGCAAAGAGTTCATGGTCATGTGGTGAGCCAAGCTAGGATGGGCATTATCAATAAACATTTTCACTAAATGGCACTTTGGCAAGGTCCAAGATATGCGGGTGGTAAGGGTTTGCCATCTTTGCAGATATTCGGGAAGGCTTTCTCCACCTTTTTTCTTAGTGTGGACAAGATCAACTACTGATAGCTCTGTTTCAACAAGATGGGCATATTGGGCTACAAATGCCTCTAACAATTCAACAAAGTTTTTAATTGTGCCATATGGTATTCTATAAAACCATTCAAGAGCTGGTCTAGCCAAGCTTTTGGGAAAGATATGCAAGAGGAAGACGTCATCGTATGCCACTTCTTGGTAGTGCATGTAAAATTCTTTGATATGTGTGATAGGGTCTCCTTTTCCTCTGAATTTGTCAAACTTGGGTGTCTCAAAGTGTTTGGGAAATGGTGTCATGGTAATGGCTCTGTCAAATGGGTAAGGACATACAGTCTCAAACTTGAAGGTTTTTGGATCATTTCCCTCCTAGATGTTCTTCAAAGCTATTTTCATGGCTTCCCATTCTGAATTAATGGGTGATGGCTAGGGTGTCCCCAATGTAGGAGTGCCCTAAGGTAGGTATGTGCTAGATGGGGCAATGGAATATGGATGGCTTTGGGGTATGGGCTGGTAGGGATTGTACATGGCTTGGGAAACTGAATGGTGGATGATGGGTTGTTGAGCTGGAGGTGGCACATATTGTTTCATGTGTTGCGAGGCTTGCTGCTGATATTGGATTTGAGGTTGGGATTGAGGAACATAAGATGGCTGTGGGATAAATGGATTTCTTTGTGGAGGTGAGGTATAAGATGGTTGTGAAGCTTGGGAAAAGGATTAAGGAGCTTGTGGAACTTGAATTTGGATTTGAGGAGTTCGACCAATATATGTGGGTTGTGCCCCCATTTGGGAAGGTATCTGCATGGAAAAAGAGGCCAAGTAATTGGTGGTTAGTGGTGGTGGATTTCCTCCTAGAAGTGGCATAGAAAAATAGTTGGTAATATAAGGTAATGGATTAGTTGGTGGTGGAGGTGGTGGGAATTGAAAGCTTGGAAATGGAACTGATGGGGTTTGATAGCTTGGTGGCTAGATTTGAAAGCTTGGTAGAGTGGTGGTAGGAGCTTGGGTCACTTGAGAGCTTGGCAGAACATTGGTAGTAGCTTGTGGGGTTTGATAGCTTTGTGGAGTGAGGGTAGTAGCTTGTGTATTTGTGGTTGATGGCTCTGAGCTCCAAGGACCTAGTGGAAATGATGGAATTGTGTTTTGAGCTGAGGTAAACAAGCTAGAGGTGATGAAAGGTTGATTGTTTGGCCCTATGGGTGGCATCCCAATTGTATATTGCTGAGGTTGGCCAAAGATGCTAGCACTAACTTGAGCGATGGGTGGATTTGGAAGGCTGGGTTGGGGAGCAGCAGCAGCAATAGTGAAGGGAGTGAATGATGAGGTGTTTTGGGTGAAGGGGGTTTGGGATGGAGTGGTATGGACCAATGGTGGAGTGGTGGTGGCTGGATTGGCTTGTGGAAGGGAGATTTCAACTTGAGTGGAGGCTGGTATGTTTGGGTCTATTGGATCATATGGGGTGGGTTGAGGCTCTTCTTTTGGCACATATTGAGGATAATTTGAATCATAAGAGCCTATGGGTGGTGGGAGTTGCCCAAACAATGGGTGATATGAATCTGATAAGGGAGGAGGTCTTCCAAAGTTGAAGGCTCTGATGTTGTCCCTTAAAAAATTAGCCATGATTGTTTCTTTGTTCTTGTCTATAATGGTGTTCACCAATACTGCATTTCTTGGTTGGTTCATGAAAGATTCAATGTCAGTAGGTGATGGTATAGTGTTCTTTCGGCTGAAGGATGGTTGAGTGCTCAAGGGGAGTGATGATGTTTGATCCAAATGATAGGGCTCCATTGTTTCCTTCTTCTTCTTGGCTAAGCGAGTGACGGGTGGCATGAAAATGCAGAATGTTTCCTAGGGATGAGATGCAACAATGCTGATGGATGCAAAAGGGGAAGGATTTTCTATGCAAATGATTTCCTTGGTTGAGGAAAAGCTATATGAAAAAACCTAAGGAGGATTGGTTTGGGGATTCTAACTTCAAAGATATGTTGTCAAAGTATGAAAGGTCTGCTTTCCTATGTGCAAGCTTGGTGGTGATTGTGTCAACTTAAGGATAGACTGATGATCTTTTAGGAAGAACACGAGATTGACCACTTGTGGATCCTAACCTTTAGCTCAAGGTGATGAGGGATAACAAGTGACAAAGCTAGATTACCCTAGACAAAGCTCTGTCAAAGGGATAACCTTTGTGAGATTGGTGGATTTGGAAGATGTTAGGAATGACAAACTTTTGGCAAGGTGAAAACAATTTTGAAGGCTTGGATGTGAAATTTTTGGATTGCTAGCTAGATGGTTTGGTTCTAAATGAGATGGATGAGCTAAAATACTTAAGGGGAGGACTAAAGATGGTTGGCTTTCCTACAAAAATGACTCTAAAGTGAAGCTTATGCAAGAAGATGTGGAGAAACAAGGGGGTCTAATCATAGAAATCATACCTAGTTGGTAATGCATAAGCAGGGTTAACTCCTGGATGTTGGTTAAATTTGATAGTGCAATCTAACCAAGCTTCTTGAAGGGCTTCGTTGGCAACTTTGTCTTTTACTTTGTGGAGTTTAGCAATTCGAGGGCTTGGTGTTACTTCCTTCTTCTTAGCTACAATTTCTTGGTATACCTGAGATGGCTTGAGTTTGTCTTTGTGAAACTTCTATTTGAGTTTGGGTTGTTCTGACATGAATTCATAAATCTACTTGGCTTTGAGAGATCTCAGTTGTTTTTCTTCTACTTGTTGAACTCCTCAAATAGGTAGTGACTGCGCTAAGTATTCCCTAAGCTAGGATTGACCAAGTTTGGTAAACATTCATTCAATAAGTAAAAGATCAAGCAATAGATAGAAACAACCAGATAGAAGTTTTGATTCCCAGAATTTGATACTCGTGCCAAGGAGTGTGTATGTTTTACAAATGTTTCGATCAGTCACTTCAAACACATTAACACCCTAGATGGTTGTCTGCAAGGCTGACAGTTGGTGTAGCTAGGGAGTCCTCGATATACCCAAGGTACGTGAGGCCCAAATCTGTAGATGAAACCAAAAAGATGTCACACAGCCGAGAGGAGCAGTAACCCACTTCTCCTCTTTCACTTCTCAAGGGTATAAAGTTCCTTGAGGCTTAGCCCGAGTGACAAAATCTTGATTTTAAGGGAGGTGTCTTTGGATTCACCTCCCGGTCTTTATACTCTGCCGGAACGCTGGAGTTGAGGTCATCCAAGGGGTGATGAAATCCCCAAGTAGGCCTCATAAAACTTAAACAAGATTTTGGATCCTAATCTTATGCACCCAAGATGGCCTTGAAAGACGACAAGGGGAGAGAAGACTTGGATGATCTTGGGCTAAAAAACACGTTTGCTCTTTTACCAACTGACTCTTATGTGTGCTGATCTAGACTTTGCAAGCACTCATGTTTAAGATGCAAATGTTCAATTTCAACTTTGAAATGCACCAACAAAGCAAAATTGATCGAAGAATGTGAACAAGACGAAGAGTTAGGGTCAACAAGAAAGTAAACCTGCACACCCGAAGGCCCTCCATGTTAAGATTTGTTCAATTTTTTATGCCCAAATGAAGTGTTAGCGAGACTAATGCTCATTCAAGATATTTTCTAACTTAGAAAAACCACTAAAAACCCAAGTGAGTGGAGTTTGATTTGCGTGGAGCACTTAACACCCTCTTAGGTAGACCCATCCCCATAGATGGTGCTGAGATTGCAACCAATGGTTAAATTGATAGGTGATTAAAGAGGGTGAGTCCAACTACAAACTCACTCAAAGCATCTTTAATAGTTTTTATAACTTAAAAAATTTTTAAAATGTGGAGTTAGGTTCTTTTTATGCCCAAAAATTGAAGTGTGAGATATTGCAATGGTTAATTGATCTTTTGCATTCAAGATTGTGTTTGTTTGTTTTAATCATGCATTCCAAGAAAAATTGATTTTAATCTATGGCATTCAAGATTGGTGTAAGCGACATACATTCAAAGACAAGTGTTTAAACATTCAAGTTTATTTTAGCAACATGCATTCAAAGACAAGTGTTTAAACATTCAAGTTTTTTTAGCAACATGCATTCAAAGACAAGTGTTTAAACTTTCAAGTTCATTAATTAGGAGCATTAAACCATGTAAGGATAACCTACAAGAAACATGGTTAGTGGTTTCATAGATGCTCCAACCTGCAAAGCCACAAAAGCCAATTTGATTAGTCACCCAAAAATCTCAAAAATTGAAGCTTAACTATGAAGAAAATAAAATCAACTTTTTTTGTTCTTTTTTCTAGGCGTAAAAATGCTTAAAAAAACCTCTACTCTATGGAACCACCAAAAGTTAAAATTTGATTTATACTTTAAAAAAAAATAAATAAAAAAATTTTAGGAACAAAGATGCTAAAACAAAAATGCAACAATAACAAGCAGAGACGACAGTTCATCAGGCGAAAATGCCAAACTGCGGAGGTTCTGAATTGCGGAGACATTGATCTGCAGAGATGACAAAGAAAGAGGTGGAGACGAAAGTTTAGTTTGAAAACAAAAAAAATAGGAAACTAGGCAAAGACCTTGAACTATGGAGATGACAATTCAGTTTGGCAGCGGCGGAGATGACAGAAGATTAGAGGCGACAGCAAAGACGACAGTTTACTAGGCACAAATGACAGTTCACCAAGCGCAGATGCCAATCTACAGAGACGATGGTTGAGATTGTAGCGATGATAGTTTATCAAGCACAAATGATAGTTCACCAAGCATAGATGCCAATTTGCAGAGATGATGGTTGAGGTTGTGGAGATGACAGTTTATCAGGCGCAGATGACAGTTCACCAGGCGTAGATGCTAATCTTTAGAGGCGCTGAACTACGGAGACAACACTGAGTGAACAAAACTTAAATGTGTGGTTTTTTCCAAATTTTTTTGATTATTTTGATTATTTTTAGATTTTTAGAGGGTATGTCTTCTTCCTAAGTGCGTCTTTTAACTTGCAAAAAAAAGAAAAACACCCTACAACCCACTCAAACAACAACAAATGTTAGATGGTTAGTTTATAAGAACAAAACATAGGGTGAAATGGATGAATGAATGACCCATAGTGGGGTCCCAACGGGCATGCCAAAATGTATATGAGAAATATGATAGCAAGTAATACTAATCTATTTAAAAACAAAAGCATTAACTAGCATAAAAACCATAACATATGAGATAGACAAAGTGAAAACCCTCAAATTAGAATATGAGCCATGGAATGACTCTCCCAATGAGGATGGTCACTTGATTTAGGGATGAGTCTATTATGTAGATGTGGGATGTATGCTCAAGATACTCAAACTATGCTTCAATGGAGATGAAAAATGGCAAATTGGTAGCTTTGTGAGCTATCAATTTGGCATTATAAGGGTATGGTTAAGGGCTTTGGCTTCTCAAACTAGCATTATAACTTTAACTCAAGGATTGTGATGAAATGGCTTGGGAGGGGATCTAATTTATAAGCTAAGGGCTAGAGGGTTTGAGAGCTAAGATGGAAGGATGGGGAAATGGTTAAGGAGGGCTAGGATTGCATTAGAGGAGAGCACATGGATTGTGCTTCCTTACAGCCAATCAGAGAGTGACACATGTTACAGGGTGAGAGGATGGAGGAAAGGGCAAGGATGAGTCAACAAAGGAGGCTCAAGGGATAATATCTTCATAAAAACCCTTCTTATTGGTTTGTAAGAGCATTGAATGGGCTTGTAAGAGTCTTTCTGGCCTTGTAAGAGCATTGAAGGCTTAGTGGTTGGGATATTTTGGAGGGAGTTAAGATTGTTGACTTTGCTTGGCTTAGGAAAGTCTTAAGCTTGCTTAGGGAATCTGACAAGGTTAGGGGGGATTAGAGGTGATTTAGGATTAGACTAAGCTTGTTAGAGATATGCAAGTGGATGGCATTCAATGAGGGTGGGTGAGTTAATGACTAAGCTTGGTTAGTATGGGTGGATAGGGTAGATTAGGCTAAAAAAGAGGTTTAGGGATAGGCTTAGGAAGAGGATGAAGTCCTTCTAGAAGAGTCTAGAACTTCATAAGGTTTTGAGGATAAATAAAGTTTATTTATCTCAAGGGTTTGGGTTGACAAAATATTTATTAGAACATTTTTAATAAACATGAGGATTAATATTTAACCTTAATTAAATATTTTGAGATGGGATTAAGGGTAGAAAATGATGAGATTAGCCTTTAATCGAAATTAAAGAAGGATTAGAATATTTTGGAAGAGGTTAGTGATCTTAAGGAAATTGGCCAAGTTTTGGGCAAAAAATAAATAAATAATTTATTTTGGGATTTTTGGTCAATTTATTAATTAAATAATTAATAAATAAGAAAGTATTGTTTAAATAAGATTTAAACATTTTTTGGAGGGATTCCTTAATTAAATATTTTTAATTAAGACAAGGGGATTTAATGGTATAAAAATAAATAAATAAATTAAATAATTAATTAATTAATAAATGATGATGTCATTAGGGACTTTTCAGAAAATAAAAATACTTTATTTTTTAAGGGATTTTAGGTGTCTACAAGTTCAACAGTGAAGGAGTAGCTAAATATTACCTATGTTGTTTCAAATTGATGAAGCATCTTCCTCTATTTAGAAGAGGTTCATACTTTTCTCTTCCCGTGAATGGCCACATATGAATCTTTCTTTATTGTTGGTCCTGCTGGTGAGGTTTCCTCACCTTTTGTAAATAAGTTTTGCTTTCCAGTTTTGTTGTGTTGTAGTGTAGCTTCTTCTTGCTTAGTTTTTTGTGGTTGTTTTCTCTTTCTTTGTTTCAGTCTGCCCTGCTCCCCTCTACCCTCCCTATATGCACTTCCTCATTGATCTTTGGTCTAGACTCCATAACCCAATGCTTAAGGCACTTGCTTAACCAGAGATGTTGGATTCTCTATGCATTTTGCAGTACATATTCCCTAGTCAGAGCCAGCTGTTGTCTGACTTTCAATCACCCATTTTTTCGGCATTTTTGGAGTCATATGGTCATGTCAAGTTAGTCTGGTCAGTCTGGTGTCTAGGTCTAAGTCTTCCCTAGGATAGGGAGTCTTTGTCGGATTACCCTTTCCTTGCCTTCATGATTAGCCAGGTGGGTTGCTATCAGAGTTTCATTATTTCGAGTAGGTTGTAGATCCTAACCTGATAAAGACTTATGTTTCAATGGATGTTTCTTTTAAGGCAATGGTATTCAAATGTTACAAGGAATCAGAAAAGAATGCTTATTTGGTAATACAATGATAAAAGCTGATGTAGAACATTCAAAGAAGTTTATTCTCATATATCAATGTATAAAAGATGGATTTCTTGCATAAATAATCATTCAAGGTTTGATATCTCAAAGTCCTCAATAAGGAAATGAAGGTATTCTTGAAAGTTTTCAAAATGTATTGGATTCAAAATAAAGTGCAGAGTTTTTGTGGAAGGTTTGATCATTGAATCATTTCGATACTTATGGATTCCTGGTGGCAAATTCCTTCCAACAGCTACAAATTGAGAAATTTGGAAATGTAACAGGAGGATGAAACATAACATTAAATTCATGATTCAGGAATGACTAAAGAAAGCTGATGGATGAGAGCAAAACATTCTTTTTAATTGGGAAGGAGAATAGAAGTACTCTAATATGTTGGGCACTACTATTGTTAGCACTCAATCCCTATTGCCAAGACAAAGCTCGACAAGAAGCCAAAGACATTTGTGGAACCCAAGATCCCACTGCAAAGTCTATAAAAGACCTCAAAATTATTGGAATGATATTGAAGGAGATGCCTCATCTGTATTGTCCAACACCAAGAATAATTAAGCAGACATTCAGAGACTTGAAGGTAGGAGAAGATGGCTTGGTGATTCTTAAGGGTGTCAATGTGATTGTTGACATATTGGCAGTCCACAGGGATCCAAAATTATGGGGTGCCAAGTATGATTGTTTTTCGAGTTTGCATCCTCTGTCATGCAAATATGTTATTTTCTGAGTCATTGGATATAATGATCGACTTTGTCCTTTGAAAATGAAGTCATGATTTGCTACTATTTTTACATTTAATCGACACTATTCACCATTGCTAAAAATTGAAATCGAGTGGAATGATTTGTAAACTCTAATTTGGCATAAAAGGATGGAGTAAAAATGATTTAGAACAGAGAATTTGATTGGGGGATTGCTGTCGTGATCATGGAGACAGAGAAATTATTTAATACAATGAAAAGATTATAAAGATTTCTAGTTTATCAGTGTTTTAAATTTGAATGATAAATATTTTGAGATGGATTGCAGATGAATATATTGATCAAATAACAAGAGTCTAATGTCTAAATCAGATTGGAAAGCTTCATCGAGCTATTGTGAGAAGCTAGTCAAGTGTTAAGTAGAAAAGGTAAACAAATTATTCTAATCAGGTGTTGATTGGCATGTGTTATATTAGATTCTTTCATCATCTTATAATATTTTTAAAAAAGGGAATGTTGGCAATGTTCGAAGGATGGAGATTTGTGGTTGTTCATATAATATCTTCAATATTATATCAAGTTGTCTCAATAGTATGGAATCAATTATATCGATCTGATAAAGTCTGTTCAATTTATCTTCTCTAGCCAAAGTAGATGAAGGGACAACATTAGAATTAGTTCCTCCTTGTTGTAATTTCATACCGAGTTTGGTTGGTTCGATTGGCACTCAAGCTATATGTGTGTATGCTTTAGCTGAGTCTATTAATTTATGTATGTTGTACTTATGCCATTATGTTTCCACTGTTAATATGGAAGGCATCCAACTTTTGGGAACTACTTCCTTCATGTATTGTTTATATCTCCCTCACTGCCAAGTTAGCATGATGTGTCACAAGTGGAATTCATCATGAATTTTCTTCTACCATTCATGGCTTTCTATATGGATGTCCATTCATATCTTTGAAGTATGTTGTTAGTCTATGAATTCAATCACTGAAAATGCAAGATGAGTCATCGATGCTTATAACTGCTGACCCTTTATATTCTATGGAAGATTCTTCACCTTCAACATTTCTTTGATGTATAAAGAACCAGAACATTGTATCTTGCTAGGGGGGTAAGAAATAAGGTGTATGGGTGTACCATAGAGACTATGTTGTTGGCTCATTCTTGGAGTTTACATGATCTCTGTGATTGCAGTCGGCAAAATTGTTGGCATAAAGAGAGGTTGCAGAGACAATCATACTTGGTGTCAAGTCTTTTCTATCCGTGGGGTCTTCTTTTCCTGCATACAGTCAGAGAGCTAGAGTAGAGGGGAGGGCATGTTATTTTAGGTTTTTCATTTTATTACATATAGTGGTTGGCAAATTTTGGGTGTGCAGCTGGTTGCAGAGAAAATCAAGTCTAGTACCATTTATTTTCCATCCAACTGTATCTGGTGTTATTTCATTGTGTTGAATTGGGAATGATAAATAAATAGTATTTTGTTCCATTATTTTTAGTTTAACCAATTAGTAGGATAATCAGAGAATTATAACTAGTTGTGGAATTGTATCAGCTACTTCATTTGCATTTCGTTACTTGCATAATCATTCTTCAATTGCATTTCATAATTTGCATCTTTCATAATTGCTTCATTGGGAAATTCATAAGATTGTGAAGGTCACGGCATGGCATCTTTGCATTTAAATCCTGCCTGAGATTTCCTTTGCCTGGGTGGAACTCAGTTTCCTCTATTGTTCTCTGATTAAGAACATACTTGCAGTAGGGATTAGTATTGAAACATAATTCATTGAATATCATTTACATAGGGAGTTGTACCTCAATTTAGAGGGAAACTAGATATTCTTAGAAACAGTTTCCCAACTGTTGTGTAAAGTTGTTCTTCATTATAAGTTTGGGCACATAAAAAGAGGAAAAGAAGAAGAACAATCTATTTACCAACAATATAGCATATGGAATCAAGCTTTGCCTTATCAATTTTTTTTGCAACAACTCTTGCACTTGTCTATTAAGTTCTTTATTCTCTGTAGTTGTCAATCTATATGGTTCTTTATTTGGAAAACTAGTTTTAGAAGTCAAATCCTTACAATGAACTATACTTCTTATTGGCGATAAACCATTAAGTATGTCCTCTACAAAAATCTCCTTGTACTCATTCAACAACCTTACAATTGATGCTAGTACTCCGTTGTAACTATCAGTTTCTACTGTCACTCGACCTCTACCATCTTCTATCGCTTGATCATTATTACAAAAACTCAACCCTCTAGGAATTATAGCAGAATGGGCTTGGTTCTTTTTCATCAAGAGCTCCAATCAAAGGAAACAATATTTTCTTTTCTCCATTCACCCAAAGTGTATATTGATTTAATCTACCACCATGCACAACATGTATATCATTCTACAATGTCTACCCAACAAAATATGGAAACAATCCATAGGCATAATATCACACAGAACTTCATCAAAATAGTTTCCAATTTTTTAATTTTGCAACACATTGTTCACTTATGAACAACTTATGCTCATCCTTCACCCATGAAACATAATGGGGTTTAGAGTGTCTCAACCTTTGCAATTGCAACTTTTTAACCAGCTCCTCTTATGCCAAAAACTACCACTATCCACAATTACTTTGTAACATTTTCCAACTATCTTACATCTAGTTTTGAAAATACTTTTCCTCAAGAAAAGTTCCTCATGAACTATCTTATTACACAAAGTTCTCCTTACCATTGGGTTTTCTCCAACCTTAGGTACACAAGGTAAATCCTCAAGATCTCCTTGAATTATAACATTTCTAATACCTTGTTTATTTTCACTAGAGTATCTACACTCAAATGAATAATGCCCTTCTTTTCCATATTTGAAATAATTACCATGAAAAGTACCTGTAGAATAAAAAATACCTCTTCCTCAATAAGAAATAGCACCTCCTTGGTAAGAATTGCCACCTTTCTAGTCAATGTTTACTTTATCATCACCTTTCCACCCATTTTTTCCTTTATCTTGTGCAGAATTGTTAGATCTGCCACCTTCTCCATAATATCTACCTCTGCCTCTCTAGAATCTACCACCTTTACCTCTTTCTCTTTGTATATACTTATTTGTCAATATCTCTTCATCTTTCAAGGTGTAATGATATGCTTCTTCCACACTTTCCAATTTCACAAAACTTATCCCATCTTGAATTCCATAGCTTAATCCATTTAGATACCTTGCAAATTTCTCAATCTCATCATCCACATGTCCAAATGTGATGTCCAACCTATAGAATTCTTCAGTGTTCTCCTTTCTCGACAAGCTAACTTGGTAATTAGCTAGTAACTACAATCTTCACCCTTTAGATATTATTAGTGTGTTCAAACTCAAAGAACTTCTCCATATCAGAAATCCAATCCAACACAACATTGTTATCCAGTTTTCCATCACAAAAAAATAACTTCTATAATAGGCTTTGAAAGGGCCCTAGACAACACTCTCAACAATATTTCCTCATCTTGATCTTTTTCATGCTCTGGATTTAGGTTTGGTGCCATTTATTCATCATCACTAACATCATCTAGATGCATGCCTCTCCTCTAGGCTATCTCTATAGCTTCTAATCTAGCTACAATCTTACTCAACACGTGTATAATAATAGTGTCAATATTTCCTCTACCTTAAATTATCTTGACAAATAGGTTCCTACAAGATTGTAACACTCTGCAAGTTATAGGTCAAATCTCAAATTTATAGATCTACCACCCTATAACAAAATCTAACTTAGGGTTCTACTTTCTCCAATTCCGCAAGGATGAACCTCAAGCCCATATGCCACCTGATACAAGGAAGGACTTGAAAAGATAGGGCCAAAGGAACACCTAACTATCCGACCACCTTGTTGAGTAAACACAACAAAATAAAACAACACAAAGAAAAACACTAAGGAGAGAAGAAACATAAATTAATTTATTGATTCATCAAATTGTCCACATATATTCGTAGTTGTAAGGTCATATGGGTTATGGCCAAAACATGATTTAACTTCAAGATCTATAATCTCTAATAGTCTAACACTAAAATTGCTCCTCTAGGATCACCTACTCCAAACTCCTTAAGTGATGCCTAACCTAAACCTAAAAACCCCTATTTATACATGCCAAAATGGATTGCATAAGATTTTAGATTATTACATAATAGAAGGATGACATTAAAATAGTTTGCACACATCCCAAGATAAGATCCTTACATTAAAATCATGATAAGATTTAAATATAGAAGTCGACTCGCACTAAGAACCAATCACAAACAAATTTGGTCAAAGAAGGAATCAAGCATCAACAAACATCAAGTTCACTCAAGACATGAAGGAATGCTCAACTACCAAAGTACTTAGTCAATACTAGTCAACTTGGCCAACACTAAACAACTAAACCAACACAAAACAATGACCAATACTAAACAACTCAACATCAGCTATAGCTCAACAACCACTAGAACTTGACAATAACAGGTAGAATGAACAAAGATTAGTAGCATATCAAGGAAATCTAGGATAAAGATGAGCAGCATATCAAGGAAATCTGGGATGCTCTTGCATCAAGATTCAAGGAGATAATTCCAAAGGTCTTGGAGAAGAATCAAAATTTTTAAAAAGACACTTAGAAAGGGAAGAGAAGATTGAATTAAAATAGCATACTTACGGATCTATTGCTTCTTTAATAGAAGATTTTTTAGATTGTATTAGTGAATGTTTAGATCAGATTAAGAAGGGTAAAGAAAAGGTGACCGATAGAGATATTGTGAGTGAAGTTTCAAAGTCTAAATGCAAAATTAATCTACACCCAGTAGGAAGCTCCTAAAGAGAATACTAAATACTCAATTATTTTTAAATTATATTTTATTTTCCTATATTTTTTGCAAGAATTTTGTAAATAAAGTTTTTGATTGTAAGACAATATAAGTCAAGAAGAAGGTTCAATGTTTTGATTATCAAACTTTTAATCATAATGAAAAAGAATGTAAAAATTGAAAGGATAAGATTGCACTATGAGCAAAATATGCCAAGGAACCTATTGTGTATGTCATAATTTTGGATAGAAGGCTAGTCAATGCTAGATATATTTGGAAATAAGAATGGGAAATTCTACAAATGTGGACATGTTGGATACTATGATAAAATATGAAGATTATAAGTCATGCTACATAAGAATGTCAAGAATACTTAGAATGCAGAAGTTACTAATACTCAAAAGAAAGAATGGAGGAAAAATATATGCAATGATGATAGTTTAATAGTGTCATATTTTGGCACTAGATCTACCAAAAACCAAGGTTGGTGATTTGGCTCAGCGAGAGAATAGATAAAATTAAAAGAAAAAATTCCCTTCTAAACATGGCACTAATTTCATATTAGGGTTGTAAAGGTGGTGTAATAATAGTGATTGTAGAGTATAAAGGTATTTTGTGTGAAGCACATTGGTTACATAAATTGTAATCAATTTGAATGAGATTTTAAAATGATACAAAGTTGCAGCTTATAAAAGGAAATTTTAGAATCGTTTGGCATCACTTTTTTAGAACTTTTTTTGAAGCATGTTTGAATAGTAAAAACTTTTTGGAAAATGTTGTAATGGCACCTAAGTATTCTACTTGTGTTGGATGTTCAGAGAAAGGAAGGATCAAGAACATGTAATTTGTCTTGGTAGAAAAGAGGATGGCAAAGGTCAAGGAATAAAAGCTTGACATTTGGAGTGAGTTAATGTCATGCAAAGGCATGAAATTCATCTTATTTCCATTGGAAATATTTAATGAGGAGACAATATTTTTAGATAGGCCATGTGTGGTGACAAAGAAGATAATTAGAGAAATTATAGGATTGTGAGATGAAGAGATGTTTGAAAAAATAAACTAGTAAGATATCATGATGAAGTATAGACCCTAATTAAAATTAAATTGGATTTTTATGCTTTCATTATTTATATTATTGAAGATCCCATTGTAACTTATGTTTCCTATGGCATGTCCTATAAAGTGCAATTTCATAATCATGAAGGTTAAACATCAATTATACCTTTATATACATAACGTGAAATGATTGATAAGGATGTGAAGATGGATTTAGGGAAACAAATTGAACAATATATTGCTGAATATTAAAATGACAAGGGAATATGGTTATAGATTTCATTTTTGTTTACTAGTTGTGTCTAGTTTTCTACTTCATGAACTCCTTAATTCATAGAGAAAATATGGTTTGATAGAACAAAATTTTTATTAGGAGACAAATACATAGATATCTAAAGGAGATATATAACAAAGAGGATGTTTGCAAGGCATCTTTCCTAGCTTTTCAACATATGCTCATCTCTAGATCTATTACTAGAAACTACAATTGGAACAATTCTTATATTTTTAATGATGTCAAACCTTACTAGTGAGACTAGTTCTACCTAAGTAGAGTGTTAGATCAAGATTATTGATGAATATAATTTGAGAAGAAGAGATAAAAATAAGACAAACAAGAGAACTACAAAGGGAACTTGATTAATTAGACTTTGAAAAGATAATGCGATGTTTAATCATTACACTTAGTGGAGAAGATGGTTGAGTTGAAGCCTCTAGGTGTGATTATTAATAAAGGACTAAATGAATAGACTTAACTCAGAAAAAGAGAGGAAGATCAAGGAACTTATAGTTGAAGATGAGTTGTGCTAGTGTTGACTGAGTGAATAGTAGAAGTTGAGTAAATATAGTATCGATTGAGCATTAGTAAAGACTTGAGTATTAGAAAAGTTAGACTTAGTGAAGACATTATAAGCCAAGCAAGGCAATTAGTATTGAATACATTATATAGTGATGACCAAGGTTGAGGAACATGGTTTTGGTTGAGTGTCAGCATATTTTATTTTGTGAAGGATTTGATATTTGTAAGAATTTTCCTTAGGGAAAAATTCACCCAGGAACTAAGAAATCAAACACAAGCACAACTAGAGACCAAAAATGGATATGATCAATTTATTAGAGTATGTCCTAATACATTGCTATGTTTAGTATATGATGTCCAAATACACTAGGAGTGCCTATATGTAAAGGCCTCTCAGGAAGAACATAGAATGTCTCTAGAAAGAACCAAGAGATAAGATAGGCATCATGACAACTAAGCACATGCCCTATCCATCACTCCAGATGAGTGGATAAGAATGACGAGGTTGTAGATACCATGTGCTTAATTAGTGTGCTGAATCTTGTGTTGTAGACACCATGCACATAAAAGAGGTATGAAATCCTGTGTTGTAAACATGACAACTCACAAGAGTACACAAACTCCTAGGTGGCTAATAAATAAATAATGAAAATATGCATTAACCTAAGTAAACTTAAGTAAGTGTAAATAGTAAATATGTATTTACACCAACACCCCCCCCTTAAGTGCAACTTAGGGGAATGCCCTTATGCTTACAAAAAACTAGGATGAAGTGCATAATGTGTCCTAGCTACTAGGCCATGTTAGGTGTACCCATGTACATAATGATATGCAACCTCTTATAAAGTGGAGAAAGAGGGAAAACCTCATGGGAAAAACTCTCCCCCAAAAAGAGAGATAAATAGGGATGCATGGATGGATGGAGTAATCAAGACCCCCCCATTATGACATACATCTAGTATATACAAAAGAAAAATGGAGAAAGAAAAAACCACCTAAGAGGAAAAATTCTCCCCAAAAAAGGAAAAGAAGGAGATGAGGTAGTCCCCCTCCAAAGGTAGTGCACTGATTAGTGAGAAATGCACCGATGTAGAAGCTGATCCATGACTATTGAATGATGTTCCTCCCCTTTGGAAGAAACAAATGTAGGGGTACAAAGGAGATGCATCCCTTGTATGGAGAAGGAATCTCTAAGATGAACGGTGTCTCTGAAACCTGTTCAAGTGTCCCTATGTCGATGTTGATGATGGCTTCCTCCAAAACTACTGAGAAGAAGTGCAGATCAAATAAGGAGTAATGTAGAACCTATTTCAAAAAACCAATATTCTTCTCAAATGAAAAAGGGACCTCCAACAATTGTTGTACATAAGTATCCACAATCACGCCAACTAGTAAAGATTGATCATGTAGAGAATGGACAAGAGGGTTAGATGGAACCCTCGTGATAACTAAAGAAGGGTCATCCTCATCAAAGAAGAGCTGAATATCATCAAATAAGTCTTCCAAATTGGCTATGTGTGACTCAAAGAATAGAGCTAAAATTTTTGGCAAGAAGTCATCACCTGAGGCTGGAAGACCATGTGTAAGTTGTTGTGCTAAAGTATCACTGTAGTGATGAATGAATTATTTTCCTCAAAGAGAAGATGAATATCATCAATAGTGTCTCCCACATCTTCAATTTGAGACTCCATGAATAGGCTTGTAAAGGTAGAAAGGAAGTCGTTGCATGAAGGTAGAGTAAGAAGACATAAAGGGTCCTGCTACACTAAATCCAAAGCATCTATGGCTAGAACAAGATCATTAGGGTCAACAAGAGTATCAAGAGGTGTGATCTCATTTGAAGAGGAGTCAGCTACAATTGGAGGTATGAGATCTTTTGGGAATGGAGGAATGTTTGGATCTCCATATGTCTCCCAAAGATACATCCAATAATCATGTGGAGGCCATATCTTGGCAACCAGCTTATGATAATCAAAAGAAGAGAGACTAATAAGAATGATAATGATCAATCTACCAACAAGTTTTTGTGATTCATCAATGATCAAGTCATTGGAACATAAATAAGGAGATACTTCCTTATGCTCTCTTCTAAGATGATCAAGGAGTGTATCACACCATATGTGATAGTTTCTTTTTGTCAACCTAGGTCTAACTCCATGCTAGCATATGAAACAAAACTCCTCCATGAGATCAATCAATGAGCCCCCAAAGAATCAAAGAACAATGAATCAAAGAACCCCCCTTAATGTATGATTTAGGCACTTGATAACCACTTGCCAATTTAGGGCCTATTTCTAAAAGGAGTATATTTGTCTATAGAACCTATAATATGATTACAGATCTAGAAAGTAAACAAAAAAATGCACTTTCAAAAAAAATGGAACCTGATTTGGAGTCCAGATGAGCCTGTAAGGAGCATTTTAAGTAGCAAAATTTGGAATTTGTGAGTTGAAGAAAAATTTAGGAATAGAGATGTCAAACTTCCTACACCAATGTGTAGATCATGAAATCCTACCCCAAAACAAAAAAAAATCCTCGCAAAAATGAGTTCGTATGAGGGAGATATCACTATTTGAAAATCATTGCTGTTGTTATTTTTCTGAATCATTGTTGCACCTCCAAAAAACAAATGACTCTATATTTGACCTCATATATGTGATTTGGACGAAACAAAATCTGATTTGGGGGTTTTTGGACCTTCTAAATGTGATGCAAATATCTGATTTGCACCAGGAAGCACAATCTTCACTTGCAAAAAATCTCTTCTATGGCCTAATGGCCAAAAAAAATTTAGAAAATAATGTAGATCTAAAAAAATTGTAGAGATTCAGATAAAAATAAAAGAAGATCTAAAAATTAAATGTATAGATTTGCAATGATCATACCAATTCTAAAAATTGGTCCTTTGGGTGCCAGTTTGCAAAAAAAATTGCCTCAATTTTGACTATGCCTAGGGTACTCATCTTTATAGCCAATTTTCATCGAATCAACATTCTAGATGCAATGGCAAGGTCAGATCTAGCTCTAGATGCTCCAAATTTTTGTAGTACTCCATATTTAAGCTAAGTTGTTGAAGCAACAATGGTCTTTAATAGCTATGTGATGAGAAAATCTCCAAGCTTTGATACCATGTAAGAATTTGCCTGAGGGAAAAATCCACCCAAGAACTAAGACCTCAAACACAAGCACAACTGTAGACCAAAAATGGATATGATCAATTTATCATAGTATGTCCTAATACATTGCTCTATTTAGTATATGATGTCCAAATACACTAGGAGTGCCTGTATATAAAGGCCTCTCAAGAAGCACCTAGAATGTCTCTAGAAAGAACTAGGAGATAAGATAAGCATCATGACAACTAAGCACATGCCTTATCCATCATTCTAGATGAGTGGATAAGAATGACAAGGTTGTAGACACCATGTGCTTAATTAGTGTGCTAACTCTTGTGTTGTAGACACCATGTGCATAAAAGAGGTGTGAACTCCTATGTTGTCAACATGACAACTCACAAGAGTACACAAACTCCTAGGTGGCTAATAAATAAATAATAAAAATATGCATTAAACTAAGTAAATTTAAGTAAGTGTAAATAGTAAATACATATTTACACCAACAATATTACTAGCTGACATAGTTGAAGTTTTGAATTGGTCAAAGATCATGAAGTATAAGTATTGATAAGATGGAGAATTTAATGTTTTAGAAACCATGTTTGAGCATTCCTAGGCATGGATTCAAAGATAAGTTTTGAGAAGTATCTCAAAGGAGAAGGAGGAAATGAAATGATGGAAGCATTTAATAAATCTAACCTAACCCTAATATCAATGGTGATGATTAAGTGGAAAAAGATCAAAGCTACCTATTTAAGGATGCAAAAGGATTAACCTAAGGAGGTTAGGAGATACTAATTTTGTTGATCGGAAAACTAGAGAAGAAGGTTGTAAAGAAGGACCAAAGAAGAGGTGAAGAATTATTTCTTGAAGGATTTTCCAAGAAGATCGGAGATAGTGATGAAGACATGAATGGAGTCTAGTCAATAAATTAGTAGATGAGCTAAATTTTGATATGTAATTGCAAAGTGAGTTGTATTTATCAAATCAACCTATATTTTCTCTCCAACCATTATATAAGTTAAAATCCTTTAATCAAGGTTGACTTAATAGTCATTTATAAATCATTTAATCAAGGTGAAATTCTAATGGAATGTTCTTATTTCGTCTAATAAGGACACTCCTAATAGGGTGATTAAATCCTTTAATGGGTTCACACATAACAGTGTGTATTATAACCTTTAACATGGTTGGCTCATAACATAGCTCACTTCAGAAGAGTAAGATTTGGTAGTATGTTGTTGGTGGGTGCAGAGGCACCTAAATTTAAAGAGAACAAGGAGGTTTGGATTCCTTAAGTCATATTTTAAATTATTATGATCCATTTATGATATATTTGAGTCTTTTGAGTCAAGATGTAAATGCTAGAGAAGCCATTTGTAATAAGTTATCAAAATTGTAATAAGGGGTCTTAATATAATCAATACTATCAATATATTTATTTAATAGGTAAATGGATCTATTTATATCCATATAAATTCATTTTAGTCATAGTTTTTATCTAGGTTGGGTTTATATGAAATTTTTAATGCAAAAAAGCATAAAGTGCATAAAATATTGTCAAAAATGCAAAAGGATTAAAAGAATGTTATGGTTTGGTTTAAAAGGTGGTTGGGAAGTTTTAAACCACCGCAAACACTATAAAATAATTTTATTAGTCATTCCAAAGAAAAATGAATGAATGAGAAGAAGAATATCATTTTGAATCAATTTGTTTCTTAAGAACTTGTCATTTTGATTAGTGTTAACTATTTTTGTGTTGGTTCCAGGTTTTGTACAGCCATTTACATCCTATAACCCATGTATATTCTATACTTAGGAATATTAGGATGGATAATATTGCTTATCTTTTTTTTCTGGAGCAATTTCATTAAGTTTTGAAGAAATTATGCAAGTTTTGGTAAAACTGGTTATTTTTAGATTTGAGGATGCCCAACTACAATCAGATTGCAATGTTTGGTATGGACACATTTTGATGAAAAGGGAACTATATTTATATTAATTGGAAATATATTTGAAATATATTTCATTTCCAATTGGTTTGAGTCATTTTCATTTAGATTTGTGTAAGCTGTGTGCAACTGAGTAAAAATTTATTTTTAAGGATCTCCATTGAAGTTGCACACAATGATTTTGCACTTGTAGAATGATTTTTGTATTGGAATTATATGAAAATATATTCATATAGGCTCAATTTTGAATTGGTTTGGTGTCATTTGGAGTCATTTTGATGAAGTTATTGGATGCCCTAGGTAGGGTTACTAGTTTTACTTTTGATTTGTGATAGATAAAATGTGTCTAAGTGCAAAGACTAGACTTGCAATGGATTTATTATTTCTAGCTCAGATTTGGATATGTTTTATTATTACTAATTTTTAACAATTTATTCAAAGGTTTTGGAAAGAAAAATGTGGGATTAAAAATTATAAATAATGTAATCAGGCATAGAAATATGATTGTGTAAATGAAGATGATATCTTAGTTGCCTAAATGTTAGGTTCTCTATTGAGATCTTTGAGATTTTTTTGATGTAATATCCCAAAATTAAAACCTTTTCATTCTAAACCAATTTTTTTGCATTATTCTCAACATCAATCTCTTAATCATAATGTCCTATTGCAGTAGGCATTCTGACAACTTGTCTTCAATTGACCTAACTATCAAATACATAAACCCTTAATCTATATTAATCAAAAATCTTATTTAATTTCTAAGAATTGACTTAAATTGGCTAAATTAACCTTTTAATTTAATTAATCTAATTATAAGTCCAAGTATGGGTAGAGCATTGAATGAGACAATCCACACTAGGACCTTGAAGATTTGGTTTTGATTTTTTGATAGATTTTTTGGTTACAAATTCTCATCCATCTTGTTACAAAAGGATTTTTTTTTTTTTTTTTTTTGTGTAGATAGATATGGAAGTTCTTACAAGGCCATTAAACTATATAAATGGATGCCAAAATACTACGAAAAAGAGGAAGGATGGGACTCCTAGGTGAGGCATATGGGAGAGTTGTTTATGGTGACTTTGAAGTAGCAAGTTAAAGGTGGATCTGTGATTGATAAAGCACTATGGAGTTGCAGCCATTAATGCTCCATTATTAGGATTATTTGAGAAGGTTATTTTGAGGACATACCTATGTCCTTAAAGGAAAAAATTATGGTGATAAAGGCATGAGAAGGAAAAGGTAAACATGAAGATTTTTGGTCTATTTTTTTTCATGCAAGTTATTGGTTCCATGTTTCCAATGGACTTGGAAACTTTTCAAGGTTTGGAGTATGGTCCAAAGGCACCTAAATTTCAAGAGAAAATTTATTTTTAGAGTCATTAAGGCATATGTTAAATTAATGTGATCCATTTATGATATATTTGAGTCTTTTGAGTCAAGATGTAAAGGCTAGAGAAGCCATTTGTAATAAGTTGTCATTTAATTGTAAAAGGAGTCGTTAATATGATAAATATTGTCAAAATGTTTATTTAATATGTGAATGTATCTATTTGTATCCATATAAAGTCATTTGAATCATAATTTTGGTCTAGGCTGGGTTTACATGAAAGTTGTAATGCAAAAAAGCATAAAAAGCATAAAATATTGCCAAAAATGCAAAAGGATTAAAAGCATGTAATGGATTGGTTTAGAAGGTGGTTAGGAAGTTTTAAATCACCAAAACCACTATAATATAATTTTATTGGTCATTCAAAATTTAAATTACTAAATTATAAGAAGAAGATTATTTTGAATCAATTAGTTTCTTAAGAACGCGTCATTTTGATCAGTGTTAACTATTTTTGTGTTCGTTCTAGGTCTTGTACAACCATTTATAGATTGAAGCCCATGTATATTCTATATATTTGAGTATTAGGATGACTAATATTCCTTCTCTTTTTTTTTGGATAAATTTCATTAAGTTTTCAAGAAGTTATGCAAGTTTTGGTAAAAGTGGTTATTTTCAAATTTGAGGATGCCCAACCACAATCAGATTAGAATGTTTGCTACAGACACATTTTGATGAAATGGGAACTCTATTTATATTCATTTCCAATTGGTTTGAATCATTTTCATTCAAATTTGTGTAAGTTATGTGTAATTGAATAAAGAATAGTTTTTAAGGATCTCCATTGAAGCTGTAGAAAATGACTTGCACTTGTACAGTGATTTGTGAATTGAAAGAATTAATGGCTTACATATTATGAAAATATATTCATAGAGGATCGATGTGAAAAATTTTGGCTTCATTTGTAGTCATTTTGATGAAGTAATTGGATAACCTAGGAGGGGTTATTGGTTTTACTTCATGATTATGATAGAGAAAATGGGTCAAAGTGTAGAGATTGTATATTGTAATGGATTTATTTTTTTTGATCAGCTTTGGGTATGTTTTATTTTTCCTAATTTTGAACAATTTAATCAAATGGTTTGTCAAGAAAAGTTCAGGATTAAAAGTTATGAATAATGTAATCAGACATAGAAATTAGATTGTGTGAATGATGTTATCTTAGTTGCCTAAATGTCAAGTTCTCTATTGAAATATTTGATATGTTCTTGGTTCATTGAGGGTGTACCAAAGTATTGTGAATCCCTTGAGTTGAGCTAAGATTCCTTGGAGGTAAATATAGAGGCCTCTGCATCACTATGTCTATCAATTTCTCATTGATAACATAAATTATTGGTAGTTTTACTGTGAAACAAGATGCATTAGAAGTATACATCTAAATTTCACCCTCTAAACCTAGAAGATTGAGGATGACAGAGAAAGGAAAATAACTAGCAATTATTTCTATTTTTTAGAGTGGTTCAAGTGTTGGCATTGAAGCTCATGTTATCAAAGGTAAATAAGAGGAAGGTGAGGTATCCTTGATGTTGTAAAGGATATCTTAGATAATGGGGAGTATGATAGGATTCACATTCTATTGGTTGAATGTTCTCCAAATAATAGAGTTCATATTTTGGTGTAGATTCTTGATCACTTAATCAATAATGGTATATAAGTTTCTAGTATTTCTGGTGTGTTACTTGGTGAGATGGTTTTTGATGTTGAATATTAGTTGCTATAGTATGGTACTAGTTATTCTTGTGTGTGGAAAATATGGACACACTTCTATAAACCATTATACTTTAGAATACCCATGATGAAGATCATCCCAAGATTTGGCTTATAGGTTCCTATCTATGACGTACAAGGCTAAAGCAAGAATATAAAAATATGATAATGGCTCTCAAATGAAACCACTTAAGAAACCCTTTCAAGATGCACTGTAGAATGGAATATTTAAATGAAATGCAAGATCTAAACTAAATAAGATGAAAATGTTATCTATGGTGAAATTAAAATGCAATGCCATGAACACAACAAACTAAGCTAGGAATAGAAATGCAAGATGTGTAGATGCTAACCTAGTCATGATGATTCAAGATCGAGAGTTGACTTTAAGAGGAAAAATATGAGTGGAGGAGAATTAAATTTATTTTAAAAATGAAATATTCCTCCCACATAGAAAGTTGTGCATTCATGTGTAGACAAAAATGTCCCTTTCTTTTATTTTAAAATAGGAATAATGATTTATGTGTGCACACTTAGGATAAGTGTGAAGTGGGACTTCTTATTTAATTAAAAGGGAGCAAGTTCTTTTAATTAAATAAGATACTTCAGATAAAGTGGTCAAACCATAGGTTATAATCGAATAAATATATTTGATCAAGATAAATGATTTATATTTTAGTATTGGAATAATTTAAAAAGAGAAAAAGGGGTCCTACAATTTATGAGACCATTTTTGGTTAATTACATTTTCCCCTTTTGACTAATGTGTGACTAAACTAGGAACACATTACATCAAAGAATGGTGATGTCAAAGAAAAAGAGAAAGATTTTTCCACTGAACAGAACAAGTGGCTAAGGAAAGGGATCTGAGAAAATTGTGCAAGAACTAAATAGACTGAGAAAGGACTAAGAAAAGATCAAAGCTGATCAAAGACTAGGAAAAGACTGAACAAAGAAAGTCAAAGACTAAGAAAATACTAAGCAAGGCTAATTGCAAACTAAAAAAACTGAAAAATTGAGCAACTGAGAAAAATCTATCTCCAGAACAACAACAAAGATCAACCAATAGATATGTCTACCCACTCGAAATCAAAATTGAAATGATAATAGATGAGAAGAAAAAACCCAAATAAATAGATTTGATCAAATCAATTGAGAATCAAGTTCAAGATAATATATTATCAGATGTGACTAAGTGACCACTAGAGTGACAAAACATGCCCCAATGTAATTAAGTTGACCAAGAATGATAGAACATGAAAACTAGGCCAAACACATAGAAAAAGATAAGATGATGCCTCAAAATAATAGTCAACTATGTTAAGGAAGATAAATTTTGAAAAGCTAATTTTGGCAAGAAAGATGAACTCAGATTTCAATTTGGAGCCTAAAAATGGATCCAAAATGTCAAAATCAAATAAGATGCTCAAAAGGGTGGATAAATGTGATGATAAGATTAACATTTTTGATGACATGATAGCAAAGAAGTGATATGAAAGATTATGAAAGTGGAAAGATATGTTGAAGAAGAAAATTAAGATCAACATAGTCAACTATAAGTCCATAAAAGATTAAGGAGGTTCTCTCAACTCTCAAAATGAAAGACTAATTCTAAGAATGAACCCTAAAATACAAGCTACATGATGCAAGGGCTGTAAAAGTAGGTCCTCTTTATTGGTATTTTCTTATCATTCAGCCTTATTAGGGACATTGAAAGATTATAAAACCATCACTAGGATGACCTATAAAGATATGAATATGATCTATATCAGATAAAAATGTGGCAACCTAACCTATGCATCAAACACATATAGGTCAACATGACTATGCAATTAGATTCCCTAGTTTTCATGTAGTGAGATAGTGCTTGGATCAAGACACAAAAAAATGTTGAGATGACCATAAGTATGCACTTTAAAAATAGACAAGGATGAGGCCTTTTAATTGATCCTAAGTGTCCATGGGACCAAGCAAAATTCTTGAGACACCTAAGATAAAATCAAACAGAACACCCACAGATGGGAATCAAAGGAAAATATGCCCCATGCCCCAGTTCTCTAGTCCATAACATCCTTGAGAGACTACTAGGGAGGGAGCACTTAAGAAAGAAATAATCATAGACAACACCCAAAGAAAAATAAGCCAATAAGTCTCAACCAATTTTTAGTTTGAGTGAGTGTATGTAAGTCACATGACTGTCATCCTAGGTCATCAAATCTATCAGTAAGAGGCATTACGTTATCCTAGATTGCATCTAAAGTATCTTATAAGTGTTGAGAATCACTCAATGTCAAGGGAAAGTGTTCAGAAAAACTATTTTCAAAAATTTCCAAAGAAATTCTTACACAACAAAAAGACTCTAGATAAAGAAAAAGACCACCTCTACCCCCTAGACCTAGACTAGGATCAACTCCAAAATTAGGAATGCGAAAAGGACATATGAAGTGAAATGAATAAAGCTTAGAGCATAAAGTGATATGTTGATAGACATAAGTACAAGGGTCTCAAGTAGCGCCTATTTCCAGGTTTTCACCACTTGGGTAGATTGTTTTAGGACTTTTTGTAAATTTTTTGGATTCTTTTTTTTTTTTTTTTAATAAGTGATGCATCAAAGTACCTATTGCTAAGTTTTCACTAAGATGATCATTCTTTAGGATATTTTAGGATTTTTAGGATTTTTCCAGCATCATATATGATTTTTTTGGGTTTTTTTAGAATGACTTAAAGAGTACTAGCTCTGAAGAAAGGTCATGTCAATTTGTTCCAACGTCTAGGAATGTGTAGGACATGATGGAGTAGCGAGTTGGTGCATAAGTTGGTTAAGCAAGGAGCTAGTGAAGCAAGTAAAAGTGATCCTCAAAGACTGACTCCTCAAGAGTACCCAAGCTAGGGAAAGATAGCCATATGAAGCATCTGTTGGACAAGCCAAGAAAATCAAGAAAGGAGATAGCATGTAGGATAAGCAGTTGAAGCCAATAAGAGAGATAACATATATGATAAGTGGTGGAAGCCAATATATAGGATAGCATATAGGATAAGTAGTTGAAGCCAATAACAAAAGTAGCATGAAGTAATGTAAGGCAAAAGAGTATATTGTCAAGAGGCCTAGGAACCATATTTTTCTTTGTTGTGATCAAGATTAAGAGGTTGACTGGATGTAATAGCAATAGGATAGAGAAATAAGAATGAAATTGGATATGAATGCTATGAGTGAATGAGAAAGTACAATGAGGAAGCTAATCGATAAGATAGCTAATAAACCAATAGACAAGGATAGCTCAACATTGTAAAGATCAAAGAGGAAGAGGGAATAGATGGATGATGGAATAATTACACGTGATACTTTCTTACCAGGTTTTCATCATAGTACTTATCCAAGGTGCCACAAGAAGTGGTTTTCACTAAGGCACATTTTCTTTTTCTTTTTTATTTTTATCTTTTTTTGAACTTTTAAAAAGAGCTAAAGCTTTTTCAATTTAGATAGTGCTCCTATAGGAATGATAGGTCATGATAAGCCAAGACCATAGAAAAGTATTCTCAAAGATTCTAATAGGGTGATGGAAATGAGATAATAGCCTAAAGAGTATATGGAGGATAATAGTTCATATCTTGGAATTCCATAAGGAGTATAGATAGTAGTTAAGTTTAGGTTTGAAAGGATTGCATAAGGGTTGGTCAAAAAGTGGAAAAGATCAACATTGAGACATGCCTTGAAAGGTTGTGATGATGGAGTATTCATGGAGGAAATAGTTTGAGTTTTAGATTTATGAAGTTCTAGAGTAATCTTGGAGAAATATGGAGTGGAAAGATTAGAAATAGTTTTAGGAATATATTTGGAAGTAGATGAAATGGAAGCCTTTGGAAGCTTGAATGTAAACTTTGATTTATGTTCAATATTCAAGTCTTTCAAAAGAGACTTGGGAATCCATATAGCTTTTAAGTTTTATTTTCATTTGGATGCTTTAGAACATATTTCTTCAATGATGGATTTAGGAACCCATATTTTCTTTGATTTAGCTATTTGGATAGTAGACCTTTGTGGACTCTTGAATGTATTTTCTTTCTTAGAATTCACATGTTGATTATATGGAGCTTAGTGATCTTCATTTTTTAATGGATTCTTGTATTTTTTATGTTGATCATCCAAATTTCTTCCAAAGACTTGGGATTGGTGGCTGAATAAGGTTGGTATGACTAGTTCATATGGATATATGAAAGAAGATTCATCAAGGATGAGTGTCTTTATTGATTTTGAAATATAATAGGAAAGATAGAAGTGGAAAGTGTAGGAGATGAAGGAACATAAGGTCCCAATATAGATGGAAGCTTTGAAGAATTTATCTTAGATGGATAAGGACCAATGATAGATTTAGAATATGCAAAGGGATAGTGGATAAGGATATCAACATCTTTAGAATGAGAAACATGTCCAAGGCCATAAAAGACCCATGATTAGTTTTGATAGGAGTATTTGAATCTTAAGCATAGTTTTGAAGTAGAACAACAAAGGAGACTTTGATCTTGACAAGTTTCTTTAGATAGGATAAGAATAGAAGTTTTCTCATAATTTTTAGTAAGCTCAAGGGAAATAGTGGAAGTGATTTTTTCATCATAATTAGGAGGTGGGTAAGATATAGGATATGTAGGAGTAAAATCTTGAAGGATATGAAAGGGTTCTTGATCTTGTTTCTTTCTTGACAATTATAGCTTTAGCCTTTTGAGAGTCCTCTTGACATGGAGGTACTTCTAAGGACAAGGGATTATATGAGGTTTTCATGATAGGATCTTGAAGGGGTAATGAAGGACTAGTGGAAGTACATATAGTAGGCATATTTTCACATGAAGGTTGACGATATTTAGTCTTAGTAGCATGAAAATGGTTTGCAGCCAAGTGTAGATTAGATTGAGTTTTTTTTAGAGGTAGCCCTTGATGATACACATAGTTAGTATTTAAAGAATTAGGCTCTTTGTTTGATGGAGACTTGTTGGATAGCTTTGAAGTTTTATGAAGTTCATGAGTGTTGGAAGAAATAGAGGTGTCTAGCAAACCATCACTTGACATAGGTTCATCAACATGATCTTGCTCAAGAGAAGTATCTTCATTACATAAGTTATTAAGAATTCGAACATCAATGGTCCCATCATCAATAAGATCTTGAATTTTACCTTTCAACATAATACAATCCTTAGTTTTATGACCTTAATTTCTATGATAGCCACAATAGTGATCATCTCTCCACTATAGAGGTTTTACCTCAGGTTCATAAGGTGTACATTTGTATGGTAAAGTAATGCTCTCATTATCCAAAAGTTTTTGCAAGATGGCATCATAAGAATCTTCCAAGAGAGTAGAGATTCTCCCAATGGTATGTCTAGGATCATTTTTGTCATTCTCATCTTGGTCAAAGATAGATCCATCATGAAATATTATCATATGCTCAAAGGAGTTATTACTAACTTTCTCTCTAATTGATTTCTTGGAGTAGAAGAGGTAGACCTTAAAGAAGATGACTCACATTTATGTAAAGGCCTTAAGGAAAATTAATATAATGATGCAATCTTCTCCTCTAACAATTTTTCAAATTGAGGGTGCATTCTAATTATGCTCTTAGTGAGATAAAGGTAAGTAGGATCATTTGTCTCTTCTATCTCTTTGTATTGAGCATATAGATCTTGAAACTCTTTAATGACAGAGGATAACTCATGATCATCTAGACATGATTGAGGAACTTGGTAGCACAAGGTTTGAAGCCCATAGTGGTTGATAGAGATTCAAGCATGAAGGAGACTAGAGACTTGTTGACATGGACACCTAGTAGAAGGGGGTAATTCCCCATAGTCTAAGGTGTGTCAACATTGACCAAGTTGAAATCTAGTTGTGATGGGCATGAGAAGAGAAGTATTATAAATCAAATAATTAACACAATACAACTTGGTGTCTAAACTAAAGAGGTAAGTGTCTTCTTATCAAGTAAGTAGTGATAAAGAGTATCTAGTATATGTGGCATGTCTAACAATGTGCCCAAGTACTTTATGACACTTTTGACTTGATGTTAATAGATAGTTTATCAAAGCACTAGCTAGAATAGCTAGGAGTAGTAAGGTAATCAGATTGAGATAACAAGTAGACAACTCTTCCAAGTGAGAATATAGTGAAGGTGTTGTGGAACAAATCCAATTCCAACACTTTCTAGACCTGCTTATATTTTCCTAAATACCAACAAGGATCAAGGGAAGACTTCCTAGACCAAGTGAAATCAAACCATAATTTAGGCTCAACAAGATGTTCCAAATTTTTACAACCTAAGTGATACTAGTACAGAAAACTAGTATTGTGTGATGAGAGAACCCTACTTTGATGATTCATTTTGATAAAAAGATAGTTCAATAATATTTGAATATTAATTTATAGTAGGTTTGAAGATAGTAGGGGTTTTGAAAGCATGCAATTGTGGAAAAACCCTTAGCAAGAGAAAAAGAAACATTGCCAAGACAAGCAATTTTTTTCTCTAGAAAACTAACCCTATGCAACTACCATAATGTGTATGTTCAAAACATTTACACTAGTATAAAACATTCAAAACACATGTAAGAAATATCTATCTAAAGGACATGGATCAATAGTCAATACCTTGGCCCACAATTTGATGCTCCCTTCTCTCACACAAAGTGGTTTCCCACAATAGATATTGGCTTTGTCATAGATGGGTTACCAACATCTAAAGGAAAACATATGGTGAGTCAAATCTTGGGGTGATCTAGGTAGTCCTCTAGGATCAATCCTTGCACCAAGATATTAAGCAAAAAAATAGAGAAACCTCTAATCTAAGGAGTCTAATAAGGGTTTCCATTCATAGTATCCCTCTTGCTCCTTATATGGGCCATTTTACCTTGTGGAAAGTAATGGAGCTTGCAGCCACAAGAGTACCTTAAGCATTCTTTCCTAGAATTTTCTTCATGGTCCTAATCCCATAAATACTCATACTAAGCATAGAAAAGCACTATGCCTGCCAAAGTTTTGTGCCATTGATAGCCTTGATTTTACAGTGAGTTGGAAGAGTTGGGTTTTCTTTTCCCCATTTGGGTCATTCCTCTTAATCTCTCAAGAGCATGCCCGCTAAAGTATTCTAGACTAAAAAAATGGATCCACTTTTGGAGCTCAATATTTTTGATTCACCACAAGGTTGAAGGGAATGCTCTCCTATTCCAATCTCTTCCCCCAAACACACGAAGAAAAATTCATGTACCCCTTACTCCACCTTGGCATATCAAATGGGTCAAGATTTTTGATTCACCTAAAAGGTGAAGAGCATACTCTCCTACCAAGTGACAAGCTTTAGTAAAGAAAGTAATTATGTGCCTATGAGAAAATGAGATCTACCTTAAAATAGGGAAGCACAATAGGCACATGATATCATGAAATGAAAACAAAAAATTATTATTTTTAGCTAGGGCAACCTTGTAAACAAGTGTTAGAAGCACTTTTTGACATGCATTCTTTTGATGAAAAATTTAGGAAACCCTACAACGAAACAAAGTTAGAGCATGAAAACTAGGTAAGACTTGTAAAATAAATTGGTTAGCTATCTTAAAACTCTAAGTTATCTTCCAACCAAGTGTATGCAAAGAAAGTGCAAGATAATCACAAAATGATCTCTTTTTTACTTTTTGATTTTTACCTAGTCAACAACATCTAATTTGTTTTCTATTATCTCGGCTCCAAAAATAGAAATGCAAAGAAGAGACCCCTACTAAAAACAAAAGAGCTTTCCAAAAATGGAAGAAATTTAGCAATATCTCTCAATTTGTACCCTAGGGACCCATTTGTCAAAACAGACCAAATTTTTCAATTCGAATTATTGAGACCTAAAAGGACCTCTAAATTTACAACACAAAGACCAAACCCATATATAATTTTTTAAAAAAATCAAATATGTAAATTTTTTTGGAAAATATATTTGTTGATTTATGACCAGAAATGACTTTTAATGAAAACTAAAAATCATAATTAATGAAAATCAACTCAAACCAGTTTGAAACTAGATTGATGCATCCCCAACCTAAAAAAATAATTTAAGATCCAAAATCAAATGAGTTTGGAAGATATGCTAAAATCTTTGAAAACCTAGGGTTGTAGCCTTCAAATAAATTGACACAAGGGTTATCCTTAAAACCAAAGTAAGAAACATACAAAACCACTTGATTAGCTCCAAGAAGCTTTTGTAAAAAATCATAAATGATAATGTAACCAAAATGCAAGCAAGAAAATGGAGCTAGAAAATTGATTCTATCCCCATGGTGGATGCCAAAAATGTAGACACACTTTTATAAACCATTATATTTGACAATACCCCTGATGAAGACTATCCGAAGAGGTGTCCTATAGCTTCCTATCTATTATGTGCAAGACTGAAGCAAGAAAATAACAAGATGATAATGGATCTCAAATGAACCCACTTAAAAAACCCTTGCAAGGTGCACCATAGAATGGAAGATTCAAATGAAATACAAGGTCTAAACTAAATGAGATGCAAACCCTAGCTATGGTGAAATTAAAATAAAATGCAATGAAGACACCAAATTAAGCTAGGAATGGAAATGCAAGTGTTAACATAGCCATGATAAACCAAGATGAAAAATGAGAGCAAGCTCCAAGAATGCAATGAAACTCCAAGGTACCAAGACTTCAAACTGGTAGCATAACGATAGCTCCAACTCCTTCACCTTATGTGAGAATGGGAGAGATCCTCCTTTTAAAGAAAAATGGATGGTTGAGATTAAGAGGTAAAAGAGGTATAATCAAGGGAAGAGAATTCATCTTGAGTGATCCATGTGCACAAGAATCTCACTTAATCAAGATCGATGGTTGACTTTAAGGGGAAAAACATGTGTGGAGGAAAATTAAAGTTATTTTAAAAATAAAAGATTTCTCCTACATAGAAAGTTGTGCATTCATGTGTAGACAAAAATGCCCTTTTCTTTTATTTTTAAAATAGGAATATGCTTTACGTGTGCACACTTAGGATAAGTGGGAAGTGGGAAATTTTATTTAATTAAAAGGGAGTATTTTTTTTAATTAAATAAGAGACATAGGATAAAGTGGTCAAACCATAGGTTATAATCAAATAGATAGATTTGATCAAGATAAATGATTTATGGTCTAGTATTGGAATAATTTTAAAAGAGAAAAAAGTGTCTTATCATTTACTAGACCATTTTTTGGGTGATTAAAATTCTCGCATTGAGTAGGAAATATAGAGGAAGTGTAATATTACATTACAAGTAGTGTCCCTTGTTATTAGTTAGAAGAAATTAATTCTAGAATAGATTAATATCATATACTAATACTATCTAGAATTTCCCAATATATTAAAAAACTTTTGTGAATAATGTGAGAAGATACAGAATGGGCTAAATAACATTAGTAAAACATAAAATATTCTCAAAAATCCTTTTAGTGAAGTATGTAAGAGACATAGATTTGCAAATTGTACAAGTGATATGTGAAGTTGGTAAATGTGTGTAAGTGATCAAAGGGATTAGTGTATTACACATTTAAAGATCTAGTATTGAGATATGAGAAGGTATTTGGTGGGGTATTGGTAGAATAGTAGGAAAGAGAAAGAGTTGATTTGTGAAGTTCAATTCCATTTCTATTATTCTACAAGGAATAATGTAGAGCTAGTTGGATAGTGAGTTTGGTGGTCTTGCCCCTAAAGCTATTTGGATAATGGGTCCATCTTCCTTTTACAACTCCTAATAGGGTTGGGCTATTCTAAGAAGGTTCAAAAGTATCCTAATAGGGACTAATATGTACTGAATGTATTTCATTGGCTCCTAACATAGTCTATCCTATTACAAGAAGTATTTATATCAGTACATCATTTTATGGGTACCATACCCACCAAAGTTTTCCCTCTAATGAAGGGTTTCCCTAGTTAACATATATGTCATTATTGTGTATGTGTATCTTCTTATAGTTTTTTATTATATTTTTCACATGCTTAAGTTTAATAAGGTTGATAAAAGTTATATTGATATTATAATTGATTCACCCCCAACCCCCCCCTCCCCCACCAGTTATGTTGGTGGAGTTTACTTTCTAATAATTGGTATTCGAGAATCATGTCCTCGAAATAAAATATTAACAACTTAAGGAGATCAATGTTGGGTCATTTTAGAAAAGAAAGTCCTATACTTCAGAGTTAATTTTCATATTTAGAAGATGGATTTTTTTAGTGAGATCAAAATTATGTACAAAATAGAACATTGAGTTTCTAGATCTAGAATATATTTTTTGCATACAAAAGAATAGACCTACTTTATTAAGAAGTGCAAGCACCAATGGAGATGATGCTAGTAGTAGTAGATCCATATTTGAAGATAGAAAGTTTAAAGAAGGAATTGCCCTACTTATGAAAAGAGAGTCAATATATATAAAGAAATTTCTTTATTGGACATGTAAAGAATTTGGTCATTTTTCATCTAAATGTCCTAAAAGAATAAGGAATTGAAAATGATTTCCCTTTTAATGATGATGAAAATTTTAAATCAAGTGTGGAAATATTCTTGAATGATAGTGATGATGAACTTGAATTGGATGAAAAGTTTGGAGTTAAAGAGAGAATGCTAGATTATAATTTTGATAAACAAGAAGTTAATCCTAATCCTATCATAGGAAATGTTGAAACTTTATTTGAGACTAACAATGATTTATAGAATGATGTTCAAGTTGTGGAATAGAGAGAAGAACCAAGATCTGAGCCTAGAGAAGAAGTAAGAGTTGAGTCAATAACAACTACACTTAATAGGAATTTGACAAAGAATCACTCTGCTAATTAGATTAGTAGAAGAAAAAAAAAATGAGCTATGAAAAGAAACAAAGTTCATGAATAATTTTGTTTGATTTCTCAAGTTGAACCAAAGAGTGTATATGAGGCATGCAAGGATGATCATTGGATTCAAGCAATGAAAGGAGAACTAGATCAAATTGTGAAAAATGAGACATACAAATAGGTTTCTAGACCTAAAGACAATAGTTTTATAGGAACTAAATGGGTTTTTAGAAACACAATGAACGAACAAGGTGAGGTTTTAATAAAGAAAGAAATATTGGTATATAAAGGATATTCACAGCAAGAAGGTATAGACTATGAAGAAAATTTTTCCCTATTGCCAAAATTAAAGCAGTAAGGATTTTCTTAGCTTATGAGTCATGTAAGAAGTTCAAAGTGTATCAAATGGATGTAAGGTCAATATTTATTAATGGAGAACTTGAAGAAGAAGTCTACATTGAGTAGCATGAAGTATTTCCTTTGATAATAAAAGGAGACATGATATGTAGGTTGAAGAAAGTATTGAATGGACCTAAGAAAACACCTAGAACCTAGTATGCGATGTTGGATAAGTATTTGGAAAAATTTAGATTCCTAAAGGTATTGCAAAAAGAAATTTATATTTGAAAGAAATTGAGAATGACTTGTTATTTATTGTGATATTTTTGGATGACACAATCTTTGTAGGTAATGATGAAGCAAGTAAAAAAAATTCTAATGAAATTAAGAAGGAATTTGAGATGAGTATGATTAGAGACATGAAATATTTCATGGTTCTACAATTTGTGAAAAATAGTGATGGTATTTTCTTATCACAAACTAGGTACTTGAAATATTTTTTGAAGAGATTTGGTTTGGAAAGTTGTAAGCTTTTTGGTACACCTATGATAATTGGTCATAGGTTATCTAGAAAAGATGTGATACCTACAGTTTAGTAGAAGAAGTGCATATCCATGATTAAAGGTTTTTAGTATATGACTCACACCATACTAGATTTAGCAAATGTAGTTGGTATAGTAGAAATATTTCTAGTAGACCCTAAGGAATCACACTATGCAATAGTAAAGAGAATATTCAAATATTTGAAGGGTACACCTGATTTTGGCTTGTGGTATGAAAGATAAAATGACTTTACTCTGTGTGCATATACTGATGTGAATTAGGTAGGTAGTATGGATGATAGAAAGAGTGCAAGTCGTGAAGAATTTTTACTTGGAGGAAGATTGGTTTTGTGGTTGATAAAGAAACATGGTTGTATTTCACAAAGTACAATTTGTGAACCCAAAATAGTGGGTTACACTTTTTTGCCTAAATTGACACTGAACTATAGATTTTTGAGAAAACATTCACTTTTGGATGTAAAGTGTCATTTAACATCTAGGAATTTGAAGATGAAGTAAAGTAGAGTCTTTTAGGATTTTTTTTTTAGAATCCAAATATATATATTTTTTATTTTTTCAACATGATTTGATTGAATTATTTTTCCTCCCATGAAAATTGGTATGTTATCAAAAACCTACTTTTTAAAAAGTGACATTGTTTTTGACATGCATAACTATTTTCTACAATAGATATCAATGTGATTCTTTTGAATTTAGTTTGTTAACATCCATACCAAAATCATGGAGGTGATTTGATGTCTTTATCCTTAGTATTTAATATTTTATTAGAGTTTAAAGTTGACCTAACACAAATTTGGAGATACATAGCTTTTAACACATGTAACTTATTATATATTTATGCAATTTCAAAATTTCTTTTTTGCAATTGAAAGAGGACCCAAATATGGAGACCATAGTTATTTTTCAATTTATTTTTTCTCTTAGTTACAATTTTTCCATGAGCATCCAATATAGAGGTTTATTTTTTATAATGAACCTCTATTCAATTCATGTGCAAAAATGTATACCTCAAAAATAAAAAATCTAGTAAATTAATACTCATTAGAAAACTTGTTCAAAGTACTTCTATCATGAAAAAAGACATGACTTTAGTGCTCCATCTGAACCTGGTAATTGATTTTGGAAGCCATGAAAACAACTAAAAATATTATAGAATTTGTTAAAGACATCTAGTTTTCTATTTTTGATAGAAACTAACTTTCTATCAAAAGTTTTTAGATAGTTTCACTAGAAACTATTCTTATTTAGTTTTTATATCAAGACTATTTAGGCTAATTTTTTGTCCTAAATAGTTTTGATCAAAACTATTTAAGGCCCATTTTTTTTGTTTACTTAGTTTTGATCAAAACTATGTTAAAAAGTAGCTTTGATAGAAACCTTTATAGGTTCTATTGAAACTATATGATTGCTTTCTATCAAAAGTTTGTAGGTAAAAAATCCATCTTTCACAAATTTGGATGAATTTATTCCTTGAAAAAATTGTAACCCACTATTTTGGGTTCATCCCATAGATAGAAGCAGAGTATGTTGTAGTAGCAAATAATTGCAATCAGGTCATGTGGATGAAACAAATGTTGAAGGATATTGGGATAGAGCTTTCATAACCTTTTATCATTTATTGTGATAATAAAAGTACAATGAGTATGTCTAAGAATCATGTGTTACATTCTAAGACTAAGCATATATCAATTATCATGTTCTAAGAGAGAAAATTGCAGAAAAAGGAATCAGATTGGAGTACATGAATATGAAAGAGAGGATTTCAGATATTTTTACAAAGGCTTTTCCTAAGGATACATTTGAGTATTTGCAAGTTATGCTTGGGTTTATTATGCCCCTACCTACTTTTGGGTAGATGTTTCAAAGAGTGTATTAGTCAAGTGGTACAAAGTACTATTGTTTATCTTTACTGAATGTTGACGCTTCCTATGTAGGGTCATATCTATGGTTGAGTAGATTCACTAAGAACTCTTTGTATCTAGTATTAAATAATTTCTTTGGACACATGAGATGGTTGAAGACTTCAAGTAGTTGATCTACACAATGATGCCTTTGTCATTGATGTTAATAGGGGGAATTCCATGAAAAAAAATTCTTATGAATGAGAGAGTGTGTGTTACGTGAGAGAGAATTTTTCATGAGATATTGATGTCAATGGGGAAGTATATCAACAAAGGAGAAGTATGAAAAATTGTTGTCATCCATGTAAGAATGAGAAAGAAAAAATGGAGAATTTTTCTTGTGAATTTCATATTTTATTGATAAAGAGGATTTGGAAAGATGACAATAGCAACAACAATAGAGTTTGGTTTGGTGTTCATGGACTTATATGTTTTTCATCAATGTTACCATCAATACAAAAGGGGCAGATTATTAGTATGAATTTTTATGGTATTCCTTTGGGGTAGTATCATAAGCATTGCTAGAATAGTTGGAGAGATTGTTTGCATGATTGACATACTTCATTCATGATTGTGTTTTTCATTGATGTCAAAATAGTATATTTTTTGTAAATACTTGCAGAGTAGCAGATTGAGAATGAAGTTGTGTGAACTATGTACTAATGATGAGATCAATTATGATTGAAGATATATTCTAAATTATGTCTTCAATGTCATGGACAAGTGCACATATAGAGAGTTGAAGACATGTACGAGTTTTCAAGAGTTATAGAAGATAGTGTACAAATAGAGTACCTAAGAAGTAATATTTGATGTTTAGATTGTATCTTTTAGCATGGATTGAATCATGATGAGAAAGGTTAGACAGTGATAGTAGAATGTTTGATGATGATGTCAATGAGTACATGAGGTTAGAGGTCACATGTATGAGAAGTTTTATTCACTATGAGCTGAAATTATTTTTTAATTGAGAAGAGATGTAATGAATTGTAATATCTTGATGAGGTCCTATTATTATTAATTTGGAAAGCCTCAAGGCTGACTCAATAAATTATTTTGAGAATATGGTATAAAGGAAGGTTATTTTCCTTGTGGTGAAGTATGCAAGAGATGTGGATTTGTAAATTTTGCAAGTGATATGTGAAGTCAGTATATGTGTGTAAGCAATCAAAGGGATCAATGTATTGTGAGTTTGAAGATCTAGTATTGAGATCTGAGAAGGTATTTGGTGTGGTATTGGGAAAGTAAGAGGATAGAGAAAGAGTTCAAGTTATGAAGTTCAATTTCATTTTTATTATTATTTAAGAAAAAATACAAAGACTAGTTAGATAGTGAGTTTGGTGGTCTTGCCCCTGAAGCTATTTCGACAGTGAGTCCTTTTCTTCTATAAATCCTAATAGGGTTGGCATAACTTCTAATAAGGTTGGAATCTCCTAATAAGAATTCAAAGTTTCCTATTAGGGATTGATATGTACTAGATACATTTCATTGGATCCTAACAGAACTCATCCTCTTACAAGGAATATCTATATTAGTGCATCATTTTGTGGGTACCATCCCTATGGGGTTTTCCCTCTAGTCAATGGTTTCCCTAGTTAACATATCTAGTGTTGTTGTGTATGAGTATCTTGTAATCATTGTTGATTATATTTTTCACATGCTTAAGGTCTAATAAGGTTGATAAAATTTATATTGATTTGATAACCAATTCACCACCTCCCCCTCTCAGTTATCTTGGTGGACTTTACTTTCTAATAGAAGATTATAGAAGAAGAGCAAAATATAATAAAAGGTCTCCCAAGGCAAAGAATCCCAATTTAAGGGATAGGGTTCCCACACTAAAGTTCATCTTGCAACTCAATTAAAGCTAAGGATGAACCCAAGGAACATCATTAGACCATGGAAATGTGCTAGAGTGAACTATTCTATCTTCCACAAGATTTTTCCTCTTGTAAGGGACTATAGATGAAATACAAGAAAAGACAATAAAAACCCAATCATAAAAGAGAAAAATAAGACCATGGAGAAACTAGAGAAGGAATTCCCCACCAAGTAAACAAAGAAGAATTAAGTGGTTGAAGAAAATCTACATGAGATTGAAAACTCATCAGTTAGTAGTGAGACCTCAAAAGTGACTAAGCCCAAAATTCTTAGAGGGGTTAGAGGATAAAAGGAAGGTGATCATAAATTTACTCCTTAGTCTAAACCAATAGACATGCAAGTGATGAGAAAATGTGTTGACACTAAAAAAAGCATAACCTATTGATGAAAGATCAAGATGCATAAAATTAACTATTAGATAATGATCTCAAGCATTAAAGAAATATCTCTCGTGGTAGGTAAAACTATTTTTACCAAGTGTTATGACCATAATATTAAAATTTCTTGACATAAATATGACGATCAAGAGTCATTTGATACTTTGTATTATTAAAATCACATGTTCTTTCATACTGTGAAACCCTAAGATCTCACAAGATAATTTTTAAAGGTATCACCTTTGAGAATAATCTCTCACTATTCTACTCAATGAATAACCTTGAAATAGGAAAGGAAAATGATTGAATAAATAAACAAGGTAAAGTTGATCAAATAACCAAAAAAGAATTCTTCCAGAATATGGAGTGATCATAACAAAAGGGAAAGGATGTGGAAGATGAAATTGCACCATCACCACTTCACGATGATATCTACTCACAAAAAATCTAAGCATGTATCTAGAGGTTGACATCCAAGATATCAAAGGCAAGGAAATGCAAGAATTGTACAAATATATTTTCTCAAAAGGATCCCTAAAGGAGGACCACAAAGATCTAGAGGATTCCATGCTAGGAAGAGTAATGGATGTACCCAATTTCTTCCACAAAGAATGGGTAATATTTATTTTATGCTTAATCCATGAGAAGTACATATGGTTGAAAAAAAACATACAGAATCAAAAAGGCCATAATTGAAAGGATAACTGGTTTCAATGGATCTATCATTGACCTATCAAATGTTATCTTGGCAAGGTAAGAAGCTTTATTGACTAGAAGAAACATGACACAAGATGGAAGAGGTTGCACAATGAATGAAATACCAAACCCCAAATTGAGGTTTGTGGCCATGGTATTAAGGTAAAAAATGTGCCATGCCAATAGGGAAAACTATGTCCCTAGAAATATAAAACATGGAGAGGTTCAAATAATCCAAACAAGTCAAAAATTGACCTATGTGGATGTCTGCATAGACATATAATGGAGAACTTGGGAAAGATAGTTAAGGATAATACAGATCAAACCGTATGGTTTTTAACTATACTTGTATGCATATTCTTCTATCTAAGGGGAGAATTTTTTGGATCCCCAAACATCAAGTGGAGTGAAGATCAACCAGTTATGGCACAAATACACGAGTTCTACATGAAAATAAAAGGAATGGGAAATGAAATACTATGGGAATAATTCAAATGATTCTAGAAGGAATATATTAGAGATAAAGGATACTCGCAAGTCTAAAAAAGATCTAAAAAGATCACATTTTCTTTTTGGAAAGCACAAAAAAGTACATTGTGTACACAACTCAACCAAGAACCCTATGATTGAAACTCTTTAGATATGAAGTGAAGGATGAAGAGGTATGGCCCTACATAGAACACTTAGTAGCATCAGATAATAGTGTTACCTTGCCAAGATTTGGCATTTGCATAGAGATAAGAAATGATATTTTCTTAGAGTAGAAGAAAGCTCTACAACCAACTCCATAGAGAGTAAAAAGTATTAGACGCAATTGATATTGTCACTGATAATACTATTATTGTATATAAAAGTGTCATATCAATTATTATATGGTCATTTATGTCAAGCCTTAGTTGGTTAAACATTATGCTAATTTATTAGAGTGTCATACCCTTTGATTGATGAAGAGGATTTGAAGAAAGTATGATGATGAAAGACTTGATAAGTATTGGTATTCAATGGGAACTTGAATGTGTTTGAACCCAACATTATAATGTTGGTTTGATTATTTTTTAATCATGTAAAGTTCTAACAAAGTTTATGTATCCATTGAGCTACACTAATTACACTAAGTGAACAAGGTAAAATAAGGAATATAGTATTTCCCATGTTGAAAAAGTAATAATTGAGAGCCTACCAAAGTAAAGATGAATTTCAGTGTTAACCAAGTAATCTTAGTGTCAATTGAGCATAGTGTTACCCAGGGGAAGTTGTAACATTCACCAAGTGGAGAGAAAATAGAAAGATGAGATGTGAGATTGATAAATGGTGAAAATTATTAATGTTTGGGAAGCATAAAGGATAAGGATAAAGTTTATAATGAAATCTATGACTGGAATAATTTAGAGATGATTGTATGGAGAAGATTTTCTAGTTTAGAATGAGTACAAACTTTGAGGTGAACTAGTATTGACCGAATGAATATATGCATTGAACTTGAACTAAAATTAAGATCTACAGATCTAATTAAGAAGAAAAATATGGAAGGATCTAGAAGGAAGAAGTTAACTATTTAAGGAGATGATTGAGACCATTTTTGGTTGCTAATCATTGTTGACTATTGGTGAAAAAATGAAAATTATTGAAGAAGAAATAAGACCAAGGTGAAGCAAGTAGAATAGTGGAAGAAAGATCAAGCTTAGGAAGAGAAAGGTGAAAGAGAAAGAGTGTGAATCAACCAAATAGATATCACAAGGAAGAAGATTGAGAAAAGTAGACATCTTAAAAAGTAAAGGTAGTGCTAAACCTAAATAGATCATTTGATTGTTACATTTTATCATTGTAGTAGAGAAAATTTCTTAACTAAGTAGACCTAGCCAATTTATGAAATTAAATATTGTAACATTTATTAGTGGTGTTTTTAAGTCCTTCAAAGTGGGCTACTCTTTAGAAATGTCAAGGAATGAATAAAGTCTAAATGATCTTTGGTTAAAATCTTGTAACTAAGTCACACAAATTTTTTTGCATGTAAACCTTTTAAAAGGTTGGGTCCTAGAAAAGCTTATTTCAGAAGAGTAAATTATTTGCATTATCAATCCTAGGTGGTTTTTCCCTTTATACGATTTCTATGTTAAAATTATGTGATTGCTCATGTTTTGAAAAGTTAGGTTTATGTTTTATGTTTCATACTACAACTTGTTAAAATCTAAATAATTACACAGATACTCAGTATAATCATTAATAGTGAGTTAATAATTTGAAGTAAAAAGATCATAAGTGTGAATTTAGATGTTGGATATGATTATTGAGTTATTGTTGTGAGAGTTTATGAAGTTTAATTTAGTGTTTAATTGTTTTTAAGGCTTGTGAAATTATTGGATATAACTGATTCACCCCCCTTTATTTATCTAACAAAAATGAGTTATGAATATAAGCCATATAGGATAAAATTATTCAAGGTGATAAGAATAGAGGAAATAGAAGAAGAATTAGGAATGAGCCCCCCTCAAATGACACAAGTTTTGAAAAGAAAAGAACCATCACTAGATCAACCTAGGGTGGAAGAAACAAAATCTTAAGATGATGCAGTTGGAGCACATATGATCATCAAGGCCATTGAGGAAGAGAAAGAAGAAGTATCAATAACATTGAAGAAAGATAAGAATAAAACAAAATTGGTTCCTATCAGTGAAATTTTAAATATAATTGTTACGAAGCATAATTACTATATCCATAAGAATACATTTTTAATGTTTTTAAAGGGAAAATAAGACAAAGGCTATAAATTCTATATTGACTAGAATGAGAATAATAGAAAGAAAATATGATGTTGGGTTTCCATTAACCCAAGAATTAAGGAAAATACTGAATGATGAATAGAGTATAGAAGAAGAGGATTGTGAGAAAATGCTAAAGATTCTCTAATAAAGTTTTCACTAAGGTTGAACAAGTCTCAAAATATGTTCAACGCAAAATGTTATAGAGGAAGGTTCAACGACACAAGGAATGTCATAGACATCTTAATTGATCAAACCAACTAGAAAGGGAAAGAGTAGCTCAACATGTGAAGGAAATAACTCAAAATTGATGCTTATTTAAAGAAAAAATAGGCTCTAGAAGGTACAAAGGAACCATCCAATTTGAAGGTCAATGAGGTAGTTGAGCCCAAGTAAGAAGAGGCAAAAACTAGCAGAAGAATTGAGCTAGAAAGAGAAGAAAAATAAAGGAGAAATGAAACTCTTAGTCCTCAGAGGGAGGAAGATGTTCCACAAGAAGAGAAATAAGAAAATATTAGTGTAACTCAAAAGCATTAAAATGCATCTTATTCTAATGAATCAAAAAGGCCTACAAAAAAACTAAAATATGATGATGAATCGATAGTAGACCCATTGGTTACATAGGTTGGTGAGAAAACCATAAAGGAAAAAATCTAGTCACTAGGAGATATGACTACACAACAAGGTATGTGAAAGATCATGGTCAACCAAACTATTGCCTTAAGTGGGAGTGAAAAACTAGCAAATAAGAGTTATGTCAACTTGGCACATAATTTTAAAGTAGTTATGGGCTTTATATCAAAAAGTTGTAAGAAAAGAATCTCTAGGAAATTGACCCATATGCTTGATCACCATATGTTCCTAGGGGTCCTAGGACCACTATGGACACACGTTGCAATGCAATGGGTTGAATGGGGTAATATGTTAGCCTAAAACTCCATTCAAACCATATGATCAATTACCATATGTCCCAAGGTGTCATAGGACCCCTAGGGAGACATGTCGCTATGAAATAGGTTGAATGGGGTCGTAGGTTAGCCTACAACCCCATTTGTTTCATATGATCAATTACTATATGTCTCCAAGAGTCTTAGGAACTATAGGGACACATGTCATAATACAATGGGTCAAATGGGGTTGTAGGTTATCCTACAACCCCATTCTACCATTATGATTGATAACTATATGTCCCTAGGGATTCTGGGACCCCTAGGGACACATGCCATGAAACAATGGGTCAAATGGGGTTGTAGGTTATCCTACAACCACATTAGACCCATAGGATCACTTATCATGCATCCCTAGGGGTCCTAAGACCCCCTAGGGACACATGTCACAATGTAATGGGTCAAAAGGATCAGTTAGCCTACGACCACAGTAGACGCATATGCTTAATTACAATATGTCCCTAGGGGTCCTAGGACCCCTAGGGATACATATTGTGATGTAATGGGTTGAATGAGGTTGTAGGTTAGCCTATGACATCATTTGATCCATATGATTGGTTACCAAATGTCTCTAGGGGTTGTACAACTGCTAGAGACACATGTTACAATGGAATGGGTTGAATGTGGTTGTAGGTTAACCTACAACCCCATTTGACACATCTGATTAATTATTGTATGTCACTAGGACCCCTAAGGACACATGTCACAATGCAATGGATTGAATGGGTAATCAATTAACATATGTCCCTAAGGGTCCTAGGACCCCTATGGACACTTGTCAAGATTCAATGGGTTGAATGTGATCATAGGTATGCCTATGACCCTATTTTTCCCATGTAATTGATTAGCATATGTCCCTAGGAGTCCTAGGACCCCTAGGGACACATGTCATGATGCAATGGGTCAAATGGGGTCATGGGTTAGCCTATGACCCCATTAGACCCATATAATTGATTACCATATGTCCATAGGAGTCCTACGACCCCTAGAGACACATGTCATGATGCAATCGGTTGAATGGGGTTGTAAGACTCCATTTGACCCATATGATCAATTATAGTATGTCCCTAAGGGTCCTATGACCCCTAGGGACACATGTCACAATAAAATAGGTTGAATGGGATTGAAGGTTATCTTATGACCCCATTCGACCCATATGATTAATTACTGTATGTACATGTCATGATGTAGTGGGTTAAATGGGGTCATAGGTTAGACTACAACCTCATTATAACCATACAATTGATTATCATTTGTACCTAGGGTTCTAAGGCCCCTAAGAACAATGTCACAATGTAATGGGTCGAATGGTGTCATAGTTTAGCCTACAACCCCATTCAAGCTATACAATTGATTATTGTATGTCCCTAGTGGTCCTAGAAACCCTAGGGACACATTTCATGTTGCAATGGGTTGAATAGGGTCATAGGTTATCCTAAAACTCCATTTGACCCATATGATCAATTGCTTTATGTCCCTAGGGGTCGTAGGACCCCTAGGGATGCTTGTCACGATGCAATGGGTCAAATGGTGTCATAGGTTATCCTACAACCCTATTCAACCCATATGATTGATTACCTTATGTCCCTAGGGGTCCTAGGGACATATGTTGTGATGAAATGGGTCAAAGGGGGTCCTAGGTTGGCCTACAACCCCATTCAACCCATATGATCAATCCAAGACCCCTAGGGATACATGTCTTGATGCAATGGGTTGAATGGAGTTGTAGGTTAGCCTATGACCCCATTTGACCAATATGATTGATTATTGTATGTCTCTATAGTTCCTAGAATGATGTAGTTCATGGTAGGAGAATCCTTAAAGGAAATTTCCTAGCCCCCAAAAAGTAACCACATAGTTGAAACAGAATAACAATGCAAGATCTGATACCAAATTACAATAGTTTATTCATATAATAAATGTTACATGCAATGTGTCGAGCTATAAGGCCTTCCTAGTTACGACCAAATACAAAGAAATTAAAAAAATAGTTTTACAAGACCCCTCAAGATCCAACCCAAAAAATAGCTAGTCCAGATCCACACTCTAGTAGAAACCTCCAAGGAAGATCCAACTCATACTTGCAAGCTCACCAAGCAACCTTCTTGTTTCCCAAGCCGTAGCCACTAGCTCTTTTATAAATTCGCTCCTCTACCACTTCCTCTTCTCCAAGATGGATGAATAATAATTAAAAGACTTCATCACAACCCATAATTATACCAATCTAAGCCACAAGTTTTCCTAGAGTACCAAAAACTAACATTAAACACTTCAAGAGGCACAAGTCGGCCTCCAACAGAAATTAAATATCCAAAAATTGATACCCAAGAAAAAACATGATAGCTCCTAGATCCAACTGAAATAGAACTTGTGCTTCAAAAAAAGGTTAGTACTTTAAGTGCTCTACAACCCCTTAAGCTCTCTAAGTCTGATTCAATCTTCAGATTCATCTCATAAGTCATGCACAGAAACCCATTGCACAAATTTCCAAAAACTAATACTCTAGGAGAGTTCCCATATCTCCCAACTGTTATTGAATTAGGACTTGTGACCTTAACCAAAGATATTAAACTAGTTCCTCTTTAATCCCTAAACTTAAAATCCTCTAATTCAATGTAAAAAATTCATTACATGACCTGCAATTGGCACCCAAAAACTAGAAAATACATCTCTAGCAGCAAGGCAAAAATGACTCTAACTCTAACATGACAACTCCAATCTCTATGCACACATAGGAAAAGGTTCCCCAATGTGTCCCCAAAACATCCCTAACCATGAAAAGCATAATTCCACAAAATCCAAGCTTTATGCTCTTGCATTAGAGTCCCCCGGTAAATAGAAAAGTATGTCCCATACTTTGATGCCTAAAGAAATATCTGTAACCAACTTCATCTTTACCAAAGGCTTGCACTTCACCAAAGCCAATAGAAAAAATATATAAATCAACCATCTATGCTTCATCCACTAAATATCAAAATAAAATACATATCAACAACCCAATCAACATGCTCACACCTAAGAACAAACTAAAAATAATGCTTCATCAACAAAAGCTCATTCACATCAGCAACTAGTGAATCCACACCAACAACATTGAACTCCATATCAGAAAAAATATATGTATATCTCCATCAAAATATTCCAAACTCACAATAATAGTGGTCTCATTGGCCACAATATTCTCTACAGCATAAAAGTCACCACTAATAGCAACCAGATTATCCACAATCGAGTGCTCTACAATCTCCATGTCAGACTTAGCCAACTGATCATGAAAACCAATCTCCATCCTAGCACCAAAAAGATTAGTAATATCCTTAGCAATAGTCTCAAATTGATTTATAGGTTCTATATCAAAATCCATAAACTAATTAGCAAAACCAACCTCTTTCACCTTGACTTTTTTATGCCATCTTCTTTCACAAAAAAATCTCTTAATTGTCCAAACAACTCTATTCCAGATCAATAGACTCTAGCTCCACAAACATCTATGGATGCCTTCCTCATCCTATCCTTATCTTGATCATCTGAACTAGCTTCAAATTGAGCAACCACCTCCTTAGTTCAATTATCCAAACTAGCTTCAAATTGAGTAGACATCTTAGAAAAAATTCTCTCCACCACATCATAGAGATTTACATTCATCTTAGGTTCCAATCCTCTTAGAGCTATCTTCCAAGATCCTTGTAAACCCTCTACAAAAAATCACTAATAGATCAATATTCCTTAACAAGACCAACCTTCCATCTTCAAAATCATAGATCCATCTACATGTCCTCCCAAGGTCCTAGTGCAAACTACCTCAACTTCACTGATCTATCTACACACTTAGGAACAACCTTCGCTTTGATACCACTTGATGCAGTGCAAGGCAAGAGAATATCAAAAGGAGATGTCCTAGTCCCCATCAAATAGCCACATAGTGGAAATAGAATAACAATGCAAGATATGATACCAAATTACAATAATTTATTCATAAAATAATTGTTACATGAAACGTGTCAAGCTGTAAGGCCTTCCCTATTAGGGCCAAATACAAAGTAATTAAAATAATAGTATTGCAAGATCCCTCAAGATCCAACCCAAACACTAGCTAGTCCAAATGCATACTCTGGTAGAAACCTCCAAAGAAGATCCAATTGGTACTCACAAGCTCACTAAGCAATCTTTTTATTTCCCAAGCCATAGCAAGTAACTCTTCTAAAAAATTTCTCCTCTACCACTTCCTCTTCTCCAAAATGGATGAATAATAATTAAAAGACTTCACCACAATCCCTACTTATACCAATCTAAGCCACAAGTTAGCCTCCAATAGAAATTAAATGTCCAAAAATTGATACCCAAGAAAAATCACAATATCTCCTAGCTCTGATTGAATTAGAACTTGTGCTTCAAAAAAAAAGGTAGTACTTTAGGTTCTCTACAACCTCTTATGTTCACTATGGCTAATTCATTAAGGATGTCTCCAGACTCATCATGGAAGTCACACATAGAAACCTATCGTGCAAATTGCTAGAAATTGATACTCCAAGAGAATTTTCATATCTCCCAACTTTTAATGGATTAGGACCTATGACCTTAACCAGAGATAGTACTCTATGACAACTTTAATCCCTAAACTTTGAATGCTCTAACTCATTGTACAAAATTAGTTACATGACCTACAATAAGCGCCTAGAAACTAGAAAATACAGCTCCAACAATAAGGTAAAAATGGCTCTAACTTCAACATAACAACTCCAATCTCTATGCGCACATAGGAAAAGGTTATCGAATGTATCTACAACACATTTCTAACCATGAAAAGGATAACTCCAGCAAATCCAAGCTCGATACTCATTCATCATAGGACCCCTAGGGACACATGTCATAATGCAATGGGTCAAATGGGCTCATAGGACCCATATGATCAATTATTGTATGTCTCTAGAGGTCTTAGGACCCCTAGGGACACATGCCACAATGCAATGGGTCAAACAACATTATAAGTTAGCCTACAACCTCATTTGAGCCATATGATTGATTACCATATGTCTCTAGGGGTTATACAACCCCTAGGGACACATGTCACAATGCAATGGGTCAAATGGGGTCATAATATAGCCTACAACCTCATTCGACTCGTATTGTCAAATATCATATGTCCCTACTAGTCCTAGGACCCCTAGGGACATGTCACAATACAATGGGTCAAATGGGGTCGTAGGTTAGCCTACAAACTCATTCAACCCATATGATCAATTATTGTATTTCCCTAAGAGTCTTAGGACCTACAAGGATGCTTTTCACAATTTAATGTGTTGAATGGGGTTGTAGGTTGGCCTACCAGCCCATTTGACCCATATGATTGATTATCATATGTCCCTAGGGATCCTAGGGGTCCTAGGGACACATGTCATAATGAAATAAGTTGAAAGGGGTTGTAGGTTAGCCTACAACCCCATTCGACGCATATGCTCAATTTTCATATGTCCCTAGGGGTCCTAGCGATACATGTTGTGATGCAATTAGTTGAATGGGGTTGTAGGTTAGCAACCTATAACCCAATTCAACCCATATGATTGATTACCCTATGTCCCTATGGGTCCTAGGAACCCTAGGGACATATGTCATGATGCAAAGGATCAAATGAGATTGTAGGTTATCCTACAACCCCATTCAACCTATATGATCGATTATTGTATGTCCTTAGGGATCATAGAACCCCTAGGGATACATGTCATGATTCAATGGGTTAAATATGGTCATAGGTTAGCCTACAACCCCATTCAACCCATATGGTTAATTACCATATGTCCCTAGGACTAGGACCCCTAGGGACACATGTTGTGATGCAATGCATTGAATGGGCTTACCTACGATCCCATTTGACCCATTTGATTGACTACATTACTATATAATAATAATACATTGCTATATTATATAATAATTATTATTTTTATAATATATTACTATATTATATAATAATGATTTATTTTATTAACTAATACATGATAATATATACTAATATATACTAATATATAATACTAATTGATTTCTTACACTTTCCTAATACTTTTACCTCCAAATTTTGGGGGATGTTTCAGGTACCCAATATCATATTGGGTATTCAATCCTAAATTAGTTACCTAATATGGGATTGTGTACCCAAATCTTTGTACCTGCATATTTTTTTAAAAATATTCTCTATCACTATAGACCTGACAATCATTTTTTTTTTGGCATTTTCATGGATTTGGAGAAAAAAAATTATTTGGGGCCCATTGTTTGAAAAGGTTTCTACAAGATTTTTTTAGGTGTCTGGTATTGTTTTCCCATTGGCACTATTATATCAGTTATCGAATTTGTAGAGAGCTACACATTTTAGCCCCAAAATGAGACATAATATTAGTATTACAACTCCATTTAGATTGTTATTTTTGTCCACATAACATGTAGACATGTCTCTAATAGTGTAGAAGATAATTAGAACATTATTAAAGAGTACCATTTTTACATGAGTGATGATAGATCTCACTCTCATGAGTTTGTGCAACATTATTTCAATAATTATTTTGATTTCTTATAGGAACATGCCATTGTTATGGATAGACATACCATTTGATCAAATAATCGTACATGTCAATTCAAGAATACTTGCATGTTTTATTGGTTGTGTATGATGCACATAGAGAGGGGGGTGCCTCATATTTGGAGTTTTTCTTAGTCAGGCCATGTGAAAAGGGAACATGATGGATAATGGGCATGTATGAAGAGAGCTCTAGTTAACGAGCAATTGAAGATTTCAGGAGCAAAGCTTCTTGATGCTTGTAACATTGTTGATTGGTATAGTTTAGCATTATCATAGGGGGGAATCTCTATTCAGTAGTACACAAGTTCTTTTGGTTGGTTGAGGAAGGGTCTATAGGTGATAGATCAGATTGTGCTACTATTAGAGATTCATAAAAAATGCATTCATTTTGGAGCTCTGATTCTAGTAGATGGACCATTTAGACATGACAACTAGCTTGCTTTTGTCCTAGTTGTTTTTAGTGTGATTGGGATCACTATGAGACTTGGGTGAGTGGGTGGACACATGGGCTCAACATTATCTTACTCCATTATCTATCATACCCTCTATCAGAAATGATGTCATGGAAAGTTTAATTGAGCATAACCATTTATTAGATCTTCTTCAGCTAGGACATGTCTTTGCATTGGTTGTACCATAGGGGAATTATGAGAAATCAAATTATTGGTTAGTACAATGTGTAACAGGTAAACAAAATCCTGCACAACTGATTAAAGATGATTACAGATTCACATATCCTACTGGTTTAGTTGTTATTGCAAGAACATGGCTATAGACATACATTCTTAGAAGGAATGGAATTCCCACATATGAATACTATCAGAAGCACAAAAAATTTATCATATATTCACATCTTATTATAGCAAAAAATGTGAAGTTGTTGAAGCATCAAGGTAGACCAATATTAAAAGAACTTTTTACTATTACTAATACTAATCATGAATCCATATTGGAGAACCTAAAACAAAGAGAGGACCCTATAGGAATACTCAACTAAGTATATTTACTTCTTATGTTCTTTTATTCATAATGACTTGATGAACTGATGATTATATTGTTTAATACAATCATTTATTGATATGTTTATGGTACTGGAATGCAGCTACATCATGAAGACTAGTTGTGCATGAAGAAAAAACTAAATAAGGAGCATAATGAAGAAAAATCTATTCTATTTTTTATACTACAAATTTTGACACAATGATTTTTGATAGTTTTGTATTGATGTAATAATGATGAAACACTTGAGATTTTGTAAATGTAAACTTGTTGATTTAATCTAAGAAACAAGGATGTTTTTATTTAATGTAATTAATATAGAGGGACCTAAAAATGATTATTTTACTTAATACTAAAACCAACTTGCACTATGATGCAGGAGCATCCTAGGCTTTCTTGTGATCCTGCATATCGAAGTTATTTGGTTTTGGAGTTTTGGACTTAGTGATGAAAGGAGTGGTGCATTGTTAAAATTAGTGTTAGTCGAGGTACTCAGTCATTAAAGGGGCTCAGTCACTAAAGAGCTTTGTAGATACTATTGCTCAGCACTCATTTTTGTGCTTGACATGTATGGTATGTGTTGGCTACTTGACATGTGTTGGCTACTTGGCATGTGTTGGTTACTCAGAAATGCTTGGGAGTTTTTTGACACTCAGCAGTGTATTAGTGCTTAGTAGAGTTCTTGGTGCATTTTTCATATGATCATGATGTGGATCGATCTAAGAGTTGGTTTGGACCTATGAGTGGTCTTGGTTATCTCTTCTATGTGCATTTGATATGTGTTGTAAAATCAGGGCTTGTCCTAATTATTTTTATGTGGTTATCATGTGTTAACTTTGGGTTAACATGAGGGTTAACATTTTCTATTTAAGTTTTTTGTGAGCCAACTTGTGGCTTAAATATGCATTTAATGCAAGGGGTTTTATTTAATTTGTAATTTCTAGGCCGACTTATGGCTTAGTTGGGTATAAGGAGTCTTGTGGAGACTTTAGATATAATCATCCAGCTTGGAGAAGGAGATGAAGTGGAGGAGAGAACTTTGAAGAGCTAGTAGTTGTGGCTTGGAAAACAAGGATGTTTTTTGGTGGGCTTGTGAGCACAAGTTGAGATCCTACTTGGAGGTATCTACCAGACTGTAGATCTAGACTAGTTGGGATTAGTGTTGTGAGTTGGATCTTGCATAACTATTATTGTCTTTGTTATTGTATTTGGCCCTAACTTGAAAGGCCTTACAGCTAGGAATATTGCATGTAAATAGTTATTTTATAAATAAAGAATTGTGTTTTGGTATTAGATCTTGCATTGTTGTTATCTTGTGTTGTGTTTTGACTGTGTGGTTATTGATGGGGGCTAGAACATCTCCTTTGGGGATTCTCCTACCTGGTACTACATCAGGTGGTACTAGAGTGAAGTTTTTTCTTGAGTGTGTAGATAGATTATCAAAGTTGAGGTAGTTTCCACTAGGATCATGGGTTGGAGAAGGTTGATTTGGTGGAGTCAATTGATCTTCTAGATTTGTGGATCTATTGCTTATGGTTTGCAAAAATCTTGGAAGATGCTTCAAGAAGATTTTACCCTAGGGTGATTGATGGTCTTAGTGATTCTATGGAAGAATAGATCTCAGAGAAGATGAGAGCATAGTTTAGATCTAAGATTACATTAATGAAGAGTGACATGATTGCTAAAATCATGAGTGATTTAGGAGTCATTCCTAGGCATGTGGGTACTGAAGGTAGTTATGAGGAAGTTTTCAAAGACTTTGAAGTTGCTAGATCAAGTGGTGAGAATAGAGTTGATCACGTAGAGAGACCTACTAGAATTAGGGATGGTCACTTTGCTCAACCTGGATCTTAGTTTAAGTTGAAGCATAAGATGGAGGTTTCTAATTTCTTAGGTACTTTGAATTCTAAAGAACTTATTGATTGGATTGGTTAATTCGAAGACAACTTTGAGATTGAGGATTTTGAGGATCCACTCAAAGTGAGGTTGGCACAAACTAAGTTGAATGGACATGTTGCTCTTTGGTGGAAAGAACTACAAAGAGATAGAGAGGAGGAAGTTGAAATGAAGATCTCTAGATGAAGATTGATGGTGAATAAATGGAAGGCTAAGTTCATTCTTGATGATTATGAACTTGAGTTGTTTAAGAGGTTGTAGAATAAAAAATAGAAGAATATGACTGTGAAGGATTATACCGAGGAGTTCTACAAGTTGAGTATTCAGTCTAGGCACAAAGAATTGTCAAAGGAGAAGGTATCTTGGTACATTAATCATTTAAGATTCAACATTTAGGATGAGGTTGGTATGCTAAATATCTCTTTGGTGGAGGATGCTTATCAATATTATTTAAGAGAAGAATAGAAGCTGAAGAGGAAATATCAAGGTAATCCTTAAGGAAAGGAGAAACAAGATAGCTTGGCACAGGCTAAATTGAGTGTAGAAGGTGAACCAAAAAATGTTGATCAGAAAAGGAGGATAAGTGGAGGTTTGTTCAAAGATAATTGTTTCAAATGCAAAAAAGAAGGGCATACATCTTTTGAATGTCTAATTGGTAGGAAAATAGCTATTGTGAATGAGGTTGAAGTCTAGGACATTTAGCCTGAGTAAGGAGAGAATTTGTTGGCTTGGCAAGTACTGGTGGGTCAAAGAACATTGGATTCTTGTTAGAGGACTAGTTTGTTTAGGGCTTGTTGTAACTCTGGTGGTAAACTCTACAAGGTAATTGTGGATGGTGGGAGTACTAATTGTATACAAGGATTAGTAATGTAAAGAACACTAAATATCAAGTCAAAAAGTATTCACAAAACTAAATAAATGTAACTTCAAGATAGACTAAGATGAGCTCTCAATTGAGAATATGAGCCATTAATGGGCTCTCTCAATGAGAAGCTCTCTTGTTGAGTAGCTTTGTCTAATTAGATAGGATGTATGCTCAATTCTCCAAAGCTTCAATGGTGTTCTTGATGGATTTTGGCTTAGGTGAATGGATTTGATGTAAAATGGCTTCTCAAAAATGGCATTATGGCTTTACTTAATGATCAAAATGGCATTACTTTAGTACTATGGGTAATTTCATTAAAATGGCTTAGGAGAGGATTCCTTAAATAGGCAAAGGGCTTGAGGGATCAAGGGCTAGGATGCAAGGATGGGAGAAAGTTTATGGAAGGTTTAGATTGAATGAGAGAAGAGCACAGGGATTGTGCTTCCTTACAGCCAATCAAGGAGTGACACATGTCACAGGGTCATTGGTTAGAGAAAGAGGGGTTGAGGGGTCAACAAAGGAGGCTCAAAGCTCATAAAAACCTATTGTCACTTAGGTTTGCACCCTTGTCCAAGGCCTATGCACAAGGACAACCTAGTGAAACATGGAAACAACCTCCAAGCTGTGGGACTTGAACTGTGAGGTTGAGTCTCCAGAGAAGGCCGTCTTCCTCTTACTATCAGGCTGCACCTAACTACTCTTGGAGAGGAAAAGGGAGAAGGAGAGCATGAAAGAAAATCTACCTAGTCTAATCTAAAGAGGTGATGCACCAAAATAGAGTGTTCAGACCAATCCCTTCCCATATATGCGCTACTGAACCAGAATGAAACTAAGGATATACACATCTAGAATTGCTTTGATCTAATAACCACATGCAGATCAAAAAACCAAGATGAATGACACAGGGAAAGGGGTTCACTTATATATCATTCACAGGCCAGCAGAGATACAGTCATGCAAATTATAGATTTTCACAAAACAATGGCGAAGGCAAAGAGATCTTGCACTTTCATACCAATGGCTAAAGGAGATAAGTGGAGAATCATAAATTTCAAAGGCATAGGGGAATTTACATTGGAATTGTAGAGCAACAATAGAGAAAAGTCAAAGAAAGGTAGACCTAGACAAAAATTACAAAATTTGCCTTTATAGCTCCGACATAACTGGGATTTTTTCCTCTGTAATTACTACTCAACAACTGTCATTAAGCCTCACCCACTTAAAATTTGATGAAGGGATGGGTCTTTGGTACAACACAATCTGATATCTCACTAAAAGAGCCTTGATAAGATAGAACGATGTCGATGAATAACTTTTGATCAGGTAGATGGATTTGCCATGATGATAGAATGTCCCTTCTGCATTTATCACTCATTCTGGAGTAGCTGAGCATTGATCACAAGATCAAATTTTGTGGCAAACTTGACCTCTTCTATTTCTAGTCCATGAATTAGCAGGTCAAAGAGTCAACAAGGTCCCACAAGCCAACTGGGCCATGCGGGCCAATCACCTCCTTTTGTTTTGCCACATGGGAATTCTTTCTGTGGTTGACCACCTTCCTTTTATTGACTGGGCGCTATGTCATTATGGATGAAATACTCAAAATTCATGATAGCACCATAGCACCCAGTGGTGAACTTCTATTCAACTAACTATGCCACCCTTTAAACTGTTAACGTTAATTGTGATGTCTCCAAACCTAACCGCAACATTAACTGTCAGCTCCTTAACTGTTATATTTACTGCGCTTCCTCCCTCGGCCCACAAGGACATGTGTCCCTTAGGCACTATGTCACTATGGGAAAATAGTGTGCAACTTCCCATAGCGAGATAGCACCCATCGTAGATTTCCATTGATTTAACGATTGCGAAGACTTGCCGTACTCTGCACATTCATCCATTGAAATTTCTTGGGCCCACGATCTACTTGTCACACCTGGCCTGATGTAGCACCACCCTATCACGTCTTAATATTGCTTGACTCCACTAAACTGCCATGTGTCGCTAAGGCACTATGTTGCTATAAAAAAATCACGTGCATTTTCTCATAGCGAGATTGCGCCCGTCGTTGATTTGCATTGATCCAAGGGTGAAGAAAACTATGCAAAACATCTGAAAGATGGCGGGTCCAAAACTATTGACATCAAGATCCACCCAGCTAGTGATGAGTAAGGACTTCATTTCAATGCGACCACCTATAGTCCCACCATGTCTTTGGCCAACCGTGCACTATGTTGCTAATGGCGAGAAGCGCCAATTTTTAGTTAGCACCATAGTGCCCTCTAGTGATGCATTCCTTTTTTGATCTGCCCCTTAACCTCTGCCTTGCAAACTGGACCCACCGTACCACATGTTGATAGGGCACTATGCCACTATCACGATAGGTTTTGGAAATCTCCATAGCAACATAGCGCCTAACCATTAATTCTCTTTGATCCAATGATGGAAAGGTCATGAGCGGTCAAAAAACAACCTTAGGAAATAAGGGAATACTCTAAGGTTTGAACATTTAAGTTTTTCAATATTCCCATGGCAATTAAAAAAACAATAAAACAGGGAGGGTAACTGTTGGGGAGGGTAACTCACAAGGGACACAAGCTTGCTATGTGTATGACCAGTGGCCTTATGTATCCATTGGGCTATGGATTCAAAAAATGGGTCATGTGCATACGATGAAACCCTAACCCTACCTATGAGAGGTCAAAACATGGAAACCCTAAAAAAATTTGCAACTGCAATTGGAACCAGAAAGAAAACTTCCTCTGCAACTTGAAACACCTCAAAATCTACTAACTCACAAGAAGACAACTATGCCCGTGCACTTCTTGAAAAGAAGGAAAAAATAGAACAAAACTAAACTACTTATATACAGGAACTTGACCTTCATCAAAAGCAAGCTTTAAGATAAATCCCATTGACTGGAATGGGAAAAACTTCACCATTTGGCCTGCTCAATTGAAACATATTAGCTTGCTTGCAATTGGAAATCAGAGAGGGGCCACTCCATAATGCATCAAATTTCGAGTATCTTACTGGTTTTGCCCTATCTGCATCCCACTTTAGAACTAAATCTCCTTCTTTGAAGATTCTAACCCTAGCCTTCTTATCAAAATTCTTCTTCATCTGCTGTTAATGTATCTCTAGGGTCTACATAGCTTTATTTATTTTTTCTTCTAGCTCCATCAGCTCTACCATTCTTACTGTCATAGCATCATTTTCAATTAGTTCCAACTGATGAGCTAACTCTAGGGCTGGGAAATCCAATGAAATTGGAAGCCTTGCCTCTCTACCATATACTAGTACATATGGAGAGTTCCCTAATGATATTTTAGGTGTTATCCTGTCCACCCATAGTGCAGTCTTCAACTTCTTATGCCAACATCTTTGGTTATCTTCTATTGTCCTTTTCATCATCCTGATTAGGTTCTTGTTGGATGACTCAGCTAGGCCATTACCCTGGGGGTAATAATTTGAGGATGTGCTCAAATAGATATTGTGATCCACTGCCCATGCACAAATCTGAGCTCCAACAAAAGACTTTGCATTATCTAAAATAATGGTTGAAGGGGCACCAAACCTAGTCACAATTCCACCAAGGAACTCAACAACTGAAGATTCAGTGGCATCCTTCAATGCAACTACCTCTGTCTATCTAGTGAAGTAATCTGTAGTAGCTAAAATCCACTTGTGACCAAAACTGGAAGAAGGATTGATAGGGCTTATGAAATTGAATCCTCATTGAGCAAAAGGTTGATTTACCTAGATAGGATGGAGGGGAAGAGCTGCAAGCTTCTATTTACCAGAGAAGAAGGCACATTTTTCACACTTCCTCACATGTCTATGGAAATCATGGAACAGAGATGGCCAATAATAACCAGCCCTCATCATCTTCATTGTAGTTGTCCTTGCTGAGAAGTGACCACCATCAGGGCCATCATGAAGCTCTTTGACTATTCTTTCAGCTTGGTTTGTGTCAATGCATCTTAGCAGGGCTCCATTAAAATCTCTCGTAAATAGGATACCGTCAATCATGGCATAAGGGATTGACTATAATCTATATTGTCTCCTTTTAGTTATGTCCAATCCCTGAGGGTATCCATCCCCTAATAAGAAACACCTCATGTCATCTATCCAGCTCCTTGGATCATCCTTTCTTACCTCTTGCTATTCTATTAACACCATAGTAGCCTCTTCATTAGATTTGTGGCATTATAACATCTATTTGCACAACCCCTTTCCCCTTACCAACTTGGTAATCTGGATGTCAATGTCATATTCCATCACTTTAGTAATCCAGCCAGCTCTCTTTTCACCAATATCCTTGTTTAGCAAGAAATTCTTTACACTGGCATGGGTTACTAACAAATGGATTTTATTATGGGATAGGAGGTGTCTGAACTTTTTAAAGGCTTTGATGACTGCAAGGGCTTGCTTCTCTACAAAGCTATATTTATCTTCATATTCTTTAAGCCCTTCACTGAAGAAATTTATGGGTTGCTCTTCATCCTTATCGTTTGTTTGAGTCAAAACAGCAAAGATGCTCAACTTACCACCTAGGGTATAGAGGATGAAATCCTTTTCAAAATTTGGGTTCATGAGAGTAGGGGCTGAGGATATGGCTACCTTGATCTCTTCAAAACTTTCCTTCCCTTCCTTGGTCCATGCAAAGACCATACCCTTCTTGAGCATAGCTGTAAGAGGTTTCAACATGGTAGCAAGATTGGGAATAAATCTTCTTACAAAATTTATCCTACCAAAGAAACTTTGTAGCCCTTTCTTGTGTTTAGGAAGAGGGAGGGAAAGTATTTCTTTTGTCCTTTCCAGATCAATGGTCAGACCATCCTCAGATACAATGTGTCCCAATAGTTTCCCTTGATTGGTGGCAAAGACACACTTGCTTGGGTTAAGGGACACCCCAAACTCTCTACATCTTAGGAATACCTGTCTTAGATTATCACAATGATGTTCTGCATTCTTAGAATACACTGTAATATCATCAAGGTAGACTAAGACAAACCTATTAATAAATTTTTTGAAGGCCATCTCCATTGCCTTCTAAAATGTAGCACCTGCATTGGTTAGCCCAAATGGCATCTTGCAATAAGCATAGGTGCCCCATTTAGTGGTAAATGCAGTCTTCTATTTATCATATTCTTTAACCAGCACTTGATTATAACTAGAGAATCCATCAAGAAAAGAGAATCTCCTTGAACCACTGACCTTAGAAAAAAATTTCTCCATGGAAGGGAGAGGATGGTGATCTTTAAGGGAAGCCTGATTAAGGTCCCTAAAGTCCACACACAGTCTAATTTCTCCATTCTTCTTCCTAACAGGGACTAGGTTGGGTACCCAAGATGAGTGCTTGATGGGAAAAATTATATTAGCCTCAATCAAATTGGATAGCTCTCTTCTCATTAAGGGTTCAATTTTAGGATTCACTGGTCTTTGTTTTTGTCTTACTAGTTTTACATCATCAACTAGATCTATAGTATGCTGAAATAACCTTGGGTCAAAACCCTTTAAATCATTGTATGTCCAAGCAAATACATCATTAAATTATTGACATAGATGAATAAATTTTATTTTCTCAGATTTAGAACATACCTTTCCCATATTTAAGGATCTTCCATCAGCAATCATGACTGAAGTGTGATCATTCCCATTAGCAATCGTGACTGGAGTGTGATCATTCCCATCGGCAGCTAGGTTCATGCCTCTACCTCTTGTTCAGTCATCAGGATTAAAGACACTCTCCAAGGTAATGAGACCTTTAGGAAACTTGTTGGAATTGAGGTTGATGATCTGATCGCCATACTAGTCCTACAGTCTTGACTAGTTTCTATCTAAGAATTCTGCCTCATTCTCCAAGAAACTCACAATTTGCTCATCAAACTCAAACACTTGCCAATGAGTGTTGTTGTCAGGGATGGCAGGCCTCACTACCACCTTGATTTTTTGCTTCTTCTCCTCCCCAAGATTCCCTAGCACATCATAAGATGCACCTATTGCTGCAAGTCTATCAGCATGTCTATTTTCTTTTCTAAGGATGCTTTGAATATTAAATGCATTGAAACCTTCAAGCAAATCCGATACTCTATGTTTATAAGACTTGAGTAGACCATTCTTGGTAATGTTCTGATTTCTCACTTGGTTAACTACCAACTCACTATCTCCATATACTTTCAAGGCTTGAATTCCTCTCTTTTTGGCAAGTAGGAGACCTTGAATCAAGGATTCATATTCAGCCACATTATTGGTGCAACTAAACTAGAGCCAAAATGAGAAGTAGTATCTTATTTGTCTAGGAGAGATCAACATAATACCAGCCTCTGATCCATTTCTATTCCTTGAGCCATCAAAGTACATACTCCATATCCCACTCATATCTCCATTAGTCCCTACAAGATTGGGGACTACAACATCCTTTTCTAAAATACAGTATGTACTAAAGCTTGTCTTAAGAGTTTTTGACATAGGCTCAAACTGATATGCATTTGCCCACTCATCCAAGAAAAAGTCAGCTATCTCTGCTAGGGAAGTGGTGGGCTCATTTACTATGTCATTTTCATCCATCTCTAAGATAGGGCAATTCATGTTGATGCGATTAGGGGTGTAAGTTTTAGTATGATGGATGGCTTGAGGCTCTACTCTGATTGAAGCATTGGCTCCATATCTGGTCTTAAAAGACATATATGACCAATCAACAGATATGAATCCACCTATTTGGGCAGTGAAGTCTCTTAATAGACAAATAGTAAAGTGTGGCTTGACCTTAGCAATAGATATGTCTTGGGTCATAGTACAACCAGGGCATGCATGTAAGGCCATCTCCACACTCCTAAGGATTCCTATAGTCCTGACAGTACTAGCATCCAACTACAATACATCCCTAACAATGGGATCATATTTCATTCCTAAAGCATCAACAACACACCTAGGCATTACTGAACTACTAGCCCCAGAATCAATCATGAAATTATGGACTAGCTTGCCCCCTATAATTAGAGAAACATAGAACGAAGGAGGTCTAACCTTTTTGCATGTTTCTACTTCCCTTGATGGTTGTACTAAGCTTGTGGCACTTTCCATACTAGGTGTCTAATCCTTTGGTTCAATTCTTTCCAATTCTTGCTGCAGCAACCTCTTTTGCATGGGTATAGTAGCAACAACATCCCACATAGAGATATTCACATTTGTCTTCTTCATTTTCTCTACCACACTGAATGGAATAGTAGGTGTTTTGGTAAGAACTTTGGGAGCTGCATTTGTATGAGGTTGAGATGGAATAACTTGAGGATCACTTGTATCTTTTCTGCCCTGGTTTTGTCTTTGCTGCTAAAAGGCACTTGATTGATTTTTTGTTGCTTGCTCATGAGATACTGCATTTGAAGTTGAGGCTTGATTGGGAGGAGGAGGGATAACATCTTCCATAGCTCCCCTTTTGCTTCTAGTGTTATGACCAATGGAATCCTAGTTGACATTACAATGCTCCTCCATCTGATGATTCATAAAAGAGCAATCACCCTGTCTTTGCATATCTAAGGCATCCTTAAATTGGTCCTCCTTGTATGCTTGCTCATGAGATGCTACAGGTTCTTGGACTATCAGGGCCATAAAAGATTTAGCCTTCTAACACATGCAATAGGCATAGGGACAAAAATCTTGATCCTGAGCCATATTGTTTTGAGGGACTATGGCTCTACTTTGGTTTACATTTGAGGTTGAAGCATGGCCACCCTACCTATTCTGATCAAAAGAATTGTTCCAATGATTAGGATTTGGGAGCCTACCACTTTTTGGAGTTTGATATTGCAATTGATGAGGCTTACTACCTTGAGCTTTCTACCTTTCTAAAGTCACCACCTTGTTGCTCACTTTTTGCATCATAGAGAAATTATCCTCCAAGCTCCTTCCTTGATCTTCTAACTTCCTCCCTTGATCTTGTAGTTTTTTATCAAGGTTCTTCTCTCTTTTGTCCATGTTCTGCATCAGAGATTGCATCATTTATTTGATTTCATCTATCCCATTTGAAGATGTGGAAGCTTGAGGGACTAGAGTAAGAGATTGTGATGTGGAAGTTGTGGGAAGAGGAGCCATTGCTGGTTGGTGATTTGGGATATCAAGAAAGAAGGGCATAGGAGGCCTTGGAGCTAGTTTGCCTCCTTGTATTACGATGTTCTCTAATTTTATTGCTATATCATAAGCATTAGGCAAGGTATCTCCTCCCATAGTTTGGATTGTAGTGGAAATATCACTGTTAAAAGCTCTAAGATAATGCAAGAAGGCATTAGCAGGGGTAGGTTTCACCAAAGTAGGTATTCTATCCCATGTCTTTTGAAATCTATAGTTAAAATCAGTCATACATTCATGGGGGGATCTTTTTATAGTAGTCAACTACTTTAAAAGTGACAAATAGTCACTTTTATCCTCAAAATGTTTGCACAATCCTGCTCCTAATCCATCCCAATCTATTATAGAACCATGAGCTAAACCTCTATACCATTGTAGTGCTTTTGCTTTCAAGGATGATGCTAGGAGCCTAACTGCAACATCATCCTCTATAATACCATGGATATTACAGACGTTTGCAACCTCTTGAATGTGCTCTAAGGAAGAGATAGAAGTTTCACCAGTAAACTCTAGTATACTCTTGAGTGTAGCTATTGGTATGTCATGTGTTTGGGCTAATAAGAGAGGGCTCCCACCACTAAAGGTGGAAAAAGTATGAGCTCTAGGCAATGCCATATAGACAAGTGGTCTATTGATATATATTGATGGCAGTCTAGGTTGAGATCTAATAGCAAGAGGAGTAGAGATAGATCTTGTATGAGTATTTGTTACTATTGCACTCCTAACTGGTGATAAGGATACTCTAGTCCTCCTTCTTCTAGGGTTTGATAATGAAAGCTCTTGGTAATGAAACTTACCTCTAGAAGATGCCCTTGTCTCAGCTCTAGGCATGAATCACTGCAACTTTGGTCTAGAACCAGATACGTATTTGAAGTTTAGAGTCACCAAGTACTTTGAAGAATGAGCCTCTTGAAGGCTTGAATACTGAAGCCAGTACTATCTCTTCAGTATTAGTTTTGAAATCTTCTTTTGACACTAGTAGACTTTAAATCTTTGATAGTTAGTCCCACCGGGCATGCCAAAAACTATTGTCACTTAGGTTTGCACCCTTGTCTAAGGCCTATGCATGAGGACAACCTAGTGAAACATGGAAACAACCTCCAAGCTATGGGACTTGAACTATGAGGTTGAGTCTCTAGAGAAGGCCAGCTTCCTCTTACTATCAGGGTGCACCTAACTACTCTTGGAGAGGAAAAGGGAGAAGGAGAGCATGAAAGAAAATCTACCTAGTCTAATCTAAAGAGGTGATGCACCAAAATAGAGTGTTCAAATCAATCCCTACCCATATATGTGCTACTGAACCAGAATGAAACTAAGGATATACACATCCAAACTTGCTTTGATCTAATAACCACATGCAGATCAAAAAACCAAGATGAATGACACAAGGAAAGAGGTTCACTTATATATCATTCACAGGCTAGCAGAGATATAGTCATGCAGATTATAGATTTTCACAAAACAATGGCGAAGGCAAAGAATTCTTGCACTTTCATACCAATGGTTGAAGGAGATAAGTGAAGAATCATATAGTTCAGAGGCATAGGGGAATTTACATTGGAATTGTAGAGCAACAGCAGAGAAAAGTTAGAGAAAGGTTGACCTGGACAAAATTTACAAAATTTGCCTTTATAGCTCCGGCATAACTGGGATTTTTTGCTCTACAATTACTACTCAACAACTGTCATTAAGCCTCACCCACTAAAAATTTGATCGAGGCATGGGTCTTTGGTACAACACAATTTGATATCTCACTGAAAGAGCCTTGAGAAGAAAGAACGATGTCGATGAATAACTTTTGATCAGGTAGATGGATTCGCCATGATGATAGAATGTCCCTTCTGTGTTTATCACTCATTCTAGAGTAGCTGAGCATTGATCACAAGATCAAATTTTGCAGCAAACTTGACCTCTTCTGTTTCTGGTCCATGAATTACTAGGTCAAAGAGTCAACAAGGTCCCACAAGCCAACTGGGCCATGTGGGCTAATCACATCCTTTTGTTTTGCCACCTAGGAAGTCTTTCTGTAGTTGACCACCTTCCTTTTATTGACTAGGCACTATGTCGCTATGGGCGAAATACTCGAAATTCATGATAGCACCATAACACCCAGTGGTGAACTTCTATTCAACTAACCGCGCCACCCTTTAAACTATTAATGTTAACTATGATGTCTCCAAACCTGACCGCAACATTAACTGTCACATCCTTAACTGTTATATTTATTGCGCTTCATCCCTAGGCCCACAAGGACACATGTCACTTAGGCACTATGTCACTATGGGAAAACGGTGTGCAACTTCCCATAGCGAGATAGCACCCACCATAGATTTCCATTGATCGGATGATCGCGAGGACTCGCCGTACTCTACACATTCATCCATTGAAGTTTCTTGGGCTCGCGATCCACCTGTCACACCTGGCCTGACGTAGCACCACCCTATCATGTATTAATATTGCTTGACCCCACTAACCTGCCACACATCGCTAAGGCACTATGTCGCTATGAAAAAATCACGTGCATTTTCTCATAGCGAGATAGTGCCCGCCGTTGATTTGCGTCGATCCAAGGGTGAAGAAAATTGCGTGAAACATCTGAAAGATGGCGAGTCCAAAACTGCTAACATCAAGATCCACCCAGCTGGCGATGAGTAAGGACTTCATTTCAATGCAACCACCCCTACACGTCACCTACGGTCCCACCACGTCTTTGGCGGACCGGGCACTATGTCGCTAATGGTGAGAAGTGCCAATTTATTGTTAGCGCCATAGCACCCTCCAACGATGCATTACTTTTTTGACCCGCCCCTTAACCTCTGCAATGTGAAATGGACCCACCATGCCACATGTTGACAGGGTGCTATGTTGCTATTGTGATAGGCTTTGGAAATCTCCATAGCGACATAGCACCTAACCATTGATTCTCTTTGATCCAACGATGGAGAGGTCATGGGCAGTCAAAAAACAACCTTAGGAAATAAGGGAATACTCTAAGGTTTGAACATTTAATTTTTTCAATATTCCCATGGCGATTAAAAAAAAAAAAAAGCAGGGAAGGTAACTGTTGGGCGGGGCAGCATTTTCAAATTTTGAATCTTGGCGGAGGTAAAAAATGTGGTAATAAAACCCTCATAATGGCTTGTAAGAGCAATAAATGGGCTTGTAAGAGTCATTTATGACTTTGTGGGCTTCATAAAGTTTTATGGTTGGGATATTTGTCAGAGAGTTGAGATATTTTGACTTGGGTTGGATTAAGAAAGTCTTAAGCTTGACTTAGGAATGTGCAAATGATTAAGGATTGGATTAGGCTTGGGTTAAGATTAGATTAGGCTTGTTAGAGATGGGCAAGTGGATGGCATTTAATGAGGGTGGGTGAAGGAGGAGATATTTGTTGGCTTTGGCTTGGGTTAGCAAGTCTTATCCCATGTTTAGGGAATGTGACAAGGTTAGGGAGGGGATTAGGATTAGGGTCAAAGATAAGGATTGACATCTTTTAGAAGAGTCTAGGCTTTGGATGAGGATGAAGACTTTCTAGAAGAGTCTAGAACTTCCTAGGATGAGGATAAATAAGGTTTTTAGGAAATAAATAAAGTTTTCTTTATTCTAAGGGTTTGGGTTGAGGAGATATTTATTAAAATATTTTTAATATACATGAGGATTAATATTTAATCTTAATTAAATATTTTGAGTTGGGATTAGGGGTAGGAAATGATGGGATTAGCCTTTAATTGAAATTAAAGAAGAAGTAGAAGATTTTGGAAGAGGTTAGTGGTCTTAAGGAAATTGACCAAGTTTTGGGCAAAAAAAAAATAAATTATTTATTTTGGAATTCTTGGTCAATTTATTAATTAAATAATTAATAAATAAGTTAATAATGTTTAAATAAGATTTAAACATTTTTGGGAGGGATTCCTTAATTAAATATTTTAAATTAAGATAAAGGGATTTAATGGCATAAAAATAAATAAATAAATAAATTAATTAATTAATTAATAAATGATGATGGTCATAAGGGACTTTTTCAGAAAATAAAAATACTTTATTTTCTAAAAGATTTTTAGGTGTACATTTTGCCCCTCTTTGTCATATTGTTGAAACAACACTATTTCAAAGAAGTTCAGATATAAACAACATGGAGATGACTTTATGGAGCAACACAATTGCCCCAGTCTTAGGTAGAAGAGAGAGAATGGACTGTATAATGCCCCCTCAAGAAGGCGACAAGGAGAGAAAACAAGGCTTGATGGTTTCTTGAAAAATACAAGAATTTGGGATGAGCAAGGAGACTCAGGTTGGCAAAGAGAAGGGGTTGAATTAGCTCAAACTCTCACTATGAGAGAATGATAAAGGGAGAATCAAAGGCACAAGAGTAAATAAGCTTAAGACTTTAGGGAAGGTGGAGGATGAAAGAGCAGAGCACTATAAAAAGGAATCCAAGATAGGGAGAAGGATGAGGGGATTATAAAATTGATGCAATAGGATTTCAAAGAGTCAGATTGGTGAAAGATGGGTTTCAAAGATCCCTAGGACTAGGATTGTGGATCTTGAAAGATGAGGCTTGGTGGATCCCTAAGACTAGCTTGTGGATCCCTAAAGCTAAAAGTGAAGATTGATTCAAAGAGATACTGATGCATAAGCTGGGGTAGAGAGAAAGATGCTGGATATGGATGGGGAATAATGGAGATGAAGGGATTCCATTGAAGCTTTTTGAGCAAGGGGATACTTCAAAGAGAAGTACCACCATGTAGTTGAGCACTAGATTTTCTATAGGACTGTTGGTTAATTGCCAAGGTTACCAAAAACATCAAGGCCTTTTCACCAACTATCTAGAGGACTGACGGACTAACTCAAAACAAACATGCAAGGATTGCCCCAGTAGCACACATGAAACCCTAAGGAAATAGTGTGGAACCGATAATAGGTAACCCACAAGAAGAAAAGAAAAACAAACGAAAGACCTGATCAATACCTTACACTCAGATTGCCCCATTTGCAACATACCATGATATGGAAGATCATGGAAAACGTGAGGAGGGAACAAGGAGATTTCTTGGAAAAGATACTTCAAGACCCAAAAGGGAAGATTCCAAATCAAAAGAAAGTGAAAATCTAAAAGAGAATCGTTTGCCAACGAGATGGGTAGGACGAGGTACTAACAGACCAAGATCAGACATGAGAAAAGCTATATCCTGCAAGGATCTATCGAAGAGCACCTAAGCTGGTGGATTTGGATTAGTGATGCACTTGGCAAGCTGAACTAAGAAGGATAACACTTTGGTGATAGGAGATCTAGCTAAAGGATTCATTTAGAATAGCTAACCAAGGGTTGTGCAATGTGTGCAAGATGCTGATCAAGGATGAACTGGCATGAAAGCTAGATAGATACAATGGTACCAAGCTAAAGAGGATGTACAAGCTGATAGACCAAGATATGTTACAAATGTACAAGGTTGTTTTGGACAAGATTGGATATACAAGCTATGATACAAGGTATGATACAAGCATTGGATACAAGATTATTTACAAAGCTGTACAGGAGCTCCGAATGATAAGATAACAGGATGGATCAACTTGGTGTAAGATGCAGAAGCTAAGGATGAGGTGATAGTGGAAGATATGGATTTGGTAGGATGCATCCAATGATGATGACAGATGTATGACCAAGGATGGGGACAGTGCTAAGGTTGGTGGTAGCTGAGCTAATAGATGGCGCTAGAGTGAATGGCTAATGAGAGGATGACATTGGATTTGCATGAGGATAGCCTAGAGTGAGATACCAATGACAAGGGAGGATGGACAAGACAAGATCTCCAAGGAATATAGTACCCCTAGTTAGAAGAAGACATGTGGAAGGAAGTCTTACGATGGATGTGATAGGATTGAAGCTAGGATGGAAAAGTTGAAGGCACTAGGGACATGGATGATAGCTGGGATGATGGGGTGAGGTTGGAGAAGATAAGTGGATAGTTATAGATAAAAGCTGGAGGATGAAAGATAGGTCGATAAATTGGAAGATGGAGCTAGATGGAAATATGTGACCAAAAGCATGAGGATGATAGGCTAAGCTGGGGATGTCTGGATTATGCATGATGCTTGTTTGCAAAGTTTTCATCATGGTACTTGTCCAAGGCACTTGAATTGCCAAGTTTTCACCAGTGGACACTTTATTTTTCTTTATTTTTTTGACTTTTTGACTTTGGACTTAGCTGGAATGATTTTGGCTTTCTTCAGTTGTTTTTGGCTTTTTGGGATTTTTCATTGGCTATTGGAATGCTCAATTTTGTTGCTAGCTATTGGTACCTAGATGTGTGATTTATGCAATAAATCAGATTAGATGGGATTGATGGTAGGAGATGGAGGGATGAAAAGGTTGGAAAGGAGAATGAGATGGGGATGCTTGTAGGATCAACATTGGCACATGTTGGGATGGGTGTGAAAAGAGCATATGGGGGATAGATGGTAGATGCAGGCTTGATGGAGGATTTTTGGAAGCGCACTTGGGAATATAGGCACCCAAGATGTAGTTAGGAGATGGGGGACACGATTCATTGGATGGGGGATTAGCAATGGTGGATGCCATTATGCATTGGGTTTCAACTTTTCTCTTTGGGATCCACATGGTTTTGGATTTTCTTTTCATAGGCTTTTGCATTGTTTTGCATTCTTTGATTAGATTTTTTATTTTTGGAGTATGTCTCTTAGAATAGACATATGATTGCCTAGGATGTGGATTTTTAGCTTTATGCATTTTGAAGTTGGCATTCACATTGTTGTGGTAAGCTTTAGGAAGATGGTTAGGAAAAGCTTTGTGAGATGGAGAGGATATAAAAGAGCATGTAGGGGGATGATGATGGATGATGTGCCCTAATATGTACCTTTGTTGATCTTGCGTAGGAATGGAGGGAATAGGTTTTTTATGATGGCTGATAGGAGGATGGAGGATGGTAGATTTTGGGACATGGGGACCCAAAATGTATTTAGCGGATGAAGGGGGGATATGGTAGGTTTTTTTGAGTTGCAAAGATGGTGGACGAGGGATGACGTAAGATTTCTTGAAGGAGTGATGGGAGGCTGGCATGGTGGGCTTGGAGATAGGCTTGGTTTGGGGATGGTGTGTACCAACACTTTTAGTTGGTGAGCCTTTGATACATATCCAAGACCATGAAATCCTGGATTCTTTTGTGCAATAATAGGCTTTCTGATTCCTTGCTCTTGTGGTCCTAAACCTTGAGCTTGATAATGCCATCAATTGAGCATTTGAACGAGCTGAGGAAACTTTTTTCTTGTAGAAAATGGTAGAAGTCCTTTATTATATGTACTGCAATGGGGAGATACTATTCTTAATTCTTTTGCTAAGAGGGGGCCACCATGGATGAATGTAAGTGAACCAAGAGGGTAGATTATAGATGGTGGAATAGCTTGGATAGGTGGTAAGATGGAAGCATGGAGCGGAGGAGATGGTAGGATAGGATCGTGATTTAGCTGATGGGATGAAAATATATCCTACAGTAGAGGACGTATGGCTTGAGGTTTTTGGAAATGGAGGGGATGGTGACTACACTATGGATGGAAGAAATGGTAGAATGATATCTTCATTTATGCTTTGGGGGATGTCAACATGCTTTTGGGTAGGATCTTGATAGGATTGGATTGGAGTGGATGGTGCGATAGGAGGTGAAGGGATGGATTCTTCAAAGGAAATGGATGGATAGATGGGAGATTTGGTAGTAGAGATGGGTGAGTAGAAGATGGATGAATAAGGGTCATTACGAGAGATTTGGGAAATGGTTGGAGGTGATATGGATAGGATTTGGAGGGATTTTATAGGTGGTGGGATTTTGATGCTTGTGGGAAGTGGAAGGATTTTAAGCAATTTGATGGATGGTATGGGGATGATAGCTATGGGAGATGGAGGTGATATTATAGATGGGGAAGCTTCGTCACTGACTACTTCACATGGTTGGATTAGATGACATGGCTTATCGACTGTTGGAGGCAAATTTTCTTGTATTTCCTCTAGGATATTCCTGGGAGACTCATGTATCGAAGGTGGAGCTGGTGGATTGACAGGAATAGTTGGTGTGATGGGGGTGGAAGATTGGAAGCTTGGTTGATTGGGTGATGGAGGAGAAGCTAGGATATGAGATGGCATGACTAGATAGTTTGGAGGAATGCTTGGATTTTGGGGGATGGTAGGTGGAAGGCATCTAAGGATCTCAAGATACTCATCATAGTCAACAAGGTTTTCATCATCATTGGAATAAGATGTAGCGGGAGAAAGGACAATGTGACCAAACTCATCATGATAGGGTTGGGATTTCATGTTTTGATGATGAGTTGGATGGGGATGGGGTCTTGCATATGGATGAACATGGAAGCTCATGGTTGGATTTGGATTAAGCATAGATTTTGGATTGGCTGATGAAAGATTTCCTAGGGAGAGTCAAAGCTACATGATAGAACTAAGGAGGATTGGCTGGAGATTTTTGGCTTTCCTGTGGATTGAAGACTTCAAGGGTATGCTGTCAAAAAGTGAGAGTTTTGCTTTCCTATGTGTAGGATTGGTGGCTTTTGGTGTCAACTTGAGGATACGCAAATGATCCTATGGGCATGACACAAAATTGACCACTTGTGGATCCCAACCTTTAGCTTAAGGTGATGAGGGATGACAAGTGACAAGGCTAGATTACCCTACACAAAGCTCTGTCAAAGGGATAACCTTAGGGAGATTGAGGGATTTTGATAGATTGATTGGATAACAAACTCTGGAAGAGTAACAATAATTCTTTAAAGGCTTGGGTGATTTTGGATTGGGTTGCTAGCTGGCTGGGGGGATGATTTGGATGAACTTTGGATTTAGGATTGTTCTAAAGTAAAGAACTAGATAGATTCAGTTGTGGCGGGGGAGCTTGGATGATTTTCTAATGGGGCAGTGACTACACTAAGTATACCTTCAACTGGGAGATTTATGCTCTTCTAGGATTTTGACCAAAGTTGGCAAACATTCATTCAAAAGCTATGAACAAACAAGTAGACAAAAGTTTGGAGCAAGCGCGTCAAATACAACAACATCCTAGGAAGCTTTCTACAAGGATGAAATTTTGTTTAGCTAGGGAGTCCTTGATATAAACAAGGTATGTGAGGCCCAAATCCTTAGATGAAACCAAAAAGATGTCACATAGCTAAGAGGAGTGGTAACCCACTTCTCCTCTTTAAATTCTCAAGGGTATAAAGTTCCTTGAGGCTTAGCCTGAGTGATTGAATTTTGATCCCAAGAGAGGTGTCTTTGGATTCACCTCTCGATCTTCATACTCCACCAGAATGCTAGAGTTGAGGTCATCCCAAGGGGTGATGAAATCCCTGAGTAGGCCTCCTAAAACTTAAACAATATTTTGGATCCTAATCTTATGCACCCAAGATGGCCTCAAAAGATGACAAGGGGAGAGAAGACTTGGATGATCTTGGGCTACAAGATAGAGTTCTTTTCCAACTGACGCTTAAGTTTTCTGATCTAGACTTTTTGAAAACACACATGATTAAGATGCATAGGTTCAATTCCAATTTGAAATGCACCAACAAAAGAGAAGTGATTGAAGAATGAATACATAAAGGAGAGTTAGGGTCAACAAGAAAGTAAACCCGTGCACTCGGAGGCCCTCCACATCAAGTATCAATTAATTTTCTTTAAGGCATTCAAGAGTTGGTGTTTGTTCATTTTAAGACCAAAAAAAAGATGTGTGTAAAGCTCAATTTCAAGTGCACGCCTGGAGGCCCTCTACATCAAGATTTGTTCAATTTTTATGCCCAAATGAAGTGTTAGCGAGACTAATGTGCATTCAAGAAATTTTCTATCTTAGAAAAACCAATAAAAACTCAAGTGAGTGGAGTTTGATTTTTGTGGAGCATTTAACACCTTCTTAGGTAGACTCATCCCCATATATGGTGCTGATATTGCAACCAATGATTAGAATGATGGGTGATTAAAGAGGGTGAGTCCAACAAAAAACTCACTCAAAGTGTCTTTATTTGTTTTTATAACTTAGAAAGTTTCTAAAATGTGGATTCTTTTTATGCCCCAAAAGATGAAGTGTGATGTATGATAATGTTTATTTGATCTGTGACATTCAAGATTGGATTTGTTATGCATTCCAATGAAAAAAAAAAAAAACTTGACTTGAATCAATGGCACTCAAGAGTTATTTTAGCAACATGCATTCAAAGATGAGTGTTTAAACATTCAAGTTCTTTCCTTCGAGCATTCAAGAATGAGATTTTGCGTGTTGTTTTAAGAACTTTGAAGTGATTTATTTTAACCTTAGATCATTCAAGATTGAGTTTTTTTGAACTAAAATTCATAGAGGAAGGAATAGGGATGCTTTTCTTTCCAATTTAGATCATTCAAGATCATTTTTGACTCAAAAAATGACTCTTTGGACTTTGGTTTTCATTCAAGATTTTGTGTTCTAGTTTGCATGTTTTAAGCCCAAAAATGATATTCCTAGATTGTTTTGATGCCTGAAAACCTAGGAAACATTCAAGATTTTGCATCAAGACATTTGTTTGGAACAAATAGCAAAGATTTTAGGACAATTTTGGCAACCATTTAGGACTCTTAGTTTTCATGAGATTTTTAAAAGAACTTTAAAATATTTGCAAATGAAGTTCATTTTATCCCTGATTGATGCTTTGAGTTTGATTTAGAATTTTGTGTGCACTTAGTGTTGATTTTGAATCTTTTGAAATGGAAACTTGAAGTTCTTTTTAAGTTCCCAAAAATGAAGTGTTCCTAACTTTGCATGAATGCATCTAAAACCTTGATGTTGCAAGGATGCAAATGATTGGATTGATTTAGTTTCATTTGTTAAAAGAGTTTTTTGCAATTTTTTAGTTTTTTAATGGATTTAAGTATGATTTGGGGGTTCATTTTAAGCACTAAAACAAGGTGTGTATGATTTTGCTCCCTTAAAAAAAAAAAAGGCCAAGATCCCACAAGAAGAAGAAGAAGTAGACAAAATAGAAGAAGAATATATACAAGAAGAGGAAGAAGAATTCTAAGTGCTCCGTCCACCTATAAGCTTGAAAAATCTAAAAACACTCTAAATCCCATCAGAATGTTTGCAAAGAACTCTTGCTTCATCTTCTTCTTGCTTCCTTGGACCTACAATACCTAATTAAATGCCCCTACCAATCACAAAAACATGAAAATTAGCCAAAGTTAGTATAAAACATGCAATTTTGACTACAAATGATAACAAGCATGACCCATGCAGGGTCCCACTAGGTGTGCCAGAATGTATATGAGGATTAGTAATGCAAAGAACACTAAATATCAAATCAAAAAGTATTCAGAAAACTAAATAAATGTAACTTCAAGATAGACTAAGATGAGCTCTCAATTGAGAATATGAGCCATTAATGGGCTCTCTAAATGAGATGCTCTCTTGTTGAGTAGCTTTGTCTAATTAGATAGGATGTATGCTCAATTCTCCAAAGGCTTCAATGGTCTTCTTGATGGATTTTGGCTTGGGTGAATGGATTTGATGTAAAATGGCTTCTCAAAAATGAAATTATGGCTTTACTTAATGATCAAAATGGCATTACTTTGTTACTATGGGTAATTGTGTTAAAATGGCTTGGGAGAGGATTCTTTAAATAGGCAAAGGGCTTAAGGGATCAAGGGCTAGGATGCAAGGATGGGAGAAAGTTTATGGAAGGTTTAGATTAAATGAGAGGAGAGCACATGGATTGTGCTTCCTTATAGCCAATCAAGGAGTGACACATGTCACATGGTCATTGGTTAGAATAAGAGGGGTTGAGGGGTCAACAAAGGGGGCTCAAAGCTCATAAAGACCCTCATAATGGCTTGTAAGAGAAATAAATGGGCTTGTAAGAGTCATTTATGGCTTTGTGGGCTTCATAAAGTTTTATGGTTGAGATATTTGTGAGAGAGTTGAGATATTTTGACTTGGGTTGGATTAAGAAATTCTTAAGCTTGACTTTGGAATGTGCAAATGATTAAGGCTTGGATTAGGTTTGGGTTAAGATTAGATTAAGCTTGTTAGAGATGGGCAAGTGGATGGAATTTAATGAGGGTGGATGAAGGAGGAGATATTTGTTGGCTTTGGCTTGGGTTAGCAAGTCTTAACCCATGTTTAGGGAATGTGACAAAGTTGGGGGGGGATTAGGATTAGGGTCAAAGATAAGGATTGACATCTTTTAGAAGAGTCTATGTTTTGGATGAGGATGAAGACTTTCTAGAAGAGTCTAGAACTTCCTAGGATGAGGATAAATAAGGTTTTTAGGAAATAAATAAAGTTTTATTTATTTCAAGGGTTTGGGTTGAGGAGATATTTATTAAAATATTTTCAATAAACATGAGAATTAATATTTAATCTTAATTAAATATTTTGAGTTGGGATTAGGGGTAGGAAATGATGGGATTAGCCTTTAATCGAAATTAATGAAGGATTAGAAGATTTTGGAAGAGCTTAGTGGTCTTAAGAAAATTGGCCAAGTTTTGAGCAAAAAATAAATAAATAATTTATTTTGGAATTTTTGGTCAATTTATTAATTAAATAATTAATAAATAAGGAAATAATGTTTAAATAAGATTTAAACATTTTTGGGAGGGATTCCTTAATTAAATATTTTTAATTAAGATAAAGGGATTTAATGGCATAAAAATAAATAAATTAATTAAATAATTAATTAATTAATAAATGATGATGTCATAAGGGACTTTTTTAGAAAATAAAAATACTTTATTTTCTAAAGGATTTTTAGGTGTCTACACTAATAACTTTGTTGCTAAGGAGATGGTTCAGAAACTTGGTTTGAATAAAGTTAGACATCCTTATCCTTATAGGATTGGTTGGTTGCGAGGTGAGCATGATTTGGACATGACGGAACAATGCCTTATTGATTTCTAGATTGGGCAGTATAATGATCAAGTATTATGTGATATTTTGGATATGAAAAATTGTCATTTTTTACTTGGTAGACTTTGGTAGTATAATTGTAGGGTTGTGTATGATTTTCTCAAGAATGTGTTTACTGTTGAGAAAGGTAGCAAGAAGATTTCCCTGATTCCTTTGTAGAATGAAGAGATTTATAGGAGGAACCTAAGTATTGGAAGCCAAGTTGACTTGGTAGATTCTAAGAAGGTTGGAGATCATCATGGAAAGAAGACCTATGGAACACCTATGATGGATGTGAAGAAGAAGAAGAAGACAGAAAATAATGGAAAGAGTGTGCAAGTTGAAGACTTGGAGGACATGCATGTGAAGAACTAGTTTGGGATTTATGTGTTGAATCCTAGAAGATGTTCTTCCAATTCCTAGAACATCTTTTTGAACCTAGGGTGTCTAATGTAGGGGCATCCTAGGCTTTCTTGTGATCTTACATGTTGGGGTTATTTGGCTTTAGAGTTGTGGACTTGGTCACCAAAGGAGTGGTGCTCATTCATTGTTAAAAGTAGTGTTAGTTGAGGTACTCGGTCATTGAAGGGGATCAATCACTAAAGAGCTTGGAAGATATTGTTGCTCAACATGTATTGGTTTCTCAACATTTGTTGGCTTCTTGGCATGTGTTGGCTACTCAGCATGTGTTGGTTACTCGACAATGCTTGGGATTTTGCTGACACTCTGCAGTGTGTTGGTGCTAACTAGATTTCTTGGTGCATTTGGCATGTGATCATGATGTGGGTTGATCTAAGAGTTTGTGTGGACTATGAGTGGTCTTGGTTATCTCTTCTATCTATATTTAGTATTTGTTGTAAACTTGGGGCTTGTCCTAAGTATTTTTGTGTGGTTATCATGGGTTAACTTTAGGTTAACATGAGGGTTAACATTTTGTATTTAATGTTTATTGTGAGCCAACTTGTGGCTTAAATATGCATTTAATGCAAGGGGTTTTATTTAATTTGTAGTTTTTCTAGGATGACTTGTGGCTTAGTTTGGTATAAGTAAGGAGTCTTTGGGAGTCTTTAGATATGATCATCTAGCTTGGAGAAGGAGATGAAGTGGAGGAGAGAAATTTGAAGAGATAGTAGTTGTGGTATGGAAAACATAAAGATTGCTTGGTCGGCTTGCAAGCACACGTTGAGATCTTCCTTGGAGATTTCTACCAAAGTGCATATTTGGACTAGATGGGATTAGTATTGTGAGTTGGATCTTGTGGGATCTTATAGAATTTTTATTGTATTTTCTATTGTATTTGGGCCTAACCTAGAAGGCCTTATAGCTGGGCATATTGCATGTAAACAGTTATTTTATAAATAAAGAGTTGTGATTTGGTATCAAATCTTGCTTTTTTGTTATCTTGTGTTGTGTTTCTGCTATGTTTTTTTTGTTTTGGGCTAGGGCATCTCCTTTAAGGATTCTCCTACCTTGTACTGCATCACACTATGCTCAATGCCAAAAACTTGTGAGAGCTAAAAAATAATTTTTTTACTTAATAATAACCATAGTGACACCCTTTTTCTAGACATGGGGAGCCTACAACATTCATGGCTACCCTATACTTAATAGTCTCCAAGATGCTCTAAGTGTGTTTGGAGGTTGATCTTTTGAGGGTCGTAACTCAGAGCTCATGGGGCCTATCCGTGAAACATCAAATGATAAAGGATGGTAATGTTGATTTCTATAATAAATTATCTCATTTTGAAGAGATTGCATTCTATTTGGATTTGACAAAGCTATCTCGCATAATGCCAAAAATTATAGTGTAATTCAGTTCATTGGTACATCACTATGTAACTTTGAAACCACTAATTTTGGCATCAAATAATTAGTGACATTAGCTCTATATGGTTAGGTGAACCCTAGTGACATCCTTTTCCTAGATGGAGAAATCCTCCAATGTTCATGGTCACCCTATACTGAAGAGTCTCCAAGGTGCTTTAAGTACGTTTGGAGATCAATCCTCTGAGGGTCATAACTAAGAGCTCATAGGAGATATCAGTGAAATGTCAAATTATATAGGATGTTAATTTTGAGATCTATAATAACCTATCTTATTTTGGAGTGATCACATTTCATTTGGATTCAACATAGCTATCTCACTCAATACCAAAACTTGTAGCATGCCTTAGTTTGTTGGTGCATCACTACATAACTTTGAAAGTACCAATCTTGGCATTGAATCATTAGTGCCATTAGCTCTAGATGGGTGAGTGAACCCTAGTGAAAACCATGTTTTAGCCATAGGGAGCCAACAATTTTCATGACCACCTCATACCAAAGAGTTTCCAAGGTGCTTTAAGTGTGTTTGGAGGTCAATCTTTCGAGGGTCATTACTCAAAACTCGTGGGGCCTATCAGTCAAACATAAAAAACTATAGGAAATTAATGTTGAGTTCTATAATAATCTATCTCATTTTAGAGAGATCACATTCTATTTGGATTTGACACAATGATCTCACTCGATGCCAAAACTTTCAGTGTCCCTCAATTCATTGGTGCATCACTGCATCACTTTGAAACCATCAATATTGGCATCAAATCATTAGCATCATTATCTTTGGATGGGTGGATAAATCCTAGTAACACCCTTTATCTAGCCATGGAGAGCCTCCAACATTCACATCCACCTTGTACTGAAGAGTCTCCAGGGTGCTCTAAGTGTATTTGAAGGTCAATCTTTCAAGGGTTGTAACTTAGAGCTTGTGGGACCTATTAGTGAAACTTTGAATGCTACATGATGATGATGTCAAGTTATACAATAACCTATCTCATTTCTTAGAGATCACATTCCATTTGGATTTGGTATAGCAATCTCGCTCGATGCCAAAACTTGTACTGTGCCTTAGTTTATTGGTGCATCACTGCATAACTTTGAAATTGTTGATCTTGGCATTGAATCGTTACTGTCATTAGCTCCAAATGTGTAGGTGAACCCTAGTGACAACCTTTTTATGGTTGTAAAGAGCCTACAAAGTTTGCAGCCACCCTATAACAAAGAGTCTCCAAGGTGCTCTAAGTGCATTTGGAGGTTGATCTTCCAAGGGTCATAACTGGGGGGAGGGGGAGGCTATCAGTAAAACATTGAATGCTACAAGATTTTTTGGGGTCTAAAATAACCTATCTCATTTGAAAGAGATCATAATTTTTTTGGATTCGATAATGTGATCGCGCTCGATGCTAAAACTTGTAGTGTGCCTTAGTTCATTGGTGCATTACTACAAAACTTATAAACTCATGATCTTCGCATCAAATCACCAGTATCATTAGCTTTGGATGGGAGGGTGAAACCTACGAACAATATTGTTCTAGCCACAGAGATACTACAACATATGTGACCACCTCATATTGAAGAGTCTCCAAGGTGCTCTAAATGCATTTGGAGGTTGATCTTTTGAGAGTTGTAACTCAAAGCTTGTAGGGACTATTGGTGAAATGTTGAATACTACATGATGGCCATGTCAATGTCTACAATAACCTAGTGACACCTCTATTTTGACCACAAAACCCCAATAATGTTTGTGACCAGTACATACTGAAACATCTCATAAGACCAAAGATGAGCTCCTAAGACCAAATTGGCCATGGATTTGCATAATTGTAGACATCTTAAGAGATTGTAGAGATAATTTAACATTAAACATATATGATATAATTTAAAATTAAACATTGCATCAAAATTTGATAATAAAGGTTGTTAAAATGTTCTTTACAAATTATTGCATTTGAATCAAATATAACAAACATGATCAAAATGAATGATATTCCATAAACATGAACAATACACATGATCCATGATAAATTGAGCAATACTATACTAAATTAAAATGTATATCCTTGTGCACATAAATGAATATATATATATATATATATATATATATATATATATATATATGTATGTATATATATATATGTATGTATATATACATACATATATATATATACATATATATATATATATATATATACATACACACACACACACACATATATACACACACACACACACACACACACACACATATATATATGTATATATATACATACATATATATATATATATATATGTATGTATATATATACATATATATATATGTATGTATATATATGTATATATGTATGTATATATGTGTATATATATATATATATGTATATATGTATATATGTGTGTATATACACACACACACATGTATACATAGAAAAATCATGAAAATATATATCAAACTTCATGTATCCATAGACAAATTATGCAAATATATATCAAAATACATAGATCCATATATAAAATGTGGTTGATCATGTCATCAAAATGTGTATAATATCAATGTTTCTATATACAATGTGGAATATGCCATCTCAAAATGTCTCATGATGCATCCTATAATAACTATACTATCCTTTTTTGTTGGTAGATCATCAAAATGCTATCTCTTCACTGAACTAGGTGGATCGGGTGCCTCCTACATAAACACAAAAGGAAAACCCAAAGTTAGGCTACTAAATTTATATGATTCTATGTATCTAACATTGAATTATTCAAATGCATAATGATCCTTTTTTAATTAATATTTATAGTATTAAAATTTCATCACAAATATCTCCCTTGTTGACCTCTTGTAGTGGTCAAGAGTCATCTCATATGTCAAGATTTATGGAACCTAGTTGGTTGTGGCCTATATATGTTCAAGTATGTTTGTTAGATGGATCTAAAACTTAAACTATAACATTATAATTCATAGCATACTAAATTTATAACATATAGTCAAGAATCCAAACTAAAACTTACCTTTGTCTACTCATCCTTTGGATATAATGGTTGTGTGAGCAAAGATATAAAACTCTGACTTCTAGCCTCATGTGCACTAAGTATTTCCTATGAATTACAAAAGTCTAGTTGTTAATATCATGGAAATTAGTCTTGAATATGTTTATGAAAATAAGGAAAATAACAAATAAATGATACTTATACATATGATGGGGATATCATTGTGAATGGAAATGCATGAGGTTTTGTGATGCCAAATCCACTTCGACTCATCACTAGTAGCCATGCCCTATACAATAAAGAATGTAATCAAATTTTATTAGCATGAAAATTTTACAAGAATGCATCAATAATTAATCACTTTAAAAGTACCTAATTACCTTTCCCTTGTCAATGGGTTGTGCCTCACCCCTACACTCTGCCCCCCACTAACAAGTGATACCTGCAAAAGAAAAGAAAGATTATAAACCATATATATTCTAATATCAAATCAAAAAGTAATGAGAACATAAAATAATGTATTGTAGATGTCTCAAGGCCAGATGAAATAGCTAAGAGTATGACATCATCAACCTACTTGAGCTCCTCCTCGGTCATCAACTAAACATGAATGAAGATTGCATACATGTACAAATCAATATGGGTTAAAATTACTCTATTATAAAGATTAACTTCAAATCACATATGTCATAACAAAAAATGTATACAAGTACCGACACAAAAGGATCCCATGCCTCTACATGCCCCTCCTCTCTCACATCATGGTGTGTAGTCTTTGTAGGCATGTCTGGTGTATCATCATTCTCAAATACAAATTAATACTTAGAAATATCACATATGGGACCTAGAAAAATATTCTTGCAAGTTATCCAAGTATGGGGCACACAAACATGTGATGAGCTTGCTAATGATGAACTCACACCAACATCATCAACATAAAGAGAAAACACTAACCTAGCCTAGGATATCAATAGGCTACTCAATCTATGGATGGCTCTAATAGTCTGAGCACTAGCCTCTATAATAATATTAGGATGTTGCACTGGAGGAGGGGAGGAGACATTAGTAGGGGAGAAAAAAGTGCCAACTTTCTTTCACTAGGAAAAGGGTTTATCCTTAGGAGCTTCTCCTCCTACACCCATGTTGGGCCTCATGCTCCAGTATTTCACCTTGGGGCCCAACAAAAATTTGGCATATAGTTTTTCAATTAAATATAATGGTACCTCTAAATTTTTGTGTGTAGGTTTCTCAAAAACCATCCACAATGAGCCCAAAAATTCACACGCATAGCCTCATTTGTGCACCATTTAATTGATAATTTGGGATTTTTGTGGTCTATTGTTTTACCAATTTTTGGGTCCACAAAAAGTTTAACCATATTCTCTTTAGTTATATTTAGGGCCACAACCTCATCATAGTCCAACCCACCATCAAACATGGCATAAATTTTCTCACACAAATGAAGAGCAACATTTTGTTCATCGGTAAGTGTTTAAATGTTATCCACTATGATGTTTAATGTGGATAACATGGGAGCCAATGAAGGTATAGTGTTATATGTGGTCAGCAAACCTCTCAGTTCTATGATATTTTCTTGTATCAAATCTTTAATTTTAGGATAGTTTTGAGGGGGTAGGGGATCATTTGGTGGACAATTTTGAGGGGATATTGGATCATTTGGTGGAGGGTTTTGAGGAACATTATTTTGTGGCTCAATGTCATCATTCAGGTCAGCCATACATATTAAATTGCAAAACAATATTTCTATTAAAAAATACCTAATTTTCAACAAGTTCTATTTAAAAATATCTAATTTAAAATAAAATTCATTCAAAAGCATTAAAAAATTAAAAAATAAAAATTAGTTACCTATATCATATACCCGTTCTTGGATTTGATACCTGAAATAGAGGCAAACAAAACTTTGGGTTACAAATGCCTATTTTCCTCTCGAGCTTTTTTAATTCTTGGTCACAGGTTTCAGGCATTTTATCTCATATTAGATACTTAATATAATATTGGATACTTGATAATGGATCAAATACCTAATGAAGTTTGGCCCAACCTTTTTGCCTTGGTATTAGGATGGGTGGAAAAAGGTTAGAGAAGATTTTGAAATGCTTTTAGATATTTTAAAACTCCACTTTTTGGCACACCATGATCTTGCACATACCCAAGATGTAGATTATTCTTAGGGGAGGATAGTCAATGAGATGCAAGTTGAGAAACAAAGGTAGAGAGGAGACCTTATGAAAAATTATTGGAATTTAAAAGATATGCTTGAAGTTAAGATGAAATATGTTGTTAGTCATGTGCTCAAGACTAAGCATTTTTTGAAGAGATTCTCTATGCATAACTAGGAAGAATCTATTGACAAATTGGTGGCATATGATAGTTTGAGTGCTCAACTAGGGGAAGTTCTTACCAATTGGAACAAAAGTCTTCTAGTGCTTCAAGAAAGGTATAAGAAAGTTTTTGTAGTCTAATCTATTATTTTTCCAAGTAAACTTTCTATGGTTTTTTTTGATATTTTGATTTTTTTTTCCATTATATCAAAAAGAGAAGAACTTTGGTTGACAAAAAGAATATTTTATCTATCAAGAGGGAGTTATATAAACTTTTTATTTTCTTTTTTATTCTAAAGTTTATCCATCAATGCAAATGGGAGAGGTTGTTAGAATTATCATATTAAGGTTTGTACTAACTATCATTGATGTCAAAATATTCATATCAACTCTCTCTTAGTATTGGATGTTGTGCAAAACATTTTTTGGTGTTTTTCACTTGATTGATTCATAATGTGGTGACTAACTTGATAAATTAACTACTTAAAATGAACACATGTTATGTGTTATATTCAATTAGTAAATGTGTATATGGTTTTCTTCATTAGTTCACTTGGTATAGATTCTAGATATCCTTTCTAGCCATTAACAAAAGTGTATCTGACAAATCTTCAATATATCTTTTAATTCATGTTGTTGATGAAAATGTGTACCTAGTTCTTTTGGATCTACCTATAGTTACACTTGTTAATTCTTAGATGGTTGATCAAACCCTCATCTTCGGTATTAGTGTTGATCAATAGTTTTTTTCTTGATAATTAGCCATAGTTGTTCCTCATTCCTAGCCTTATCTATAATAGTTGGGGTCATCAATTTATCCAATGGACATAGATTTTCCCCTTTTGAGATGGTTGTGGTTGTATTGTGGCATCAAAATTTTTACTAAATCTAGATATACCTTATGTGCGGCCTATTTTATAATAACATGATGTGGTGATATATTTCCAATATATAGGACCAATGCTTATAACTAAATGTAAAAAGGTTATATTGTGCATCGGTGGTATAACATGTCTTGTAATCTCAAATGATAGATCTAATATTGAATATTGGTGTGGATAATGGATACCTTTTTTTAGTCAAGAGTGTAGTGAGAGAAGAATGAATGTGAAAATGATATGGAGTTTAAATATGCATTCAGATGCATAGCAATATCAACATGTATTCATATGATCATACCAGTGATTCCTTTTTGTAATGATAGTGTGAATGACTCAAATAGATAATTGGAGATGTCGAGTCAATTCTTAACTAAAATTGTTGAGGCTTGACACTATACTCTAGTTAAATTACTCTTCTCATTTTATTTAGGGAGTAGCTATATAGGCAGTTATCCTTCTAGTATAACCCCTTATTTAGATAATTATCCTTGTTTTACTAACTCACCTAATCAATGTCACCTTAATCAAGGTTGTTATTATTTCATGAGAATCAACTTCTTTTTCATTTTTCTCGAGTTTTTTTTCCACATAAAATGTGGTGTCTAAATTATGTATGTGTACTTATTCTTTAATGTTTATATTTTGATGGTGTATTGCTATGCTTTAACTAAAATGTCTTAAGTAATAGTAGATGTATGTTAAGAATTTAAGGATAGTTATAAAATGTTCTAGTGTAGAATAATTGATTCATCATCCCCTCCTTATCATTTATTATACATTTTCAACAAAGGGACCCTAATATACATTAATGTATCCTAGCACCTCTCAAGGCCCCTTATGATCCCTCATGACCCATTATCATACATTAATGTATCCTAGTAATCCTATTATACAATAATGGATAATGTGTATATTAATGTATCCTATGACTCCTAGGAGATATTAATTGATAATGGGGTTAGAAAGGGGTCATAAGAGGTCTCGAGGAGTCTTAGTATACATTAATATATTCTAGGAATCCTCAAGACCCCTTATGATCCCTCAACATACATTAATGTATCATAGGACTCCTAAGATACATTAATGTATGCTAAAGGATCATGAGGGGTTCTAAGGGGTCCTAAGATACATTAGTATATCATAGGACCCCTTAACTTAATATAGTGTATCTTTGGACTTCTGGGATACCTTAGGGGTTAATAACCCAATCATAAGGGGTCTTGAGGACCCTATGATGCTTTAATATATACTAGGATCTCTTACCATATATTAATTTAGCTTAGCACCCCAAGAACATATTAATGGATATTGTGGGTTGTAAGGGGTTATAAGGTGTATTCATAGGTTTTAGAATACATTAAGAAGGTTTTTTTAAAAAAAATCTATAATGCTAAGCTAATATTGTGTATGCCATATAGACTTAATATTGTAATGACTAAGGATCAACACACCAAACTATATGCTATATGCTATCTATGAAAAATGTGTTATATGGATCATATGCTATTATTTTTTCTAGACCATAAATATGAGTGAAATCTTTTAGATCTCTCATATTTGTGAACTTAATGATTTATTTTTCAATGCCTTGAAAGAATCATCATTTCTTGATAATGCTTTATTATCAAATATTATCTCATAAGAAATTAGGGATCTATATAACTTGAATCCATTGTTATTTTATTTAGATCTTTAACTTATTCAATAGTAATCACCTAAGAACCAAATTCTGATGGTAGATATTTGAGTTTCTTCTTCACAATTACTAGTCCCTTTAGTTCTTCTCCAAGTCAAAAAATATATTTCGATATCTGATGGGGACACAACCCAAGAACAAAATGGAAACAAAAGAAAAGGGAAATTATATTAACTGAGAAAATAACCTATTACAAATAGTAAAGAGGAAATAAACTTCAAAACATGCCCTAAGGGCTAACAATAGCATAAATCTGGAGATAATTTCTCCTTTTTGGACCTCCTCTCAAACTCCACTTCGAACTGCATTTTACAAAGCCAAAAATCTCCTTAAATAGACCCCAGAGGGTTAAGGACTAGGAGTAAATTCTAGAAAGTTCTAGTAGGCATCCACCGACCAAATAGAAGGTTCCAGAAGTGGTGTTAGAAGTCGGTGCAAATCTAGAAAAATCCAGAAATGGTAACCGAACTTCTGGGAGGCATAACTTTTGAACCGTAGCTCCGATTGATGAACCGTTTACATTTTCAAAAAGCTCTCAAAGCGCTCTATAGCCCTATGGACAAGGTTCACTCGTCCCCCATTTTTTGGCCCTTTTTGAGGTCATTTCATGCCCTAACCTAATTTTGAAGCATTCTTAGGAGGTCTCCAAAACTCAAAAAAATACAATAAATTTCAAACTGTGGGGCCTTTTGACTTGATTCTTTTTTTGGAATGCTCTAAATCACAATTACATTCATCTGGCCAATTAACACCTTCTAGGTCACCAAAATGATGGCCAAATTGCATGCTCCTATTTTTTTGGGATTTTCAAACACACTGATAGTGGAACTGTGAGAGTTGGAACCTTTATTTGACCCAAATGGGTATCCAAAAATGTAAAGACATGAAACAAAAACTAAGTCTAAGTTCATTTTTTTTGGGTGACACAGGATTGCCCTTATACCTCTGGATGCTCCTACATTAGACACCCAGGGTAGATTGAAAAGTGACCCTGTCACTTTATGGATGGTACAGGAAATCCCAAATGGGAAACCTCAGCTGCTGAAATCCAAGTTGAGTCCTCGATCGATCGTCCTTTCCATTTGACCAAATACTCTTCATACTGCCTGTTTTTGGTACTCCTACCCACACGATGATCTAGAATGTCTTCTATCTCCTCCTTCTTAGAAGCAGGAATTGGACATGGCTCTAACACCAGCTCATCATCTGCACCATCATCATGATACTCTGTTAAATCTGCAATGTTAAAAATGGGAGAAATGTGAATACCATATGGCAGCTCCACTTCATATGCATTTCCTGAGTCATTTTTCTTCAAAATTTTGCAAGGGCCAAATTTCTTCATTTTCAGCTTGTTGTAAGTACCGGCCAGAAATATTTCTTTTCATAAGTGCACCATGAATAAATCTCCTACTTGGAATTCCTTATGTCTTCTCCTTTGATCAGCCCTAGTTTTATACTCTTGATTCATCTTGGTCATGCGTGCCTGAACCTCCTCATGTAGACGCTTGATATGTTCAGCAAATTCCTCAACTTCAACACTTGTCCTCTCCCCTTGTTCTATCTTCCTCAGTTTTGGTGCAGTCCTTGGGCTATTCCCATATACAATTTGGAATGGTGATTTTCCAGTACTCCTATTTATAGAGTTATTGTAAGCAAACTCTGCTTGTGGGAGAATTAAATCCCATCCCTTGGGCTTATCCCCAACTAAACATCTCTGCAAATTACCCAGACTTCTGTTTACCACTTCTATTTGGCCGTCAATTTGTGGGTGATGCGTGGAACTGAATTTCAAGTCTGTTCTCAACTTTTTCCATAATGTCCTCTAGAAATACCCCACAAATTTTGTGTCTCTGTCAGAAACTATACTCCTTGGAAGACCATGTAGTCTTACCACCTCTTTGAAAAACAATTCTGCAATATGGACAGCATCATAATTTTTGTGGCATGGAATGAAATGTGCCATTTTGGAGAACCTATCAACCACCACGAATACCGAGTCATTACCCCTTTGTGTCCTTGGCAATCCAAGAACAAAATCCATACTTATGTCCTCCCATGGCCTTGATGGAACAGGCAACGACTGATATAGACCAGTATTGTGACTAAACCCCTTGGCAACTTGACAAACCTTGCAACTTTGTACGAACTTCTTCACATCTTGTGACATTTGAGGCCAAAAATAATGTTCTCTAAGAATGGCAATTGTCTTATCTCGACCAAAATGTCCTGCCATCCCTCCACTGTGTTTCTCCTTAATCAGATTTTCCCTCATGGAACTCCTTGGAATGCACAATTGACTACCTTTGAATAACATGCCATCTTGAATCAAATAATCTAACCACTTGGTTCTATCTACAACAATAGGCTCTTTACAAGCTTTCCATGCTTCAGCAAAATCAGGATCCTCGGGGTACAAATTCTTGAGTTCATCAAACCCAACTACTTCAACCTGCATTACTGTAAGCAGTGACTGTCTCCTACTTAGTGCATCTGCAACCCTGTTAGATTTTCCACTTCTATGCTTCAACACAAATGTATAACTCTGCAAGAATTCTACCCACTTCATATGCCTCTGATTCAATTTACCTTGGCTATTTAGGTACTATAATGCCTGATGATCAGTATACAAAACAAATTCCTTTGGCAATAAATAATGCCTCCATTTCTTTAAGGCCTGAACTATTGCATAGAACTCTTGATCATAAACAGAATACTTCTTCTTTGCATCATTCAATTTTTCACTAAAATATGCAATAGGCTTACCTTCTTGGCTTAATACAACCCCAATAGCACTACCACTAGCATCACAATCTACCTAGAAAACCTTTCTAAAATTTGGAAGTGCCAACACAGGCTGTTCTATCACCTTCTTCTTCAGCAATTCAAAACTTCTCGCAGCTGCTGCAATCCATTTGAACTCTTTTCTATCCCCTCTTATTGTATCAGTTAGGGGTGCACATATGCCACTAAAATTCTTAATAAACTTCCTGTAAAAACTAACCAAACCATGAAATGATCTTACCTCAATAGCAGACCTTGGAGTAGGCCATTCCAAGATTGTTTTTACCTTCTCCGGATCCATTTTGAGACCTTCAGGTGATATAACAAACCCCAAATAGACTAACTCCCTTTTTGCAAAGTTACACTTCTTCAGATTAATTAACAGTTTCTCTTCCCTTAGCCTTTCAAGGACACTACAAATATGCAATAAATTTTCTTCCAAAGTCTTGCTAAAAATTAAAATATCATCCAAATAGACAATAACAAATTTTCCCAAGAACTTCTTAAGTACCTCATTCATGAGCCGGATGAAGGTGCTTGGGGTGTTCGTCAATCCAAAGGGCATGACTAACCACTCATAAAGACCCTCCTTGGTCTTGAAGGCTATTTTCCACTCATCTCCTTCTCAAATCCATATTTGATGATAACCACTCTTCAGATCTATCTTTGTGAAGTAGTGAGCTCCACTCAAGCAGTCCATAATATCATCCATCCTTGGCAAAGGAAACTGGTACTTGATGGTGATCCTATTTATAGCTCGAGAATCTGTACACATCCTCCTCTCTCCATCCTTCTTTGGTGTGAGTATTGTAGGTACTGCACATGGACTTAGGCTCTCTCAAATCAAGCCCTTCCTCAACAACTCCTGAACCTGTCTATTTAGCTCCTCTATTTCAGTAGGAGTCATCCTGTGAGTAGCCTTGTTAGGCAAACTAGCTCCTGGAATCAAATCTATCTGATGACTGATTTGCCTTACTTGTGGCAATCCATCTGGAACATTATCAGAGATAATATCTCCAAACTCTCCTAGTAAATTTGAAACTTCAAATGGTATTTCACTACTACCTTCTTTATCTTTTGTAGGAATCAAAGCATAGCACATATGCTGATGTTTCATGCCATCTAAAAACTTCCTTCCATCAACAAGACAAATCCTAGCACTGCTACATACCTTTTCATCTTCCTTTTTCATGGGCTTCAATTTATGGCGAACTCCATCCTTTGTCAAAGAGTATGTGTTTGCATGTCCATCATGCACTGCATGTCTATCAAACTGCCATGGTCTACCCAACAATAGATGGCAAACATCCATTGAAATAACATCACAAAGAACTTCATCATGGTAACTCCCAATTTTGAATTTTACTAAACATTTTTCACTTACCAGGACCTTATGATCATCTTTTACCCAAGAAATCCGATAGGGCTGGGGATCTTTCTCCCTCTTGAGCTTCAGCTTAGATACCATCTCTTCTGATACCAAGTTATCAGTGCTACCACCATCAATGATCACGTTACAACATTTATCCTCACACTTGCATCTGGTACGAAGCAAACTCCTCCATTGTCCTGGTTCAATCTCACCACTTAGTAGGACTCTTTTATTTACCAAGGTCTCTCCTCTTTTTGCATCCTCTGAATGTGATGATTGTGCATCCTCATCCATGTGACTAACCCTAACTTGGCCCTCAGCTCTCCTATCTGTCCTTCCTTTTTGTTGAGGGCATTCAAAGACATGATGACCTTCTTCATTGAAATGGAAATAGGTACTACGGAAGCCTCCTCTTCCTTGTCCACGTCCTCTACCTCTTCCTCTCTGATTTCCAAAGTCTTGGTCATGGGAGTGGTTGAAACCCTCATTCCTCTGGTTCCTGCTAGTACCCTCATCTTCATTTTTCTTTTGGGTTTCATTGCGGCCTCCAGATGATCTACCGCTTCCCCTTCCTCCTTGACCAAACCCTCTTTGTCTTCCTTCAAACCTTTTATTCAGCTTCTCTTCAACTCGTAGGGCAAACTGGTATGCCTATTCAATGCTGGTCATTCTTACCGGACTTAATTCCTCCTGGATGCTAGGTCGCAACCCACTAATATAGCAAGCAACCTTCTCCTTATTTGCTTCTGCATGTCCCACTCTAATCAAGAGTCGATAAAACTCCTCTGTATATTCTTGGACTGATCTTCCTGCTTTCTTTAACACATGCATCTTTTTAAATAGATCTAGCTCGTAGTCCACAGGAATGAACTGCTTCTTCAATTTGTCCACCATGTGATCCCATCTTGTGATCTTCTCCTTTCCTCTTCTGTTTCTTTCCAATTGAACCTCTTGCCACCAGATTTTTGCATGGCCTTTTTGTTTGGTCTTTGCAAACTTAACCCTATCTGGGTCCCTGATATCCTCATACTCAAAGTATTCTTCTAGTTCATTGATCCAATCTATCAACTCATCCAGTTTCAGATTTCCTGAAAATACACCCACTTCAATTGTGGGTCTTTTCCCAAACATAGTAATGGCCCTAAAAATCCTTTCCTCTACAGGATTCAAAACTTCACCATCAAATTCCTCTTCTGGTCCCATTACTTCTTCTTCATTGTCATCCTCACTGTTGTCACCTACGGCAACATTTGCTCCTCTACAAAGCTCCTCTTGCAATGCTTGTACCTACCTCTGGAGGGCTCTAACCTCCTTAGGATTAATGGCTCTGGCCCTTCTGCCATCCTCTCTTCGTGGAGGCATCTTCTAACTTGAACCCACAACCACATAGTCCCGGTGCAAACTGCCTCACAGTCGGCGCTCTGTCTACACACTTAAGAAAACCAGCTCTGATACCACTTGATGGGGACACAACCCAAGAACAGAATGGAAACAACAGAAAAGGGAAATTATATTAACTGAGAAAATAAGCTAGTACAAATAGTATAGAGGAAATAAACTTCAAAACATGCCCTAAGGGCTTACAATAGCATAAATTTGGAGATAATTTCTCCTTTATGGACCTCCTCTCAAACTCCACTCTGAACTGCCTTTTACAATGCCAAAAATCTCCTTAAATAGACCCCAGAGGGTTAAGGACTAGGAGTAAATTCTAGAAAGTTCTAGTAGGCATCCAGCGACCAAATAGAAGGTTCCAGAAGTGGCGTTAGAAGTCAATGCAAATCTAGAAGAATCCAGAAATGGTAACCAAACTTTCGGGAGGCATAACTTTTGAACCGTAGCTCTGATTGACGAACCGTTTAGATTTTCGAAAAGCTCTCGAAGCGCTCTATAGCCCTATGGACTAGCTTCGCTCATCCCCCATTTTTTAGCCCTTTTTGAGGTCATTTAATGCCCCTAACCTAACTTTGAAGCATTCTTAGGAGGTCTCCAAAACCCAAAAAATTGCAATAACTTTCAAACCGTGGGGCCTTTTGACCTGATTCTTTTTTGGAATGCTCTAAATCACAATTACATTCATTTGCCCAATTCGCACCTTGTAGGTCACCAAAATGATGGCCATACTACATGCTCCTATTTTTTCAAGATTTCTAAACATACTGATAGTGGAACTGTGAGAGTTGGAACCTTTATTTGACCCAAATGGGTATCCAAAAATGTAAAGACATGAAATAGAAACTAAGTCTAAGTTCATTTTTTTTTGGGCGACACAGGATTTCCCTTATACCTCTGGATGCTCCTACATCAATATCTCGTTAACCTAGAGAAAAAAAGTAGCAATACTCTTATCCTATATTTTATTTTTAGGATTTCAACCTAGGCTCAACAATTCTAAAGCCTTACCTCCTTAACTTTCACATCTCCTTCACAAATAGTTTTACAATTTGATCCATATTTACTTAAATATATCACAATGAATAATATTCATAAAGTATGACTTATCTTAACAACAAAATTTGTCTATCACATTATTTTCAAAAGTTCTTCTTCCTAGTCCTATTGCTTTCTTGATACTTCCTTGAATTTCATATCTATATACAAATAATTTCAAAAAGCATTCCTACAACCATAAAATAGGATTACATATGTATACTCGAAAAACCACATTTGGATTCATCAATAAGTGGAGAAATTTTTTAATAAAACCATTCTAGTGCAACATATCTTAGCATCCTAAATCTACCTCAAGCTATAAATATTTCCCCTAGAAGCTTACCTTTGATATTGATTGAAGTTCACACAATGTCATGGGGGTTAGTGATTGATGTAGTGAAAGGTAGGAGAATCCTCAAAGGATATTTCATAGCCCCCAATAATTAACCAAATAGTAGAAACACGACACAAGATACATGATCTGCTACCAAACTCAACTCTTTATTCAAAAAATAATTTATTACACACAATCTGATAGACTGTAAGGCCTTCCTGGTTATGGCCACATCCAAAGCAAGTAATAGCTCAATAAGTTTCCTTAAGATCCAACCAAAATACAATGCAAGAGCGTCCTAGGTTGCACTACTACCCTACATGTTTTGAGTTTTTTCCTTACTGCTAAAACTAGGTTCTACTAAAGTTATATTTTCTAGTTTCTGGGTGCTTGTTGCAGATCATGTAACTAATTTTCCAAAATGAATGAAGAGATGTTAAATTCAAGGATTCATGAGGTCCTAGATTAATATGTATGTTTCATTGGAAAATTCCTAACTCCTTATAGTTTTGGAGATATGGCAATTCTCCCAGAAAATCAATTTATGGCAATTCTGCATGATTGTTTCATATGCCTAACTTTTAGAATGGATGCACACTTTTCCTTAATGAATTAGACCTTGTGCACTTAAGGGGTTATACAATGCCTATATATCTACCCACAATTTTAAGCACGAGTTCTAACTCAACTGAAGCTAGGAGATCTAGCGATTTTTCTCTGACATTGATTTTTAGGACAATTAATTATTGATGTAGGTCAATTTGTGTATTTTATTTTGGTTTATTTTCATTTAATATTTGCTAAGAGCTGGCTTATGGCTTCTCCATGTTATAGAATGATCTATAAGCCTTTTTGGCTAGTATAAATAGAGTGTTTAGGCTTAGAACTAAGTAGTTTTTAGGTAGTTTTAAAGAAGATTACAAACCAGAATTGGAAATTACGAATTTGTTGTTGGATCTTTGAATCTAAATGTATTTGTATTTGGCCATAACCTAGAAGGCCTTACAATTGGGCATGTTTGAAGATATTTTGATGAATAAATAAAATAATTTCACTCTTCTTCCTCCTTTGGTTGCTATTCTTTGTGTTTGCTTTCATTGGGTTAACTCTTGTAAGGTGTTTCAGAGAGCTGGGTGTGCCATTTGCCCTAGTTTTCCATGTCCTTCCTTGAATCAAGTGGTATCAGAGCTTGAGGCTCATCCTTGTGAATATTGGATTGTGTAGAACCCTAATTTGGATTTGGTTTTAGGGTGGTAGATCTGTGGATTTGACCTATAACTTGTAGAGGGTTACAATCTTCAGGAACCTAATTTGTAAAGATGGTTCATGATAGAGGAAATGTTGATAATGCTATATTGGATCAATTGAGACAAATTGTAGCTAGATTGGATGCTATGGAGATAGGCTAGAGGAGAGGAGAACATCTTGATGATGTAAGTGATGATGAAGCAGTAGCACCAAACCATAATCCAAAACTTGAAGAAGATCAAGATGAGGAAATATTGTTGAGATTGTTGTCTAGGGAAAATTCAAAGCTTGATGTAGAAGTTCTTCCTTATGATGGAAAATTGGATACCAATCCTATGTTAGATTGGATCTTAGATATGGAGAAGTTCTTTGAGTATGAAAATAATCCTAATAATAGAAAGGCAAGGATTGCAGTCACTAGGTTGAAAGGTCATGCTTTGCTATGGTGGGATCACTTACAAACTGATAGACAAAGGAGAGGAAAGGAGAAGATTAGAACTTGGGTGAAGATGGTGAACAAGGTAAAGAAAAAATTCCTTACTACTAATTACCAAGTTAGCTTGTTGAGAAAGATGCAAAATTTGAAACAAAGGGACATGACTATAAGAGAGTATACCAAGGAATTCTATAGATTGGACATTAGATCCGGACATGAGGATGATGATATTGAGAAAATTGTAATGTACATAAATGGATTGACATTTGGAATTCAAGATAAAATAATTTTTTTGTAGTTAGAAAGTGTGGAAGAAGTATATCAATATTCCTTGAAAGCTGAGGAAATCTTCACAAAGAAGCACAAACAAAGACAAAGAGGTAGAGGTGGTAGATTCTAGAGAGGTAGAGGTAGATCTTATGGTGAAGGTGGAAGATTTGAAAGTTTTTTGCAAGATAAAGGAAAATCTAAATGGAAGAATGATGACAAATACAAGACCAAATGGAAAGGTGGTAGCTCATACTAAGGAGGTACTAGATCTTATCGAGGAAGAGGTAATTCTTATCCTATAGGTAGTTTTTGTGGTAATTATTTTAGATGTGGTGAAGAAGGGCATAGATCTTCTAAAAGTGGGTGGAATAATAGAAATTTTGTGATTCAAGAAGACATTAAGAGTTCACCAAGTGGACCTAAGACTGGAGAAAATTTTACGGTGAGGAGAAGCTTATATAATAAGGGAAGTGATGAGGAACCTATCCTTAGAAGAAGTCTTTTCAAGACAAGATGCAAGATCACTGGAAAATGCTACAAGGTAATCATTGACAATCAAAGTTCTACAAAATTGACATCAAAAGAGTTGGTTACAAAAGTTACAGTTACAAAGGTTGAAATATCTCAAACCTTATCATGTTTCATGGATCAAAGATGAGCATAAGATATTGGTAAGTGAACAATGTGCTGTGAAGTTCAAAATTGGACATTACTTTGATGAAGTCTTGTGTGATATTATGCCTATGGATTGTTATTATATTTTTTTCGGTAGACCTTGGCAATATGATAGATATGCTATACACAATGGAGGATTGAATCAATATACTCTTTGGGTAAATGGAAAGAAACAAACATTTTTGCCTTTGATTGAAAGTCTAGATGAAGTCAGTTGTACTACAATAAAAGTTTGCATGGTTAATGGAAAGCAATTTGAAAAGGAAGTAAAGAAGAATCAAGTTTGTTTTGCTATAGTTCCTAGAGGATTGAGTGTTGGTAGTAATGACCTAGTAGTAAAAGTTGGTAATCACAGAGTGACAAAAAAAATTATAGAATTGCTGAATGAGTATAAAGATATTGTTGCCGATGACATTCATTGTATGGATTTTATTCCTGGAGCTATTTTTCCAAACAAAGAACCATATAAATTGACACCTATATAGAATGGAGAACTTAATAGACAAGTGCATGAGTTGTTGCAAAAGGGTTTGATCAGAGAAAATTTGAGTCCATGTGTTGTACCTACTATATTAGCACCCAAAAAGAATGGAGAATGGAGAATGTGTACTCATTCTAGAGCTATTAACAAAATCATAGTGAAATATAGATTTTCCATGTGTAGGATGGATGACATAATGGATTTCTTGAGGGAAGAAAATTATTTTACGAAGATTGATTTGAAGAGTGGTTATCATTAGATCGGAATCAAAGAAGGTGATGAATGAACTATTTCTTTCAAGACAAAAGATAGTTTGTATGAATGGTTGGTTAAGCCTTTTGGTTTGACTAATGTACCTAGAACTTTCATGAGGTTGATGAATGAAGTTCTAAAAATATTCTTGCATAAGTTTGTAATTTTTTATTTGGATGATATTCTAATATTCAGTAAGACTAATGAAGAACACACTTAGCATATTAGAGAAGTATTATAGAGGTTGAAAGAAGAAAAGTTGTTGATTAATCTAAAAAAGTGTTCTTTTATGCAAGAGGAGATTGTGTATTTGGGATTTTTGATTTCAACTGATGTAAAGAAGATGGATCCAGAGAAGGTTAAAGAAATTTTGGAATGGCCTACACCTAAAAATGTGGGTGAGGTAAGATCATTTCATGGTTTGGCCAGTTTTTATAGAAAGTTTGTAAAGAATTTCAGTGTTGTTTTTAATGCTATGACTGAGATAGTGAGAGGAAATAAAAAGGAATTCAAGTGGGCACATGAAGCTAATAAGATTTTTTTTCAAAGTTGTTGGAAATATAGATGGAGTAACTAAGAGGAGAGGTGAATCAATTACCACAAAAATAAACCCACAAATCCCTTAGATGTCTTAAATAACTAGTTATTACTATTACTCAGTAGCTCCACAAAAAAATGTTGTAACTTGGTAGATGAATTGTGTATTAACTTATTACAGATTTTTAAGAATTCACAATTATTAACATGCATGCAAAAGGAAATAGCATGAACACAAGAGACACCAAATTCAATGTGGAAACCCAATATGGGAAAAACCACCAAGTAACTAGGTACCAATTTTCACTCTTCTAAAGTGAGCCATGTTAGGAACCAACCCTATTAAAAGTTACAAAACACACTGTTAGGTGTGACCCTGTTAGAGGATTTAAACACCCTACTAGGCGTGGCCTTGGTAGAGGACTTTAGAATAATTTAGTAGAATTGTCCACCTTGTTAGATGGTTTACAAAATTGGCTGCTAAACCAACTTTGCTAAGAGATTTAGAATTCATTGCTACAATTGTGAGAAAGTAACAATGAGTGACTTGAATGAGATGCAACTAAAATTTTCTAATACAAATCTCTATTCTACTTCACTATATCCTCACTAATCGAATACACCTTTGCTACTCCTCAAGGATATCTAATCCTTCTTCAAAATTTGATCACACATTCTTCTTCACATAATCAAATCACTTTTATACTCACTCATTCATACATTCATTCATACTATTGAATTCACAACTTGACCTTTTATTTATACATTACAAATTGTCAAGTCGGCTCATTTACAAGTTACATTTAACAATAAACAATACATAAGTTGGCTAAAGACATTACATGAAACAATTAAACTTTATTTCCCAAAATAATGAAATCCTTTATTGGCTGACCCTACTTGGTAAATACTACTCCAAAAATGATTTGTAGCGTTAACCAAGTGAAGCTAGGTAAACATGATGAACTTTGCAAAATCCTTTCGAGACTGAGTGAACTTGATCAGAACTAATTTTCTTTCACTGACCTTGTGAGCTCGGTAGAAACTAACATTCCTTTGTTAACTTTGGGAGCTCAGTTAACACTAACCTCTGTCACAGAATCCTTTGACGCCTAAGTGAGCTCGGTAGTAACTATCTTCATAGTGTAGTATTCAGGAATGCTCGGTAAACTCTATGTAATAACTAATATGTCGTTTGTGTATCATCAAAGGCAACACACAATTAAACAATTTTATCCAACAATCTCCCTCTTTGGTATTGATGGCAACACAACATGTCATAGTAGAATGAAATTTGAAGACAAGTATTTTTAGAACATTTCTCCCTCTTAGATTTTATTCCACAAGCTTCTCAAATACAGTAATCTCCCTCTGTAAAGGAATTACATAAACAACAAACTCTCCACAAACAAATTCAAATTTTAGAAAGCTTATGCCAATATAATCTCCCTCTTTGACAACACATGCCAAAGACAACACAAACCAAATGAGTAGTAATGTACCTTAAGTACTAATTCATATCCAATGTTCTCATGATTATTCTGCATCAACTGAAATATCTTCAACTTTATACATGTTGATGCATCACGAAAACTTCTTTTTAGTGAGCTTCAGATAGGGGAATGACCCCTAACTTATCTCTTAGATAGAAGAATGCATCCTTACATGAAGGCTTGGTGAATATGTCAGCAATTTCTTCCTTTATATGGACATATTCCAATTTGATCTCCTTATCTTGCACCAATTCTTTGACAAAGTGATACTCTATTGCAATGTTCTTGTTTTTTGAATGCATCACTAGATTTTAAAATATGTTAATTGCACTTATATTGTCACAAAACATAACAACTAGTTCTTTGATTCCCACCTTCATGCCTTCCAATAATTTCTTGAACCAAACAAAATATTAGAGCAATTTACTACTGTTGCAACATACTTTTCTTCTGCTATAGATTGGGATGTGCAATTCTACTTTTTACTTGTCCTAGAAACCAACCTCTTTCCAAGAAAGAAGGCTCCTCCACTTTTACTCTTTCTATCATCAATGTTTCCTACCCAATCTGCATTGGCAAACACTTTCAAATCTAGATTACCTCCAAATTTGTACCATAATCCATAATCTTCAGCGCCTTTCAAGTATCTCATGATCTTTTTGATTGCCATCATGTGGTTTTCTCTTGGTTTTGCTAAAAATCTTGCTACAATATCAACTACAAGAGCAATACCTAGCCTTGTATGAACTACATATGCAACTTTCCAATCATTGATCTATACAATGTTTGATCTACCTCCTTTGATTCATCATCCTTGGTAAGCTTTAGATCAGTGCACATAGGAGTTCCAACTAGTTTACAGTCTTTCATACCAAACTTTTTTAGTATCTCCCCTATGTATTTAGATTGAGTGATGTAGATACCATTCTTACTCTATTGAATTTGAAGACCAACAAAGAATTTGATCTCACCAAACATAGACATCTCAAATTCCTTATTCATTTCTCTAAACACTCTTTGCATAAACCATAATTTCCTATAAACAAAGTATCATCCACAAATATTTCTACCAAAACAATCTTGTTATTTGGTCCTTCTTTGATATACAAGCTACTATTATCATTAGTTCTCTAAAAACCAATCTAAATAAGATAGTTATGCAATCTTTCATATCATGCTCTAGGGGCTTGTTTCAGACCATACAATACTTTGTGTAATATGTAGATCATGTCCTTCTTGTCTAGATCAACAAAACCTTCAAGTTGCTCAATGTAGACTTCTTCTTCCAATATACCATTGAGAAATGCAGATTTGACATCCATCTCATAAACCTTAAATCTTTTATATGAAACATATGCAAGTAGGGTCCTGACACCTTCCAATCTTGCAACAAGAGAAAAAGTCTCCCCATAGTCTATTCCTTCTTCTTGAGAGTAGCCTTTACATACCAGTCTAGCTTTTTTACTTGACACCTTACTATCTTCATTCAACTTATTTGTAAATACCCACTTAGTTACAATGACATTTTTATCTTTAGGCCTCGGTACAAAAGTCCATGTTTTGTTTTTCTCTATTTTCTCTATCTCTTCATTCATAGCCTCAATCCAAGTTTCATTGTCTAATGCATTTTTGACACTTCTAGGTTCAAAATCAGCAAGTAAACAAGTACCTTTTAGCTTACTTCTAGTCATAGTACCTTTAGATTTGTCTCTAATAATCCGATCTGGTGCATGATGTCTCCTGACATACTTGGCTAACATAGGTTTCTTGCCTTTTGAATGAATGGCATTGTCATCCTCTTGCACTTCAACTTTAGGTTTTGGCTCTTTTATCTATTTCTTGGGTCCTTCAAACTTGGTAGGTATTGGCTCGGTAGCATCTAAATGTAACTTGGGTTCCTATAGCTTGGTTTGAACTTCCTACAACTCGATTACTGAAGACTCAGGAGTAGAAGATTCCTGATTGATAGATGTATCTAGCACTCTATCAAGTTCAATGAAAAAAAATCTCCTATAATCTTCTAGTTCTTTTTTGTTTTCTTCTTCAGTCCTTTCTGGAAACTCATCAACTTTCATATGTGCACTTTCAATGACTTTGTGAGTAGAAAAATTCAAACATCTATATGCTTTACTCTTGCAAGAATATCCCAAAAATATCCCTTCATCACCTTTCACATCAAATTTACCTTTTCTAGATTCTTTCAAAATGTACCATTTGCTTCCAAATACTTTTGGGTAACTTACATTGGGTTTATAGCCATACCATAACTCATAGGGGGTTTTGAATGAGTCCTTTTTTAGTTGTACTTGGTTCAAGGTATGAACTGAAATGTTGATAGCTTCCTTCGAGTATTTGATAGAAATGTTCTTTTCAATAATTAAATTTCTTACATTGTCCATGATAGATCTATTCCTCCTTTCAACTATTTCATTTTTCTCAAGATTGCTAGGGGCTAATACTTGTCTTTTGATTCCCCTTTCAATGCAAAAGTTACTGAACTCATGGGACATGAATTCACCACCTCTATCTGACCTCAAGTGTTTTAGTATTTTTCCTATTTCCTTTTCTACTCTAGCCAAATACCATTTGAACTTCTCAAAAGCTTCTGATTTCTCTCTTAGATACATGATAGTCATCATTCTAGAGTAATCATCAACAAAAGGAATGAGGAACTTTTCTCTAGTCTAGCTTTCAATTCCTATAGGTCCACACAAATCAATATACACAATTTCTAAAACTTCTTCAGACCGATAGTTCTTACTTTTAAAGCTAGTTTTTCCCATCTTACCAATTTGACAATTCTTGCATAGACCAACCTTGGGTTTCATTATACTAGGAATGCCTCTTACTTTTTTGAATTTGCTTATTTTTAGTAGGTTATCAAATTTCACACGACACAACCTTCTATGCCATAACCAACTTTCTTCAACTTGAGCAATAAAGCATGAACATTCACCAAGTTAAAGATAGAACTAGTTACCTTTCATCTATATGCCTTATCCAATCATTTTTCCTTTGTCATCCAACAGTCTTTCTTTTCCATGCATGAATTCCACTTTGAATCCATTATTGAGTAGCTCTGCCACACTTAATAGATTATGCTTTAGACCTTCAACCCAATAGGCATTATCACATACAAGCTCTTTGTTAGTGAGATTCTTCCTCTTCCTTTTATGAAACAAGGTTCATTATTACCAAACCTCACACTACCACCATCATAGTCTTCAAATTATTCAAACTTAGTTTTATCACCAATCATATGATGAGAGCAACCACTACCTATAATCCATGTATCATTTTTTCTCACATGACAGATAAGTGCCATTTTATCTTCCTCATCATTATCAAATTCATCTTTCATATCAATGTAAACAATTTCATTTTCTTCTTCATCAGAATCCTTAGCCATGAAACATGTTTTCTTACCTTTTTTCTTGAATGATTTGAATTATTTCTTGCCAATGCACTTATGACCTTTCTTCTCATCCTCGTTCTTCTTATTTGGGCACCCAGTAGCAATATGTCCAATTTCTTCACATGAAAAACAAATTAGAAGAACCTTTCCTTTGTATTTCCCTCTACCTCTAGAATATTTCCTTGGAAGAAGAGCTTCAACCACCTCAAGATCACTGTCTGAACTTTGTTCTAATTCTTCTTCACTTTTTGACTAAGAATCCTTTATTTTCTTACCTTTCTCTTTGAGTGAAATCTTGGCTTCAAATATTGACTCAATGTTCTTGGAATCTCGAACATAGTTGTCATAGTTATCTAACTCAAATGCAGTGAATCTTCCTACTATGGCATCTAAATTTATCTTATGATTTGCTTCACATTTTCTTTCTTGAATTCTAGAAACTCTAATTGCATAAATGAGAAGTAATGTTATAAGAACTTTACTTACAACTGTTTCCTCCTCAATGTCTCCTCTGAAAGCCTTGATTGCACTGACAACTACTCTGACTCTTTCAATATGTTTAGCAATGTTTTCATCCTCTCTCATCCTCATCTAATCAAATTTTCCTCTTAGACTTTCTACTGTGGCTCTCCTCACATTATCATCACCTCCATAGATATCTTTCAGCTTGTTCCACATTTCAAAGGTAGTTGTGTAGTCCTTGACATCACCAAATTCTTCATAGCTTAGGGTAGATGCAATGTCTATCATCATGGTGTTATGAGTCTTCTTCTCAGCAATTTCATTAGTATATAATGTTCCAAAAGGAGTTACATATGCTTGATCAAGATATTTCAATCCAATATCTCCAATGGAAGCCAAATGGAGTCTCATGAGACCTTGCCATATTGAGAAGTTATCCCTATTAAGCCTTGGAATTTTCCTCTTGTAAGAATCTTGATCTTTAGCTTAGATCCTTGAAATCCTTCCTACAAGCACCAAAAGCTTTGATACCAATTGTTGAAAATATAGATGGAGTCACTAAGAGGGGGGGTGAATCAGTTACCACAAAAATAAATCCATATATCCCTTAGATGTCTTAAATAACTAGTTACTACTATTACTCAGTAGTCACACAGAAAAATGTTGTAACTCCATAGATGAACTGTGTATTAACTTATTACTAATCTTTAAGCATTCAAAATCATTAACATGCATGCAAAAGGAAATAAAATGAACACAAGAGACACCAGATTTAACATGGAAACTCAATATGGAAAAAACCACCAAGTAACTAGCTACCAATTTTCACTCTTCTAAAGTAAGTCCTGTTAGTAGCCAACCCTGTTAAAGTTTACAAAACACACTATTAGGTGTGATCCTGTTAGAGGAATAAAACACTCTGCTAGGAGTGGCCTTGCTAGAGGACTTTAGAACAATTTAGTAGAACTATCCACCTTATTAGAGGGTTTACAAAAATGGCTGCTAAACCAACTCTATTAAGAGATTTAGAATTCACCACTACAATCATGGAAAAGTAATAATGAGTGACCTGAATGAGATGCAACTAAACTTTTCTGATACAAATCTCTATTCCACTTCACTAGATCCTCACTAATCAAATACTCCTTTGCTACCCCTCAAGGATATTTGGTCCTTCTTCAAAATTCGCTCACACCTTCATGTTCACATAATCAAATCACTTGTATACTCACTCAATCATACATCCATTCATACTTTTGAATCCACAACTTGACCTTTTATTTATACATTACAAATTGACAAGTTGGCTCATTTACAAGTTACATTTACCAATAAACAATACATCAGTCGGCTACAGACATTACATGAAACAATTAAACTTTATTTCCCAAAATAATAAAATTCTTCATTGGCCAACCTTTCTTGGTAAACACTACTCCAGAAATGATTTCCAATGTTAACCAAGTGAAGCTCAATAAACACTGCAAACTCTAAAAAATCCTTTGGAGATTGAGTGAACTCGGTAAGAACTAATTTTTCTTTGCTAACCTTGTGAGCTCAATAGAAACTAACTTTCCTTTGTTAACCTTGGGAGTTTGGTTAAAACTAACCTCTATCATAGAATCCTTTGACATCCGAGTGAGCTCGATAGAAACTATCTTCACAGTGTAGTATTCAGGAATGCTTGGTAGACTCTATCTAATAATTGATATGAAATTTGTGTAACATCAAAGACAACACACAATTGAACAATTATATCCAACAAAGGTTGTTGAATTACATATTTTGGCTTTGCCTCATTTCAACAAAGTATTTCAAGTTGAATGTGATGCAAGTGGTAATGCAATTGGAGTTGTATTAAGTCAAGAAGGTAAACATGTTGTTTTCTTTAGTGAGAAGTTGAATGATGCTAAAAGAGAGTATTTTTTGTATGATCAAGAGTTTTATACTATTGTTCAAGCTTTGAAGAAGTGGAGACATTATTTGATTCCTAAGGAGTTTGTGTTGTATACTGATCATAAAGCTTTACAATACTTGGGATGTCAACATAAATTCAATCAAATACATATGAAGTGGGTTGAGTACTTGTAGACTTTTACATTTTTCACTAAGCATAAGGGTGGAGTTACTAATAGAGTTTCTGATGCATTGAGTAGAATACATTCTTTGTTGATTGAAATGAAGGGTGAAGTTCTTAGTTTTGATGAAATGAAAGAGTTGTATGATGTTGATCTTGATTTTTCTGAGGCATGGAGAGAGTGTAGAGCACCAAATCTGGTAGATCACATAAGTAAGTATGTTGAGTATTTCATTCAAGAAGGTATGTTGTTCAAAGGTATTTATTTGTGTATTCCTAAAAGTTCTATGATGTTGAATCTGATTAAGGAAAAGCATAGTGGTGGATTAGTTGGACATTTTAGAATTGATAAGACATTGAGTTTGCTGAAATAGAAGTATTGTTGGCCACAAATGTATAAGGATGTTTAGAAATTTGTAAAGAGTTGTGGATTTTTTCAAGTTGCAAAAGAGGTGAATCAAAATATTGGTTTGTATACACCTATTATTGTTCTTGAGAAACCTTGGAATGACATTAGTATGGATTTTGTTGTTGGATTTCCTAAGACAATGAAGGGGTATGATTCCATTTTTGTTGTAGTGGAAAAAATTTTCTAAGATGGCTCATTTCATACCATGTAAGAAGACATTAGATGCTAAGCATATTGCTAAAATTTTCTTTAAAGAGATTTTGAGATTGCATGGATTACCAAGAAGCATTATTTCTGATAGAGATAGTAAGTTTGTTGGTTATTTTTGGAAGATTTTGTGGAAGAAGATGGTTACTAAATTGAATTTTAGTTTTACATTCCATTTGAAAACTAATGGACAGGTAGAGGTTTTGAATAGAAGCTTGGGTAACTTGCTGAGATGTTTAGTTGGGAATAAGCCAAGTAATTGGGAGATGGTATTAGCACAAGCTAAATTTCCATTTAATAATTTTGTGAATATGAGTACATGAAAGACACCTTTTGAGATTGTTACTGGAATGAAGCCTAGATGAGTAATAGATTTGAGAGATATTGCTGGTGAATAAAAGAGAAGTGTTGTAGGAGAATAATTTTCTGATTATATGGAGTCTTTGCATAAGGAAGTCAAGTTGAGGATAGAACAAACTAATTAGAAGTATAAGGAGAATGCTGATCAGACTAGAAGACATCATGATTTTAAAGTTGCTGATGAGGTGATGGTTCATTTGAAGAAAGGTAGATTTATAGTTGGAACATATAGTAAGTTGAAGATGAAGAAGTTTGGACCTTGTAAGATCTTGAAGAAATTTGATAGTGGAAATGCTTATGAAGTTAAGTTACCTAATGACATGGATATATCTCCTATATTCAATGTTGCTGATTTATACAAGTATCATGGATTAGATGATGAAGTTAATTTATTAGAGGACTATCCTAAGAAGTAGATTGAAGAAGTTGAACATGTATTGGATCAAAGAATTGGTAAAACCATAAGAGGAAAAGATTATTATGAATATCTGGTGAAGTGGAAAAACAAACCTATGGAAGATGCTTCATGGATCTCTCAATCTAATTTGGATTTAGCTCAAGTTATGACATCACAATGATTTAGGAGAATCATTTCTTGCAACCCTATTTTCCTAATGTATGGTAATCCTATGTTACATTTCTATCCTGCATGTTTTGAGTTTTTACCTTACTACTAAAACTGGGTTCTGCTGAAGCTGTATTTTCTGGTCTCTAGGTGCCTATTGCAGATCATGTAACTAATTTTTTGAAATGAATGAAGGAATTAAAACTTAAATTATTCAAGAGGTCCTAGATTAATATATATATTATAGAATTAAAATCCTAACTCCTTATAGTGATGGATATATGGCAATTCTCCCAGAACATTGATTTCTGGCAATTCTACATGACAGTTTCCTGTGCCTGACTTTCAGAATGGATGTGCACTTTTCATTAATGAATCAAACCTTAAAAACTTAAGGAGTTTTATAGGGTCTAGATATCTACCCAAAATTAAAAGTGTAAGTTCTAACTTTATTAGATCTAGGAGATATCACAATTTTTCTCAGACATCAATTTTTAGAGCAGTTAACTGCTGATGCAGGCTGACTTGTGTATTTAATTTTGGTTTAATTTCATTTAATATTTGATGAGAGATGACTTGTGGCTTCTCCATGTTCTAGAATGATATTTAATCCATTTTTGCTATTATAAATAGATTGTTTAGGCTTAGAGCTAAGTAGTTTTTAGGCAGTTTTGAAGATGATTGCAAAGCAAAATTGGAAACTATGAATTTGTTGTTGGATCTTTCAATGTGAATGTATTTGTATTTGGCTATAACCCAAAAGGCCTTATAGCTAGGCATGTTTGAAGATATTTTTATGAATCAATAAAATTATTTCACTCTTCTTCCTCCTTTCATTGTTGTTCTTTGTGTTTTCTTTCGTTGGGTTAACTCTTGTCGGGTGGTTCAGAGAGTTGGGTGTGCCATTGGCCATAGTTTTCCCCGTCCTTCCTTGCATCAAAATCCTAGCTAGTCCAAATCTATAATAGGAAAAAAATTTGGTAGAAACTTCCAATGAGATCTAAGTTTTTTCTCACAAGCCACCAAGTAATCTCTTTGTTTCCCAAGCAATAGCTACTAGCTCTTCTCCCAAACTTTTCTCCTCTCATCTACTCCACACTAAACTACAATGATTCAAGCCTACCCTAAACCATCTTACTTATACCCAACTAAGCCAAAAAATTTCTTGCAACAAAAATTAAATGCAAAATTTTAACCCTCATGTTAACCTATGATAACTACATGACCAAGTGTCAACAAACACGAGAAATCTAGGAACTTCTAAAAAAACATGCCTGCCAAGCTCCCCAAGCATTGTCGAGCACCATAAGCTTTATCGAGTTCCTTCAATGACTATTTTCCTTTGGTTACTGAGCTCCTTAGTCAATAAAAAATCTAGGAACCACACTAAAAAGGATCAAGAAATACTTCCTCAACCCAATAACACACTTCAACCAAACACCAAGCTTATCCACCAAGCTGATTTGGTCAACACTCCAACCAAGAAATATGATAGAGATGGACAAGTACCTCTAGCCTTCCACTAAGAATTCTAGAATATTTAGAAACCTTAGATGCCCCTACAATAGACTCTTAGGGTACAAGTAAATGTGTGTCCCATACTTTTATTCTTGAGGAAAATAAGACTTCCACTTCATCTTCACCCCAAGGCATGCCAATCCATAAAACTAGGAAGATGAATAGTTCCATAAATCAACTCCTCCTATGCAAGTTTACAAACAACCAATCAACATATCCACTCACAAGAATAAACTAAACAAAAAAGTAACCAACAAATAGGATCTAAAACTTATCGCCATAGTCCACCTTAGTAATAAGAGCATCAAAATCCATACCCACAACAAAAACGGGCAGATCCAATACCAAATCCACACTAGGAGAAATATGAAAGCTATTGCCAACACATGAAAAAATCTCACCATCATAGATCTCATTACCCATAACAAGATTTTGTGCAACATATAAATCATCACCCATAACAACCTGATCATCCACAACCAAGTTCTCTACAATTTCCATGTTAGAACCATCCAATTGATCATGAAAATAAATCTCCATCCCAACATCAAAAAGATTAGTAACTTCTTTAGCAACAACCACAAAGTCACTCTACAAGTTTTGCATCAAAAACCAAAAAGTGATCAACAAAACCAACCTCCCCCTCAACTTTTTCATTTCTTCTTCTCTTTCAAAAAATTATTCTAACTAGGTATACAACTCATTATCAGATTAACAAACTTTAGCTCCATAAATCTCTATGAAACTTAACTATCCCTTCCTTAACTCGACCAGTCAAACTAGCTTCCAACAGAGAAAATATCTCATTTATCAAATCTACAATCATCCTAAGGTCTAATCTTGTCAGAGACATCTTCCAAGATCTTCATAAACCCTCTACAAAAAATCTCCAATCAAATCCAACCTTCACACAAGATTAATCATTCATATTTGCAACCATCTCTATATCAAGATCCATTTACAAGTCCTCTATAATTACAAGTTAAAGCCATAATCTTCCACCTCACAACAAACATATCTAGGACTCTAGAAAGAGTAATCCACCATAAGATTTAACTCTTCTCTGATAATATCAACCACCAATATCAAACTATTACTTTTATACCACCTCATGTAGTGCAAGGCAAGAGAATCCTCAAAGGAGATGTCCTAGCCCCCAACAATTAACTACATAGTGGAAAAAAAATACAAGGTACATGGTCTGATACCAAACTCAACTCTTTATTCATAAAATAATTGATTACATGCAATGTGTTGCGCTATAAGGCCTTCCCGGTTACAAGAAAATACAAAACAATAATAGTTTTGCAAGATCCCTAAAGATCCAACCAAAACCCTAGCTAGTCCAAATCTATAACACAACACTTTGGTAGAAACCTCTAACAATATCTAAACTTGTGCTCACAAGCCACAAAGCAATCTCCTTATTTCCCAATCTATAGCTATTAACTCTGCACACAAACTTCACTCCTCTCAGCTACTCCATGTTGAACTAGAATGGTTCAAGACATCCATAAATCCCCTTACTTATACCTAACTAAGCCACAAGTTAGCCTAGAAAGTTATAAATTAAATAAAACCTTACATTAAATGCACATTTAAGCCACAAGTGAGCTTGCAACAAATATTTAGTATGAAATGTTAACCCATGATAACCATGTGATTGAGTGTTAGAAAATATGAGAAATATAGCCACTACTAAGGAAACATGCCTGCCAAGCTCCCCAAGCATTGTCAATAACCATAAGCTTTGTCAAGTTCCTTTAGTGACTAAGTTCCTTTTGTGATTGAGATCCTTCAATAACTAAGCTCCTTGGTTAACACAAAAACTATGAACCACCCCAATAAGGACCAAGAAATACTTCATCATCCCAATAACACACTTCAACCAAACGCCAAGTTTCTCCACTAAGCCCATTTAGTCAAAACCCTAACTAAGAAAGACCATACATATGGTCGACACCTCCAATATTCCACCAAAAATACTAGAATCTTCAAGAACCTCATTTGCCCCTACATCAGTGATGTACAAGCATCCTAGGTGTAAGGACAATCTTGCATCACCCAAAAATATTTTCATTTATGTCTTTTCATAAAGGGTTGTTTCAATACATATTTTCTATTTGTGGAAGCTTACTATTTTTAGTATGTTGGTCATGTGAGTTTTGAATGTTCTAATTTTACTGGTAGAGGTTCACCTTAGATATATCAATCGGCCAAATGAATTTTATTCCCATATAATCTATATTTGTGATGTTAGTGCATATTTTTGGTATAAAAATATTAGGTTGAGTTTTGAAGGTCTAAATGGCCCTAAAATGAGGTAAAACATATGTTGATGGATTGTTTCATGATCAGTCATTATATAATAGAAGTTGTCATTTTGAAAATGGGTTGGAATGACCAATCAATTCAGCAGTTTGTAAGTTATGGTTTCCAAAAGTTAAGCTACAAGAAAATGTAATTTGTAAATTATCTTGATCTAATACTATCCAATAAAGTGTATAAAATTAATATAATCGTAGATTGTTCAGTCTCAAGAGTTAGGGATAAGTGTGTACAACCTACTTTAGCAGTAGAAAACTCCTTTATAAGGAAGGCACATAGGTTGTCTAGGGTAGTTTTGAGTGTTAGTTCATAGCTTTGTTTTGTTCAATATTGTAAGGAATGTGCCCATGTGGCTTTGCATAACTTTATATTTTTGAATTTTCTAATTCCAAATTTGAAGATAATAAGAAGCCCATTTCCAATTCCTAAAAATTTGTTATTATTTCTCTATTTTGTTCTTTTGTGATTAGGGTTTTAAGGGGAGAACCCTTCATTAAGTGGTATCAGAGTAGGAGTTCATGAGTGAAGATAGATCATTTATTGTGAGGCAATTTTCACTAGGACCATTCTTTGAGATAATTATGTTGATAGATCACCAATTGTGAGGTAGTTTGGACTAAGGTTTTAGATATAAACACAAAAATGCCTCTACAAAGGAAAGATAGTGCAAGGGTCAGATATGTGGCACTTGAAGTTGAATTTCTCTAGATATAAATGTGAATAATAGAAGAAAAAATTCAAAAAGGGATGAATCTTTTTGAAAGAGATGAAAGTGAGGATGAAAAAGAAGAAGAAGAAGGAAATGTTGAGCATGAAGAAGGAGGAAAAGTTATGAACCAAGAGGAGGAAAGGATTTTTAGGGTCATTTCTAAGCTTGGGAAAAGACCTAAGATTGAGGTTCCCATACTTTTAGGAAATCTTAACCTAAATTGATTGATTGTACCAATGAATTATATTCTTTATGAAGATATTGATGATCCTAATAGGGTCAAGCTTGTAAAGGCCAGACCAAAGGGTTGTGTAAAGATCTGGTGGCATGAGATCCAATTAGAGAGAAATAGAAGAAGAAGGAGAAAATCACATGATGGGATCAAATAAAAACTCATATAAAGTGGCAATTAAATCCTGTTAATTATCATCTTGAGCTGCTAAAGAAATACAAGGGTTGAAGTAAGTAGGAAGATCTATTAAGTAGTATACGTAAGAGTTATATTGATCCCTCATCAGAATAAGTTATGTACATAATGCTAAGAAAAATGCATATGTTATCTTAATGGATTGAAGCCAAGCATTCATGACAAATTAATACTAGTATGAATGAACAATATTGAAAAGCATATCAATTTTCCTTAAGAGTAGAGGAAGAATTGAAAACCAAGTTTGAGAGAAGGGAAAGTGGAATAGGTTGTGGGTGGCTTGAATGAAGATCACAAGAAGGATGAGGCTAGTAGTGGTAGCCAAAACTAGAGGGAAAATAATTTCAATCACTTCCATTATCAAAATAATAGATATTAGAGATGAAGTGGAATAGGAAAAGCACTAGGAAGAGGAATCTTCCATGGAACATGTGTTCACTATGGAGAAGAAGGTCAATGTCCTCAATTATATGGAAGGATAAGTAGGAGAATTGAAGGCCAAGTCAAAGTTGCACATGTGGATGAAGATTCCAAATCATCACATTCTGAAGATGTTGAAAGAGGAGAAGTCCTATTTAACAAAAGAGTCATGTTGAGTGGTGAGAATGAGCTTGATCAAAGGAGGATGTTGTTTTACACTAATTGCAAGTTTAAGGATAAGTGTTGTGATGTGATTATGGATGGTGGAAGCATTGAAAATTCAGTGTCAAAAGTAATGGTCATGAATCTTAAGAGGTATAAATACCCACATCCATACCCATTTTTTAGGTGTAGGATGACCACAAGGTGATGATCAATGAATAGTTTCTAGTGAAGTTCAAGATTTTTGGACACCATGATGAGGTACTATGTTATATCTTACCTATGGATGCATGTCATATGTTATTGGGTAGGTTGTGGTCATTTGACAAGCATGTTCTATTGATGGTTGCAAATACACACTCTCCCTCAAAGGATGGAGTGAAACATAATTTGAATCCATTAGAGGACATAAATAAAAAGGTATGAAGTAATGCTAGAATATTTTTTGTTGATGGAAGAAAGCTCCCAAAAGGTATAAGGCATCAACATATGTGTTTTATTATAATTATATCTTAGAAGAAGTAGAAGATATGCCTAAAGAAGTTGCAACTTTGTTGGATGAGTTTTCAGATATTGTATCTTATAATGTTCCTGATGGATTACCACCAATAAGGAAGATCAATCTTTAGATGGACATTATTCCAACAACTAGTTTTCTAAATAATATAGTGCACAAAATAATACAAGCAAAAAGTGAAGATTTGAATAGAAAAGTATTGGAGTTTTTTCATAAAGGTTTGATTTGAGAGACTTTAAGTCCATGAGTTGTACCAACAGTATTAGCATGAAAGAATACTGGAGAATGAAGGATGTTTATAGATTCTTAGCCTATCAAAAAGATCACAATCAAATATAAGTTTTCATATCTAAGGATGGATGATATTATGGATTGTTTGATAGAAGTTGTGTACTCTACAAAAATATATTTAAAGAGTAGATATCATCAAATTCATATTAGAAGAAGATGAATGGAAGGATACCTTCAAGATTAAGGAAGGATTTCATAAGTGGTTATTCATGCCTTTTGTGCTAACCAATTCACAAAGAACTTTCATGCGGCTTAGGAATTAGGTACTAAAGGAATTTTTAGGTAATTTTGTCCTTATTAACCTAGATGATATTAATCTTAGTAAGAAATTAGAGGAGCATAACATGTGAAGAAAAATTGTTGATTAATTTGAAGAAGTGTAATTATGTGAAGAAAGAGTTTTTATATTTTGGATTTTTAGTTTCAATAGAACGTCTAAAAATGGATTGGTGTAGGAGCATCCGAGGTGGAAGATAAATCTTGCATCACCCAAAAATATTTCATTTCAATTGTTTGAAAAGTATTGTCCGAATGCAAAATTATTGTCTATGGAGGCTTTCTACTTGGTAAGTGTGTCATACAAGCTCAAAATTTCCTAATATCAAAGGTGGATATTCATCTTGGATATATCAGCCTACTAGTTGAAGCTTAGCACCATATCATGTGTATTTATGGATTTATCATATATTTTTGGTTTACAATTTATATATATAAATTTTAGGCTCACCATTGAATACTTAAATATGCCCGAATGATGCTTGAAAATTTGATAGATGGGAGCTTGAAAAAATTTGGCCCTATACACCAGAAGATGAGATTTCTAAAAAGTGGTAGTAATAGCCAATCAAAGCAATGCTTTGAGAGTTATGGCCTTTCAAAGTTAAGTTGAACAAAAATTTCAAACATGTATTTGGCCAACTGTATATGTATTGTTAGGGTCTATCAGCCCAAGGTACTAATTTTAGGTGTCTAGAACCTTTCTAGGTGGCATAAAATTGCCTATTAAGAAATACCCAAACATTGGCTAGGACAACTCTAGGCGATAGTTTGTAGCTTTTTCTTGTAAACTATTATAATGAAGGTGCTCATATGGGTTAGCATATTGTAATTCCTAATTCTATAATTCCACATTTGTGGCAATAATAAGAAGCCCATATTTTGTTCTCCCAAATTTTTGTTGTTTCTTTGTTTCCATTATGTGTTTATGGTATTAAGGGGAACATCTTTCATTAAATGGTATTAGAGATAATGTTCTTGAGTGTGTGGATAGATCACCAACTATGAGGCAATTCACACTAGGACCATGGTTTGGGCTAAGAATATAAACAAATTGTCAATTGTTATGTAGTTTGTACTAGGGTTTTAGAGGAAGCATGAAGATGCCTTCACAAAGAGAGCGTGGTGAAAGAGTTTTAGGGGTTACACTAAGGGTTTTTTAGACCTCCAAAGATAGATGCTAGCAATGAAAGAACAAATTTAGAAAGGAGTAAATCTTGCTTTAAGAGATGAAAGTGAGGATGAAGATAAAGAAGAAGAAAATGTTGAAGTAGAGGCAATTTTGAACCCGAAAGAAGAAGGACTTTTCAAGGCCATCTCCAAGATTGGAAAAGACCTAAGTTTGAGGTTGCCACATTTTTAGGAAATATTAACCTAGAGGAGCTAATCAATTGGATCAATGAATTGGAGGAATACTTTTAGTATGAAGATATTGAGGATCTTGATAGGCTCAAGTTTTTGAAGGCAAAATTGAAAAGATGTGTGAAGATCTGATGGAAGGAGATTCAATTGGAGCAAAATGGAAGAGGGAAGGAGTGACTCACCAAATGAAATATCACTAAATGGGATTGGACGATAGCTAAATTTAACTGATAATTCATCCCCATGGATTATGGGTGTGATTTTCTAAAGAAAATGCAAGGGTTGAAGCAAGCAAGTAGATCTGTTTAGGAGTATACCAAGGAGTTATATTGAGTTCTCATAAGAATTGGCCATGAAAAAGTTGATAAGGAGAATGTTGCCCATTATCTTAATGGGTTAAGGCCAAGAATTCAAGATGATTTGAGTCTTTTTCAAATGACTAGTATTGAGAAGGCATACCAATTTTCCCTAAGAGTTGAGAAAAAGATAAGAAAAAAGTTTGATAACAAGAATAGTGGAACAGGTCACAAAGGAAGATCTAGTGGATGGTCTTATGGAGGCCAAAATGTTGATCAAAAGAAAAAGAATGATGAAACCAGTAGTAGTAAGAAGTAGAGGGAAAACAATTCCATCTATTTCCATTATCAAAATTATAGATATCAAAGAGGAAGAGGAAGAGGAAGTGGGAAAGGATCTGGAAGAGGAGACTTTCATTGGAAATGTTATCACTATGGAGAGGATTGGCATAGATAATTTGAATGCTCCCAATGCCAAGGAATGACATATTAGAGAACCAAAAGCTAGGCTAGATTTGTGCATGTTGACAAAGATACCAAATCATCCCATTTTGAAGATGTTGAAAGATGAGAGGTCCTAGTTAATAGGAGAGTCTTGCTAAGTGGATAGAATAAGCCTGATCAAAGAAGGAGTTCATTTTGCACCAGGTGCAAATGTGAAGATAAGTTTTGTGATTTTATAATTGATGGTGGAAGTACCAACAATTTGGTATCAGAAAAGATTGTCACAAAGTTTAATTTGAAGAGGTATAAAAACTCGTATCCATACCATATTTCCTGGGTACAAGATGATTACAAGGTCATGGTCAATGATAAATGCTTAGTGAAGTTCAATATTGGAAGCTACTAGGATGAGATGTTGTGTGATATCATATGAATGGACATATGTCATATGCTTTTGGGAAGGCCATGGAAATTTGATAAGAATGATGTACATGATGGATGAGAAAATACCTACACTGTAATAAAGGATGGAGTGAAACATAAGTTGAAGCCATTGAAGGAGAAGAAGAAAAGGTATGTAGTTCCCTGAATATGTCTAGTTGAAGGAAAAGAGTTTCTCCAAGGTATGAAGAATGAGCATATGTATTTTGTTGTATTCCCAAAAGAATGTAAAGAAGAAGAAGAGGAGGTACTTGCAAAAGTTGCAGATTTGTTGGTAGAGTTTCCTCATATTTTGTCAAATAATGTACCTGATGGATTACCCATAGTAAGGAAGATCAGTCTGTTAGAATTCTTTAGAATAACTAAGAGGGGGGGTGAATCAGTTATCCAAGGTCTTGTGATGTCCAATACAATTTTTTCTACAAATCCTTAACGACACATAACTGAAATTATCATGCATGCAATTAAACATTAAGCAATTATGAAAAGTAAACATGCATCACACCATAACACTAAGGATTTGATAACCCAGAAACCCACCAAAAATGGTATTGTTTTGCTTCCAAATTGTTTCTTCTAGAAACTTCATGATAAATCCATTAGCATTCATCTTGAAAATGGTTTGCATGGATTACATAGAATTTGTGACATCTACTCATCATCCTTATCATCCAACTAATTCACAAAATTTGATGTAACAAACTTATCACTGCTGATCTAGAGAATCTTTGACTTTAATAAATAATGCAGCAACTCGACATCATTGGTTTACTGATGCTTAGCTCCTTCTGTGTTACTCAACTTCTATTATTATTTACTGGCACTCGGCACCTAAAGAAATTCTATGTTACTTGGCTTTTGATCTTCACTCAGCATCCATTATCTTTTTCCACTACTCGGTACCTGATGGATTCTATGTTACTCAGCACCTGATCTTCACTCTTCACCTGAAGACTACTTAGTACCTAAAGATCACTTGGCACACACTAAGTTGAACTTTCTCAACTTCAACTGAGAATCTATTCGGCACTAACTAGAACTTAGTTAATCCTTACATCTTTGATATGTCTTAGTGTGTCCATCCTCTGTGTTTTAGGGTATGTCATCAATACACTATTTCATCAATGGCTTAGCTGATCCTTATACTTCATTACAACATAATAATGTCAACCTTTCTCTAGGTACTCTAGTTACATCTTATTAATTGCCACCTCCTTGTCAATCAACCAATGGATAGTATTTGGATCACTAAAGAAATTGTCATTCCTACAAGTGGCAAGTTTGACATCAATGACAAAATAGTGATTGAAAACATTCTTTACCAGTTCCATTATTCTTTTCAATCATTTCCAATAATCTCCCTCTTTGGCATTGATGACAAACCAAACTGATCAAATGATTAAGCTAATCAACTTAGTTACCACCAAAATTTGAATCCTTTGTTTTGCTTCTCCCTCTAGACTACTGCATCCTTACTCTGTATTCCCGATCCTTCATATATATCTCCCTCTTACTTTGTATTGATTAGTTTCTCATATATCTCCCTCTTTGAAATAAATGCCAAAGATGTAGCATCTTTAACATGCTAAATAGAGGCTTTGAATCTTCATATTTTTCTCCCTCTGCTACCATGCTTATGATTGATCTGGAGTTTCTACTCTTGTTGTCATCCTCTGCATCATTGTTCTGATATTTCAATGATCTACTCCTATTGATGCAAGGTAACTTCTATGTTTCTTTAGACTACTTGAGTTAGGGGAACTATCCCCAACTTGCCTCTAAGATATTCATAAGCATCCTTGGGCAATGGTTTGGTGAAGATATATGCAATTTGTTCCTTTGTGTGAATGTACTCCATCTTTACTTATTTGTCTTCCATCAAATCTTTGACATAGTGATACTTGATTGCAATATGCTTGGTTTTTGCATGCATTGCTGAATTCTTGGATATGTTTATAGCACTTGTATTGTCACAATACAGTATCACAGGTTTAGTTACCTCTTCTTTCATTCCTTTCAATAGATGTTTAAGCCACACAATGTTTGTGCAATTGACTATTGCTGCCACATATTCTGCTTCTATAGTGGACTGAGATGTGCATGTTTGTTTCTTGCTAGTCGAAGTAACTAGCCTTTTACCTAAGAATAGTGCTCCTCCACTTGTGCTTTTCCTATCATCAATGCTTCCTCCCCAATCTGCATCTGTGTATGCATTCAGTTGAAACTTCTCATTCTTTTTGTAATATAGGCAAAAATCATCAATTCCTTTGAGATACCTCATTATTCTTTTTATTTTTGTCAAATGATTTCTCTATGATTGGTAGAGAATCTAGCCACTATTCCAATTGCTAATGCTATGTCTGGTCTACTATGTACAACATATTGTAGTTTTCTAATCATGGATATGTACATTGTTTGATTGACTTCAGCTAATTCATCATTTTAAGATATTTTATGTCCTATTGCCATTGATACGCTAATAGGTTTGGAGTCTTCTAATCCAAACTTCTTGAGTATCTCTTCGAAGTATTTTGATTATGTCACAAATATGCCATGTTTTAGTTGATGTTCTTGCAATCCTACAAAGAACTTGATTTCTCCAAACATAGACATCTCAAACTCATGTTTCATTTTGTCAGCAAAACTTTTGCAAAGCGCTTCCTTTCCTCCAAAGACTATATCATCCACAAATATTTCAGATACAAGAATATCCTTACCTTCTTCTGATTTGATGCACATGTTGTTGTTATCATCTGTTCTTTAAAATCCTAGTTGCACTAGATACTTGTGAAGTCTCTCATACCAAGCTCTATGGGCTTGCTTCAATCCATCTAGAACCTTGTGTAATTTACATACCTTATTTTTGTTCTTCTAATCAATAAAACCTTTTGGTTGCTCTATGTAGACTTTCTCTTCAAGTATACAATTCAGAAATGCAAACTTAACATCCATTTGATAGACTTTAAATCCTTTGAAGGCTGCATATGCTAGTAAGGTCCTTATTCCTTCCATTCTGGCAACTAGTACAAAAGTTTCTCCATAATCTAGTCCTTCTTCTTGTGCATATCCTTTGCAGACTAATCTTGCCTTGTTTCTTGTGATTTCACCATTCTCATCTAACTTGTTTTTGAACACCCACTTGGTTCTAATCACATTCTTATCAAATAGTCTTGAGACTAAGGTCCATGTCTTGTTCTTTTTAATTTGTTCTATTTCTTCTTTCATAGCATTATACCAGTCATCATCTGTTATGGCTTCACTTACTATTTTTGGTTCCATTTTGTTGAGCAGACATGTTTCATTTTTGAGTCTATTCCTTGTCATTGGTCTTGCCTCTTTGTTTCCAATAATTTGATCTGTAGGATGATGTCTTTTCACATACTTTTCCAATACAAGTTCTTTCCTTGTTTGCATATTGTCTCTTTCAGAATCTGTATCCTCGTGCATATTTTCATCAGGTATTTTTTCATTTTCTTCTTGTTGGCTATTCTCATAATCTAAATGAAATTTTTTTGTATTCTGTAGCTCAGCTTTTGAATGTGTCTGTTGTTTGGCATTCACTGTTTGTGGCTTGGTAGATACTGGATTCTATTGTTGATTGTCATTTTGAGTTGCAACTTCACCATTATTAGGTATACCTTCATAAAAGTATACAAAGGTCTTGTATTCTTCTAATTTCTTGGTGTTCTCAACACTTTGAACTTCTACAAGCTCATCAAATTTCACATTTGTTCTTTCTACTACTTTGTTAGTGTTACCATTCAAGCACTTATAAGCTTTGCTTCTAGTAGAATAACCAAGAAATGTTCCTTTCTCACTCTTTGCATCAAACTTTCCATTTCTAGACTCTTTATCTATATAGAATTTGCATCCAAATATTTTGAAATGTTTTAGATTAGGAGAATGCCCATACCATAATTCAAAAGGTGTTGCATTTGTAACTTTCTTAACTTGAACTTTGTTGAGTGTGTAGACTACAACACTTACAACTTCTCTACAGTACTTGAGTGCAACATTTTTCTCCATCATTAAGGTCCTAGCATAGTCAATAACTAATCTATTCCTTCTCTCTGCTATACCATTCTAAGGTGGAGTCATGGGTGCTAATATCTACCTTTTGATTCCTCTTTCATTGCAGAACTCTTCAAATTCTATTGATTTGAATTCACCTCCTCTATCAGATCTGAGACATTTTAGGCTCTTTCTCTACTCTAGCCAAGTACCATTTGAACATTTGAAATGCATCTAATTTTTGTTTCAGGAACATGACTATCATCATTCTTGAATAGTCATCTACAAATAGCATTATGTATCTATCACCTTTGTAGCTTTTTACTTCAATAGGACCACACAAGTCAGTATGAACTAGCTCTAATACTTCATTTTAAGCATAAGTCTTGCTTTTGAAAGTTGACTTGGTCATTTTCCCTAGTTGGCATTGTTTGTACATGATGTTATCATGTTTCTTCAACTTTGGTAGACCTCTGACTTTCTTCATTTTCCTGATGCTTATCAGATTGTCAAAATTTACATGACATAAGCTCTTGTGCCACAACTATACATCATCAATTTGAACAATAAGACAAGAAGCATCTTCTATGTCTAGGTAAAACAAATTAGTCTTAGTCTGATCACCTTTTCCTATTAGACTTCCTTGATAATCATAAATCTTAGCAACTCCTTTTCAAATTCAACCTTACATCCTATGTTGCCTAATTGTGAGACACTTAACAAGTTATAATTTACGCCTTCAACATAGTATGCATTATCACATGATATCTTTTTAGTAAGATTCATACTACCTTTCCCTTTGATCTGACATGGTGCATTGTTACCAAATCTAACACTATTTCCTTCATATTGAGTAAAGGTAATGAACTTACTTTTTTCTCCAGTCATGTGATGAGAGCATCTGCTATCTATGATCCATTTGTCATTTTTGTTCATGCAGGTTACCAGTACAGATGCTTCATCTTAATCTGATTAATCTTTCATAGCCACATAGACTACTTCATCATCATTCTCATTAGAGTCTTCTTCAACAATATAACATCTTTTGCCTTTACTTTTGTAGTCCTTATTTTCCTCTTTCTTGTTCTTGAAGTTGCCTCCATCCTTGTAATTTTTCTTTTGTGTGCATCTAGCTGCAATGTGACCAACTTCATTACAATTTAAACAAATGATTGGTAGCTTACCTTTGAATTTGCCTCTTCCTCTATGAAATCTTCTTGCTAGCAATGCCTCCAATTGGTCCACATCATCTTCATCAGTGCTTCTGTCACTAGATACATACTTTCCTTTTCCATTCTTTTTCTTTGTTTGAACTTCCTCACTGTCTTTCATTTTAACCTTAGCTTTGAATACAGATTTAAAATTTTTTGGTTTGTAGTTATCAAAGTTGGATAGCTCAAAGGCAATGAGTCTTCCAATTATTCCTTCAAATGTCACTGTGTTGCCTGGTACACACATTAGCTCTTGGATGGCTGATACTCTTATAGCATAGATGGGAAGCAAAGTTCTCAAGTATTTGCTACATACTATTTCTTCTGCTAACTGTCGTCCTAGGCTTCTTAAGGCACTAACTACTTCCTTCATTCTTGCACCATATTGAGCAGCATTCTCTCCTTCTTCCATTTTCATATCATCAAACTTTCCTCTCAGGCTTTCTCTTTTGGCTCTCTTGACATTATCATCTCCTCCATAGATTCTTGATAATATTTCCCACATCTAATGTGAAGTATCACATCCTTTGATGTCATCATACTCAGCATAGCTTAGTGCTGAAGCAATATCTAACATTGCTTGATTGTGCTCCTTCTTCTTGCTCATTTCATCTGCAGTGAGGGGTCCTGTAGAGTCTACATGATCAATTGTGATTGAGTTTTATGTATAGTCACCTATTGATCCGAGGTGTAGCTTCATCAAAATTTTCCATGCAACAAAGTTGTCTTTGTTTAGCTTGGGAACTTCTCTCTTAGATATCTTGATCATCCTTCTGCTAGTACCTTGAAAAAAATCCGTAGTCAGCTCTGATACCAATTGTTATAATTCTTTAGAATAACTAAGAGGGGGGGTGAATCAGTTATCCAAGGTCTTGTGATGTCCAATACAATTTTTTCTACAAATCCTTAATGACACATAACTAAAATTATCATGCATGCAATTAAACATTAAGCAATTATGAAAAGTAAACATGCATCACACCATAACACTAAGGATTTGATAACCCAAAAACCCTCAAGGAATAAGAAGGTAAAACTAGAGTGGGGATGATACCCACAAAATAACTATGCAATTGATTTCAACCACTTCTGATGGTCTGCCCTGTTAAAGGCCTACCCTGTTAAAGGCTACAACACATTGTTAAATGTTACCATATTAAGGGATTTAAAAAAATTCAACTTAGAATGTCACCCTGTTAAAGGATTTACATAGAGCTATTAGGCTCACCCAAGTCCATGGGATTTACATTCACCTTCTCAAAAGAATCTTTCATCCCTCTCTAAGGATCTCTTATCCTTCTCCTAAGGATCTCTTTATCCTTCTCCTGAGGATCTCTTTGTCCTTCTCCTAGGGATCTCTTTATCCTTTTCTTGAGGCTTATCCACCTAGCTATTAAGCTAACCTAGCAATGTAGGGTTTCCATATCTAATACAATGGTAAGAAAGTATTAGAAGGGTTTTGACCTGATACAGATTTGCAACCCTAACTGTGAAGATTTTAGATCACTTCTTCAGTCCTTTTCTTTGCTTGGCTTCTCTCCCTTACAATGCTGACAACTTATTCACCCTTCAAGATCTATCTCCTTGAGTTCTTCCACTCATTATGCCAAATCACTCTATGGTCACTTGATCAACTCAGAGTCTTGATGCTCTGTTCTTGTTCCTCTTGGCTTCTTCACATGATTACACTTATGACCAACTCCTTCTCCTACATGCGCATTTGATCTCTGACTTGTAACTCCCTATAAAGAATTTTTGTTCTCAATTTCTTGCTCAAATCTTAATTTTCTCTTGAGAAAATGGTATTGTTTTCCCTCCAAATTGTTTCTTCTAGAAACTTCATGATAAATCCATTAGCATTCAAATTGAAAATGGTTTGCATGGATTACACAGAATTTTGTAACATCTACTCATCATCCTTATCATCCAACTAATTCACAAAATTCAATGTAACAAACTTATTTCTGCTGATCTAGAAAATCTTTAACTTTAACAAATAATGTAGCAACTTGGCATCATTAGTTTACTGATGCTCAGATCCTTCAATGTTACTCGACTTCTATTATTATTTACTGGCACTCGGCACCTAAAGAAATTTTGTGTTACTCGGCTTTTGATCTTCACTTGGCATCCATTATGTTTTTTTGCTACTCGACACCTAAAGGATTCTGTGTTACTCGACACCTAATCTTCACTCGGCATCTAAAGACTACTCGACACCTAAAGATCATTTGACACACACTAAGTTGAACTTGCTCGGCTTCAACTAAGAATCTGTTCGGCACTAAATAGAACTTAGTTAATCCTTACATCTTTGATATGTCTTAGTGTGTCCATCCTCTGTGTCTTAGAGTATGTCATCAATACACTATTTCATCAATGGCTTAGCTGATTCTTAGACTTCATTACAACATCGTAACTTCAACCTTTCTCTAGGTACTCTAGTTAAATCTTATTGATTGCCACCTCCTTGTCAAACAACCAATGGATAGTATTTGGATCACTAAAGCAATTGTCATTCCTATAAGTGGCAAGTTTGACATCAATGACAAAACAATGATTGAAAACATTCTTTACCAGTTCCATTATTCTTTTCACTAATTTCCAACACAGTCAACATATGGATTTGACTCCAAGAGCCATTTTTCCAAACTAGGAAGTGCACAAAATGACAATAGTTGAAAGTGAAGAGTTTAATAGACAAGTGCATGATTTGTTGTAGAAGGGGTTGATTCAAGAGAGATTGAGTCCATGTGATGTACCAATAGTATTAACACCAAAGAAGAATGGAGAATGGAGGATGTGCATATATTCTCAAGCTATTTAGAAGATCATAATCAAGTATTGATTTTTTTTGCCAAGGTAGATGATATTATGGATTGTTTGAATGTAGTTATATATTTTACAAAGATAGATCTAAAGAGTGGGTACCATTAGATTTGCATCAGAGATGGAGATGAGTGGAAGACTACTTTCAAGACAAGGGAAGGACTATACAAGTGATTAGTCATGCCTTTTGGGCTAACCAATACACCGAGCACTTTCATGTAGCTCATGAATGAGGTATTGAAGGAGTTTCTAGGAAAGTTTGTCATTATTTATCTAGATGATATATTGATCTTTAGTAAGACATTGGAGGAGCATATAATGCATATTGAAAAGGTTTTTGATAGGTTGAGGGAAGAGAAGTTGTTGATAAACCTAAAGAAGTGCAATTTTATAAAGGCGTTGGTGTACCTAGGATTTATAGTTTCAATAGAAGGTCTAAAAATGGACCTAGAGAAAGTGAAGGCTATCTTTGAATAGCCTACTCTAAAGAGTGCTATAGAGGTATGATATTTTCATTGGATTGGCTAATTTTTATAGAAAGTTCATAAGAGGTTTTAGCAGTATTTGTTGACCCTTGACTAAAAAAGTAAGAGGGGATGGGAAAGAATTTAAGTGGGTTGTCAGAGAAGATAAGAGTTTTAATCTGTTGAAATAGAAAATTGCAAAGCAACATACTTTAGCACTTCCACATTTTAACAAGGTGTTTCAAGTAATTGTGATGCTAGTGATACTATAATAGGAGTTGTTTTGAGCAAAGAAGATAGACATGTTGCTTATTTTAGTGAGAAGTTGAATGATGCCAAAACAAAGTATTTTTTGCTATAATTTAGAAATTGAAGAAATGGAGACAATGTCTTCTCACTAAGGATTTTGTTTTGTATATTGATCATCAAGCTTTCTAATGTTTGAATAGTTAAGAAAAATTAAACCAAAGGCATTTCAAGTGGGTTGATTTTTTGCAGAGTTAGACATTTTTTTTGAAACACAAGATTGGGAAATATAAAAGATTTGTAGACACTCTTAGTAGAAGACAAATTTTGTTGATAGTAATGCATATTAAGGGGATGGATTCAAGGAACTCAATAATTTATATCTAGAAGATCCTAATTTTGGTGAAGTGTGAAAGGATTCTAGAGAACTTGTTACTCTTGATAGAATGAAGTGGTTGGATTTCATAATCCAAGATGGTATATTTGTCAAAGGGAGTTGGTTGTGCATTCCAAGAAGTTCAATGAGAGAGAATCTCATCAAGGAAAATCATAGTGGAGGATTGGTTGGACACTTTGGGAGAGATAAGACCATTTTTTGGATACTGAGAATTATTACTAGCCACATTTGTAGAAAAATGTGAATAAGTTTGTACTGAGTTATAGAGTATATCAGATAGAAAAAGGAGTGAAGAAGAATATAGGGTTGTATCATCCATTTCCTATAATAGATTAGACATGGGAGGATGTTAGAATAGATTTATTTCTTGGATTACCAAGGACTCAATTAGGGCATGATTCTATTTTTGTAGTGGTTGACATGTTTTCAAAGATGGCACATTTCATTCCCTATAAGAAGACTAGTGATGTTTTTTATGTGGCAGAGTTTTTTCTAGAAAAGTGGTGAGACCACATGTTCTACCAAAGAGTACAGTTCTAGATTGAGATACCAAATTTGTTGGGTATTTTTGGCATACATTATGGAATAAATTGAAGATAGATTTGAAGTTTAGTTCATCACATCATCCATAGACTAATGGAAAAATAAAAGTTGTGAATCATAGTTTGAGGAACTTGTTGAGATGTTTGGTTGGAGATAAACCAAAATAATGGGATTTGGTTTTACCATAGGTAGAATTTGCATATAATAATTCTATCAATAGGAGTACTGGTAAATCACCATTCTAGATTGTATATTGGAGCAATCCAAAAAATTCTTCTAAACTAAGGCATTTGGATAAAGGAGAGATAAATAGTGTCAAAGCAAAAGAATTTGTTGAACATTTGAAGAGCATCCATGAAGAGGTAAGGAATAACATTATAAAGATGAATATACAGTACAAGGCTAGGGAAGATCTGAAAAGGAGGTATAAGGAATTTCATATTGGAGATGAAGTCATGGTTCATTTGAGAAAGGAGCATTTTCCAGTAGCTACATCTAATAAACTAAAAATGAAGAAGTTTGGACCGTGCAAGATAATGAAAAGGCATGATTTTGGAAATGCCTATGAAGTAGAGTTTTTTGTTGAATCTAACATTTTAGATTTGATACAGTATTATGAAGGAGGTGATGGGGATGAAGTTGTAGAGGTGTAGTCAAGTATTCTAGTAACTAGTTTAGCTACAAAGGAGATTAAGTAGATATTGGATAATCCCATTAGAAAAAGTACAAGGAATGGAACTTTTGAAGAATACCTAGTCAAATGGAGTTGGAGACTAGTAGAAGATTCATCATGGCTAGCAACAGAGGATGTTAAATGTCTTGATTTTCCTTTGAACACCTAAGACGTGACGAGATCACTTCTCAAATTTCCTTGGGTGTAAGAGCAATCTTACATCACTCAAAAATATTTCATTTTAGTTATTTGAATAAGGATTTTCTTAATGCAAAGTTTTCGTCTATGGAAGCTTTCTACTTGGTAAGTCAGTCGGATGAGTTCAGAATGTCCTAATTTTAGAGGTGGATATTTATCTGGGATACATCAACCTACTAGTTGAGGCTTAGCACCATATCATGTGTATTTATGGATTTATTGAGGATTTTTGGTTTGTAATTTGGCTATATAAAATTTAGAGTCATTGTTGAAGGTCTAAATGTGCCTGGATGAGGCCCAAAAATTTAATGATTGGGTGCTTACATGGATTAGAGCTTGTAGAATAGAAGCCGAGGTTTTGAAAAAGTGGTTATAATAGCCCATCAAAGAAATGGTTCAAGAGTTATGGCCTTCCAAAGTTGGACCAACCAAAATTTCCAAAATAAATGTCAAAAATGTATTTGGCCAACTCTATATGTATTGTTAGGGTCTATCAGCCCTAGATATTAAGTTTGAGAGTCTAGAACTACCATGGGCAGCATAAAATTCCATATTTAGGAAATGCCTAAACATTGTCTAGGACAAATCTGAGTGATAGTTTACAATTTTTTCTTATAGATTATTGTAATTTAGGCACCCATGTGGGCTAGCATATTGTAATTCTAAATTCTATAATTCTATAGTTGCAGCAATAATAAGAAGCCCATATTTTGTTCTCACAAATTAATGTGGTTTCCTTATTTCTATTATGTGTTTATGGTATTATTAAGGGGAGCATCCTTCATCATTGACCCTAAGAAAGTGAGAGCTATCCTCGAATGGCATACTCCAAGAAGCACTATTGAGGTAATATATTTTATGGATTGGATAGAAAATGTTTTATATTGTTTATGCACCCTTGACTAAAACAATGAGAGGGAAAGGAAAGAGTTTAAGTGGACTAGAGGAGCAAATAATATTTTAAATTTGTTGAAACAGAATGTTATTGAACAACTAGTTTTAGCACTTGTAGATTTTAACAAGGTTTTTCAAGTAGATTTTGATGCTAGTGGTAACGCAATAGGAGTTGTTTTGATCCAAGAAGGTAGACATGTTTCTTATTTTAGTGAGAAGTTAAATGGTGCCAAAAAAGAAATATTGTGTTTGTAATCAGGAATTTTATGCTACAGCTTAGGTGTTGAAGAAGTAGAGATAATATGTTCTTTCAAAGGATTTTATTTTCATACATATCATCAAGCTTTGAAATATTTGAATATCCAAGAAAAGTTAGATTAGAGTCATTTAAAATAGGTTGAATCTTTATAGAGTTTCATTTATTTTTTAAGCATGGGAGTGATAATTCTAATAGGGTTGCAGATGCTCTAAGAAGTAGACACATTTTCTTCACTAAGGTGCAGATTGAGGTAGTTGAGTTCAAAAAAATAACAAATTTATATTTAGAGGATCCTCATTTTGGTGAAGCTTGGAAAGCCTGTACAAAGCTTGTTATACTTGATATGATAAAGTGGTTAGATTTCATAATCTAGGATGTTATTCTATTCAAAAGAAGTTAATTGTGTATTCCAAGATGCTCTATGAGGGAGAATCTCATAAAGGAGAAGAATAGTGGAGGATTGGCATAATATTTTGGTAGAGATAAAACCAATTCTTATGTTATGAAGAGTTATTACATGCCATAGTTGCAACAAGATGTCATGACATTTTTATAGGTTTTCAAAGTATGTCAAAAGGAAAAAGGATTGAAGAAAAATACAAGCTTGTATCATCCATTACTTATACCAAAGAAGTTGTGGGAGGATAAATGAGGGCATGATTTAATTTTTTAAGTAGTTGACATTTTTTAAAAATGGCACATTTCATTCCCTGCAAGAAAAATAGTGATGTTGTTCACTTAGATGTGTTAATTTTCAAACAGGTGGTGAGACTAATGGTATACCAAAGAGCATAGTTCCAAATTGAGATACCAAGTTTTTTGAGTATTTCTAGTTCACATTGTGGAAACAGTTGAAGATATATTTGAAGTTCAGTTCATCACATCATTTAGAAGCTAATTGATAGACAATGGTTGTAAATATGAGTTTGGAGAATTTCCTAAGATGTTTGGTTGGATATAAGACAAAAGGATTGGATTGGATTGGATTTTATCAAAGGCATAATTTTCTTAAAATAATTTTGTCAATAGAAGCACTACTAAATCATAACTCCAAATTGTATATTGAAGTAGTCTTAGAAATGCATATGAATTGAGCGAATTGGATAAAGGAGAGATAATAAGTGTTGAAGATGGGTATTTTATAGAACATTTAAAGAACATCCATGATTGGGTAAGGAAGTACATCACAAAGATGAATACACAGGGAAGTATATTGTTGAAGAAGTTGAAGATAGATTTGAAGTTCATCTTATCACATCATTCACAAACTAATGGATAGATAAAGGTTATTATAAATAGGATCTTGGGGAATATCTTGATATATTTGGTTGGAGATAATCCAAAAGGATTGGATTGGATTGTATCACAAGCAGAATTACCATAGAAAATTTTGTCGATAGAAGCATTGGTAAATCACCATTCTAAACTATAGATGGAAGTAGTCCTAGATATTCTTATGAATTGAGTAATTTGGATTTTGGAGAAATAAGCAGTGTTGAAGATGGGAATTTCATAAAATATTTAAAGAGAATTGAAAAGGAGGTGAGGAAGTACAACATATTTATATGAATACATACTATAATGCTAAAGTAGATGAGAAAAGAAGGCATAAGGAATTTCAAGTTTGGGATGAATCCATGATTCATTTAAGGAAGGAGAGATTTCCAATAGGTACATATAACAAGTTGCAAATGAAGAAGTTTGAACCATGGAATATATTGAAGAAGCATTATTCAGGAATTTCTTATAAAATAAAGTATCCCAGTGAATTGAATATTTCACTAGTATTTAACATTTTAGATCTGATGAAGTATCATGATGGAGACACTAAAAATGAGGGCATTGAAGTATACTAGAATATTATGAAATCTACTTTAGTTAAAAAGGATATTGAGGAAATATTAGGCAGTCATGTTTGCAGAAGTATAAGGAATAGAATATGTGAAGAATATCTAGTCAAGTGGAAAGGGATACATGTAGAAGATTTGTAATGGCTAATAAGGGAGGATTTTAACCATCTTAGTCTTCCTCCAAACACATGAGACATGACAAGGTCACTTCTTAAATTAACCTAGGTATCTGATGCAAGAGCAACTTGGGTATAAGGTCAATCTTACATCACCCAAAAATATGATGCCAGAGCATCTTGGATATTAGGGGAATCTTGCATCACCCAAAAATATATCCATTTCTATATTTTCAATAAGGGTTATTTCAATAAAAAGTTTATTGCATAGTTTCTATTTGTGAAGGCTTACTTTTTAAGTAAGTTGGTCTTATGAGCTCAAAATGTTCTAATTTCATAGTTGGAGGTTCATCTTAAATAGATCAACATGTTAAATGAGTTTCATTGCCATAGTATATGTATTAGTGAAGTTATTATAGATTGATTCAGTATCAAGACTATAGGATAGGTTTTGAAGGTCTAAATGGCTCTAGAATAAGGTCAAACCTTGATTAATGGATGCTTGCATGATCAACCACTTAGAATAGTTTTCATTTCTAAAAAGGGGTTGTAGTACCCAATTAGGTCAATAGTTTGTAAGTTGTGGTCTCTAGAAGTTTGGCCATCTGAAAATATAATTTGTAATTGTCTTAAGTTGATACTATGTAATAAACTATAATAAAATAATATAATTTGAGGTATTCTAAACTCAAGAGTTAGGTTTAAGTGTATAGAACCTTCTTGAGTGATGGAAAAATCCTATATAAGGAAGGTCTATAGGTTGTCTTAGGTATATTTGGGTGGTGGTTTGCAACTTTGCCTTGCTGAATATTATAAGCAAGGTGCACATGTGGGTTTTCATATTGTATTTATGAATTCTATAATTCCACACTTGCAGAGATCATAAGAATCCCATTTTTTTTTCTCACAAATTGTTGTTGTTTCTATATTTTCTCTTGTATTTTTGTGGCATTAAGGGGAGCATCCTTTGTCAAAATATCTCTATTTTGTTGGAATGTTTAGAATGACCTAGGGGGTGAATTAGTTATCCAAGGTTCAAATGTATAAATAAAAATATTTAGTACTTCAAATTATAATTATGCATTCATTGATCATTCCATATCTTAAATATTTATTTTTTTGTCCTAGGTCAAGATAACTTTGTAGAAATATAAATATGCAATACCAAGAAGGCAATCACACATTTTGGCACGAGGATATTACATGGAAACCCAATTTGGGAAAAAACTAATAGTAACATGCTACCAATTTTCACTCTTCTAAATTAAACCTTGTGAGGAGCCAACTTTGTTAAAGGTTACAATTCACACTATTAAATGTGACCTGGTTAAAGGATTTCAATCATCCTATTAGGAGTTGGCCTTGTTAGAGGAATTTAAAACATTCCATTAGAATGTCACCCTATTAAAGGATTTACTAATGACTGTTAGGTCAACCTTAGTCCAAAAGATTTATCCAAATTGATACAATTATTAGAGAGTAACAAAAGGACTTGATCTTATAATAAAACGTCTCACTTGAAGATTACAAATCTCACATTCAATCCTCCATTCTACTTGGAATTCATCCTCTTCATCTCTAATAGCTTGTTCACCCTTCAAGCCTTCATATCCTTAAGCCTTCTTGCTTTCTATGTCAATTGCAAACTCTTTCATTTGACAACCATATGAAGCAACACCATAGACTTCTTTTCTTTCTTAGGATCTCACACAAGACAAGTTGCTTTTGGCCTATTATCTCATTATATAGAGAATTTTGGTCTTTTTCTACTTAACCACAATCATCCATTTTAGGGTTAGGTCAAATTCATTGAGTCATCTCATCTTTCTATTTTATTCCCTTTAGAAACTTCCTTTACAATACTCTTTGAATATCTCCCTCTATCAATATGTGTGTCTCCCTCTGTATATACTAATCTTGGATTTCTTCTTGATTTCTCAGTAGGCTCTCCCTCTTTGAAAACAACACCAAAGACTTGTCATCTATACATGTAGATATAATCATTTTAGGTTCTCCCTTTAACACCTTGCATTTGACTTTAAATATTATGTTTCATCTCCTTCTTTTCATCTGGCAAATCCTAAAGTAAGATCCACTACAACAAATTGTAAAATATGACATTCAACTTAGTTGATGTAGGGTACTACTCTTTCTTTTTAAGTATATTTGGATATGGGTATTACCCCTATTTTACCTCTAATATATTCATGTTCATCCTTAGATAAAGCCTTTGTGAATATATCAACTATTTTCTCTTTTCTATTCACACATTCCATTCTAGCTTCTTTGGCTTGAACCAACTCTCTCAAGTAATAATACTTGATTAGAATGTGCTTTGTCTTTATGTGAATCATAGGACTCTTAGATATGTTTATAGAACCTTTATTTTCACAATAGAGTCCCACAAATTCAATGATTTCCTCCTTCATTCCTTTGAGTAATTGTTTAATGCATACTATATTTGTGCAATTAACTACATCAGCTACATATTTAGCTTCAACAATAGATTGTGAAATAAAATTTCATTTCTTGATATTCCAAGAGACTAATCTTTTTCCTAAGAAAAATGTTCCACCACTCGTATTTTTTAAGTCATCAATGTTTCTAGCCCAATCAGTATCTGTATAGGCTCTCAACTCAAACTTGTCATTTTTCTTGTAGTATAGACTATAGTCTTATGTTCCTTTCAAGTATCTCATAATCCTTTTAAAAATAATTAAATGATTCTCCTTAGGATTTATAGAAAACCTTACAATAATCCCAATAGCTAGTGCAATATTAGGTCTATTATGAACTACATATTGCAATTTATCAATCATAGACTAGTACAATGTTTGATTTACTTCAATAAAATCATCAATTTTGGATAGTTTGTTTCCTATCACCATAGGAGTACTAACTAGTTTTGAATCTTCCATACCAAATTTTTTGAAGATTTCCTTTACATACTTAGATTAAGTGATGTAAATACCATATTTCATTTGATATACTTGCAATCCAATAAAGAACTTTATTTCTCCGAACATAGACATCTCAAATTCTTTCATCATTTTATTTTCAAATGTCTTACACAAGCATTTTTTTCTCCAAATATGATATCATCAACAAATATTTCAGCTAGTAATATTTCTTTACATCCTTCTATCTTCAAGTATAGATTGTTATTTTCATTAGTCTTCTCAAAACCAATATTCACAAAATAGTTATGCAGTCTTTCATACCATGCTCTAGGATCCTACTTCAGACCATATAAAGCTTTGTGCATTGTACACACCATGTTCTTATTGTTTGGATCAAAAAATCCTTCAAGTTGTTCTATGTAAACCTCCTCTTCCAGTATACCATTTCAAAATGCTAATTTTTGACATCCATTTGATAAAATTTAAAACCTTTGTAAGAAAAGTAAGAAAAAAGAGTTCTTACTTTATCCAATCTTGCAATTGGGGCAAGGGTATGTGCAGGATCATGGTCAACCAAACTATGCTCTTAGGTGGCAATAAAAAATCATAAAATTAGGATTATGTCAACTTGACGTGCAATTTTCTACTTGTTATTAGCTTTATATCAAAAAGTGGAGAGAAAATAATCTCTAGGAAATTGAATCTAGTTTCTAAACTATTAGGACTCATCTCAAAAAAATTAAAATTGATTGGTCACAATTTTGAATTTTAATGCAATATTACAAAAATTTCATAAGAAAAATAAGAAGTATACGTATGTCTAACCACCTTAACCAAAATTAAAAGATAATATTTTTTAATAATATTCTAGATATAAGTAGTAGACTCATGCCTAGATGTGACACATATTTTTGGGTATTTTTATTCTAAATAAATAATTAAAAATTAATGTTTGATTTTAGTATTTTTTGAATCAAAAAACTCGTGTTTGACCACCTTAACTAATTCAAAACTTTGCAAAATTTAATTTTTCATTTTATTCCTTATAGTGGAAGAAACATAGAATGTAATGCATCTTATGGATTTAAAAAATTTCTTACCATTTGAAAGCTATAGTTGTTTTTCAAGTAGTGTGTCAGTCAGCACTTTATATGTAACTCCATTAAAAAATAAGTAATAATTAGTTACTAAACTCATAATTTGATAGACCTTAGATTTATAGAAAGATAAGAACATTCTTGAGAAACCCTTTTCATTTCATCAAATTTTGGAGAAAAAAAAAGTCATTAGCTACATGTTTGAAGTAAAAATCACATTAAAAATAGGCCAAAAACACATTTTTAGGATGTTTTTAAAGTTGACCATATAGGGTTGTATCAAAAAATATAGTAGACCTTATAAAGATATTAGTTGTTTTCATTTAGTATCAAGGTGGGTGGGAAAAAAGTTGGAATAGATTTTGAAATGGTTTGAGGCATTTCAAAACTACATATTTTTTAGATCACCACATTTTGGCACACCATGATCCTGCAAATACATGCAAATGTCTCTCCATAGTCAATTCCCTCTTATTTTTCATATGCAAACTAATCTTTCCTTATTCCTTGTAACTTCAACCTTGTTATCTAGATTGTTTTTGTACACCCACTAGGTTCCAATAACATTCTTATTCTCATGTCTGGGCACTAGTATCCAAGTTTTTTTTCTCAATCTAGTCAATGTCTTGTTTCATGGCTTGATTCTAGTCTTCATTATCTAATACATACTTCACTAACTTAGGCTCACGCATAATTAATAAGCATGTGTCATTTCTCAACCTATTCCTTGTCATTGGTCTGTCTTCTTTATCTCCAATAATTTTTTCAGTAGGATGATGTCTTCTAACATACTTTGACAACCTTGGCTCAATTCTCCTTTCTATAATGGGTTTTTCATAAAGTTCAATTTTGGATTCACTATGCACTTCTCTATCAGGTAACTCTACATTTCTTTCATGTAAATTGATCTAAGTATCAAAATGTACCTTGGCTTCTAATTGCAACTTGGCTCCTAACTACAACTTGGTATCTATTGTATCTGACTTGGCAATGACTGATTCTTGTTGATTAGCAACTTAGTTTGTATAAATGTCAACATCAATGGACATGTCTTCATAGTAGTACATAAAGGTTGTATAATTTTCAAGTTCCTTCTTTGGTTCATCTTCTTGCACTTCAGTATATTCATCAAACTTTACATTTGCACTTTCCACAACTTTGTTAGTGTTAGTATTTAAAGATTTATAAGCTTTACCTCCTATAGAATAACCTAAGAATATACCTTCTCAATTTTAAGATCAAGTTTACCATTTATGTTGTCCTTAAGAATGTAACACTTGTTTCCAAATACCTTATAATATTTGACATTGAGTGTATCCATACCATAATTCAAAAGGTGTGGAATTTGCACCTTTGTTGACTTGTACTTGGTTCAAGGTTTAGACGGTTGTACTGATAGCTTCTCTCTAGTATTTCAAAGAAACATTCTTCTCCATCATCACTATTCTAGCACAATCCATTACAAATATGTTCCTCCTTTCAACAATCCCATTTTGTGGAGGGGTTTTCATTCTTTTTGTTTGACTTCTCAAGACATCGTGTTGCAATATGACCAACTTAATTATAGTTAAAACATATGATGGGTAACTTACCTTTGTATTTTCCTTTACCTCTATAAAATTTCCTAGCCAATAGTACTTGTAGTTCTTCTAACTCTTCATCATTTGTACCACTATCACTGGTAGCATGTTTGAACTTTTTTTCTTCATCTTTGGGTTCTTTTAGTATCACCTTAGCTTTGAAAGAAGATTCAACATTCTCAGATTGGAAATTATAAAAATTTGAAAGTTTAAAAGTAGTGTGTCTACAAACCAAGTCCTTCAAGGGTCAAATTTCTACTAGGAGTACACCTTACTTCTTGTATAGTAGAGACTGTAATAGCATGGATAGGTACTAGGGTTATCAATACTTTTTTTATCACAATCTCATCTTCAAACTATCCAACAGGTCCTCAAATTGCATTAAAAACATCTTTGATCCTTGTACAATACTCAACTATAGTCTCACCTTCTTGCATTCTCATTTCATCAAATTTTCCTCTAAGACTTTGATCTTTATCTCTTAGTATATTCTTGTCTCCTCCATAGATCTTCTATAAGGCATCCCACATCTTCTTTGTAGAATTACATCATTTGATGTCATCAAAATCTGAATATCTTTGGGTGGATACAATCTCCAACATTGTGTAATTATGTTCCTTCTTCTATTTCAAATTTTCATTAGTTGGGGCTTTAGTTGGATCAACATGCTTAGTGATGATATTTGATTGTGCACAATCTCCAAGAATTCCTAGATGCATTTTCATCAAACTTTTCCATGCAAGGAAGTTTTCATTTTTTAACTTGGGCACCACCTTTATGTACATCTTGATCTTTAGCTTTACGTACCTTCAAAATTTTCTCCACAAGCACTTGCTGCTCTGATACTAGTTGTTGGAATGTTTAGAATAATTGAGAGAGGAGGGAGGGGGGTTGGAGGGGGGGGGGGGGGGGTGTGGGGGGGGCTTAGTGATGATATTTGATTGTGCACAATCTCCAAGAATTCCTAGATGCATTTTCATCAAACTTTTCCATGCAAGGAAGTTTTCCTTTTTTAACTTGGGCACCACCTTTATGTAGATCTTGATCTTTAGCTTTAAGTACCTTCAAAATTTTCTCCACAAGCACTTGCTACTCTAATACTAGTTGTTGGAATGTTTAGAATAATTGAGAGAGGAGTGGGGGAGGTGGTGAACTTGTTATCCAAGGATGTATAAATAAAACTTTTCACTACTTCAACTTATGCATTCATTAAGCATTCCATATCTTAAACATTTTTATATTGATGTCCTAGGTCAAAATAACTTTGCAAAAATGTAAACATGAAATAAGACAAAATCAATCATACATTTTGACACAAGATTTTTACATGGAAATCAAATTTAGGAAAAACCACTAGTAACATGCTACCAATTTTCATTCTTCTGAAATAAGCCATGTGAAGAGCCAACCTTGTTAAAGGTTGCAATCCACACTATTGAAAGTGATAAAGTTAAAAACATTCAATCACCCTAATAGGAGTTAGCCTTGTTAGAGGACTTTAGAATATTCCATTAGAATGTCACCCTGTTAAAGGATTTACTTATGACTGTTAGGTAAACCTTAGTTCAAAGGATTTATCCAAATTGATACAATTGTTAGAGAATAATAGTAGTACTTTATTTAATAATAAAACATATCACTTATAGATTATAGATATCACATTTATTCCTCCATTCTACTTGGTATTCATCCTCTTCATCTCTAATAGCTTGTCCACCCATCAAGCCCTCATCTCCTTAAGCCCTCTTGCTCTGTATATCAACTACAAACTCTTTCATTTGGCCATCATATGAAGCAACACCGTAGACTTCTTGTCTTCCTCAGGTTGTCATACATGACAAGTTTCTTTTGGCCTACTATCTCCTTATATATAGAATTTAGGTCTTTTGTTTCTTAACCACAATCATCCATTTTAGGGTTAGGTCAAATTCATTGAATCTTCCCATCTTTCCATTTTATTTCCTATAGAAAATTTCTTTACAATCCTCTTTGAATTTGTCTCAAAATGGTTTATCTTGAATTCTATGCCACCAACTCATCACATTTATCTTCCACATGCTTCTCACAATTAAAGAAATCAAATTTTTTGGCTTAGATTCATCGAATCTTTGATCTAACTCATTTTACTGGCACTCGGCAATAATAAGGTTTTTTTTCTTGGGAAATACTATTTTCTTATGCTTAGCCAATGCTAGGTTTATTGGCATACACTACATCTTTACTAGTGCTCAACACATACTAAACTTTCTTCACTCGACATCAAATAGATTTCTCTTTGCTTGGTAGATGTTGAATACTACATAGCTTCAAACAATTTTCTTCTTGGCCTACATTGACTTTCTTGGCCTACACTATTTGCTTAGTCAAGCTTGGCAAACACATTTATTTACTAATCCTTCTTCTAGTCTTTTCTCAAGTATCCTTTCATTATAGCCTTAAGTAGATAAAAAATACACTATATCTATTGGATACAGTCATTCAATTTTATGTTGTCTTTGATGGTACACAAATGTCAAGTATATACTGATCAATCAGTGTATGTAGAGCTCACTTGGGAGTCAAAGGATGTTATAGTGTATGATGAGTGTCTCAATTTTGTTGGAATTACAATAGGAAAGGTAAACTTTTGGGAGGGTGAATCAGTAGTTTAAACATGGATCCATAAAAATTTCACCATACATTCATCTCATGCATTCAATGAGTAAACTAAAATAACATGTAAAGCATGTAAACATATAATCATTCACACACATATAACACTAGATATGATTACCCAAAAACCCTCCAATGAGAAGGTAAAATTGAGGTGGGGATGACACCCACAAATATACACTACTATAGTAATAAAGTGTATCTAATGAAGGTTACAATGTTTTAACCATGAAAAATGATCTACCCTATGAAAGATATGCCTTGTTAAAGGCTTATAATGACTGTTAGGTCTCACCTTGTTAGAGGATTTCAACACTCTGTTAGAAGTGTGCCTTGCTAAGGACTTTAACTCACAATTAAGTAAGCACCTTGTTAGAGGATTTCATGCAGCCTATTAGGACTACTTTATTGAGAGATTTTGACTAAAATCACCTATTAGAATGTCTTAGCTTTGATCCTATGGTTAGCACTTGATTACCTGATAAAAAATCACCTCTAAAATGATGTCTTCTTGTTCGTCCTTGATCGGTTGTCTCTTTTTTGTATCCTTTTCCTTTCCTCTATTCTGCTCTAACTGACTTTGCAATGTAATCTCACTTCATAACTCCTTAGCCACTATGGAATTACTATTTATGCATGCAAACTTCTCTCTTAGCTCCTTCAATACCTTTCTCACTCACTAGAGAGCTTAGAGTTTGCCATCTGTAAGAAGACTTAGGTGACTTAAGGTTAGGTATGAATCTACGACTGAGATTCATCCATTTTTCCATTTAATCTTTCCCATTTTCTAATTGGTTTCATGTAATTGCATAGGAAATCCAACTTGGGATTCATCCTTATCTCCAAAACATTGAAATATAATCTTAAGTTGGCTAAAAAATGGTTTACATAGTTGTTTGTGTCATTACAAAAAAAATGTCAAAACTATGTCACTTGACATCCGAAGTCTCTGATTCTCAGCATATACTATTCTCTATGTTGTGACTTAGCATCTGTGTTACTTGACATGTACTTCTTACTTGATTCATGTGTCACTTGGTATACATTGTTTGTTTGAAACTTGTGCAATTGCACATGAGTGACTCGACACTCACTGTAACTTGACATGCTCTATAATATACATGGTGTGCTCAACATGTACTACTTGTTTAGCATGAAGTAAGTAAATAACTTAAGTATGTTAATACTCACTTGTCAAAACCAATATGAGATCAACAATCTCCCCCTCTGACATGAGTGTCAAAAACACTTGAGTATACATTAATATCCTTAATCTCATGAGCATAACATAACTTTAACTTGGATTATGTACATAACTTTAGATTTTCAAAATTCTATAACAACTTAGATACCTAATAATCTAATATCTCCCCCTGAGTTGATATGTCTATTCTGTATCCAATATTCTATACTCCTACTGATTAAAATGTGTCTTATCTAATACTCTTTGACTTCATGCACTATTTTGCTAAATCGCTTTCACCTGATACTTTTTTTATGTTGATCCTTCTTCTTCTTTTCTTACTCTCCTTATTTCTCCCCAAAATTCTTATTCTTTATTACTCCCAAAAGTAATATCTCCCTCTTTACTCTATCTCTCCCCCAAAAATATGTCTCCCCCTTTATGAAACTTATGCCAATGGACTATACACTTAGTGTGTGTTTGTCCAAAAAGGATTTATGGACATCTAATATTATCTTGATTGCTCCATCCCAATTCTCACATGCCACATCCAAAGACTTTGTTTGGATAGCTAGTTTGGCAGCAAGGTGAACTAGACCATCTAAGGTTGAAAGATTTGGGTCTTTCTTCACTAAGGTTTTAGCATTGCCTAGTTCCTTGTGAAAAATTTCCATATGAGGGGTTAGAGTGGCCTAGATGCTAGTTAGGTTGGCCCTTATGTTGGCCACATCTATTGACAATGTGACTAATTGACTATGGGTTTGAAGCAATGTCCTAAAATGCTTCTCACTCAGAGCTAGATTCATAGGTAGTTTGGCACCTGATGAACTTATCTAACTTTGCAAGATCAAGATGTAACTTTTGGTTTCTTGGGTGAAGAGTGTTGGAATACACAATTTAGTGTACAATAAGAAGATATTCTCAAGTACCTTCTTCACATCCTCAACCTTAGTTGTTAATGCAACTTGTGTCAGTGCTATGTCACCTAATATATTCTCATTGACTTTGCTTTGAAACTTTTTTTCTGACCATTCTAATAATTTGGCATTTGTTTCTAGGTCAACATCACTCACCTCCTCCACTATATTTGTTAGTTTTTATATTAGTTTCTTTGTCTCATCTAGAGCCAATAGACTGAATGCATCTAAAAAGATATCTTTGATGTTCAGTAGTGTCTGCTTCTGTCTATGCTCCCTTCTAAGCATTTCTTGATGCTTCTTCCTTACTCGAGCTTGTTGCAATATGACCATGTTTTCTATCTTCATTGTATCATAGTCATACTTGGGAAAAATTATTTCTCCATCAAGGATCACATCTCCGTATTGGATCACTTCCTCTGCCTTTGATGAACTCAAGCTAGGCACTGAGATTTGCAAAGGAGTTGCATTTGTGCTTGACTTCTGAAGAATATGACTTTATGGAGTGCCAGATACTAGAAAGGTTACTAGGGATTAGATGGTCGTCTACTCCTTCAATTGAGGTGTCATCTCACCCTCTTTAGGCTGGTCATAATGACTTGACTTGCACCTTGATCTTGTGTTGTAGGTACAGATAGGACTATCTAACCTATTCCACTTTGAACTTTTGTAGTGGCTTGTGTTTCCACTATACTCTTCTCGATTGTATCAACCTTATCTAATATAGCTTTAGGTTCTTTGACCAAAGGTTGTATGGTAGTGAATTGAGGTATGATAGAAGGTGGTTCAGTCACTAATTTTTGGAATACATCTATACTAACCAAAATAAGATTTTCAAAAAGGTTGGCCTGCAGTGTAGACTGATCTAATATCTTCTTCAAATCATCCTCTATAAGGGGATTAATGTTCTAAATGATAGGTCATAAACATCCTTAAAATTTATTGTTTCAATAGTCTCACTTGTGACATGTTGAGGACTGATATTTGATAATTGTGTATCTTGCACACTCTATTCTTCATGTTGCTTTGGCTCAACTATTTCCTTGTCATCTATTTGCATTGTTGTTCCTTCCTCAATAATGTTATATTTTTCATCATCCTTTACTTCAATGGGTTTTGGTTCTCCTTCCTTAACTGTAGTCAACCCATAAGTAAGCTTCCCCATTTGTGTGGACTTCTTCACTACATCCTCAATGTTGTTTTGTAATATGCTAAAGGCTTTGTATTTAGTTATGAATGTAACTACATATTTCTTCGCTGACTTAGCAAGTTGTGCCTTAGTTAGTTCAGGCATCACTTGTTCCAGTGAGGTCTCCATGATTTCTCTCTCCAAGTTCAGACAATAGTGCCATTTCTGCTCAACTCAGTCATATAAACTTTTGGGCATAGAGTTTGCAATCTCTAATGGAGTAGTCTTGAATTTTTCCATCGTGCCATATATGGCCTCCTCCACTTGGTTGTTCTCTACTTTACCAAGATTGTCAAAATCTACGTGTGTAAATCTTGATAAATCTGTACTATTCTTAACATTTTCACATAAAATTTCTAAGTCTAAAAGAGGATTGTGATTCACCACCTTAAACTAGCTATTTTCATCTGAATCAATTTTCTCTTCATCAGACTCGTCTTGTGCCACATACTTCCTCCTTGGCATTTTTTGCAATTGACCTCCTTGCTCTACTTGTTTGGTATTTTCTTTAGCTTGTTGTGTAGTTGCACATGTACTAGCTCTTGTAGTAGGTACAATAGGCTTTTCTTGGCTTGGTTTTACAATTTTCTTAGCCCTTGCCACTAGTTATGCCTTGGCCTTCCTCTTCTTTGTATCAATGGGTGTAGGTGCTTCCTTGACTTCTTCTTCCTTGACACTTTTAACTACTTTAGTCTCTTCCTCTTATGGCTAATCTTCACCCATAGCCTGAGTTAATGCAAGAGATGTTTGTACTTGAATGTCTTCTTCCTCTTCATCCTCTTCTTTTTCTTCTTCCTCCTTCTCAGCACCCTCTCCAAACTTAGCTTTCAATTTCTTCACTATCTTCTCCTTTTTCTTCATGGTAGAAGAAGTCTTGAGTTCCATTCTAATTTTGGATTCATCCATTTCATAATTTCCAAATACCTTTGCACTTTTATCTACCTATTATGCAAGTAATATACTAATAGCTATAGGGGCTTCATCTACAATGATTTCATAACCTAAGGGTCTAAACCATCACACCCTTGGTGTAGCAACTTGTACAAAAGTGTAGTTAGCATTCACTAGAAAACATACATGATCATAGTATTTCTCTACTAGTGACACTGGTATTCTCAACCTCTTCTTCATTGACTATTTGAAATCTTCAAAGTAGCTAGTCATCACAAATTCAAAGTTTTGTCCTAATTGCTCAATATATTCAACATTCTGAACTACTACTAACCTATTGGTTTTCCAAGATACTATTCCAAATGTTGGAAAGGTATTTTTGCACATAAAAGAATATGTATTGTGCACTCTTTATCTTTCTAATGGCTCCAAGGTTCTCAACTAGCTACTATAGTTGGAGTTCTGCTAGATCATATGTATGATATTTCTTGACAATTTTGTATCCCACATCCATAACTATGTAAGGCACACTATATAATCTACTAGATTTGTATAATTTGTGTGAAATAACCTTAACAACAAACTCAATCATTAGATCAGTGATTGTATCAATTTCCACACCTCTTTTATTCTAGACAGCTCCAATCTTCTTCTCAATCACCTCCTTTGAGTCACTTCTTAGTGTCTTAGGCCGATATCAGGTTGGGTAAGCAATAACCCTATGGATTTTTCTCTCAATAATTTTGAGAGGTCCATTGTCTAGCCATAATGAGCTATCATGTATTTAGCTAAGCACTACCCTTATCCACTCAATTTTAAACACATTTAGAAAATCTAGAGTTCGTGTCAATCCCTTTTCTCTACAATTTTGAATTCTTCCTTCAATACACCATTCTCATAGAGTCTATCATATGCTTCTCTAATATCCATATCCTCAATGCTACCAATTTTACAGTTATAGCATTTCCTTACATCTTGCACCATTAACACGTTTGGTGTGTTGGTCTGATTTTTAACATTTGCAGAAATCATGAAAATTTGAGTGAAAAATCATTTGAGTTTTTAAAATGTTGCAGACTAGGGTTTTATTTGCAAGTGATTTTGAAAATGTTAGGTTGCCTTAGTTGTGCCTTGTTTCATATGATGGTAGATTCTATCAAATTCCCAAAGTTGTCCCTTAATGCAGCCATAAAATCCGAAAACCCTAGGTCCCCCATCAATTTTTTTGAAAAGGATTTGTAAAGGGTTTAAAGTTCATCCTTTATGGTCTTACAGTGTAAGTTTTCTTGTAGGAACAGAGTACCTTATTCCTTTTGTTCCCATGGTCGCATTTCATAGTGCAATGAAGAAACGTAAAGTATTTCATGTTCTTCGGGGCTACGAGTAAGCAGTTTGAGTGAAGGGGCAGAGAGGTATTGAGTTGTGATCTACACATATACATTTCAATGGATAGCGTAAAGGTGTAATACTGTAGTATGGAGTAAAGATTGATCTAAAAGATGCATGAAAATTTTTACGGTTCTACAAGTAAAAAGGTAAACGTAAGAGTGAAAGTGAGGTTCAAATGTGATTATGTGCATACGTTCTTGAGTTTGCAGATAACTGCAAAGCCTTATTTTTAGCAGTAAAGGCATCGAGTGGGACCTGTTGAGGTGTCAGATGGGCCCTGTTGCAACTAATCAGGTGAAGACACGACATTTGTGTCAGATGGGCCCAACCCACGTGGCATATGACTTAAGGTATGAATTTTGCATGTGCACAAAATCAAGAGTGATGTTATTTTTAAATTTTTTGAGATCAAATCTAGGTCGGTGATTTTTGAGAAGGGAAATTTTTGTCATTACACCCTTACGCTTGCAAGGTAAGTGTATGAATGAAGGGCTATTTTATCTTTTCTCTGTAGTTACGAGTTTAGTCTCAGCATGCAAGCATAAGTTGGGTTTCAATGTTCTCTTGTGTTACACTGAGCGTGCAAGCATAAGTTGAGTTTCAAGGGTTCTCTGGCCTTACACCTAGCATAACATTGGAAGTGAGAAGTACCAAGTTCTACAGTGTTCCAAAATTGGTCATCCCGTATGAGCAAAAATGGAAATATGAAGTAGTTTTGATCATATGCTAAAGGAAGCCACTCGTAAGAGCATGACACAAATTTTGAGCTTCTCTGGTGCTACGTTCAAGGCCATAAGAATGTAAATTGAAATGTTTAGTGTAAGGATGTGAGGCAAATTTCAAAAGGCTTTGGTCTTACATTTCAAAGGCAGCATAAGGGCAAAATGGAGTTGTTAAAGGGTCTCAGGCTTATGTTCAAGCCTGTAAGAATGTAAAGGGCATCCTTCAGTGTGCAAACAGAAAGAGAATTTCAAAAGCCTCAGGGGTCATAGCCAGTAAGACTTTGACAAGTGGCAACAATGGATTGAAGGAGAGGATAAAGTGAATATCAAAATGAAAATTCAGAGGAGCTTCAAATGCATAAAGTGAAAATTTTGAAATATTTCAAATCTTTATATAGTTCAGACTATATAATTTTTCAAAAAATTCATTTTTAAAAGCTCTGGTACAATGTAGAAGCCTAAATTTCAAATGGCCATATCAAGGGTGATTTTTATTAGAAATGGGTAGTGCAGCATACCATTGGAACTGGGAGGAACCAATTTTCTAGATTTGAAGTCAGCTTTTACACAGAAATCAGTTGGTTCAATCTGTAAGTAGTTTTATAAATTCTAAGGCATTCTCAATGAAAGGAGTAGATTTGATCTTAGAGCATCAAAGTTAGTTAGAAAGTAGTTTTGAATATTGTTTAAATTCGTTAAAGATCAAGAATCGAATCAGTTAGTTGTTCAATCATAGTTTCAGATATTTGAGGCTAGTAGAGCCATAACTGAAAATGATTTGATTCAGCATTTGAGGGAAAAGAGTAAAAGGATGTTGTAACTTGTTGAGAAGGTTTTTCTAGATTGACAAATGTCTTGCTTAGATTCAATCCAAGAAATTAACTCTTCTCCTATATCTACTTTTCTTTTCCTCATTGTAAGGGGTTCCAGTTCTTTGGAGAAAATTGGCACATTACTGTGATACCAAGGTTTTGGATCCAGTTTTGGTTGCATTCCCATGACTGTGACACCATTTTCTTTTAGCAAATTCTTCTTGTATAAATAGAAAAAAGAAGATTAACACAGATAGTTTAGATCTGTTAGGTTGTTTCATGTTTTTCATTTCATGCATATGATTGTATAATTTCAAGGAAATAATACAAATAGCACTAGATGATTGAGTTTTAGTTTAATCCTATCTCCTTTATTAGATAATTTTCAATGTTTTACAGTATTTGACATAGTGCTTAGGTTGTATTTGTAGTCCCTTAAGGCTATATGTTATTCATTATTGCTTATGACCCAAGCGGTTGTGTAAATGCTTTAGGGAATCAACAGGGTTGTAGGTTTAGTGATGGGGATATCATGTAAGAATGGGATTTAATTTGAGCATTGATAGATCAAATATCTGAACATGCATATATGTCTCAGATATTCATATGTATGTTTTTGATTCATGGGACTTCCCAATGGTTAAGGCACTGATCAATTACAGGATCATTAGGTCTTATTACTGCATACCTGAGGTTTTGTTTAAATTCAACATTATTAAATCAAACAATCTTTACATTTTATGTTGAAGGACTTAATTGTTTTGCCCTCACCTAGCTTGTGAATATTCTAGATCTACATTTAGCCACCACAAATCTATGTCACTTCATGAGTTATTAAGAGATATAAGAGTTTTTATCTGCATTAAATAGATTCAAGGATATGATTTGCACTATTACGATATCAATTGAATCTCAGGTCTACCCGCATAGGTTTAGCAGAGCCTGAAGTAGAAGAAGGGTCATGCCTTATAGTTGGCCCTGTGTCTAAAATGATATGTTGATAATGGGAGTTAGTTGCACCTAGATATGTCATATTCTCATGGGGATAATTGAAAACCCTCCAGCATTTTCAAACACCAACATGGTGGAATCATCGTCAATGCACCAGAAGGATCTTGTTTGTATGCAATATCAGGAATAGTTTTTAAAATGGGTTTCTTAACTTCATTACTCACTAATTGAACATTCAAAAATTTATTCCCTTCTATATTCTTTAAACTCGATGCCATTCTATGAAACTAGGGTTTACAAAATTGTAAACTATGTAGCTTGGCTCTTAATAAATACCTTATGAAATCTGATGAGCTATTGTAGAATCATTGCTCAAACCTTCTACAATCACTTTGAATGGTTTTCCAGGTCATCTTCTACTCTACTCACTCTTTCTCAAATTTAAAATGATGAGAAATGAGTCAAGAATTGATAAAATACACTTTGAAACTCTGCAATTAATGTTGAGTGCTTACACAGCTATAAGCTCGACATAAACCAATTCCAGGCTCACTTAGCATCCATTGACATTTTCATCACTTGGTAACCACTACGAGCTTGGCATCAACTAGCTAGTCTATTAGCTTGACATCTTCTAGCATTCCACTCAGCAAATATAGGAAACTTTTCATACTCGACAGTAACATGAAAAACTTGAAGATTTACCTTAGATTTCTAACAACATCTTTCAACTTTGTTCATGCTAATGTAATAATTTTAGTGTTAAAACCTTTTTGGAACTAATGTATGATATAACCTTTTTAAATATTAGTCCCACATACCTCTTGATTGCTTAGTTTGATGGGTTGTGATCACTTGACACATTGGATGAAGTGATCCCTTCTCCATTTGATGTGCTGCAATCATCCTTTTTCTTCCATGTCTTATTCATTTCATCTATGATGTGTTCAACATCTACCTTGCTTTTTCCTTTATCAAATTCAAAATTTTGTGCATTTAACCTTGTTGGACAATATCTATTGATGTGATCAATCTTCAAATAGCTAAAACATGTGGTTTGACTTAACCACCTTTTGTAGTCACCTCTAAAGTCTATCCTAATGAAATTTTTAGGAACATGTCCATATTTTTGACAATAATGACAGCTATATCTTGTATTATAATCCTAATTATAAGAGTTTCCATTATTTCTTACCTTTGTTTACCTATATAATGACCACATGGGTTTGGATCTACATTCAAAATCTCTATGTCCATACTTCTAATAGTTGTAGCAATATCCTTGAAATATTTGTGTATTAATGGTCTTGGTTCTTCATTCATGTGCCTAATGACATTTCTTTTTGCACTTATGATAGGGAACCATGTGCTTAGACTTGATATTTTGATTGGTAGTCTTGCTCCTGCACATATTAGTAGTATGTCCTTTCTTACCACAATTATGACAAGTAGGTTTGGAGTTCTTACCTTTCTTGTTCCTTTCTTTAGCATTTTTGGATGACTCTTTTTCTTCAATGCTTGTGTATCCCAGTCCAGATGTATCATTATTGGATCTAAGGGATCTCAGTAATTGTTCAAAGTATTTGATGGCTTCATTTCATTTGTTGAAACTTTTAGAAAATTTCTTTCCCTCTTTAGATCACTCTACAATTTCTCATTCTACAATTTTAATGTAGTTATCTCAATGTCCTTGACATTTAGTTCATAGTTGGCATTCATCATTTGACAAGTATCCAATTGCATGTTGGAAATCTTGGTTAGCTCTATTGACTTCTCTTCTATTCTATTAGCCAAAATCCTTTTATCATCTTCAATCATGCCTTTTTCTTCTATGGCTTTCTTCTTCTATTCAGTCACGTCACATAGCAGTATGGCTTGTGATTCTTGCTCTAACTTGAGATTTCTAATTTCCTCATCTTAGGCTCTATTCTTTTCTATTAGATCTACAACAACTACATCAAATTCATTGGAGTTACCTCCATTATCAAATAGCTTAGTAGTGTCTATCTCTTTGTATTGTGTGTCATTCTCCACAATAGCAATTTCTTTCCTTCTCTTCAAATATTTCTTTAGTTTTTCTCTCACCTCATCTAGTTGATGTAGAATTAATTATATTTCAATTCCCTAGTTCTCAATAATCTTTCCCAATTTGTAGACTTCCATTTCAAGATCTTTCCTCAAAGCTGCAAAGCTTCTCTTTCAGAAAATAATGCTCTTATAACATGTAAAGCATGTACATCTAAATCATGTAAACATATAAGCATTCACACACATATAGCACCAGATATGATTATCTAGAAACACTCCAAAGAGAAGGTAAACTAGGGTGGGGATGACACCCACAAATCTTCACTATTGTAGTAATAAAGTGTATCCAATAAAGGTTATAATGTTTTGACCATGAAACATGATCTACCCTATAAAAGGTCTGCCCTATTAAAGAAATACAAAGACTATTAGGTCTCACCTTGTTAGAGGATTTCAACACCCTATTAGAAGTGTCCCTTGCTAAAGGAATTTAACTCACAATTAAGTGAGCACCTTATCAGAGGATTTCATATAGCCTATTAGGACTACTTTGTTAGGGTATTTTGACTAAAATCACTTGTTAGAATGTCTCAGCTTTGATCCTATGGTTAGAACTTGATTTATTGATAATATAATATCTTCTTGATCCTCCTTGATCAGCTATCTCTTTTCTTTTTTCCTTTTCCTTTCCTTTGTTCTACTCTAACTGATTCTACAATGTAATCTCACTTCATAACTCCTTAGCCACTATGAAATCATTATTTGCACATGAAAATTTCTATCTTAGCTCCTTCAATACCTTGTTCACTCACTAGAGAGTTTAGGGTTTATCCTCCTTAAGAAGACTTATGTGACTTAGGGTTAGGTATGAATCTATGGCTGAGATTCATTCATTTTACCACTTAATCCTTTCCATTTTCTGATTGGATGCATGTAATTTCATAGGGAATCCAACTTGAGATTCGTCCTTACCTCCAAAATATCAAAATATAATCTTAAGTCAGCTCAAAAATAGTTTATATAGTTGTTTGTGCCATTACAAACAAATATGTCAAAATTGTGTCACTCAAAATCTAAAGTCTCTAATGCTTGGCATATACTATTCTCTATGTTATGACTCAGCATCTGTGTTACTCGGTACACACTTCTTATTCAGCTCTTATGTTACTTGACATACACTATTTGTTTGGCACTTGAGTGACTTGGCACTCACTGTGACTCAACATGCTCTATAATATAAATGTTGTGCTTGGCATGTACTACTTGTTCTGTATGAACTAAGTAAATAACTTAAGTGTGTTAATACTCACTTGTCAAAACTGATTTGAGATTAAGAAATGTTTACCAAATTTAGAGTGAGTGTTAACCAAGCTCACTTGGCTACCAAATGGAGTTTGTAGCAAGATAGTGTCTACCGAGTTCACTCAATAACAAAAGAAAAGTTTGCATAGAACCATTGTTAACAAAGCTCAATCAGTTACCAAAGGAAGTCTAAAGGAAATTGTATTTGAGTTAGTGTTGATCGAGTTGGGTCAGCTAACAAAGGATTTTCTTATATCAGTTTTGTCATTTAGTTCTAGCCGACTAGTGCGATGAATTTTATTTGTTTGAAATTGTATTCAAGGTGACTTGACAAGGTAAAGAATATAAGTATAAGGTCAAGTTAAGGATTTAATTGTACAAAAAGAAGGAGAAGAAGCATGGGATTGAAAATATAAATCATGGAAGTTAATTTGGAGTTGACCAAGCTGAAAAGAAAATTATGTTTAAGGAGGATGAAGCATTCAAGCCAGAATAGAGATCTAAAATTAGGAAATACAATTTGTATCAACAATTAGGTCATATTATTGTTACTCTCTAATAATTATAATAGTGAACCAAATCTCTTAATAGAGTTAGCTTAACAACTATTTTCCAAATCCTCTAACAAGGTGGGATTTCTAGATTGAAGTCTCTAAAGACCTCTAACAAGGCCAATCCTAACAAGGTGAACTAAATCCTTTTGCAAGGTCACACCTAAAAATGTGTTTTATAACCTTTAACAGGGTTGGCTCCTAATAGGACTTACTTTAGAAGAGCGAAAAATAGTAACTAGTTGTAATTGGTGGGTTTTCCCAAATTGGGTTTCCACTTTAAATCCCTGTGTCTCTTGTGTTCATGTTATTTGCTTTATGATTTTGTAACTAAGTTAATTAAGGTTAATCACACTTAATATCATAAGATCTGCATGATTTAGTGTTAACAAATTAAGAGTTCATATATTCATTATTAATCGAGTGTTTACCAAGTGACAGTGATTATTAGTGTAGGCCGAGTTACTATTTTAACCAAGTATTCTTGTGCTAACCAAGTTAGAATAGTATTTTAGTTTCAGTAGAATTTGATTTTGTGTTGTACTAACATCTAAAGGGATCTTTTTTTTTTTTTTTTTGGTAACCAATTCACCCCTCCCCTTTGAATTACTCCTTTTACATTTCAAACAATTGGTATCAAAGCTTTTGGTCACTGCAGAGAAAGTTTTCAAGGACCTGAGCTAAAGATCAAGATGTCTTACAAAATAAAGATTCCTAAATTGTACATAGATAACTACTAGGCATGGTAGAAACTTATGAAGTTGCATTTGGCAACCAATAGAGATTCAGGCTTGAAGTATCTAAACACCAAATATGTAGCACCTACTGGAACTATGAATATGGAAGAGATTATTGAAAAGAAGAATCGGAACATTATGATGATTGACATTGCTTCCACTCTCAACTATGCTAAATTTGATGAGGTAAAAAATTGTTCTACTACTTATGAAATATGGATCAAACTGAAAACTATATATGGAGGTGATAATAATGTAAGGAGAGCTAAGGCAAAAAGTCTTAGAGGTCAGTTTGGTCAAGGGTAAAAGTACAACTTTGTGTCACCTTTCAAGCTGACTTATCAGAATGACTAAATTTGAGTATTTCTATCTAAAAATCAATTTTGTCCAAACATATGATCTAGATAAATTCATTCTAGCTAAGTTATATATGGTCTCACACTTTTCCAATTGGAAATGTCTATTAAATGTGTTGGTCATATTGTTGCCTCATGTTTTTATGAATATGTCATTCTATGAATTTTCCTAGTTTTTATGAGAAAATTAGGTTTTGGTTCCTTTTCAAATTTGTTAACCCTAAGAAAAACCCTAATTAAAATAAGATTTGTGCCGTAATTGATCATTTTAGGTCATATGTTTCACCTTGTAGATCGAGTAGGAAAATCATTTTTGAAATAATATATAATTTCAAGAACTTTTTAATGGATTATCTTTTTTGCTTCATAATTCCTTGAAATATTCTTCACTATCAAATCTTTGTAAGATCTATGGTAGTCATTTTGCCACCATAAAAACTATTACAAGGAGTTGAAAAGAGTTTTGTCACCACATGGAAAGTCATGGTAGTCATGGTAGCATTGTTTTGTCACCACTGGAAAGTCCAAGGCTTTTACTGATTGCAACATTGTGACCTCTCATTAAAAGGTGAAACATAATGTGACCAAATTTAAAGATGGGTACCAGGATTTTGGTCTATCATAAATAAGCCTTATTAGCACGATAGAATGTCAAATGTGTTAGGCATAGTAAAATGTGTCCCATTGAAAAGATCATACTAATATTTCATGATGCCATAATTCTTTGAATTATATAGTGGTCACTATGTCACCACTGGAAATTGTGAGAACTTCACTAGACATGACATAGCAACCCCCTGTGAAATTAGAAAAGTGGTGGGACCTTATCAAAATGTGGCACCATAGAAATCATTCATCATAAAGAACCCTACTAGCATGTCAGGATGGTATTACATCATACGCCACATGGATTCACACTCTAAAAAGTATATGTGTTGTTTGGCACTATTAGATCTTCTTAGATTGATGGTGGGCACCATGTCACTATGGAAACTTGCTCAAATTTTAGTGAACATGACATTGTGACCAAAGGAAAGAATAGGAGGTCCCACCATAGTTTCAATAAAATAATCATGAGATAATCAACATTTGATCAAGGTTGCATCAACGAAAGTCACTATGCCACTATAAGGAGTTGTTTGACATTTGTGCATAGTGACATAGCTAGAGTGTGACACATGGCCATGAGTGCCAGTGAGTCCAAGATAAGTTGTTAGTATTGGATGGAAAATATTACATGGAGAAACATTATTGGGTTGACTACCAACCTGGCAATTTGAAAGTGAGTCATTCATGATTTCATTCCTAGATTGTCAAATTTTTTAGAATCAATGCTGTGTTTTCAAAATTAGAGGGTGATGCCACCCTATTTCTCCTTACAATTCATTAATGAAATTTGATGGCTCCCTATGAAAATTAAAAATAGAGATATATTACAAGATTTTTCCATTTTTCTCTATGCAAACAAATTTTAGAATTTTAGAAAGCTAAGAGCCATTGAAGAATTGTTCCTTGTGTGATTAAAGTGTCGAAAAGACTCCAATATCCATAGCATGTTGCAAAATTATAGAGAAAGAGTAACAGAAGGCCAAGTAAGTATCTGAATCCATTAGATAGTAAAGAATTCTAGTATTTTGTGTCATTAGTAAACATACCTCAAAAGAAAGTTTACTCAAGAAAGATAGATTATGCAAGTAGAAATATACATGATGACTTTTTTGAACTATTTCCTAAGTCTACAATTGAGTCAGCACAAGTTTAAAAGTTAGTTGTTGTGAACCCTAGGCTTAAAATTGTTGATGGCTTGTATGACAAAGGTAATTGGGTTAGGTATGCTACCACCTCCAAAATAAGGCTTTATCTTTTTAAGAAGTGGTTTTCAAAGAGAAAATTGTTTGCTCCCCATGGGAATATCTAGAATTTTGATTTGGGAAAACTAATGGTCCCTGGTGTTTTCATGGATGTTGAACTACTCACAGCCATTGCTAAGAATTATGACCCAATAGTAAGAGTAGTAAGAAGATTAGATGGGGAGTGCCTGATAAGAATAAATGTTGAAGAAAATTGAGAAGTTTTTGATTTAGAACCATTTTTAGATTATCATTTAACCATTGACCTAACAGGACTAGAGAGAGAATACTTGTCTAAGAGGGATAAGGTCAGGCAAGGTGCACTGAGGGCATACTTGGGTTCAATTGAAAATTTTCCAATAGTCATAGCATCTACTAAAGAGCCCTTTAAAAAGGAAATTTTCACTTCTAGGGCCACATAAATATATATAACTATGTGTAGGGTTTTTGGCAAGGATGAACATAATTTTATGCCAATAAATTTTATGTATATGATGACTCAAATTTCTTCTTTTGGTGTGGATACTATTTTTGATTTTGCATCCTATATAGCAGAAGAGATCCACATAGGATTAGTTGGAATTACAAAAGGTATGGTGGAAATTATTTTTGGCCATTATTCATGATTAATGCACATGTTCTTATTTAAAGGGGTAACATATTTTGAAAAGGAGATGGTCCTAAACTAAGAGTATGAAGGAGGGGCTCTGCTAGTCCAATTATGGAGTGTAGACATGAGTTGGGATGCAAAGGATGCCATTTTTTATAGGCATTTTGCATCTAGGTTAAGATGCCTCATTTTAAGGGACAATCCCAAAATCCCTAAGGTAGTGATGGACTTTATCAGGCCTATGGATAATCCTTTTGATTTGAAAGTGTCCTACAATTGGGCTAATATTATGCCTTATGCTATTTCTATAGTTTTTAGGGTATATGGTTTTCAAGGGACTCCTCATGTATTTCCCTACCAAGTACCTCTAAAGGTAGGGATAGCTAAAATGCTATGACAGATAGGTGGGTTGGAAGAAACTCAATTGGTTAGTAGATCTAGAGGTTCAATTTTGCCCATTTGTACTATGGCTCACCATTTTGTTATCACTAAGGGTGGTTGGGTATTTTCGTATAAATTTTTGCATCAATACAAGATGGTTGTGTCTCATCCCCATTTTATTGACACTGGGGGATTTTTTGATGTATTAAAAAAAGAGCTAAAGTTGGTGCAAGAGACCACCAATTCTATTTCCTTGAAGATATTATAAGGAATGAATTCTCTTTACAAGAGCAAGAAATCAAGAAAGAAAAGTGGAGAGTTTACTCCAGAGTTTTGGAATTCATTCATTATTTTGATAATAACTATAAGCCTCTAAAGGATGCCGAAATAGAGGTAGATAGGTTGAATAAAATAATGACCACTTTTCCTAAAATTATGGAGGTCATGAATGAAAAGAAGCTATTCTTTATTAATTCTTTTCCTAAGAAGGCCAAAGGAGTTATGAGGAGGTTATCATTTACTCCTACAGGGATCAGGCTAGTTAATTATTCAAAAGAGACATGGTTATAGTGTGATTCAAAATAAGAAGGCCATTGTAGATAAAGGGAAAAAAAAATGGGATCAACCAGTTTTATTCTTGAGCAAAGACTAGATTAGCCCTCTCCCAAGAGGCAAAGAGTTGAAAGGGAAAAAACAACTCAAGTTGAGGAGTATTCACCCACTTAGTCCCTATTACAAATAAGAGATGAACAACTCAATAGAGAGAAAGTGGAACAATTGGGATCCCAATGGGGAATGTTCATTACTCAAGTAGAGTAAGAAGAGGGAAATCCTTAGGAACCTCCAGTGCCAAGCCTTGAGTTAACAGTGGTAGACTACAAAGGAAACAAGTTAGACCCTATAATGGAATAGGCTAGCCATGAATTTATGTCTAATGATAATTTTGTTAATCTAGAGCTTTTTACCACTTTTCTTGGAGGAAAAACATTGGAATGTTTGAAAAAAGATGCAATAAATTGAAAATAGAGCATCTAGAAATGGAAGAAGAAAATGTGAAAAATAAAACAAAGGAAGAGATGATGCAAGAATTCAAGAGCTTGATGATAGTGGCTTGATAGGTAGCCTAATTGTGAAAAGACTTGAAGAAACTACCACTAAGAAAGTAGGTAAGCTATGTGTTGGATTATCCAACCTCACCTTAGCCATAGCTCAAAGAGACAAGAGAGAAAAACTTGAGCTGTAGGAAAAGTATGAGAAAGTCTTTGGCTGCATACAATAAAGAAGTTCAAAAGAGGATTGCACTAGAGAATAAATTGATGGGATGATCCACCAAGCCAAGAATTACTTATCATCACCCACCAATAAAGCCTTTTAAATCCAATCCTCTCATTGAGATTCTAGATACACCACAAAGGCCACAATATTATACTGTAGAAGATTTTGAAGAAGAAAAAAGCAAATTATGGGCACTACATATGGAACTAAATGTTCAATATGAGGATAGGTTGAGGGGAGCTATTATGTATTTAGTAAATAAAATTTGTTAGACATCCTTCTATGACTAGCTAACAAAGGTATTAAATACATGGGAAGAGTTGAAAGCAGGTGATGATTCTCTTAATCCAATTGTCAACAAATGGATTAGAAGAAATAAGGATGCTACTCTTCTATGTTTTAATGTTATTTTTTCATCTCATGAGCATATAGAGAGAATTTATGATTTAAGCAATGATATTTCAAATTTTGATGATAAAAGAGTTACATTGCAAAGGAGAATCATAAGCTATCTTGACAAGTATAAGAGTGTCAATTTTGAGCTATTTCCACATGATGTAAACAAAAAGAATAAGCTGAAAAATAAAGATGAATGAGCCTAGGAAATGAATGATTTATTGTGCCTATGAATGAATAAGGTAATAAATGAAAAATGAAATGCATGGTGGGTAGTCACAACCGAAGAAGTTGTGAAGGTTGAGTTATTCTTTGATCCTTTAAGACAAGATTTTGTTGAGATTGACAAAATTAGAATGTAATGAAGTGGATGGCAGATTTAGTTCATGCAAAGAAGTTAAAATATGTTGAAACTGATGATGAAGAAATAGAACAAGATGAAGTACAAATTATTGACACATCGATAAGAAAAGAAGAGGATAAAGATGAGAAACAAACTATAGTTGTGAGCATAGAAACTCAAACTAATGACTTGGAAAAAGAGAAATCAGATATAACTGTTGTCTTATTAGTTCATGATGATATGCATGGAGAGCCTTGAGTGAAAGTTGGCTTGGAACAAGCAAAGCTAGATATATCACAATCAATCCCATTCAGTACAACCTCTGAGGAGCAATAATAGTAATAAGACCAATCATCAAATTTTTCACTCACAAAGAAATGTAACAAAAGGTGTAACAAAAAGTGGTCCCACCAAAAAATGTTATGATGTAAAGTTTTCTTGTTGCACAAATTTTTATCTTCTATGATAGTAACATTGTAGATATTTTTATGTCTTAATGATAGTTGTCAGTTTCTCTATGCCTGAAGCTTGTTGCATATCATACTATATAAGTGAGATTCCAAGGCTAGAGAGAGTAATTTACAATTTTAGTGTCACTAAGTATTGTTCGGTCTAGTCTTGATGCAAACTTTGTGATGTATTTTCTCTACAAGTATTTGAGAATACAATAATTTTATAGGATCTTGATGTCTTGTCTTGAGTTTTTTTGAGTCCTATTATAATTTTTATACAATTTTCAAAAAAAATTAATACAGAGATGAACTATCCCCATATCTTTTCTTCCTAAATCTTCTCTTCAATTTTATTACCTGATTATCTTGAAATTGCATCAGCAAAGCTTGTTCAAACAAATGCAATTATGTTAAGTTGTATATCATTTTCACTATTTCTTTTAATTCAATGAATTAGATAAATGCTTTTGAATATGATAAGGTTTCCATGGCAGTAGGAAGGATGTGTATAAGAATGAGTTTAAGTGAGAATTGTTGATAATATTGATTGTAATACAATCAATCAAGTGTAGAAATTGGATAGACTTTGAATTCCAATGGATGAGGCACTGATCTATTAGTTTAGTCTATAGATGGAGAAACCACGAATAAGAATTAAGCTTAAAATAAAATAAAATAAATTTTACTTTAATGTTTGAAGAATGTCAATGCTGGTTAGCACTTGTTTACATCTAACCTCTAAGTTTTAGTTAGCTGCTATTGCCCAGAATTACTTGTAAATCTAAGAAGACTTGTGACCAATCTGCCATAAGGGATGTGTATCATTATTAAATGTCATAGAATGAGTGAAATGTATACATAGTATCATGTTCTAAAATCTTTCATCCCTTAGGTATGCCCACCTTTGTTTTGCAAACCCTAAAGAGTAGAAAATCTTTCTAATTTTATTGAAGTTGGGTCCAGATCTGAAGCACACATGACTGTTTATGGGAATTAGCTAAGCCTTAGGTGGTTGTGATCTTTTTATCTTGGTATTAAGTATTTTTCTTTCTTAATAGTGTAAAAACACCAAAAGAATGCATGTTTTATATTAGTTTCTATCCAATTACTAAAGAAATACAATTATTTCATAAAAGTGGCATTTCAATAACTCTTACTATTTTTTATGGTTTTTTTTAATAACATATAAACACAATTTTATAGAACTTAGAGTCGGGAATATTCTCATATATAGTTTATAGTGTTTTAATTAGATATAGTATATTATAATTAAAAAAATCTACAAGCATGTATTTTAACACTAAAAAAGATGACAATTTTGAGAAAGAAAAGAATATTAAATCATATCAATTTTTTTTTTAAATTATACGACATTATAGAGGAGAGTGTCCTCTTTTAGAATGTATCAATTTTCTCCTGGTTAGAATAGATTTGTTTTGAAAACTATGGTGGGAGATGAAAACTATCGATTTCGGGTGAGTTGAAATTTGAATCATTACTAAAGAGAAAATATAGGTCTAAAGCTAATATTTATTTTTGATTTTCCTAACTATATATGTTAAATATAACATAGTATGAGATCAAAGGGAAATAAGTTTATTTCTATCTAGTTTTGTGGTGGGAACTAGACCCTTAATTTTTAGCATTTTTCAACAACTAAAAAATCATCTATCAAAATTAGGAAAATATATCAATTCTCATTCCAAATAATTATTAAAGATTATAATCCTAAACTTCATCTAGTTCAACACATTTCATTAGTTTACTTCATTTTCAAATTCAAAATAATAATACCAAATTTATGTCATTGAAGGTGAACAATTATACTTTCGTTAGCCTTTTCTTTTACAAAAGGGTGACATAGGTTTGTGCTTTTACCTTCAAATGAAGATGAGATAAGATGAGAAAATTTCATAGTACAATGAAAGAATCAAAGCTAGCATGTTTGCAATCAGAGCCTTAGGTGGGAAAATTAATGATGTAATGGTGGTAAGAAAGGTACTCAGAACCCTTCTTCCTATTTATGCGATCAGAGTGTCTACTTCACGAAATGAGATGCAATCCTAAGAATGATATAACCTTGGATGCAATAGTACTAGGAAGGTTGACTACATTTGAGTTAGACAATTTTAATAATTATGTTCCTAACTCTAGTAACCTTGAGTCTACATTCCAAGCCGAGCTATCACTCAAGAAGAAAGTTGCAAAGTCTAGAAGCAAGAAGTCTGATAGTGAAGATGAAGATGGTTCTAATGATGATCTTGAAGTCATTGAAGCATTGCTTGCAAGAATATTTCCCAAAGAGAAAGGAAAGTACAAAGGAAAAATTTCATTGATTTGTTTTTCTTGTGAAGAAGTTTGTCATATTGCTGCAAGGTGTCCAAACAAAGAAGGAAAAGAAAAAAAAAAGCATGACAAGTACAAAGGCAAGGAGGATTTCAAAAGTTACAAAGACTACGAGGACAAAGGAATGAAATCTTGTTACATGGCAAAAGATTGTGATAGTAGTGAAGAAGATGAAATGGTTTACATTGTTGTTGAAGATGAATCACATGATGAGAATGATAAGATGGCCCATATCTCACATGGTATTAAGAATGATAAATGGATTATTGAAAGTGATTGTTCTCACCACATGTGCAAGAATTTTCAAATTGGAAAGATGAGAAAGATAAGTTATAAAAGAAAAAACTATCATTTTGAAGAAGTCTTGGAGCTACTTCATACAGACCTTTGTGGACCTATTAGCATACAAAGCTACACTAGAATAAGTACTTTATTTTGTTTGTTGATGGTTATTCTAGGATGATGATAGTTATGTATTTAAATGATAAATTAGAAGCTTTCAAATGGTATCTAGCTAGAGTTCAGAATGAAATGAGAAAGAAATTGAAATGTTTAAGATTAGATAGAGGAGGTGAATTCATCTCAAATGAATTCAATGAATTTTGCAGTGAAAGAGAATCAAGAGATAGGTATCTACACCTGGTACACATCAACAAAATGGTATTTCTAAAACAAGGAATAGATCAATCATGGATTGTACAAGGACACTAATGATAGAGAAGAATTGTTCTATCAAATATTGGAAAGAAGCAATCATCATTGAATTCCATACCTTGAACCAAGTTTAGTTGAAGAAGGATCCAAATCAAACACCTTTTGAATTATGGTATGGCTATAAGCCTAATGTGTATTATTTCAAAGTTTTTGGAAGTAAATGTTGTATTATGAAGGAGTCAAGAAGAGGAAAATTTGATGTGAAAAGCAATGTAGGCATATTCTTGGGATACTCCAATAAGAATAAAGCATACAAATGTCTAGATCTATCTAATCTCAAAGTTATAGAAAGTGCACATGTAAAGATTGATGAGTTTGTAGAAGAGTTTAAAGAACAAAGCAAGAAAGAAACTAAAGCTACAAAAAAATTTCTTAATATAAGTTTGATACTTTACCTAAAGTTTAAGCAAGTGGCAGCCAATGGTCTTCACCACCCGAGTCTCCAAAATCCCCAATTCAACCCAATTTGTAGCTAGTGCAACCCGACTCACAATTTAAGGGACTCGAGTTAGAGTAAAAAGGAAATGAGTTTTAGCCAATGTAAACCAAGTCATCTGATGGACCTGATTCATAGATAGTTGGACTTGAGCATGATTCAAAAGTTCATGGTGAACCTAGTGAATTCAAAAAGAAGGATCCTAGACTTGCTAGATATTTCTGAAGGCATCATGCACCAGAGAAAATAATTGGGGATTAGTCAGTTGGTAAAATGAAAAGGAAAAAATTAAATGGTACATGTTTGCTTATTGAATTTGAAACTTGATTTGTTAAGGATGCATTTTTATATCTAAGATGTAAGCTAGGGGTCATTCCCCTATCTGATGTTCACTAATCAAAGTTTAGTGATGCTTCAACCAAGCATATTGAAGATAAGACAAGATGTAATATTGTTAGAGTAGAATGCATATGAATCTATACATCAAGGTATGTGGAAACTGCATTGATTGTTGTCTTTGGCATAAGATGCCAAAGATGGAGAGTTTTTTCATCATACATTAGAGATATTTTATGTCTGGGTAAGTGCACCAAGTTGTGGTGCCAAAAAGGTGGTATAAATGGCCATTTTTTTCTAAAATCAACAATTTCTAAACTTCAACAAGAATTTGAAGATAGCTATGCTCAAAATCTTAACGTATGACAAAAACAAAAGTAGTAGTCCTTTGAATCTAGTTTCTAAACTACTAAGTTTTTTTCAAAATGGTTTAGTTTTAAGTCCTCAAAAAATGGGGTCATAGAAAGTGGTACTTTTTTTTCCAAAAAAAGTATAACATATAGAAAAGTGTGGCCCAAAAAAAATTTAAACTTTGTTTTTTGAAATTCTTTAATTTCTCTAGTCAAAAGTTGCCCAACACCATACATTTTATCCCAAATTTTTTGGGTAATTTATAATCTGTATTGTTTTCTGAGTTTTATATGTGGACACATCCCAAAAATTTGAAATATCTATGTGGTCCCCTAGAATTGATTGAAAAATAATCTAAAATCAAAACTTCTTTTTTTCCAAACTATGTAGAATGGAGTCTAGTTTCTAAAAGATTAAGTTGTTATGAAATTTGATGAATGAGCTAAAATCTACAACCCAATTAGTACATGTTGGTTTTTGAGAGAAAATGCACATACATTCAAAAGAAATTATAGTTGAAAGTCTTTAAACAGTTCACATTTGAAATAAATTATATTTTTATATAGCTAACATAGAGATCTACAATATCATGTAACCTAATTTTATCAATGTTCAACCACAAGGAAACATAAAGGAGATCACACAAGAAAAATCAACAGTTTTTGTATGCTCGCTGCAAAACATGTCTCAGACCATTTTAGAGACTCCAAACATTTGGGTTGGATCCCCAAGGTAAATCCAAGACTTAGGCTTGGTAGAATCCAAAGATTTAAATTGTGTGTCTGCACTATAGCATGCACACATTATTTAAAACATTTTTAAATTCAAACTGACATAGTTCATGCTTGCTATAGTGTGCACACACTTTGTAAGCCTTAATTTCAATAGAAAGGGAATGAGGGAGGGAAGGAGAGAGGGAGAGAGGGTAGGAGAGAGAGAGAGAGAGAGAGAGAGAGAGAGAGAGAGAGAGAGAGAGAGAGAGAGGTGTATGAGACATATATAGTAAAGATAAGAGTGGGAGAGAGATTTAGATAGAGAAATATGGAGTTGAAGATCATGATAGATACATGAATATATATATATATATATATATATATATATATGGGGATGGGAGAGGGTGGGATAGAGAGAGATGGAGGGAGAAATAGAGAGGGACACTAGAGGATGGGTAGAGGGAGGGAGGGAGAGAGGGAGGGAGGGAGAGAGAGGGAGAGAGAGACATAGACAGAGCCGGGGGGGGGGGGGGGGGGGTGAGAGAGGGTGGTAGAGAGAGAGATTATTCTTTAAAGAATTAAATATTATAGGTTAATGCCAATTATTTGTTGAAATGACGAGGAATTTGAAATTTAGGCCCATCATAAAGATTCTTGGGCTAAGAATGATGGATGATTCAAGTGAAAAAAAGTATTTTAAAGAATCTAATGAGTGCGTACGAAAAAGTGGATTCTATATCATGCACCAAAGATAGTAATATAACAAGACACATACTTACATTGACAATAGTAAGTGCCCAAATGAAGAAAACTTGACTCATGAGAATGACAAGAAAAACATTGAAAATTAGTAGAGGTACTCTAAGAAGAGTCATAATAAGGCATGAGAGAGTTAAAGATCCAACAAAAAATGAGTTATGGATATTTAATGATAGACTACCACAAAAGGATAAAGAAATTAGTGAAGCTTTGAAATCATTGATTGAAGATTTTTGGATAACAAACATTTTTCCCCTAATCAAAGAGATGTAAGAAGGAAGATTGGTAGTCAAAATCATGATCCACACATGAAATATTTTTTGGACTCAACTCAAACACAATTTTTTGCAATATTTATTGGTATGTATTCTAAAATTTGAATAAGTCAAAGATTTTTTGAGATGGGTAAACCTTTTTATGTGAAGATAAATCACACATGCACAACTTGCTATTGTAGGATACATATTGAATTTTCTAACCATCTTGATGTTTTTAGGAATATATGTGTGTTTTTGCATTCTAAGTTTGTCTTGTAGGATTGTGACATGAATGAGCCACCTAGATCTTCAAGGGAATTCGTATCCAACATTCGATGTGAAATAGAAGATGGCAAACAATTTTACAAGATGTCATGCTTGGATGGTACATGCTTATTTTATGGTTCTTTGCATCTTTTATCAACTTGTGAACATATGGATAGTATACATGCAATTGGAAATAAAATAGTAGATTACAAAAAATATAAGATAGTGACATATGCTCTAAAAGATGCGAAATAGGGTAAAAGATGTGATTTAGTCATTGAAAAGATTTCAGTGTATGAGTTCATGAAGATTTTTTGTGAAAAGATTATTTATGAGTATGCAAGGCATACACATAGAGCTTGATGGTTGGATTTGCAATTCAAGTTGTGAAAGGATACATTTCCACTAGATACCATTGTTTTGGTTGTAGACTTCACAAAGAACTACACACTATAACCACAAAGTGAGGTGCAAGAAAAGTATTATACTTCTCAAAAAATTTCCATATTTGTTCACATAACATTCATGCATCCACCTAAAAGTACATAGGATGATAGGAAGAAATTGAGGGAGTACCATTTTTACATCAATGATGATTGATCACATTCTACAAAGTTTGTACATGGTTGTTTTCAACTATTTTATGGAGATTTAGCTAACAAGGGCATACCATATCACCAGCACATTATTTGGTCTGACAATTGTGCATCTCAATTCAAGAATGCATGGATGTTCCATTGGTTGAGTAGGATGCACAAGTTGTCTAAAATTCAATATATGTGGAATTTCATAGACGATGTTCATGGAAAGGGAGAGCACAATGGTGTAGGAACATGCACCAAAAGAGCTTTAGCTCATAAATAATTACAGTGAAAAGATGGAGCAATATTGATAGATGCAAAATCCATTGTCCATTGATGTAATGCTACAATGAGTCCAAATAAGGAAGGTGACTCTATGGTTCATCAATTTTTTTGGTTGATAGATAATACTAATATTGCACCATATGAGGATTGTTGCACACTAATAACATCAAGTGAGTTGCACTCTTTTAGAAGCTTTGATGGAGGTGCATGAAGTATCCACACATGAAAAATGGCATGCTTTTGTCCATCAGGTGCAAAGGAAAATTAGGATGAGTGTGAGTCGATTGAATCAGTGGATAAATGAGATATATAGGTTTTGGACCCAATTGACACCTATCATCTCCCACAAGCATTGGAAATGGTAGAGATGGACTCATCCATTGAGTTTGACCACTTGTCTAATCTAGTGCAACCCAATAATATATATCTGTGTGTGTGTGTGTGTGTGTGTGTGTGTGTGTGTGTGTGTGTGTGTGTGTGTGTCTATGTATATGTATATGTATATACATATACATATACATATATATATATATATGTATATGTTTACATATATGTATATGTATATATATACATATGTATATATACATATATATACATATATACATATAGACATATATATATATATATACATATATACATATAGACATATATATATATACATATATACATATAGACATATATATATATATACATATATACATATAGACATATATACATATAGACATATATATATACATATATACATATAGACATATATATATATACATATATACATATATATATATATATACATATATATATATATATATATACATATACATATATATATATATATATATATATATATATATATATATGAAAATTCAATATGTAACTTTATAACTTTTATCTGAGTATTTGCTGAATTAATGACCTCATTTTATACATTTATCATTGCAGGTCATGTTTTTGTTGTTATTGCACTTGAAGACAATGAAGAAGGGACAAATTTTTATTTGTATCGTTATGTCCAGACCAAAAAAAATGGATCACTTGATTATAGATGGTGAAGGTTTAGAGTACCATATAGGTGTGGTGGTTTTAATAGGCACATGGCTTAGATGATATTTTATGAAAAACCTTAACTTGTGGTTATTCAAGGGTTTGAAATTAGAGAGGAAGGTTCTTCATTAATCGAACCTTGTTGTTGCATCGAATGTCCACTTGATAAAATATCATGGAAAACCACATAATAAGACTCTTTGAAAACTTTTCAAGTCAGACCATGAGGCAATACTTGAGAATCGAACCTTGTTGTTGCGTCAAATGTCCACTTGATAAAATATCATGGAAAACCACATAATAAGACTCTTTGAAAAGTTTTCAAGTCAGACCATGAGGCAATACTTGAGACATTACAATGTACATAAAATTCAGCTAGTTCATCAAATTGAATATAATTATAAAAACATGGACCTCTCTTGCTTTTTGTGATGCAGAGTGCACAACTAGGTAGCTTCAAATGGAGTTTCCCACTCTTTGGTGTAGGGAACCTCCCTTATTTTTAGTTTTTAAATTTTTTTAAGGGTTATTTAAGAGGTTATGTGTGTCTAATAAGCTCCAAGAGTCCTTAGAATTCATCTAGTCCCATTGTGTTTGTAAAGGAGCCAAAATTGCTTGGTAGGTCCTAAGTTGGTCAAAATTTATTTGATAGGTAAAATGTCATTAAAGTTTGGAAAAATAAGGTATTTGGTTACATAATAGCTCATATTAATCCAAAATAGGGTCCTAGAATGGTTCTATATGGACCCATTTGATCAAAAGATGTAAACAGAAAAAAATGCTCAAACTTGCAAAGTTGCTCGAAAAGTTGTTTGAGCAACTTTTGCAATTTTTACAAAAAGTTGCAAATGATAGTTTGGGAAGCTGTAACTATCCATTCTTAGGTATTTGAGCATGGGGAAGAATTTTTTGGAAGGTTAGAAGGCATGGGGAGGCATTCAAATTTCTCAAAATTGTCTAGTAGGCCTAATTGCCCCCAACGAGGTCTCCAGCAAGAAAGATGTTAAGTTTTATCCCAAACTCTCCAAAGGACTTCTCAAATAAAAATAGGTTTTTGGATACTCAATTAAGCATTATTTAACATATCTCAACCTTAGTATAGGTTTTTTTGTACTAACAAATAGATCCTCCAACTAGGCACCCTTTTTAAGCATAAAATAGGGTGGTTTTCCAAAGAAACTACTTATTTCCCTTGATTCCAACGCTCTAGACTATCAAAAGTCTTCTCAAATGGATTGAATCAAAGGAATATTAGGTAAATTTGATTCTCCAACCTCTATAAGTAAGAAAACCCAAAATTTGTCTCTTACAAACACTCAAATCTAGGGCTTTCTCAATGTATGACTTCCCAAGCCAACTTCAATCAACTAAAGGTTGATTCATCATCTCCAAGACATATGTAGACATAATTTACCATAAAATATCCCTCTGTAATGGATAGATCTCGTGTTGTTTCTCCTTAGGCATGCATTTTATGCACCTATAGCCACCTAAATTTTATTAGAAGCCTCCAACCATGAAAACCCTTGTCCAAACATTTTTAAAAGGATTATTTACGTAGTAATATAGGTTGTGCATGTCTAACAAGAAACTAGTCCTAAGGTGTTTGTAAAAGAGCCAAAATTGATCATTAGGCGATTAGGTTAGTCAAAAGTTGCTCAATGGGCCAAAAGTTTCTTAATAGGTTAAAATTCATTAGGGATGGGAAACTAAGGTGTTTGGTTACCTAATAGTTCCCAGGAATCTTAACTAGGGTCCTAGAATAGTCCTATATGGACCCATTTGCCCAAAAGATGTAAAGAGAAAAATTTGCTCAAAAGTTGCAAAGTTGCTCAAAAAGTTGCAAATGGAGATTTGTGAATTTGAAACTACCCATGCTTAGGTATATGAGCATGGAAAAAATATTTTGGAAGGTAAGAAGGTTTTTAGTCAAATTTCACACTCATTTCTAGCTAAGTATTTTTTAGCAACTTTTACAACTTTTGCAAAGTTCACTAGATTTCACTTCTAGGACTTGGAAAAGATTCCAAATTATTAAAAAAAAAAATTAAAACACCTAATTATCCTAGGCTATCCTGACTAAAAGCTCAAAAAGACCCAATTTTTCCTAATTCTCATATCTTGCACAAAGTGGCCTAGGCATACATATCTTGCTCATATCTCTCTCACTATTCATTGTGGGATTGAACTGTCTACTATGTTCACTCTAAGTGGTTGGGTAAGCTCTAGTCCCAAGATCTTCCTACCCTATTGACTGCTCAAACATTATTGGGCATGCCAAATGAAATTCACCCTAAGAGTCATGGAATGCCATAAGGAAGCAATCTTTGATGGGACATATCTTGAAGCTCATACAAGGTATGGATGCAATTTTGGGTGCTATAGAATCATGTTGTCGACACTTACAATAACCTCTCTCTTTTTGGAGATTGGATTTTTTTAATTTTGCAACCTCATCTTGGGTGATGTTGAAACTTGTAGTGTTGGCCAATACAAAGTTATCAACTAGTGAATCTCTCTAACCATTCATCATGTGATCGAACTATTTATTCCCTTAGCTCTAAGTCACCAAGTAAACCATAGTCTCAAGCTCATTCCATCCCATTGACTAATAAAATATTCTTGGTCATGGAAAACATAATAGACCTTAAGACTCACTAAATGCCATAAGGCAGTGATCATTGACGAAGCATATCTCAGAGCTCATGTGAGGTGTGGATGTAATTTTTCGGTGTTATAGGATCATATTGTTGACACCTACAATAATCTCTCTCTCTTTTTGAGATTGAATTCCATTTTGATTTTGCAACCCCATCTTGTGTGATGCTAAAACTTGTAGTGTTGTCCAGTACAAAGTCACAAATGGTGAATTTCTCTAACCATTTGTCATGGGATCAAACTATCTATTTTGTTAGCTCTGAGTGACTGGGTAAACCTTAGTCCCAAGCTCTTCTTGTCCCACTGACCACTCAAATATTCTTAGGAACATTGAATAGAATTGATCTTGAGAGTCACTAAATTCCATAGGGTAGTGATCTTGGATAGAGCATATCTTGAATCTTGTGTGAGCTATGGATGAAATCCTGGGTGCTATAGGATTGTATTTTTGACACCTACAATAACCTCTCTCTTTTTAGAGATTGGATTCTATTTTGATTTTGTGGCCCCATCTCAGGTGATGCTAAAACTTGTAGTATTGGCTAGTACAAAGTCACCAATTGGTGAATCTCTCTAACCATTCATCATGGGATCAAATTGTCTATTCCATTAGTTTTGAGTGGCCAGGTAAACCCTAGACCCAATCTTGTTCTATCTTGTTGACCACTCAATCTTTCTTAGGCACACTAGATGAAACTAACCCTAAGAGTCACTAAATACCATAGGGAAGTGATCTTTTACATGGCATATCATAGAGCTAATGTGAAGTATGTATAAAATTATGAGTGTTGCAGGATCATGTTGTTGATACCTACAATAACCTCTCTCTCTCTCTCTCTCTCTCTCTCTCTCTCTCTCTCTCTCTCTCTCTCTCTCTCTCTCTCTCGATTGGATTTTATTTTGATTTTGTGGCCCCATCTCAAATGATGCTAAAAATTATAGTGTTGGCTAATACAAAGTCGTCAACTGGTGAATGTCTCTAACCATTCATTGTGGGATCAAATTTTCTACTTCATTAGCTCAAAGTGGTTGAGTAAACCCTAGTCCCAAGCTCATCCCTTCCTATTGACCACTTGAATGTTCTTGGGCACATTGAGCAGAATTGACTCTAAGAGTCACTAAATATTGTTCTCATCCCAACAACAACTCCAAATAAGTTAATCATAATCAAAAGTACTCATAACTTGTACAATTTAATTATGACTTAATATCACATCCTTATTAACATGTCAAAACATACTATCAAAGCTTATTATAATTATTCCTACCTTTATTTTGGATGCAAAATATATTAAAACAAAATACATGAAATACATAAAATATAAACAAGAAAAACAAGAACAAATCGATGCATCAAAGTTGTAAGTCTAATAATGTCATGCATCAAATATATGACATACATTAAATATAAAATATCATATATATTATTGGCTCTAGATTTAATAGAATTTGAACAACCAAGTATGCAAGGCAAGAATGCGTCTATCGGCAACTATCCCCAATAATGGACACAATTTACCAAGAACTTGGGCCAACTATAAGGCTACACTCCTTCTACACTTTAGGCTCTGTAAAACCTATGTGGGTGAACCTCTTAGGATCCAATTATGTGACCAGTGCAATGAGCATAATCAGAATCTAGAATAATAGATGCAAACCCATAAATCTTGTATACTTAACCAGGAATCACAAGCATGACATAGCTAAGAATATGATTCATGAAACTAGTAAGCCAAGTGCGGGTTAACATTGAATAACTTTAAACATGAAAGGGGAAATGTTTGATTAATGATGTTGATTCAACACAATCTCAAATATGCAAAAGTATAACAAGTGATCCTATAACTGATCAGTGCCTAATCCATTGGGCAATTCCATGGATTCAAAACATACATTTGTGACATCAGGACATATTTCATATACCTAGACATCAGATCTATCTAATCACCTTGTGATTTAGACATCAGTGTTCATTCAGATCTCATTCTCACAAAATATCCTTCTCAAGTAACCAGTAACCTTGTTAAACATATAAAAAATTTACTTGGCCCTTTGGTCCAATAGAAAAATACATCAAACCTACAACCTGAAGGGGATACAAATGGATCTCAGATCTTTGTTCCAAGACCACATAAGACTTACAGATTGTTGAGACAAGAGACAAGAACCAGAATGAAACTAGTGAAATTATTGGTCATATGTATTCATTTCCTTGAAACTATACATTTAGATGCATAAAATTAAAACATGAAAACACCTAACATATCAGAACTTGCTGTATTATCTACACTGCTGCTATTCACATAAGAGAGTTATGGTGAAGAATGGTGTCACAATCAAGGAAACATGTCAAATTATTGGAACCAATGGTCTCAAAGTAATGAAAATTTTCTTCCCAGAAACTGGAACCTGTACAATGAGAAAAGAAGGGAATGATATAGGAAGAATTGAATTCTCAGATCTGTTCCGCAACTAACAAGTGTCCACTCAGAATTCCTTCAAAAGAAGATGAAAAATCCTCTTTCTACCCTCTCTCTTCAACTCCATATCAAATCCCATCATTTGGTCTCTACAAGGAAGAAATATCTCAAAAATCTCAGGATAAAATAATTTAACTGATTCTGATGTTAAAATGAATTCACTGTAAAAAGTGAAAATTAGTTGAATATAACCTTCAGAATGTAATATATACTTTTCCAACTTATTTTTACCACATTTAAGCTTCAAAAGGTCTTCAAATATGCTCTTTAACAAAATCTAATGCTTAATGATCAAATTTTCTTGTTCTGCTAGCAATGCCCTAGATTTTACAAATTAGCCTACAGTGCAAACCAGTGAGGACCTGTGCAAAAATTGACTTCAAATTCGAAAAGTTTGTCTTGTTTCGATTTCGATGATATATAATATTGCGTATCTAGCCTCTTGAAAACCCCCAAAAATTCGATTTGAAAATGTCCCCCCTGGCATTAGACACTAGCTTGCAATTTTGAATTTCAAAATTTTTAAAATATCTCAAGCTTACACTTTAGAAAGCAATGATTTTGCATTTAAAATATGCATGTACCATTTCTTTTGAAAAATAATTTTAAAAATGATATTTTAAAATTATTTATTTTTTCCCTCATCCTTCAATTTTGGGGTCAACCAACTTTGACCATCTTTTTCCATGTGGCATCATCTCATTGGCCCTCTATTTTGTCTCATTAGCATGCCACCTCATCACTAAGTCAACATCTCGATGTCACGGCCAATCAACTCCATGCCATGTGTCATCACCACCTCTACCCTCGATATGCCTTAGCGAGATAATGAGGACCGTTAGATGTGCCATGTGGCACAATCTCCTTCCTTTGTCTACGATCTCGCCACATCATCACCTACTTAGAATTTGTGCCACATGTCATTCACGGGTTCACTAACTGCAACTACACAAGGGACCCATGTTGTATTTTACATTGAAGTTTGCTTTCGTCGATTTTCAAAATTTTCTGGGGACCTCGCTATGTCACTAGTTGAATTTTCAAGATTTCCCGACTAGCGAAGTAGCGAGGTGCCATATTTTTGAGTTTTCTAGTTGCTTGGTTGAAATATTGCTGATGTCACAGTCTTAACGTGCTTATCCATTCAAAATTTTACCTTTTTATAGCTGCCCACAGACCCACCTGAGCAAGCAGCTACCTTTAAAAGGTGTTATATTTTCAGACATCTTCTATGATGTGTAAAATTGTATTTAAAATCTAAAAAGTTTCACCGACTGGACAATATGGGATATTTGCCTTGACTATTGCTTCTATTATCTTTCAATGTCCTGCCTTCATTCTCCTCTTAGCTGGTGACTATCCTCTTTTGTGCATGAGTGGGCTACTGGGCTTTGTTTGTAGGCTACACCTTCCTCATATTGGCATGAATGCTCAATCCCTCTCAATTGCATGGTGTTCTTCTTTAAAGGTGTGCTTCATATGCTGCCTTTATTGTTTTTGCATGCACTAAGCCTCCTTTTAACAAGGCACGATCTCCTTTTTTTTTGACTTGGTGTGAGCCTTTATTTGATTGCCTTTATGTCTTCATTGTGGCTTGGATGTGTGGAGTTCTTTTTAAATGCCTTTCCACTTACAAAGTGCAGTTCCTCTGTAGTCTATGGCATCCCCTTTTTTGATGCTTTGACTACCCTCTCCAATATACAACGGCTTCTCTGCTTCTTGAATACTCGACATACTACCCAGCCTTCCTCCTATAACTCATTTTATGCATTTGCCTATGAATTTTCATTATTGCCAAGGTGATATTCGTGCATGGTCCAGTCACTATTCTAGCTGTGAGATGCTCGACCTCTATAGAACACTAGTGTCTTTCTCTTTAATCATGTATGGGCTTCATCTTTGGTCTGCCCATGAATTTTCATGGGAGCATCCTTTTAAAAGCCCTAGGAAAAAGCCTTGGGTTGGTAGCTTTGCACCTTGCTCAGCATGGCTTCCTACCCAAATGGCATGATGTCTTTTTTTTAAATGTGAAGATGCCCCTTTTCAAAATTTAAAAAAAAAAACATTGAGGCTTGCATGGTCTGCCAGTGTCTTTATGCCGACTATTCCTTCTTAATGCGTTAATTCCCTTTGTGACTACTAGCATTTCTTTTTTGACTACAGCTCCCTTGATTGCTTACATAGGCCTCTATCTTTTAAACTAGTGGCTTGGGTCTCTTACCTTCTACATTGCCTTGTTTTCTATTAGCAGCAAATTCCTCTTTGTTTTTGGTGTCTTCTCTCCTTATTTCTTGGGCGTTGCCTTCTTAGCCACAATTTAATCTTTTACATGCTCTATCATGGCCCTTGTGCCCTGTCTTGCAATGACCTCAAGGTTTATTCAAATGGTTATAAGTTTCACATGATTTACAAACTTGTGGATATTTTTCTTTACAATAGATAAAATCTAATCAGAGCTACATCTTTGGATATTTTAGTGCATGAATCCATATATAATTGTTCATCAGAATAAGCATCATGTTCCAACCTTGGTATATCTTAAAATCCATATTGATTATAAACTATATAAGAGATATATTTTCCCTTAAATCTGGCTCCCTATTTTATACACCCTTAATTTCATTAGGTACCTATTTTGGCAGATTGATATATTCAAATACCAGACCCTCATAACACTCTTTAATTGATTCCAGAAACATGAAGAAGGTTTGACTTCCTTCACTATTTACTTGACTCTGCCTGACAATGTGCATTCATCAAGACCTTATTAAATTGATGTCATTATAATCATTTGTTTTGAAACATCCTTAACCCTCATAAATGTCATAAATCTGATAAGTCTATCTTGGCCCCAAAGTGGGTTTAGCTAATTTTTTTTTCATTTTCGAGCACTTGAATCCTCAAATTGATCTACTAAGATCTTCAAACTAACTAGAATCAAAATAGACCATTGAATTACTCTTTAAATCACATTTTTACCCCTTACTACCCATTTTCATTTAAGTTCCAGAAGGTCCTTTGACTGGCCTTAAAAACTGACTAGAACACCTGATCAGGCTTTGAAACATAGCACACCGACTCTTTGTTCCGCACTCTTGCACCTTGTCAAATCTTTTGTCATGATGGATTCAAGGTCAAAACATATTTTCTGTCAAAGTTGACCTCTCAGAATTACATGCAAGAAAACATGTCAGAAAGTAATAAACAAGGTTTGGATTTGGCTTTAAAAACTGGGCAAACTGACACTTGGGAAAATGAAAACTAGGGTGTTAATTCTCTGTCATGAGGACATTATGAATCTACAATTTTGGCTCATGAAAAACAACTGGACGTGAATGGTGAGCGGTCAAAGTGGGCTAGTTGGATTTTGCAAACTGGAAACACTGATAGAAAGCATTTTTTGCAAATGGAATTGACCTAGAAAAGTGTGCAAATTAATTCATCAAGATGTGAAAATTGGCACACTAAAATTATTTTTGGAGTACAACACAGTGGTATAATCCATTCAATCTCACCTATCACAGATCTCAAGATATAACATCACCAACAGGGGTTCCATCAAATCTGCAAATGCTGAAACCAGTAAAAAGTTATAAATTGCATTCAGAATCGCGTTTGAAAACTGATCAAATGGATTCATCATAAGCTAAAACTTGAAGCATGACAAGTCTGTAACATCTACAATGAAATGCAAAAGAAAATTTAACATTTAGTTCAACTAGGTCAAAATTATAGGTTGTTAAACAAGGCCTCCCAGAATTTTGAATATTTCATATGAGCATGACAATAGATAACTAACCAACTTTGAGGGGTTCAAAACCTAGGCAAATGGATTGAAACAACTCAAAATCGGAAACATAGGCTCTCAGGTATGGACATTGAAAACTCTCAAGGTGGCAAGCCATGAAACATTTCTGGGTGTAAGATATTCAGATGCAAACATGGCCTCCTATCGCTGTTTAATACTTAGGGTAAAAATGCAGATTTGAAACTAGCTCAAAACGAGACTTCACAAAATGGCTCAAAATCTCAATTTAACTTCATGGAACACTTAGACGAATAGAATGTAGGGTGTTAGAAACATTAAACACCTTAGGGGCCTCAAAGGTACAAATAGGTACAATTGCATTTAAAAGCATTTATAAGGCTCAATTTCTTGAATAGTGCTCAAAATCAAGGTTACAATTTTGAGCACCAACAGTGGCTCTATCTTTGGATGCATGTCGCTTGTGGGCATGGCAAGGATTTAGATCTTTGGAAGAAGTAGACCATTCCCAAAAACTTTAAAACTTCTCTCGAATAGCTTTATTGAAAGCAAGAAACTACCATTAGTATGTACAAATGATGGCCCCGAGCCACCGAACTTCAACAAAATATTTTACCTCTGTCATAAAGATGATTCTCATATAAATTCTCATGAGGTAAACTTGAAATATTTATCCTATTAGTTTCACCAACCAAATTATCATTCTGAATCAATGCACTCAGTAAAACTGAATCTATACCTTGACTTTCACAATGCATATAAAAAATTACTTCATTTTCAACTACTTTCTCATCATGAAAGTCTTGATTAGCATGCTCGCAATTATCAATCTCAAACTGAAAGCTCTCTTTATTTAATGAATCATGCATGCTATCAATCTTGAATATTAATGCATCATATTCAACATGTGAAAAAGGATGTCTCATACCTTCAAACTATGTATTCTTACACATATCCGAATGCTATTCTGAGGAACAATCTGACTGGTGTTCATAGATGTCATCAACATCAAAATCTGAAGCTAATCCACAATCTTCAAATGGTTCTTCACAATCAGCAAACAGATTAGTCTTGACATTAGAGAGTTCATCATAAAACTCATTGCAAGGTGCATATTGATTTTCAAAATCAACTTCATCGAATGCCTTGTCATTTACTTCATCCAATGCAACATAATCATCAGTTTCACTATCAAACTTGGAAGAAGAACATTCTGATCTCTTACAATAGTAAGACAAGGTATAATCATCAAACTCATCCTCAATCAAATCTGAAAGTTCCATGTCTTCTTCAAACAATGGGTTAATAACTCCATGTAGTGATCCTTGTTGAACATCTTGACAAAACATGGGTTCATCATCAACATTCTCATCATATAAAGTGTTAGTATATACTTTAAACTCACTATCTATTTCATCTTCATAGAAACTTTTAGCATGTGAAGAAAAATCATAACTACATGTAGACTCGCTTTCTACTTCATCAATGAAGCATGTGGAATACAAATCAAAGTTACTTTCATTGTCTTCATGTAGGTTATTCAAATGTCTTGTAAACCAATCATCATTAAGTGTTGATGCATTAACTTTAGGATCATTAATATACTACTAGTTACCACTGCACCTATCTTCAAGAAATTTATCTACACAACCAATCAGTCCGTCCTTATAGATAATCTCTTTGTCTTCATATTGTGTAGACAAATCTTCTTCATAACTTTCAAACTCATGTTGACTTGTATAACTCAAAAATGGAACATTACTTTAAGATCTAGAAATAATACTCATACCTTTACTTATATAAGAGCACTCACTTTCATCATTGCTCTCTTCTTCCCAGCTTGCATCTAATTCACATGAAGATGAACATACATTATGACTATCTTCTCCTTGACTTGAGTAACAACTCTCATCATCAGCTTCATATGATGCTTCTTCACAATACATTGGATCAGCAAGTTTACCTTTATCACTTGATACATCACTTCTAGCTTCTTCATCCTCATATTGAGATAAATACCTTTCCTCTTCCTGATTCGTTATGTTTTCAACATAATGCAAATCATCAATGGGAGAATGAATGACTAGATTTATATCTTTCATGCATAACTCATCAAGTGAATCAACTCTATCATTTGCTGTTGTAATACCATAAACATGTGCATTCAATTCAACAAGAATGGAATCATTTCTTCTTTGCAACAAAGAAATCTCACCTACACATATTTTTAATTTTGAAAATTCAACAAGATTTTTTGCAACAGCAAGGGTACTTATTTTATGATTTGAATTTGAATATTCTATATGACATTGATTTTTCCTTTGCACCTCATCTTGCCGGCAAACATTTCTAGAGAAGTGAGTCTAGGTTAAGCCATTTTTTATGTTATTCTCAATCTATATCACTGTCATGAATGCCTGATATAAAGTCTTAGGTTCTTTATCTCTCAATAGATGACTCGTCTTCTTATCAAATGCACCGAGATAAAACACTAAACACACTTGATCATCCAACTTATAGCTTTTAGGAATTTCATTCAACAATTTTGCAAATCTGATATTGAATTCAGGAACTAAATCACTATTCCTGACTTGGATATTCAAAAAATTATAAAAAAGATATCAGAGATTCTTACTCTTTCCCCAAACTACATCATGAAGGCTGAAGGTAATTCATCCGAAGATGAAATTGAGCATGCTGGCAAAAAGAAAAACCAATCCCTAGCATCCCCTTCTAAAGTCTGAACAAACAACTTCATCTGAACATCTTCATGAGCAGTTTCAAAATCACCAACCAAGTCACTAAACAACTGAACATGATGACTGGCTGAATTTTCATGGTTCCAACTAAACTTAGGTAAATACTTTCTGAGATCATAGGGCATAGTATTCGAGAAACCATGAATACCATTAAAATTTAATGGCATATACCTCTTGGTAGAAACAAATCTAAAACTTTCACTAACAGGCTGCATACTAGATGGAATGAAACTTGACATTCTTCAAACTTAAGACTCATTCACCATTAAACACTTTTAGAATTCATAACTTGCAGTAGATCTAGAAATATCTTCTAGCAAATGAACTTCAAACATGCTTTGAAATATGAAAATATTTTCACTGAATCTACCTCTCACAGAGTATGTTGAGATGTGTTACACCATTCTCCTATTTAATGCTGAATCCATTTGACGGAGAAACTTTTGTGAATCTTACTTTCATGTAAATAAAATCACATTAGAATGTAAATATCTTTCAATACAAATGCCTGCAACTACTTCAATGCTGCAAATAACAACAAATTAAGATCTTATCTAGATTTAGTAACACTTGCCCTACATCTCGTCTAATTCTTTCACCCACTATCAAGAATTTTGAAATGAATTCTTCAAATATGCTTTCCAATTATTGTTTCCTTCATAATACCTTCACATTCACGAAGCACTGGTATAGAGATTTGACCTTGAGTCACCACTCACTTAGTGAGAAAAGATTTACCAAACTTGCAAGACAAAACAACCTGGTCCAGAATTTACAACTAGTATTCAAAAACTTTATTCAACAACACTTTAGGAATTTCATACTGTTGACAATGTGAAAGAACCTTAACAACAACTCTGAATTCTGACAGCAACATATCAAAATTCCAAATGACTTTGATACTACCAATTATTCAATTCAGTCAAACTTTTGCTGTCAATCAATAAGAACACTGGGGGAAATGAAATTTCAGTAAGGAAATAAGAAACACCTCTTGCTATAGATTTTCTATATCTAATCTATTTCATGCCAGAGATTTTTGTTCTTTTTGTATGCACCTCCCCAGTAGAGTTGCCATTTTGTTGGTGACTCGGATGGACAAAAACCCAACTAAGAGTAGGATTGAAATTTTCAATGAACACTAAAGACTCTTCAACAAAATGGATTGCCATCTTGTCTCCCTAGCAGAGTCACCATTTTGTTGGCTCCTGATTTAACAGAATTTGAATAGCCAAGTATGGAAGGCAAGAATGCGTCTATGGGCAGCTATCTCCAATAATGGACACAATTTAACAAGAACCTGGGCCAACTATAAGGCTACACTCCTTCTACACTTCAAGCTTTGCAAAACCTAGGCGGATGAATCTCTTAGGATCCAATTATGTGACCAGTGCAATGAGCATAATTAGAATCCAGAATAACAGATGCAAACCCCTAAATCTTCTATACTTAACTAGGAATCACAAGCATGAAATAGCTAAGAACATGATTCATGAAACTGGTAAGCTAAGTGGAGGTTAACATTGAATAACTTTCAACATGAAAGGGGAAACATTTGATTAATGATGTTGATTCAACACAATCTCAAATATGCAGAAGTATAACAAGTAATCCTTTAAGTGATCAGTGCCTAATCCATTGATTAATTCCATGAATTCAAAACATACATCTCTGACATTAGGACATATTTCGTATACCCAGACATCAGATCTATCTAATCACCTTGTGATTTAGACATCAGTGTTCATTTAGATCTCATTCTCACAAAATATCCTTCTCAAGTAACCAGTAACCTTGTTAAACATATCAAGCATTCACTTGGCCCTTTGGTCCAATAGCAAAATACATCAAACATACAACCTAAAGGGGATGCAAATGGATCTCAGATCTTTGTTCCAAGACCACATAAGACTTAAAGATTGTTGAGATAGAAGACAAGAACCAAAATGAAACTAGTGAAATTATTGCTCATATGCATTCATTTCTTTGAAACTATACATTCAAATGCATAAAATTAAAACATGGAAACACCTAACATATAAGAACTTGCTATATTATTTGCACTACGGCTGTTCACATGAGAGAGTTATGCTGAAGAGTGGTGTTACCGTCAAGGAAACATGTCAAATTACTGGAACCAATGGTCTCACAGTAATGAACTTTTTCTTTCCAGAAACTAGAACCTGTACAATGAGAAAGAAAGGGAATGATATAGGAAGAAGTGAATTCTAAGATCTATTCTACAATTGACAAGTGTCCACTCAGAATTCATACCAAAGAAGATGAAAAAACCTCTTTCTACCCTCTCTCTTCAACTGCATATCAAATCCCATCATTTGGCCTCTACAAGGGACAAATATCTCAAAAATATCATGATAAAAGAATGTAACTAATTCTGATGTAAAATGGATTTACGGTAAAAAGTGAAAATCAATTGAATATAAACTTCGGACTGCAATATCTTCTTTTTCAACTTATTTTTACCACAATTAACCTTCAAAAGGTCTTCAAATATGCTCTTGAACAAGCTCCAATACTTAGTGATCAAATTTGCTTGTTCTGCCACCAATGCCCCTAATTTTACAAATTGGCCTACAGTGCAAAGCAGTGAGGACCTATACAAAAATTCACTTCAGATTTGGAAATTTAGTCTCATTCTGATTTTGGTGATATATAATATTGCATATCTAGCCTCTTAGAAACCCTCAAAAAGTTGATTTGAAAATGTCCCCCCTGGCATGGCACTCTAGCTTGCAATTTTGAATTTTGAAAATTTTAAAATATCTAAAGCTTACTCTTTAGGTAGCAACCATTTTTCATTTAAAATATGCATGTACCCTTTCTTTTGAAAAATAATTTTAGAAATGATATTTTAAAATTATTTATTTTTGCCCTCACCCTTCGATTTCAGGGTCAGTCGGCTTTGACCATCTTTTGCTACATGGCATCATCTCATTGGCCCTCTGTTTGTCTTGTCAGCATGCCACCTCATCACTCAGTCAACATCTCCATATCACCACCAGCTGAGTCTGTGCCAAGTGTCATCACCACCTCTACCCTCGCTATGTCACCATGTTATCTTTCAAGCATCTTCACCTTAGCGAGATAGTGAGGACCGTCAGATGTGCCACGTGGCTCAATCTCCTTCCGTTGTCTATGATCTCACCATATCACCACCTACTTAGAATTTGTGCCATGTGTCATTCACTAGTTCACTAACTGCAACTACACGTAGGACCCATGTTGCATTTTACATTGAATTTTTCTTTCGCTAATTTTCAAAGTTTTTCTGCGACCTTGCTATATCCCTAGCCGAATTTTTGAGATTTTCCAACTAGCAAAGTAGTGAGGCACCAAATTTTTGATTTTTCCAGTTGCTTGGTTGAAATTCTACTAATGTCACAATCTTAACGTGCTTATCCATTCAAAATTTTACCTTTTTATAGCCGCCCATGGACCCACCTACACAAGCAGCTGCCTTTAAAAGGCATTGTCTTTTCAAACATCTTTTATGATGTGTAAGATTGTATTTAAACTCTAAAAAGTCTCACCACCTGGGAAATATGGGATATTTGCCTTGACTGTTGCTTCTATTATCTTGAAATGCCCTGCCTTCATTCTCCTTTCAACTGGTGACTATCCTCTTTTGTGCTTGAGTGGGCTGCTAGGGTTTGTTTGTAGGCTCCACCCTCCTCATTTTGGCATGAATGCTCAATCCCTCTCAACTGCATGGTCTTCTTCTTTGAACGTGTGCTTCATATGCTGCCTTTATTATTTTTTCATGCATTGAGCCTCCTTTTAAGAAGGCATGATCTCCTTTTTTTTGACTTGGCACGAGCCTTTATTTGATTGCCTTTATGTCTTCATTGTGGCTTGGATGCATGGAGTTCTTTTTAAATGCCTTGCCGCTTACAAAGTGCAGGTTCCTCTGTAGACTATGACATCCCCCTTTTTGATGCTTTGAATGCCCTCTCCAATATGCAGTGGCTTCTCTACTTCTTGAATACCTGGCATTCTACCTAGCCTTCCTCTTATAACTCATTTTATTCACTTTCCTATGAATTTTCATTATTGCCAAGGCGATATTCATGCATGATCTAGTCAATCTTCTGATCGTGAGATGCTCGGCCTCTGTAGAACACCATCATCTTTCTCTTTAATCATGCATGGGCTTCATCCTTGGTCTGCCCATCAATTTTCATGGGAGCATCCTTTTAAAAGTAGTGGGAAAGAGCCTTGGGCTAGCGACTTTGCACCCTGCTCAAGGCAGCTTCCTGCCCAAATGGTGTGATGTCTTTTTTCTAAATGTGAAGATGCACCTTTTTAAAAAATAAAATAAAATGTTGAGGCTTGCATGTTCTGCCTCTATCTTTATGCCGACTGGTCCTTCTTAATGCGTTAATTCCCTTTGTGACTGCTAGCATTTCTTTTTTGACTGCAACTCCCTTGCCTGCTTACATAGGCCTCTATCTTTTAAACTAGTGGCTTGGGTTTCTTACCTTCTACATTGCGTTGTTTTCTATTTGTAGTAGATTCCTCTCTATTTTTGGCATCTTCTCTCCATATTTCTTTGCCGTTGTCTTCTTAGCCACGGTTTCATCTTTTACATACTCTATCATGGCCCTTGTGCCCTGTCTTAGAATGACCTCAAGTTTTATTTAAATGGTTCTAAGTTGCACATGATTTATAGACTTGAGGATATTTTCCTTTACAATAGATAAAATCTGATCAGAGCTATATCTTTGGATATTTTAATGCATGAATCCATATATAATGGTTCATCAGAATAAGCATCATTTTCCAACCTTGCTATATCTTAAAAGCCATATTCTTTATAAACTATATAAGAGACATATTTTCCCTTAAATTTGGCTCCCTATTTTATACACCCTTAATTTCATTAGGTACCTATTCTGGCAGATTGATATATTCAAATAGTAGGCCCTCATAACACTCTTTAATTGATTCCAGGAACATGAAGAAGGTTTGACTACTTCACAATTTACTTGACTCCGCCTAACAATGTGCATTCATCAAGACCTTATAAAATCAATGTCATTATAATCATTTTTTTTGAAACATCCTTAATCCTCACAAATGTCATAAATCTGATAAGTTTAGCCGAGTCCCAAAGTGCGTCTGGCTAAAAAAAATTCATTTTTGAGCACTTGAATCCTCAAGTTGATCTACTGAGATCTTCAAACTAACTAGAATCAAAATTGAGCATTGAATTACTCTTTAAAACACATTTTTACCCCTTACTGCCCACTGTCGTTTAAGTGCTAGAAGGTCCTTTGACTGGCGTTAAAAACTGACCAGAACACCTGATCGGGCTCTAAAAATTGGCACACTAACTCTTTGTTCCGCACTCTTGCACCCTGTCAAATCTTGTCTCATGACGGATTCGAGGTCAAAAGATATTTTCTGTCAAAGTTGACGTCTCAGAATTACCTACAAGAAAACATGTCAGAAAGCAATAAACTGGGTTCGAATTTGGCTTTAAAAACTGGGCAAACAGAAACTTGGGAAAATGAAAATTGGGGCGTTAATTCTTTGTCATGAGGACATTATGAGTCTACAATTTGGGCTCATGATGAACAACTAGACACAAATGGTGAGTAGTCAAAGTGGGATACTTGGATTTTGCAAACTAGAAACACTGACAGAAAGCATTTTTTGGTAATGGAATTGACTTGGAAAAGTGTACAAATGGATTCGTCAAGATGTGAAAATTGGCACACTAAAATTATTTTTGGAGTACAACACTGTGGTACAATCCATTTGATCTCACCTATCACGGATCCCAAGATATAACATCATGAACAGGGGTTCCATCAAATCTTCAAATGCTGACACCAGTAAAAAGTTATAAATTGCGTTTGGAATCGCATTTGAAAATTGATCAAATGGATTCGTCATAAGCAACAGAAAAGTAAATTTAGCATTTAGGTCAACTAGGTCAAAATTGCAGCTCATCAAACAGGGCCTCCCAAAATTTTGAATATTTTATATCAGCATGACAACAGATAACTGACCAACTTTGAGGGATTGAAAACCTAGGCAAACGGACTCAAAATGACTCAAAATATGACACATAGGCTCTTAGGTATGGACACTAAAAACTCCCAAGTTGGAAAGCCAAGAAACATTTATAGGTGCAAGATAATCAGATGCAAACATGGCCTCTTGTTGTTGTTTGACACTTAGGGTAAAAATGCAGATTTGAAACTAGCTCAAAATGAGACTTCACAAAATGGCTCAAAATCTCAATTTAACTTCATGGAACACTTAGATGCACTAAATGCAGGGTGTTAGAAACATTAAACACCTTAGGGGCCTCAAAGGTATAGCCAGGTACAATCGCATTTAAAAGCATTTATAGGGCTCAATTTCTTCAATAGTGCTCAAAATCAGGGCTACAATTTTGAGCGCCAACATATATATCAAATGTATGTCAAATATGTCCACTAAAATAAAATCCAAGATATATGTCCACTAATTTCTATACATGTGTGTCCATCCGTATATCTTCTCCCACCCATGAGGGGAAGGAAAAAAATCCCTAGAGGTCTTATATCATTGTATGGAGGGAGATGATGGGGATGATGGGGTCTTCCTCACACACTTGCTCGTCCTTTTGTTTAGGCTCCTCTCTAACTAGAGCTGATAAAAAAAAAGTATATATGAATCAATAATTATTATATATTGAAATCAAATATATGTACACACAAAATTAATTATTTTATTATCGCCATCAAATAGTCACTCTGTACATCCACCTCAAAGGCTCGTAGACGATCGAGAGTAACAAGGCCTTACAAGAATTCCATCATTATAATCACTTGGTCATACTATTAAATGCCATTTGGAATTTCAATGCTCAATATTATAAATAAAAACTAAAACTATAAAAAATCTTTCATACCTCAGTCAATGACTTTGATCTAGCCATCATGGTAGCAACTCCATGATCGATGGACTGGTGAAGATGAGTAGGAGCCTCGGATGTCAACAACTATAAATAATATAATATAATTTACATTTTTTTTTATAGAATATAATGTAATCAAATGAATTAAATTAACATGAAACATATGTACCTCTATGAATCTTGTATCATGCCTAGGCTCAGATTCCCTTGTGAATGTTGATGGTCCAGTAGAGGACTAATGCACATAGATAAAAAAATTTGGCAATCCTTCATATGATTATTTAATAAATATATGTATTAATTTAAATGATTACATCGATGCATACCTCTTCACTCATCAATGAGATTAAAAATGGGGTTGGGGAATCTATACTAAGACCATCAACTCTCTTACCCTAAATTTTGAACAATGTCAAGACATGCTAATTAATTTGTCATTCACTATACATATGAAATGTGATCAAATTAGTTTATTATAATTATAATTTACATGTGTGTCAATGCCAAATGTGTCACTTACAAACTCATTACTGACTAGCCCATCATTCATAGTGTCTCTAACATGACTACAAAATGTGCATAAGAATCCACATGACGTGCACATGTGACTGCAATGTAAAGAAGGCTCCTCCTCACCTAATGGACTAGCACAATGAATGAGGGTCTATGTCAAAGCATTCATGGTCCCTAGAGTATTGGTCTCTACATGTTCTTTCACAACTAAATGAATAATGACATGCTCACCAGTTGGCACAACAATGGAAACCCTAACTACATTAGGGTCACAATGTGCCCCTGACCTCTCAAATCATGACCCCCACCTTGAATCTAACATGTCCAATTGATTGGGGATCTCCCCGAGGACAAATTCACAAAAAAAAATTTAAAAAATACATTGGAACCTCATGATTATTGTAGGGAGGGACATCAAACGCCATCCACCATCTATCCCAAAAGTTATTTCTAATATCATCATGTATGCACCAGTGGATGGGGAACCTTTTTATTGTATGTTTAGCAGTGTCTTGTTCTCCTGGATTTTTAACCAATGCACATATGCTACATTTCATTATGTCTTTTTTTCTTATATCTTTATAGGATAATTTGTTTTCATAATATCTTCTTTGTTCTTCTCTCTTAACATGCAAAATATCTAAATAGCCACTAACAAAAGCTACATGGCTCATAATGGACTCAAGGGAGGATGTTAATGTGCTCTCGTAGGATTACTTTTCCTGCAAACTTTTAACCTACCAATGATTTATTCTAATTCATTTTTCTCTCTTTCTATTTCATTCATTATATTGTCTTGGGTTCATGTAGGAGGCTTTTCAATTAGTGGAGGTTGGAGAAGTTCTTGCCCTTCTTGTGGAGGGTTTTTATTTTGATCTTGTGGAAGGTTTTCATTTTGATTTTATTGATCATTCTGGGGATTTGGTGGTTGATTATTCAAATTTCTTGATAAGAAACCAATTGTATTTTAAATAAATAAACAATTTTGAAGCAAAACTAAAAAAACACACAAAACAATGCAAAAATATACAAAACAATGCAAAAACAAGAGTAGAAAACATACTTGATGAACTTGATCTTGATCTCTGGCAAAAAGGAGGCATTTTGAGGAGGAGAGTGAGAAAATTCTTCAACTTCTACAAATTGAGTGCATGTTGTTGAGGGGAAAGAAGGAACCAGCAAAAAGAAACAAGAGAAAATGGAATGGGTCACAGGTTTGTAGCCCATACATAGGTATTTTACAAAGTGTGTGCACACTTTTAAAAAATATAAAAATTGAGTTGTGTGTCATCTTTTTGGCACCAAAACTTGGTGCATTCACTCATCTAATATGGAGAGTTTGTTGTTATATATCCAATATATATATATATATATATATATATATATATATCCAATATATATATATATATATATATATATATATATATATATATATATATATATATATATATATATATATATATATATATATATATATATATATATATATATATATATATATATATCCAATATATATATATATATATATATATATATATATATATATATATATATTAGAGATGTCAAAGAGCGAGAATAAAATCGAGTTGATATCAAAGAGGGAGAATTTGATATTGCAATCAAAGATTGATGATAGATGGAGTTCTCATGGATGAGAATTAGAATGAAACTAAGAATATTATCCTTCTATTTTTCTCTAAAATTTCTATGTATCATGACATGTTCTGTTGCCATCAATATAAAAGAGGGATATTATTGGATATAATCATTCAAATGTAGGTTGTCTTTGATGTTAAACAAATGTCAAGTATACACTGAGCAACCAATCTATGTTGAGCTCACTTGAGAGTCAAAGAAAGTTGTAGTGTATGATGAGCATCTTAGTGTTTACCAAGTTCAGAGTGAGTGTTAACTGAGCTCACTCAACTACTAAAAGGAGTTTGCAGAAAGAGTGTTTATCAAGTTGACTCAGTAGCCAAAGAAAAGTTGGCATGGAACCAATGTTAACTAAGCTCACTCGGTTACCAAAGGAAGTTTGAAGGAAAATCATTTATGAGATAGTGTTGACTGAGTTGGGTCAACTAATGAAAGATTTTCCTGTATCAGTTTTGTTGGTTAGTTCTAGCTAACTCATGGGATGATTTTCATTTATTTGAAATTGTGTTAAAGTTGACTTGATAAGGTAAAACATATAAGATAAGATAATTTTATTAATGTCCAACAAAAAACCACAACTTGGGTCTATGGGACTAGAAGCTCACACCAAGAAGATAGCTGACAAACAGAGCACCAAATGATGTCCACAAAAGAAAAAGTACAATAAATGAAGAAGAAAGTAGGTGAAATCACAAAAAAAATTATATATCCATCCTCAAAGGGAAAAATTCCAACAATGACTAATATGGCTGGTGGCTACTAGAGGCCCTATGGTGAGGTTGAGTGCTACAAGAGGAGTGTCACGAGTGAAGAGGTCCGCTATAAGGTCTCATAGATCTAGAATGGCCTATGTTAGAGAAACTGCATGGTCGCTACACACCCCAAGCCAGAGCTAAGGATGAGAAGAAGGTCATAATATGTTGTGCTTGGGTTTGACTCCTAGGAAATGATAGTTGTAAAGTATGGTTGCGAAGCTGTAAGGACTTACGGAGATATAGTGTAATGTAGTAAGCATAAGGTCAATTTGAGGATTGAATTCTAGAAAAAGAAGAAGAAGCATGGGATTGAAAAGATAAATAAAGGAAGCGAATTTGGAGTTGATTGAGTTGTAAAGAACATTTTGATCAAGAAGGATCAAGTATTCTTGAACCAAAACAGAGATCTAAAATTAGCAAATACAATTTGCATCAGCAATCAGGTCATATCATTTTTACTCTCTTATAATTGTAGTAGTGAATCAAATCTCTTAATAGAGTTATCTTAACAGCTATTTTTCAAATCCTTTAACAAGGTGGTATTTCTAGATTGAAGTATCTAAAGACCTCAACCAAGGCCACTCTTAATAGGGTGAATGCAATCATTTAATAAGGTCACACCTAACAATGTGTTTTGTAACCTTTTATAGGGTTGGATCCTAATGGGGCTCACTTCATAACAGCGAAAAATAGTAACTAGTTGCAATTGGTGGTTTTTTCCAAATTGGTGTTTCGCATTAAATCCTAGGGTCTCTTGTGCTTATGTTATTTGCTTTATGATTTTGTAACTAAGTTATTTAAGGTTAATCACACTTAATATCATAAGCTCTACATGACTCATTGTTAATAAAGTAATAGTGCATATATTCAGTATTAACTGAGTGTTTACTGAGTGATAATGATTGTTAGTGTAAACTAAGTTACTACGTTAATTGAGTGTTCCTATGCTAACTAAGTTATAGCAGTTATAGTAGTATTTTAGTTTCAACAGAGTTTGAATTTTTTTTGTACTGACATCTATAGTGATTGAGGGTTTATTTTTGTGGTAACTAATTCACCCCTCCCCTCTTAGTTACTCCTCTTACATTTCCAACAATATTGTCAATGTATTTCTTGGTCTTAGCACTCCTTTTATACACCATATAACTCAACCTTTCTCTAGGTTCTCTTGTTATCCTTTCTTTTCAAATCATCTTCATCAATCAAACAAGTAATAGCATTCAAACCAAAGTAAGCAATTGTCTCACCAACAAGTAGCAGGTTTGACATCAATGACAATATAATGATTATTCCATGATAGGTTTCATCAATCTTCATCATTTCAACAATCTCCTTCCAACACATTTATGTATTTTCAATAAGGATTGTTTCAGTTTAGAGTTTATATTTGTGGAAGCTTACTATTTTTAGTAAGTTGTTCATGTAAGTTGAGAATATTCTAATTAAATTGCCAAAGGTTCATATTAGATATATTAGAGTGCTAGATGAGTCTAGATGAATGTCATTACTATATCATATGTATTGGTAAAGTTATTGCAAATTCTCAATATGAGTTTTGGAAATACAAACTCTAGGATCAATTTTAAAAGCCTAAATGGCACCAAAATGACGTTAGACCTTGATTAATTGATGCTTATACATACACCATAATATAATAAGAGCTTCCATTTCTAAAAAAGAGTTATAATAGCCAATAGAGTCAATGGCTTGTAAGTAATGGTCTACAAAAGTAGGGCTACCTGGAAATGTAATTTGTAAATTATCTTGAGTCTATTCTATGCAATAAATTATATTAAAATAATATAATTTTAAGTTGTTCATATTAAAGTGGACTTGTAATTGTACATAAAAGACCAATATATTAATTCCCAATACAACCACTCAACATATAGTACGTAGGAGGTAGTTATGCCCTTGTCCTAAATCTCGAGGGCAGCACTAAACATTTTTCCAACAATCTTCCTCTTAGCATTACCTGAGGGTTTGATGATTTCAACATGTGACCAAGCTCCAATACCACTTGTTAGAGTGGGGTTTTTGTTGTACCAAAACACCAATATATCAATGTCAGATACAACCACTCAACATATAGTACACAAGAGGCAGTTAAGCCTTGTCATGAATCCTGAGGCAAGTGTTGAACATTTTTCTAATAGGTCAGCCTCAAGGGTTATGACTAAGTTTCTAGAAAATTCCTAAATGGTATAAAGATGTCTATATAAGAAAGTCCCATAGGTTGTCTATGGTATTTCTGAGTGGTCGTTTGTAACTTTGTGTTGATGAATATTGTTAGGAGGGGCCCATGTGGCTTTTCATATCAATTAATTCTAAATTTTTTAATTCCATAATTTTGGAGATAATAAGAAGTCCATTTCCAATTCTTTAAAAAAAATTTATTTCTATATTTTTTGTCATTTGATTTTGGTATTAAGGAGAGAACCCTTCATCAGCTACGAGATAAATGAATATGTACCAATTTATACTTAGTTCAACATTGATTACCATTTATAACTTTTGTAAGTATGATTCTTAACATGTCAAATAATCTCTAACAGTGTCCTTAAGAGATAGCTCAAGTAAATAACTCATAAAAAATACACATGAATGTGAGATATATGTGAAAACCCTAAATGGAAAAATCATGGTCAGTTAAAATTATGAAGCATGCACTATCCCACTAAATCCACCAATGATCTATTGTATTTATAGAAATTATCTTATATGAAACACTAATCCCCATGCATAGACATGAATCTCAACTTTGTAACCAGGGATTTAATCTAAAAATTTAGAGATATGAATTTAGCATGCTCAAAGTAAAAATCCACACATTTGATCTGATCAATATTAAGAGAAATCTCTCACATAGAAAATAATCTTCAAATAAAGTCTCATAATTATTGAAATACAATTTGCATTTCTTCAATATGATTATTCTTATACCATATAATTACATTCACATAGATTTATATAATTCTAATATAGCTCTTGGAATGCATCCATGTCAATTGATCTCAGTAAAGCATGTCACAACCTAGGTATAATAGACTGCACACTAGTCTAGGACAAAGAACATGTTATGTAGTTCCTAGTGTGGTAATATTTGGTCTCCATGGACATTGACATACTAAATTTTTAATCCGCACTATATAGTCCTTTACCACGTCAATTTAAAATATTTATTAACATAGTACAATGACACTTATATCACTAAAAGCTCCTTTATGTTAATATCAAATCCAAAAAAATTAAGACTATTACTCCCTTTTAAAACTACAAATCACACCTCACAAACATTATAATTTTTCCAAAACAAGATGTCACATCGAGCTCATTATCTAGGTGAACTTCCTTCTGTACCTTCTAATAAAATTTCCAAAACTGGTCTACCAACTAGACTTCATAAATTACCATATTATAGGTATATTACATAAAATTTTGATATTATAGAAACTCGTAGTATTTTCACAACTAAAAAATGTAGTCTAAAAAATATGAAATGAAATAACAAGAAATATTTATTCCTCTAGATCTACCTTTTTCATGAATAAATACAACTTGCCTACTTTTCTTTGACGTCATTTTTATACCATTCATTTAACTTAAATGACAATGCATTGCCAACCAAATAAGTAAGTCCTCAAAACCCATAGAATACTTGCAAGACAAAAACAACTTCCAAAAGATAGGGTTGAAATATAAATTGCATAATAAGACTTTATGGTTGTAATATGATTGAATATTAAAGGAATAAAGAGATGCATTGTGTATAAAAGTGATGTCTGATACAATGTCAACAACTAATTTATGACACAAATATTAAATTCATGGAACAAAACTATTAAATAACTAGATAACTAGATGTAAGTGAGGGAATCATATCCCCATTTTAACTAACTCGTAGAAATGGAACCTAGGACCTAAGTAAATTGAACATTTGAATAAGTTCTCACTAATGTCTAGTTAGAAAATAACCTCATTCAACTAACACCCCACTTAAGTGGAACTAAGGGAGATAAAATTAGTATGAAAAATCATGAAAGACATAAAGTGGCTCGTAGATACTTCGTCATGTTACATACTCATGTATAAATCGAATGCAATCTCTCATCAATTTAGATTAGGAGAAAGGCCATTGGAAAAAAAACTCTGAGATCCAAAAGATACAAAATGTACAATCAAGGATGGGATGGAGGATGCAATGATACAATGAGAACTACATCTATCATAAATCCAATAAATCTCTTTCCATACAAAATATTCCAAGATATACTTATGCCTCCTAAGATGAGATAACATATAACAGAGAAACATTGGAAGCACACTGTGTAGTAAGCTCTAGGGCCCTCAATCCAAGAAAGTGAAGTACAAGATACATCTACAAGGAAACATCAGACACCATTTATCATGGAGCTTCTCAAAAACCATTGTAATAAACTAGATTGAATTCCAAGTGGAAACATTTTGAAGTAAGACTTACAAATATCCATGAGACAATCCGAAACAAAAGTACTTGGCAAAATAGGGAAAAACTGTGTAGATAGTTTAAAACATCTCCTTAAAACCTATCCAATTTTGTAATAGTTATAAAAATTAGATATCATGGAAAAATGTTATGATCTTGAGACCCAAAAATATAAATATGGCTTTAACTAAGAAAAAAGAGAACAAATAATATAACTTGAAAATATAACTTACTCCGCTAGAAAGTACATTGAATAATCTTTTTTGTTATATCTTATATTTTAAAAACCAACTACATATTTCAATGTTCTACTAGTTTTTAAGTTGGGGTAATTTGCAATATGGCGATTTAATTTTTAGGCCCCACAAAGCTATGGGGTATTTGACCTTATCCTAGGTGACGGCAAAAAGCACCCCACCACCAGTGATAACTTTGTGTCACTAATGTAGGACAACACTAGGATCAATGTTAGGATCATATGCTATAAGCCAAACAATCAAGGGAATCTAACTCTAAAATATTAATGTGACAACAAAATATGACATTACTTGAAACATATTAAAAAACATTTCTATGATTTGACCAACCAAAAAATAGAATTTTGATATCAAAATTCAATTAAAAATAAATTCCATTCATACCAATAGTTGACCTCACCAAATATATAGACTTTATAGGTATGATGATGGAAGGACATAAAAAAAAATTATGCCAAAATGTGTATAAATGATAAAAAAATAAGAATATAATAGAAATTATGATAAATATTATGTAGTGTCTAACATTTTTTCTCCTCACTACAACCCATTCATATAGTATAAATATTATAAAAAATTATGAATTATAATAGCCATCATAATAAATAAAAAATACTCGAATGCCCTCAAATCAAAGTACTAATGAAATGTAACTATTTGACAGCCAATTTATGTATCTTTGGATCATGAGAATGTAATCTGAACATTTCAATGTTAAACAAAAGTGCTACAAAATTTTAGATAATCCCTAAACTAGAATTACAAACATTATAAATCAAACAAAATAGGAAAAAAAGCGACAAAACAAAAGGAAAACTTGAATTTCTTTGATGATATGGATTCAACTATAAGCTCAATGAGATCCCAAGTTATGTCCAATAAAATCTTTAAAACATATGATAACTTTCACATTTGTAAGTGTGTCTACAGAATTAGAGCTTTGATACCATGTAGAATGTGTAGACTTCATGTCCACCACCAACAAAAAAAATCCTTCCATAAAGGAGCATGCAATAATGACCTTTCTTCAATATTAAGATATGGGATATGGGATGCATTATAAATGTAAAATCGCCTTAATTATATAGATAATATTATATACAAAAGTGAAAATAGTTTTATTCCTTCATTACAAAAATCTCATGTTATATTTCTTCTACTATAATTATTACAATGAGACTCATGTTATATTTCTTCTAATATTATTATTACAATGAAACTCATGCTATATTTCTTCTACTGTTATTATTAAATGAAACCTTCCCTTTCAACTTTGTGATTTTATATTAATGAGTTATTAGATGATCATTGTACATGAATATGTTGTCAAAACTATGCTTAAGTGTCATTCAAATTGGAGAGCTGAAAACACCAACTTGCAATCAATAGTATCAAACACGTTTTCAAGAGAAAGCACAAAGTATGTTAAGGTTGGTTGCTTTCTTTAATTGTAAGAAATCTTATCAAACATTTTCTCAAGAGAAGGCATAGAGTATGTTAAGGCTTCTTATTTTACTCTTGTTTTCTTCAACTGCAAGAAGAAGTTTAGAAAGGATCATTTACTGTTATGAAAAGTACAATCATATCTTCTATTTGTTTAGTGGTAGAGAGCTTTTTTCCTTGAAAGAGAAATGGCAACCATAAATTGCACCCACGCACATCTCATTTGTAGTGAGTTAGATGTATGGGTTGTAAGAAATCTATAATTCCATATCTCTATAAATCATTTATAGAGTTATATGCAAACAGCCGAATACAATTATAAAAGAAGTATCTTTCTTTCAGCTTAGTAAACTCCTAGTGCTCATTGTACTCATTTCTTTTCATTTATCTATGGGTGTAATTTTTCGAGGCATTGATCAAACTTCTTTTATAGATGTTACGTATATGGTTCTTAAACTATGTACATTCGTCCCTAAAATTCTTACAGTATCTTTGAACAGACACTGAGTACTGAAAACCTCCCCTCCGCCTAAAATATATTGCATGAGAAACGATTGTAAACAAAGGCGGGCCCAGATTGAGGAAAAACTAACAGACTCAGAGGAGCTTATCTTTTAATAAATTGGGAATGGTGATTTTCTTTCATCGGCTATCAAAGACTGTGAAAGCCTCCAAATATATAATTTCAGAGACAATATAAAGCAGTACGAAAAAGATGACCAGTAAAGCTGTAGTTGTAGTTAACCATAAAAGGACGTTTCCTTATTCAAATCAAACAATCCAAATCGTACACGTCCCTGCTTTATTTTTTTGTCTCCAGTAACTACAGACCACTCATTTTATCCGTATGATCTAAGAAATTCAATCTCCCTAGTGGAAGACCGCCTTAATATGGCTGTCCACCAGACAAATCTGGTCCATCTGGATTGTTTAACGTGCTTCTAGATTGATGCATGTGCTTTTGTTTGAAAAATCATTCTAATAGCTGTGGGTTGGAATCAAATAAATTATATTGTCATCAATTACTTAATAAATGCTTAATGGAGAAGTCAAAAGAGTGAATCGACTTCAACTTAGTTCCTTACTTATAAAGTGTTTAATACAAGGTAATTGATGGATGATGAGGAGTAACTAGAAGAAAGTCTCTAACAACCTTGCTATGAGATGGAAAGAAGAATATATTAGAGAAATCTACAGTAATGTCATGAGATGAATGACAGAAACTTCAAATGTGAACAGCACCATACAGTTTGAATCCATTCATTCATGGCAAGCACATAGAGATGCTGCCTTACCAAACAAGTGTTTCTTCAATTTGGACCCCATTCTTGCAAATGGCCATGGGGAAAATACTGTACATTCCTCCTACCCACTCTCCGCCATGCTCAGGCCACTTCACATGGTGTTCATGCAAGCAAAAGTCATTTCTGCCGAAATTGACTCCCAGAGGTTTTTGTGTGAATCTGACTTCCTGCAGCAATGACTTCTACACACAAAATAAATGCCACTACTATTTTATTAAAACCAATAAATATGGTATGCATCTTTAATCAATTTGCAGTGTGAATAGAAACTAAACTAAAGTAAATAGGAAACCACCACAATATTATTTATTTCATCTATTCAGAGTAGAGTACAAATAACTTCACAATATCACTCAATATTCTTGGCCTTCTTCTCACATAAAAGAAAAGAAAAATCATACTCTCCTAGAAGTTTTAGAGAGAATATATAAACAAAGGTAAACAATTAAAAACTGTTTTCGGTTTTATTTAATTCTTTACTAAAGTGATAACAAAACATTAAAATACCCTGCCAAAAGCAATATTGTGTGTAGCTTCAAAAGAGTGAATCAACTTCAACTTAGTTCCTTACTTTTAATGTGTTTAATATAAGGTAATTGATGGATGATGAGGAGTAACTAGAAGAAAGTTTCTAACAACCTCGCTATGAGATGGAAAGCAGAATATATTAGAAAAATCTGCAACAATGTCATGAGATGAATGACAGAAACTTCAAATGTGAACAACACCATACAGTTTAAATCCATTCATTCACAGTAAGCACATAGAGATGATGCCTTACCAAACACATGTTTCTTCAACTTGCACGACATTCCTGCAAATGACCATGGAGAAAATACTGTACATTCCTCCTACCCGCTCTCCACCACACTCAGCCCACTTCACATGGTGTTCATGCAAGCAAAAGGCATTTCTACCCAAATTGACTCCTAGAGGTTTTTGTGTGAATTTGGCTTTCTGCAGCAATGACTTCTACGCACAAAATAAATGCCACTAGTATTTTATTCAAAAAAAATCAATAAATATGATATGCATCTTTAATCAATTTGCACTATGAATAGAAAAATAAACTAAAGATATAGGAAACCACCACAATATTATTTATTTCATCTATTCAGAGTAGAGTACAAATAACTTCATAATGTCACTCAATATTCTCGACCTTCTTCTCATAGAAAAGAAAAGAAAAATCATACTCTCCCAGAGGTTTTGGAGAGAATATATAGACAAAGGTAAACAATTAAAAACTATTTTTGGCAACCACTAGACCCATAAAGGTTTTATTTAATTCTTTACTAAAGTGATAACAAAACATTAAAATATGTCCTAAAATTTAACTTAGTTCCTTACTTTTAAAGTGTTTGATACAAGGTAATTGATGGATGATGAGGAGTAACTAGAAGAAAGTCTCTAACAACCTTGCTATGAGATGGAAAAAAGAATATATTAGAGAAATCTATAGCAATGTCATGAGATGAATGACAAAAACTTCAAATGTGAACAACACCATATAGTTTGAATCCATTCATTCACAGCAAGCACATAGAGATGCTGCCTTACCAAACAAGTGTTTCTTCAATTTGGACCCCATTCTTGCAAATGGCCATGGGGAAAATACTGTACATTCCTCCTACCTGCTCTCCACCATGCTCAGGCCACTTCACATGGTGTTCATGCAAGCAAAAGGCATTTATGCCCAAATTGATTCCTAGAGATTTTTGTGTGAATCTAGCTTCCTGCAGCAATGACTTCTACACACGAAATAAATGCCACTACTATTTTATTCAAAAAAAACTAATAAATATGATATGTATCTTTAATCAATTTGCAGTGTGAATAGAAAATAAACTAAAGTAATAGGAAACCACCACAATATTATTTATTTCATCTATTTAGAGTAGTGTACAAATAACTTTACAATATCACTCAATATTCTTGGCCTTCTTCTCATAGAAAAGAAAAATAAAATCCTACTCTCCCAGAGGTTTTGGAGAGAATATATAAAAAAGGGTAAATAGTTAAAAACTTTTTTTGGCAACCACTAGACTAGTAAAGGTTTTATTTAATTCTTTACTAAATTGATAACAAAACATTAAAATATGTCCTAAAATTTAATAATAACAAAACATTAAAATACCCCCCCCCCCCCCCACAAAAGCAATATTGTGCATAGCTGCTCCTGTAGCATACTCCCAAGGGTAAATTTTATCTCAAGTCCTCTTGGAGACCAACTGTTGTAAATCCCCACCTTGCCTTAGAATTTATGTTTCCAGTAACCAAGTGGCTTTAGAATCTGGAAGGCCCTTCCACTTGACCAAGTGCTCTATGTGCACTTTGTGTTTTGTCCTCATGGCCTCTTTGTTGTTGATGATGTGCTCCAGTTATGACTTCTCTTTAGAAGAAAATTATTGAATCTAGCCATTTGATTCATGTGTGGGTTCAGCAATGCCAATATCATCATTAGACCCTCTATACAATGTGAGATCTAAGACATTAAATATAAGTGAAAAAGCTACATCTAGAGGCAATGCCACTTTGTAAGCATTTTCTCTATACTTTTCTAGAATTTCACATGCTCCAATCTTCTTCATCATCAACTTCGTATGGGTGCCCCGAGGTAACTGATCTTTGTTCAGGTATACCATAACCAAATTCCTAAGTTAGAACTACACATTCCTTCTCTTCAAGACTGCCTTAACCTTCACCTTCAGGCTATTTTGTTGCAAAATTTCCCTCACCTACTCATGTACTTCCACCATTGTGTTGACATATTAATCAAGTTTGTTATTAGTGACACACACTTATTCAGACTCTGTAGAGCTATTGAGCTCATTGAATAGTTTATAATGTTTTCTTTGTAATTCAATAGCCACCAAGTTCTACAGTTGCTACTAAGTCTTTTAGACTGATCCCAGGGGTTACCGAGAAGATTCAGTCAATGTGAAGTCTAGCAGTTCAAACTATGAATTTCAGTGTACACCAAGTTTATCAATGGTTACCGAGCATTGCAGTGTCTACTGAGTTCACAGTTCATGTGATGCAAAGCTAGTATTAACCGAGCTACTTCTTGCTAACCAAGTGTTTCAGTGTTTGCCAAGTTGCACAATATCTACTGAGTCACCAATGCAGACCGAGTTGAAGACTACTTGAAAGTGATCAGTATGGACCAAGGTTCTACATCTATTGAGTGTATGATGATGCCAAGTAGTGACAATGGATGCTGAGTATTAGAACCTCACTAAGTTAGTCTTTAGAACCCAAGTATCTTCATGTGCGTTGACTTTGTAATATTTATGTTAACTTGTGTCCTAGCCGACTTTCTAATTTTGTAATTTGGGTGCAAGTTAACATATCCAATGACTTGGTGTGAGAAAGTGAATGTGTGAGCATATATATTATAATGTGGATGCAAAAAATGTTCAAGTTATGATAGCAACAGATAAAAAATTATAAAGGCCATAATAGTATAAGGAGCAATTGAGACATATCTATCACAAAAAGGTGATCAGTACACTAAGGAATCTCTATCAGCAAACTCAGTTGCAAATCCTAGATCTACTGCTTCATCCTAATAGGTGAACCAATCAAAATCATCTAACAAGGCAGACCTAACAGTTTTTTATAAATCTCTTTACCGAGTGCATACTTCATTGTATGTCTGTAAATCCTCTCACAAGGTGGACCTAGCGGTCCTATTTTCTCCTAATAGGGTAGATCGTCAGAAGTGATCAATGCAAGCCTTTATAGGCCAACTTTATGCTGCAGTACTTAATTCTGTGGGCATCATCCCCAGCCTAGTTTTATTTTCTATTTGGAAGGTTTTTGGGTCACCAAATCTTTGTGTTCAAGTATTATGGATGCTTTCATGTTTTTCAATTTCTCATGCATTTAATTAGATCAGATGTGATGAGCTAAATGCTAATTGATTCATTGAATTAAAATTGAAATTGGTAGAAATTTTAGAAGTTATTGATTTACCCCTCCCCTCTCAGTAACTTAGCATAGTCTTAAATATTTCCAATAATTGGTAGCAAAGCTTTTTTGTTCTCAGGAGAAAGTTTAATAGCTTGAGCAAAAATCAAGGATATGGAGATATTCAGATTTGACAAAGCTATTGACAATGAAAAGTTAGATTTGGAAATGTCCATTGCCCAACTCAAGAAAGCTAAGGAGCAACTTTCCCAATCCATGAAAAGAAGAGAGGAACTTCCAAATCAAATGAATTATCATCTTTACATTGAAGAAAGAATTGAAGACTTTCACCCTTCAAGTAACTCAGATGAAGCAAATGATGCAATTAAAGAACTTCTAGAGAAGAATGGTTTCCTACAAGAAGAAGTAAGAAAGCTAAAAAAGGAACAAGAAATTTAGTCAATAAGGTTGTGTGAGGTTTTGGAATAGAGAAACAAGATAAAAGAAGAGATGAATGGAAGGAAAAATGAAATCTAGAATCAATACCTTTAGCAACTAGACCTTATTGATCAACTCTCCAATGCAGATGGGGAAATCATGAGCCTAAGATTTGAAAATGAAAGAATGAGGAATGATCTAACTTTTGAAAGGAAAATCAATGAAAGAATAAAAAATGAGCTGAGATTTAAAAGACAAATCAATGAAAGGTTGAGAAATGACCTAAACATTGAGAAGCAAATCAATGAGAGAATTATAAAATCTCAAGTAGACGTGGCTCAACTGAATGAGAAAAACCTCTATAGGAAAAAAGAAAAAGAAGGAATTGGATACAAACAAGAGGGTGAATCCTCCAAACAAGGTGCTCAAAAGAATCAAAGACCTACATGCAATCGCTGTGGTAAGATAAGTCATATATCAAACAAATGTTGGAGTAATGGAAAAGAAAAATTCAATGGAAAGTGCTACAATTGCAATCGACATGGTCATAGGGCTAATAAATGCAAAGAGAAACCAAGATTTGAAGGTAGTTATCATCAAAATGCAAAACAAAGACATTGAATCCTGCAGAACAGATTGTGAAAGCAATATTTGGTTGGGACTATAATACCTAGTGTAGATGTCATTACTATGGAGAATTTGGACACATTCGTATGAATTGTGTTAATCATATGAGGAAAAGATACCACTAAAAGATGTTTTGTTTGTACAAAACTTGGTCATCTTGCGAAGAATTGTATGAAAACTGGTAAAATTGAAGATGAGAAGAAAGCAAAGGATGATAACATCCAAAAGTAGATGAGATAGCAATGAATTCTTAAGTCTACTAAGGATATTGGTCCAAGAAATGATGGTCAAGTCACTCAAGAATTGGGTGACTCATCCATTTCTAATTAAGTTCTCAAGGAAGAACTTAAACCAGACTATCAAAGAAGACATCCAAATCAGTTCTAGTTAAAAGGTGAAAAAGGTTTGAATCCATATACAAGATACAAAAGGGATAACTAAGCAAGATTGATATCAGTTATTACTAAGTTACCTTCTCTACTGAGTAAGGTTGGGTCATAAACTCTACTGAGCAAGTTCGAGAGTAACAAAGGCACTTATGGTTGCCGAATTGTGGAGATGTCGCTGAGTAATCAATATCATATCGTGGATCATAGTCTGTCAACTTGTCTACCTCCATACCAAGAATTAATGGTGAAGTTTTAACAAATGACATGGAATTGAATTCATTTCTTATTGTGAATTTTTGAGTGCTATTGCGAAGAGCTAGTTTTAGTGCAATCAAGAGACTTGAGAAAATTTCCTACAAGAGTTTTTTGAAGTTCTCTAAAGCTACCAAGTGAAAATGGCATATAGAAGTAGCAAGGTCAAGAAAGGGTTAGATATGTTGGTTTAAGGAGTTGAATAGAAAGTGTTCAATTTCAAGCTTGCACCCATGGTTGCTGAAACCCTAGACCCAAGTGGAACTCAATCCCAAATCCCTCCCAAGGGACTTCTTGTTAATGATATTTGTACTTATTTCAAATGTGCTATTCAAGAAATTGGTACTCTGGAGATGGATGATGCCCTAGGTTAGTTATGTGTCAATGGAACCCTAAAACATGAGCATCAACATGTGGAAGCAAAAGGTTTGACACATATTCCCCATATGCCTTGAGAATTTCAAATTAAATGGATTAGATTTATCCTTAGTTGAGTGCATAATGGTTAGCTATGGTTAGAACAACCAATTTTGATAATAAAGAAGATGATTCATTGAATCATTGGCCTTCCCATACTTGCCAAAGCCAAAATAATGAAAACCCTAGGTCAGGCATAGTTGGAGAAGAAAACCCTAGCCAAGTGGGATAGTAGAGGTATGAAAATAAGCAGTATTATAGATGTAGAATTGAAATTTGGAATTCATGTTATTGCAAATAAAATATATAGTTCAAACCATCTTGTTTGGCATATAAAGTGGTGAAGAACAACCTATCATACAACCTTGCTGACCTATTGTTGAGGCAATTCAACAAAAATATGGAAAGTATTAGAACATCCAATAACAACTCATGCAAATTTGATTCACTGTTAACCTATCTATTCTTTTATGTTTAGAAGTTCTTCCTTTCTAAAGGAACTATAGTCTGGAGAAAAGATGTGCATGTGCTTTACCAAATAAATGAATATATTATAGAAATGGGTGTGAACTATGGCAACATCATCGACAAATACTTTGATGTGTTCAAAGAGAAAATGAATAATAGGTTCAAAATTTTGAAGAAGTTAGTTGAAGACTACAAGGATGATGTGTGCTTCATGGTTGACTATGACAAGGTATATATCTAGGCAATTAAGCCTAGAGTTGCACGGGTCAAGCCTCTTGGCTATGAGGTGAATATTGATCAGACAAAGGACATCATTGAAGCCCTTATTAATGTACCTGTTAATCCCAAGGCCCCTTATTTTGGAACTTATGATGAAGCTAAAGCCAAAATTGAGCTAGAGATAAAGCTCCCACAGGCCGTTAATAAAGGGAAGAGAAGGATAGCCAAACTTAAATCAAGTGCACCTCTCTTGTTAATTGAGGGAAAAGGTGAGGATGTTGAACAAGCGGAGGATGAGGAAGAATCTGAGAAAGAAGAAGAACCTTTGAAGAAAATGGGGAAGGTGATCATCACCAAGCTTGCAAAATCATCTACTACAGTCTTCACAAGGAGGTCATGAAAAAAAGGAAATGAAATTGTATTCAACAAACCTGCACCCACCTTCTAGGATAGGTTGGAGCAAGGATAAAAAACTTTAGATCTTTGAAATATGAGACTAGGACTGAGGTAGAGTAGAAACAATTTGAAGAACTAGTGGTAAGCAAAATGGTTAAGTGGAAGTACTCACCAGACCAGATCAACTCTCAAGTCTCTAGTGAATTGGTAGAGAAGATAAAGCCAAGATGGGATTTTTCTATGCAAACAATCAAAGAAATTTATGCACAAATCCTAAAGCAGTTACTACCTAGCATATTAGATGCTGAGGTGAAAGAGTCTTTAAAGAAAAATTGACTCTAAGGTCTAATACTTGTTTGGTTTTGATTAAGGACATAGATCATGTTGTTAAAAATTCTACAAACACTTGGAAAAATATTTATCATCTTCATAAACCAAGTGAATTCCTAGTTGAAGTAAAGGATGATGAAGAAGAAGAAGATAAGGAGAAAGATGAGGAAGAAAATGTTGAAAAAGTGACTCATTTTGATAATGAAGAAGATGAAGAGGATCAAGGTCCAGAAGCTATCGAGGAAGAAAAGCAAGATGATGAGGAGACTAATCAAGTCAAGATAGCTATTGTAGTCATTGCCTCACTTCTTCACTCCCCAAGAAAACCATTGACTACATCAAGTATGGAGAAAACTTCAACAAGTTTGGTTGTGACTACTACTAATACATCAAATGTCCAATCACTCTTTGCCCCAACTCAACACAACATATCATTGATAGAAGTGATTTCCACTTCATCCACCAAGCTCTAGACTCCTTTTTCATCTATCGAGTTGAGTTCTTCTATCTTCACTTCTCCAATTTTGACTTCTTCAGTTTTGAGTACATTTGTGGTAAGCTCTCCAGTTTTGTCTACTTTAGTTTTGGATTCTACAATGTTGGATTCTTGAAGCATCTCTGTAAGTATTCCATTAGTCAGTATAGTATCATTTTTTACTTCAAGCCCAAGTATGTCTACTATTGTTTCCATTTCGGGTACAAAAGAAATAAGTGCAAGGACAATTGAGCCAAAGGTTCAATTGAGTACAAATTTTTTTGGAAAAGGAAAGGAGATAGAGGAAGACATAGATTTGTATGAGGAAATAGTAATTCCCAAATAGGATATTTACAATCTTTCTATAGACCAAATGCACATATTTGGTGAACTCCTCGAAAAAAAGGCCAAACAACAAAGATTAAGAGAGGAAAGAGAGAAAGAGTATAAGATAATTGATGATGCCAAGAATATCTTGATCGAGGCAATAGGAACCTAGGTTGATACCTATCAACCTATTATGTATCATCTTGGAGAAGTAGTCCAAAAATTCAATAAGGACACCAAAGATCAAGAAAAGCTAGTTGAAAAGGATGGAAATAAATTTAACATAAAGTGCTAGAGCACATTGCACAACAAATAGCCATTTATCAAGTTGAGCTTTCAACAATTTTGGTCAATCTTGAGGCATCCTGTTCAAATGTGTCATCACATTATGGGAAACTATGTGGTGTCCCAGAGTATACAAATGAAGTAATAGACAAATTGTCCAAAATTGATATAGATTGTAAAGCAAGTGCTCAACAACTGGAACTTGACCCTAGTTCAAGCTCTGCACATTTTGAGAAGATCATATTTTTGTCAGACATGCAAGCTAAATTGCTAAGAGAAGAAGTAAGGATCCACTCAACATTGATTGACATACAAAATATGATCCTTCCATTCACGGATGCTATGCAAAAACATATTGTATATTCAAAAACTCTGATCTATGTTAATAACTTCTCTGTTGCCGACCACATGATTGAACTATCAATAGAGGTGTAAATTGCAATTCATACATGCAAGGTCTTGCAAGAAAATTGGGTTAAAACCTTGGCAATCACTATCAAGGTACATTCTGAATTCTTATCTTGTTTTGGCGTCTCTATGTAAATATGTTAGAATAAATCTTTGGCATTACTGTCAAAAAGGGGGAGGTATGTTATTATATGGGAGATATGGGACAAAAGTTACATTGGAGAAATGTCATATGTATATAAGAGAAAAGTTATATGTTATGAAGAAGCAAGACATGTACATAGAGGAACACATAGTGTGGGGGAGAAATATGCTATGGTGGAGAACTACTTTGCATATACCTTACAAAGATCAATTTTGAAAAATCTAAAAAAATATACCGAGCTAGTATCACATGGTGATGAATACAAGGTATTTAGTTTTGGGCTAATAAGTATTTGTGTCACCAATGCCAAAAGGGGAGATTGTTGACATATCAGTCAAGTTTTTTTATTAGTGACACACTTATTTAGATTCTATATAGCTATCAAGCTCATTGAATAGTTTATAGTTGCTACTAAGTCTTTTGGACTAATCCCAGTGGTTATTGAGAAAATTCAGTTAGTGTGAAGTCTAGTAATTCAAACTATACATTTCAGTATACATCAAGTTTATCAATGGTTACCAAGCATTGCAGTGTCTACCAGATTCGAAGTTCATGTGATGCAAAGCCACTATTAACTGAGCTACTTCTTGCTAACCAAGTGATTTAGTGTTTGCTGAGTTGCATAATATCTACCAAGTGACCAATGTAGACCGAGTTCAAGACTAATTGAAAGCAATCAGTATGGACCGAGATTCCACATCTATCGAGTGCATGACAATGCCAAGCAATAATAGTGGATGTCGAGTATTAGAAACTCACTGATTCAGTCTTCAAAACTTGATTATCTTCATGTGGGCCAACTTTGTAATATTTGTGTTAACTTGTGTCATGGCCGACTTTGTAATTTGCATATATATATATATATATAATGTATTGTATCATATACAATGAATCAGTGTGAGAATGTGAATGTGTGAGCATATGTATTGTAATGTGGATGCAAAAAAAGTTCAAGTTATGATAGCAATAGATAAAAAATTATAAAGTCCATAACAGTATAAGGAGCAACACAGACATATCTATAATAGAAAAACACTAAGGTGTTGACATTCAGTCAAGTTTGTCATTAGTGACAAAAACACTTATCAGCTTATCAGCAAAAAATTATGTACAACATAGTGTGATACTTAGATTGGTATGACATGCTAATTTTTGAGATTTTTCAAAAAAAATCTTTGTAACTTTGTTATATATACTTTTTCTTTGCATGATTCTCCGCCATATAATGTACATATCATGTCAAGCATATTGACATACGAAGTGTATCTCCTAGTATGGTATCTTTCTCTCTTGGTATTTACAATTATCTCTCCCCCTTAATTATATATAAATATATATCCCCCTTTTTGACAATAATGCCAAAGATTTATACATAATCTATTTACATGGAGACACCAAAATGTGAGAGAAAATTAGAATGTACCTTAAGAATGAGAGTTAAGGTCTTATCCTAGTTGTTTTGCAAAAATTTTCACATTTGTAGAGAAACTTGCACTTCTGTAGAGAGTTCAATGATGTAATCTGCAATTGAGAAATTATTGTCATGGATTAATGTTTTGGAATAGGCAATGTGCTTCTACATTATATCCATGATAGGAAGGATCATATTCTAAATATCTATGAGTGTAGACTAGATCCTTGCTTCCTCTCTCAACAATTCTACCTACATATTCTATAAGAATCTAATCTTCATATGATGTGCAGAGCTTGAACTAGGGTCAAGTTGCAACTGCTTTGCACTAGCCATCATATCTTCATCAATTTTAGTCAATTTTCTCCTTATTTCCTTAGTATATTTGGTAATATCACATAACTTTGCAAAAAAGTGATGTTACATTTGTGCAAGAGGTTTCAAGACTTGTCAAAATTGAAGAAAGCTCTACCTGGTAGATAGCTATTTGCTAAGCAATGTGCTCAAGCACTTTGTTATCAAATTTCTTTTTTGTTTTCTCAATCAATTTATCTTGACCACTCAAATCTTTATTGAATTTACTGATTGCCTCTTCTAATTGTAACAAAATGTGTTGAGAAGTATCAACTTCAACACCTATAGCTTTAGTCAAAATGTTCTTTGCATCCTCAATAATCTTATATTCTCTGGCTCTCTCTTCTCTGAGTTTCTTCTACTTTGCCTTCTTTTGAAGAAGATGACCAGCTCTATGCATTTGATCTGAAGTGATATTATCAAAGTCCCATTTGGGAATTTTAATTTCCTCATCCAGATCTATATCTTCATCTATTTCCTTTCCACTAATCAAAAGTCTTGGTTGAATCTTTGATTCAACTATCTTTGAAGTTAATGCTTTAGAATTCAAAAGAAACAATGGTGGAAACAGTAGGACTAGTAGTGAAAATTTGTATAGTGCCTACTGGTGGAATACTGACTGGAATAGTTACAAAATCCAAAACTGATGTTTTTACCAAACTTTCCATAACTAAAATATTTGCAAGTGAAGTACTGACATAAGTATTTACAACTGAAGCACTTACAAGAGTATGCACAACTGAGGTAGTTACAAGAGTATGCACAACAGAGGTACTTATAGGAGCATGCACAATAGTCAAGTTTTTTATTAGTGACAAAACTTATTTAGATTTTGTATACAGTGTTTGCCAAGCACTATAGTTTAAATTGGGCAGTTTAGTGTTTTATGAGCTTTATAGTTTCGACCGAGTTAACAACTTAAGTCAAGCAAATCTAGTGTTAACTGAGTTGAATGGAGAATACTATCTACTGAGTACAGTTGTGGTAAATAGAGAATGTAGTTTATGCCAAGTTACACAGTATCTAACAAGTCACTAGTGAATATCGAGTTCAAAACTATGTTGAACTAATTAGTACATACTGAGCTTCTACTTCTATTGAGTGCATGACGATGTCAAGTAATAATAGTTGATGTCATGTATTAGAACTTCACCAAGTCAGTTTTCAGAACTTGAGTATCTACATTTGGGTCAACTTTGTAATATTGGTGTTAACTTGTGCAATGGTCAACTTTGTAATTGGATTGATATATATATATATATATATATATATATATATATATATATATATATCATTTCCTTTGATGACACATATGAAATGTGAATGGGATGTAAGCACGTGAATGTGAATCAACATCAAAGTAAAGTGTATTGTAAGGCCATCTTAGGAGTAGCAGATTTATATTTATCACATAGAGGTGATTAGTATTTCAAAGGATCTCAATCAACAATTCAGTTTTAAGTCAGAGATCTATTGTTTCATCCTAATAGGTGAATTAGCTTCAAATCCTTTCACAAGGTAGACTTAACAATCTTTTCTTAAATCTCTTCACTGAGTGCATACTTCATTGTATGTTTATAAAACCTCTAACAAGGTGGACCTAGCAGTCCTAATTACTCCTAACAAGGTAGATCATCAAAAGTGATCAATGTAAGCCTTAACTAGCCAAATTTATGTTGCAGTATTGAAGTTTTGTGGGTATCATCCCCACCCTAGTTTTACTTTCTATTTGGAAGGTTTCTCGGTCACCAAATATTGTGTTCATGGTGTCTTATGTTTCTCAATTTCTGATGCATGTAGTAGATTAGATTTATTAATGCAATTAAGTTCTAAATTTGTTTAAAATCTTTTGAGGTTAGTAATTCACCCCTCCCCTCTCAATAACCTAGCTAGCCCTAAATATTTTCAACATAAGGAATCTCTATTAGCAAAATCAATTGCAAATCAAAGATCTACTATTTCATCCTAATAGGTGAACAAATCAAAATCCTCTAACATGGTAGACCTAATAGTCTTTTATAAATCTCTTTACTAAGTGCATACTTCATTGTATGCTTGTAAATCCTCTCACAAGGTGGACCTAGCCATCCTATTTGCTCCTAACAGGGAAAATCATCAGAAGTGATTAATGTAAGCCTTTACAGGCCAAATTTATATTGTAGTACTAAAGTTTGTGGGTGTCATCCCCACTCGGGTTTTACTTTCTATTTGGAAGGTGTCTGGGTCACCAAATCTTTGTGTTCAAATATTATGGATGCTTTCATGTTTTTCAGTTTCTCATGCATGCAATTAGATCAAATGTGATGAACTAAGTGCTAATTGATTTATTGGATTAAAATTTAAATTGGTAGAAGTTTTAGAAGTTATTGATTCACCCCTCCGCTCTCAGTAACTTAGCATAGTCTTGAATATTTTCAACACATTTCCTATGAAAACTCTTCTGCATGCCCACTCCTTTTCTTCAAACCATCCACATTTTGTAGTTCAAAATCTCCCCTTGGATGTCTTCCATACACAATTTTAAAAGGAATCATGTCTATACTACAATTCACCAAGTCACTATATCCAAACTCGACCTAAGGTATGATGGCATCCCAACCACCTCCATGTTATTGTGTCAAACATCTCAAAAGGTTTCCCAAAGATCTATTAACCACCTTAGTTTGTGCATCTATTTAAGGATGATAGGCTGAACTGAAAGACAAATTTGTGCCCAACTTCTTCCATAGGGTCCTCCAAAAGTGACCCACAAACTTGTTGTCCTTGTCAGATACAATGCTCAATGACAAACCATCAATATTAACTATTTCTTTAAAGAACAATCTTGCAATATAATTAGTATCATTACTGGTTTTACATGGAATAAAGTGAGCCATTTTGTTGAATCTATAAACAACCAAAAATACATTTTCATAACCTATCTTTGTCTTTGGCAACCCCATCACAAAATCCATACTCAAACACTCCCAAGGTCTATTCGGTATAGGTAAAGGCTGATAAAGTCCAGCATTTGTTGACACTCCCTTTGCCCTTTAACATACAAGATAACCTTCCACAAACTTCCTAATGTCTATTTGCATCTTGGGCCAATAATAAAATATTTTCACTAGCTCCAACGTCTTGTTGATTCCAAAATGGCCACCGAGACCTCCACAATGTTTCTCTTTAATGACATTGTCTTGCATAGAGAATTTGGGAATACATAGTTGGCTGCCCTTAAATAATCGTCCATCTTGCACAATGAATTCAGAAAAATCAAAATGAAACTATCTTCCAACTTAGTGCAAACCTCATACGCTTCATTGAAATCTCCATCTTCTGCATACATTCTCTTTAGTACATCTAGACCCATGCTTCATAGTTGTACTTATTGCACTGTTAGCACTCTCCTACTAAGTTTATCAACCATCTTATTAGCTTGTCCCTTCTTATGCTTGATTTTAAAGTTATAAGCCTGTAAAATCTCAATCCATTTCATGTGCCTATGGTTGAATCTTTCCTATCCATTCAAGAAACTAAGAGCATGGTTGTCAGTATACACAATAACTCCTTAGGCAGAAAATAGTGCCTCCATTTTTTAAATGCCTAGATCATGGAATACAATTCTAGATCATAAGAAGAATATTTCTTCTTTGCTTCATTCAAATTCTAACTAAAAAATGCAATGGGTCTTCCTTCTTGACTAAGAACAAGTCCTATTACAAAGCTACCTGCACCACACTCTATTGTAAAAACTTTATTAAAATCTAGTAAAACAAGAATAGGATACTTGGCTACCTTTTGCTTGAGTTACTCAAAAAACTTATTTTTTGCACTATTCCATTCAAACTTTGGTTTACCTCCTTTGTTATGTCTAAAATTAGTGTACAAATGTTGTTGAAGTTCATTATGAACATCGCGTAGAATGTGGCCAGGCCATGGAAACTTCAAACCTCTCCAATAGCCTTTTGTGTTGGCCAATTAATGATGGCTTCCACTTTAGATGGATCCATTTTCAGATCTCCCTTGGATATCACAAATCCAAGATACACCAACTCTTTTTTCAAAAAGTCACACTTCTACAAGTTTATCTTCAACTTTTTTTCCTGTAATCTTTGCAAAACCATCTTAAAATACTGCAAATTTTCTTCCTTATTCCTACTATATACCAAAATTTCATCAAGGTAAAAAACCAAAATCTTCCTAATGACTTGGCATGATGACCTAAGCAGGAACATAGATTTGAAAGCTCTAATTAATTATGACAGATGTCACACAATGGAGGGCAAGATCTTCTAAGATTAACAATTTAATGATAAATAGAAGTGGGGTTATGGAGGACAATGTTATATTCCTAAGAAAGTACATAAATGTGATTATTATCCTAGCTTGGCACGTAAGTGTTCTAATGAGTGCCTTGGTTGTTTTAATGAACACCTTGGCTTTTCTCAAATCTTTACATCTACTTGTCTACTCAACTTTGGCCTTTCGTAGAGAAAGAAAGTTTTTATAAATGGGTGGGGAACCAAGAAAATAGGAACCAAAGAACTATAAAGCATGGAAGGCCAAAGCCTCTATTTGGTAGATTTTGGAGAGGGGTAATGTCACTACTTACCTAGAGTGCCTTCATGGCTACAAACTACATGTCATAGCGGCATTCTTCAAAAAGTGGATTGAGGATAGGTTTTCCATGCATGGGGTAATGGTTCATTTTTCTAAGGATTTCACTGCCAAAGTTATGGGGCTACCTAAGGAGGGCATAAAATTCAACAAGGAAACTAGTATCTCCAATGCTGCATTTAAGAAATTTCTAAAGACTAAAGAGGAGGAACAGAATCTAGAGAAGAATGCCAACTTTTATGAGCTGAGTCAAATAAAAGTTATTTGGTGGGATGTCTTCTCTTGCATCCATGAGTACTTCATTTTAGATGGTAGGACAAAATGAGTTCATAAATTTTATTTTTTGTTCCTGAATCATTTTCAATATAAGGATAGGATCTCATTTCCTTTTTATTTGAGGTTCTCTTTGCTTCAAAGTCTTCAAGCTCATAGAAAAAAAGATTCCCATCTAATTTTACATGAAGGGCTAATCCTTTTAATTGAGAATTACTATAAAAGTAAGGCTATTGTATCTTCCCCACCCTCTGAGAAAAAGAGGGCCTCTATTAGTGCAACCTTTTCTAGGAAGAGTAAGGGAGAGGAAGGGCTTAGTGCGAGAAAGAGGATTCTGAAGCAAGACACGCACTAGGAAAATGTAGAGGAAATTACTAAGTCTGAGAATTCAAAAAAAAATGATGAAATGAATATGGATAATGAGGAGAATATGGATATGAGACAATTTAGTTCAAATCTGGAGGGTTACCTTGGCAGCAAAGGTGAGATTGGTAAGGATCAGGCAAAGGAAAGTTATGATAAAAATATAGGGTCAAAAATGTTGGAGAAGAGAATGAAACCCAGAGTGAGCAAACCTAGAAAGTGAGGGAGGAAAATTTGGAGGAAGAAATGGGAAAGGAGAAGCATGACCTCACTGGTAAGGGTGCTATGAATGTGGAGGAAGATATGGGGAAGTAGAAGGATGACTCTACTAGTAAGGAGGTAATGCTTTCTTTCCTTCACACTACCAAGCTCAAGGTAAACTCCTCTCTCCAAGGTGACTCCTAGATGTGGAATGAGTTAATGAATCTTAAAAGAAGAATGGAAAAGATGCATTGGGACTAGGAAGTTGATCGAGCTAAGATCATTCAGCTAGAAGTTTAGGTTGGCAATATCCTGAAGAAGCTAAAGGAATATGTTCACATAAACTTCGTCTTTTGATCAAAGAGAGTGCCAACAGGATGGAACAAGTCACTTCAAGCATTTGTGTAACTGATACTAGCTTAGGGAAAAGAAATAATAAGGAAATCATGTCTCCTCACGGGCCAAGCAAAAGAACAAGACAAAGTTCAAGGAAGAAGATAGTTGAGGCAACTGGGGGATTTTCTACTAGCACTATCCAAAACACTATGGAGGTGGGCAAGGAGGTGGTGAAAATGATCAAGGAGCTGCAATAGTTGCTAGTGGTGGTTTTGGTAACTGGTCTCTAGTCTAGGTTTTTTATTTGGTTTTTGTTCCTTTCATTCAAACTCTAGGTTCCAGGTCCTAAAATTTGGTTTCATTATTTGGTCTTATTTTGTGGTTTCAGGTCCCTATAAAATTTTATTTTTTAACTTTTATACTATAGTTTTTAGGTCCTTGTAAAACCTGGTTGTGCTTACTTGAATATCTTTTGCTTTTCTATTAAGGGTTTCAGGTCCCTTCAAAACTTATTTTTACCTTAATCTAAACTAAACTTCCCAATGAAGTCCTACAAAACTTCATTCATTAGTCACATAAATGTACTAGGAGCATTAGATAAACCAAATGGCATAACTAGCCATTCATACAACCCTTCATTAGTTTTAAAGGCCATCTTCCATTCATCCACCTCTTGTATCCTTAGTTGATGATACCTTCTATTGAGATCTGTTTTATAAAATTATGAAGCTCCCCCCAAACAATCCAACAAATATTCTATTCTAGGAATAGGTAATCTATATCTTATTGTTATCTTATTAATGGCCCTAGAATTGGTACACAACTGCCACTTACCATCCTTCTTTGGAGCAAGAACCAAGGGTATGATAAATGGGCTAAAACTTTTCCTTACCAACCCCTTGTCAAGAAACTCTTGTATTTGCCTAGCAATCTCTTCATTCTACTATGGTGTCATCTTATACACTACCTTGTTGGGTAGCATTGCTATAGGAATAATATCATTCTAGTGACTTATGTCTTTTATCATCGGTAAAGACTCAGGTATTACCTTAGCAATGATGCCCTTATACTTGTTCAACAACTCTTCAACTTCTTTCAGGATTTATGATCTACATTCCTTCTTCCTATATTCCTTAGGCTTTAACTCCAATGCAAAGCCTATTCCATCTTCTTCCTTAAGAGTATTAATGAACTCTTTCTCACCCACCATCAATACACTTGGTCCAACTTTACTAGCCTATTTCTCTTCTCCTTCAAAATTTAGTTTGTATGTTACTCCATCTTTTTGGAAGCTATAAGAATTCTTCTCACCATCATGGCATGCCTTCTTGTCGACTTTCCAAGGTCTTCCTAGCAAGAGGTGGCAAGCATCCATGGGCAAGATTTCACACAATATTTTATCCTTATATCACCCTATACTAAACTCTACCCAAGCTTGCTCATTCACAACTTCTTGTTGTCCTTTGTTCATCCAACTGACCTTGTATGGACAAGAATGTGGAAGTCTCTCCAACTTCAATTTGTCTATAGCCTCAAGTGAGATGATATTATCTGTTGAACTCGAATCAATTATCACCTTGCACAAATTGCCTTACACCTTACATTAGACTCAATAAAGAGCCCTCCTTTGCATAGTATCTTATTTTACCAATTCCTTAAGAGGTGTCCTCCTTATCATGAGACTTTCTCCTTTAGCCTCTATCATCAACTAAACTTCTGGTGAGTTCATACTCACATTATCTTCATACCTATAAGTAACCCTCCTTTTACCATTTAGAGAAGTAAATGCCCTTTGTGGACACTTATATTTTGGCTGCCCTATCCAACCACAATTGTAGCACTTCATTCCTAAGAAATTGGATCCTCTGCCTGATCCACTAGACCTTCCCCCATTAGATCCCCTTCCACCATAGCCTCCTCTTCTACTTGAGTCACCCACTTGATCCTTGGGGTTAGACTTTCCTTGGGACCTCTAGCCTTGTTCTCTATTGTTGAATTTTCCGCTACCATGATCATTCCTTCCACTTCTCCCTCCTTTTTGTTGATCACCCTTCCTCTTCAACTTCTCTTCAACTTTAAGAGCAAGTTGAAAATGCTTCCCCAATGTATATGGGTCCAAGAGGTTGATCTCCTCCTATATGTTCATTCTTAGACCATTTAAATACCTAGCCACTCTTTTCAATTCCACCTCTAGTTTATTCTCCCTGAGAGTTAACCTATGGAACTCCTTTGTATAGTCATTTGTGTTCATCTCTCATTGCTTTAGGCTTTGGATCTTTTTGAACAACAACACCTCATGGTCATTAGGATAAAATTGTGCCTTGATTTTTTCCTTCATCACTTCTTAAGAAGAAATTAGACTTTTATTATTTTGTATCCTTTCTCCTTGAATATAATTCCACCATGAGAGAGAAGATCCTCTCAATTTTCCTTTTTCAATCCTCACCCTATCATTCTTCCAAACTTCATTCAACTCAAAGTGATTGGTGATTTCTTCAATCCATTCAATTACTTCCTCACTATCGAGACTGCCTCCATATGTAGGTAGCTTGTCAGTAACATCTCCTCTTATTGACTTTAAAGCATCAACAAATGCCTTTTGATCTATAGGCAATTATGTTGGTAGATCCTGGTGTTGTTCTCCTTCTTAATCTCCATTGGCACCTTTTTCCATCTCATTTTCCTTATCCTTGTTACTAGACCCCTTCTTGAACTCATTCAACTTCTCTTCTAGAAGTTCCTCCAACATCTTTTTGATGGCATCTGGAGTCATACTTTTCGGAGGGATGGTGTGAGCCTCAGCTTCAGCCTATGATTCTTCTATAGACATACACTTCCCATCAAGACCTTGTCTCACTCTAATACCAATATGATGAGGAGTAACTAGAAGAAAGTCTATAACAACCTTGATATGAGATGGAAAGAAGAATATACTTGAAAAATCTATAGCAATGTCATGAGATGAATGATAGAAACTTCAAATGTGAATAGCATCATACAATTTGAATCCATTCATTCATAGCAAGCAAATAGAGATGCTAACTTACCAAACACATGTTTCTTCAACTTACAACCCATTCTAGAAAATGGCCATGGGGAAAATATTGTACATTCCTCCTAATCGCTCTCCATTATGCCCAGGCCACTTCACATGGTGTTCATGTGAGCAAGAGGCATTTCTGCCCAAATTGACTCCTTGATGGAGATAAAACCAAAGACTAGAATGAACACATAGGAAAAGGGAAATATTATTATCAATGAAAAATTCCCTATGGGCCTACAATAGTATGATTCTAGAGAAAGAAATCCTCCACATAGTACCTTCTCTCAAACTCCACTAGAAATGCCTTTACAATGCCAGAAGTATTCTTAAATAAGCCCCAAATGGTTTGGGGTTAGGAATACATTCTAGAATATGCTAGTTGGCATCCACCACCAAAATAGAAGGTTCCAAAAGTCATGTTAGAAGACAGTGTAAAATTAGAAGAATCCATAAATGGTAGCCCAAGTTCCAGGAGGCATAACTTTTGAATTGGGACTCTGATTGACAAATCGTTTACATTTTTGAAAAGCTCTTGAAGTACTCTACAACCCTATGGACTAGCTTGTCTTATCCCACATTTTTCAGCCCCGTACAAGGCCGTTTAGTGCCCCAAATCTGACTTTGAAGTGCTCTTAGAAGGTCTCTAGAAAAATTAAAACTGCAATAACATTCTAACTATAAAGCCTTTTGATCTGATTCTTTTTCGGGGGCATTTTAAATTATAAGTATAATCATCCCTCTAACTTACACCCTCTAACTCATCAAAATTTTGGGTTACCTACAAAATATCCCTTTTTCTGAATTTACACGTATCCCAAGGTGCTTTAAAACTCTAACCTAGAAAGCTAATAGTGGAACTATGAGAGTTGGAACCTTTATTTGACCGAAATGGGTATCAGAAAATAAAAACACATTAAACATAAACTATCCCTAAGCATTTTTTTGGGTGATACAAGATTGCCCTTCCACCACTGGATGCTCCTGCATCAGTCCTAGAGGTTTTTGTGTGAGTCTAGCTTCCTACAGCAATGACTTCTAGACACAAAATAAATGCCACTACTATTTTATTCAAAAGAAACCAATAAATATGATATGCATCTCTAATCAATTTGGAGTGTGAATAGAAAATAAACTAAAGCAATAGGAAACCACCACAATATTATTTATTTCATCTATTTAGAGAAAAGTAGAAATAACTTCACAATATCACTCAATATTCTCGACCTTCTTCCCATAGAAGAGAAAAAAAAATCTTACTCTACCAGAGGTTTTGGAGAGAATATATAAACAAAGGTAAACAATTAAAAGCTATTTTTGGAAACCACTAGACCCGTAAAGGTTTTATTTAATCCTTTATTAAAGTGATAGCAAAAAATTAAAATATGCCTTAAAATTTAATAATAATAAAACATTAAAATATCCCCCCAAAATAATATTATGTGTAGCTACTCCTGTAGAATTGGATTCATGGATGTTAAACTAAATGTACCCTTTAAATTGAGCTTGTAGTCCCTAATGATAACACTTTGTAACCTTCATCCAAATTGAGGTCCTCAATATCATAAATAAGATAACTAGTCACCTCCTCCATCTTTATAACAATGTCTCATTCATCTTCATAGTGACATCTAGAGCTTGCAAAAAAAATTGTGGAGACAAACAAGAAACATGCAACATAGACTTATTAGAAACTTCATTCTTTCTAGAGAAAAAAGGTCAAAATATTTGGTCAACAAAAACCCTTACTCTTTTATCATTTTCTCTGAGTATAATTGACATTTTTAACAAACATGTATTATTTATGTAGTCTCATCATGAGTTCTATATATTTCTATTATCTAGGCATAAATCCTATAGGTGTTGAACAACATGACAATTATAACATATAGATTTATTCTTCTATGTTTTAGCAATCAAATTTGATCAATCTCACCCATGTACAAGCATATTACCTCTAATAAATCACATAGATCCATACTAAGATATAGGCATATGTAGTATACATGGATAAATGGGTATCTTTAGAGTCAATTATAAGCGTTATGAGCTCATTGATGATAATTTCCAATATATCATTAAATAAAAGTAGAAAAAGTAAATTTTATATATATTTGAACCCCTAACATCAATTGATTCAATTGAATTTAGATAACCTACAAAGAAATCTAGGTTGGGTGAGAGAAGTTGGCAACCCAAGGGATGAGAAAGGCATTTTTGTTTTTTGCCATTTTTGGTAATTTGGGGGTCTAATTTCCAAATATGCCAAGGTGGATACCACTCAACATTGTATTATGTTAGTGAAGAAAAAAGATTACACCAAAGTGATTATCAAATAATACACTAAAAATGTCATCATGATGCTTGATGGTTATGTCATCCACAACCAATCAATTAGATAGAGGTGGTGAATTCATCTTAGATGTGTTTAATATATTTTGCAATGATGAAGGAAACAAGAGGCAAATGAGTGCACCAATGACTCCACCAAAGAATGGTATAGCTGGAAGAAGGGATAGATCGGTTATAGATTGTGTGAGAGCATAATGATGGAAAAGGATGTTTCACAGAAGTATTGGAGAGATGTTTTAAGAACTACAGTCTATACTCTAGACTAAGTTCAAGTGAAGAAAGGTACAAATAAAATACCTTTTTAACTTCGACATGGATATGCACCAAATGTGAATTATTTTGAAGTTTTTCAAAGCAAGTGTTACATACTAAAAGATGCAAGCAAAGGTAAACTTGATGCAAAAAGTAATGAAGGTATATTCCTAGGTTATTCCATTATGAGAAAAGCTTATAAGTGTGTGAATTCTAACACTAACAAGATTATGGAAAGTGCATATGTTAGAGTTGATGAATTTGTGGAAAAGAAAGAAGAACAATGAATGAAAGAACTTGAAGACTATAGAAAGTTCATCTATATCTATGAAGGAAAACCTAGCACCTTACTTGAACTAGAAAAGGTGGTTGCAGAGCATTAGTAGCCAGAAGTGGTGAGGTTCTACAAAAAAGTTTTGTCAAGCATCAGGCTACAAGAGTTGGGTCTCAAACAGTAACAAGTGAGCATTAGATAGAGGAAGTTAAGTTGCATCTAGAAATAATTGATGAAGTTTAACATATGAAATCCAGTGAATAGCAAGAAGAAAGAGTACCTAAACCTATATTGGAAAAGTATGTGAGAAGACATCATGCACTAGATAAAATTATTGAAGATAAAGATTTAGGAGTCATAACAAGAAGAAGATTGAAGAATGATATATGATTATTATGTGAGTTTGAGCCTAAATCAGTCAAAAATGCTTTGGAGAATGAAGATTGGATCAAGGTAAGGAATGAAGAAATTGAGAAATTTGAGAAGAACAAGACTTGAACATTGGTTTCAAGACCAAAGTATAATAATGTGATTGGAACTAAGTGGGTTTTCAGAAACAAGCTGAATGAGAAAGGCAAAGTCACAAGGAAGAAAGCAAGACTATTTTGTAAGGGATATGTACAAAAGTAAGGAGTTTACTATGATGAAAATTTTGCAACAATTTTAGACATTTATTGGATCCAAAAATTGTTGAAAGGAATGAAGGAAGAAATCATTGAACCTATTGTGATATATTGGGTGAGTGCACCAAGATGGTGTACAATTTAGTGGACACCAAAAAAAAAAAAAAAAAAACTAAAAACTAAAAACATGCATAACCTGATCAGGTTGTATGAAATTTCAAAAACTAGCGAAGTTTTGGTTACCAAGCCTCACAAAAATACATTTAAAAAAAGCCTTGATTGGGTTTTCAAACCGGATCAACTTTCTAGGATGAAAAATCTATTCAAAACCTAATTGAGAAATAAAAATAGGCTCTACTCTGAAAGCCATAATGTTCACATCTAGACTCTGATTGACTTTGTTTGAAATGCATTGGAAATATATTGAAGAGATCTACAACATAATGCAACTATAATAATCGTAGGAAATAAAGATTTTATTTTCCATCCATTATAATCAATCATGGTCTAAAATAAGTAGTCATTATTTTCCAAACATGGAGTGAATAGGTAGGTAAGAGTATTATCATAGTGTTTATATTTTTATCATATCTCTCACTCCATCTATCTCTTTCTAACACACAAACTCACTCACTCATTCACTCACTATCTCCTAATCTCTCTATTACTAATTCTTAACCTCTCTCATTCTCACACCATTTCCTAAACTCTCTCTCTCTCTCTCTCTCTCTCTCTCTCTCTCTCTCTCTCGTCTCCTCTCTCTCTCTCCTCTCTCTCTCTCTCTCTCTCTGAACCCTAATCCCTAATCCCCCTCTCTCTCTCTCCCTGACCTCTAATCCTTGAAATGGGAAATTCGCATAGAGAGAGAGAGGGGGGGGGGGGATAGGAAGAGGGAGAGGAGATATGGTGAGAGAGAGTTGGTATAAGGGATAGGAAGAGGAAGAGGGGATAGGATAAGTGAGAGTGATAGAGTGAAAGAGAGATGGAGAGAGTGAAAGGGAGAGAGGGGAATAGGAAGAGGGAGAGAGGGAGAGAGATAGAGTATGGGATAGGGAGAGGTAATAGGATGAGAGAGAGAGAGAGGAGTAGGGGATAGGAATAATGAGAGGGGATAGTATGTGAGAGAGAGAGGGGGGAAGAGGATAGGATGTGTGTGTGTGTGTGTGTGTGTGTGGTGTGAGAGAGAGAGAGAGGAGAGAGGGACATAGGAGAAATAGAGAGAGGGGATAGGATGTGTGTGTGAGAGAGGATGGATAGGGTGAGAGAGAGAGGGGGGATAAGATTTAGAAAGAGGGTGCGAGAGGAGAGAGAGAGAGAGGAGAGAGAGAGAGAGAGAGAGAGAGAGAGAGAGAGGAGAGAGAGAGAGGATGAAGTGATAAAGAGAGAGGGACATAGGAGAAAGAGAGAGAGGGGTATAGGATGTGAGAAGAGGATAGGATGTGAGAGTGAGAGAGAGAGAGAGAGAGAGAGAGAGAGAGAGAGAGAGATGAAGTGATAAAGAGAGAGGGACATAGGAGAAAGAGAGAGAGGGGGATAGGATGTGAGAAGAGGATAGGATGTGTGAGAGAGAGAGAGAGGAGAGAAGAGAGAGAGGAGAGAGAGAGAGAGAGAGAGAGAGAGAGAGAGAGAGAGAGAGAGATGAAGTGATAAGAGAGAGGGACATAGGAGAAAGAGAGAGAGAGGGGGATAGGATGTGTGTGAGAGAGAGGATTGGATAGGATGAGAGAGAGGGGGGGGATAGGATTAGAAAGAGGGTGAGAGAGAGAGAGAGCGAGAGAGAGAGAGAGGAGAGAGAGAGAGAGAGAGAGAGAGAGAGAGAGATGAGTGATGGAGAGAGAGAAATATGAGAGAATGGGATAGCATTGAGAGAGAGGGGGGGATGATGAGAGAGAGAAGGGGGGGATTAGGATTACTTAGAGAGAGACAATGCTTAAGGGTAATAAGTTACATAGAGAGAGAGGTTAGGAGTTAGTAAGAGAGATATCTTAGGATTTATTTAGTTAGTTTATGAGTGTGTCTATATGTGTTTGAGAGGGGAGATAATTAACAATATGTTAGCATTTGTGTTTACCTATTGATTATGCATTTGGAAAATAATGACTACCTATTTCAGATTATAATTAATTCAAAATGATGCAAAATAAAATTTTGATGACATAGGATTGATTTATCAACATGATGTTGTAGATATCTTAAATATCTTTCCAACACATTTTTAATGGAGTCAATCAGACTTCGTATGTGAAAGTTATGGCCTTTGGAGTAAGCCTACTTTTAGTTCTTCAAAACTTGATCAGGTTTTGAATGCACTTTTTCATTTTCATAACCTAATTGGGTTATTTGAATCCTAGAAACCCGATCAGGTTATGGCTTGGTGATAGCATAGGGAAATGACCCAAAGGCTTGGGACACTGTCTTCCCTCCAATTTTTTTCCTTTAGACTTTTTTTTTTTCATTTTCTAAAATGAATTCCCATGTTTTCCTTCATCAAGTTTGCAAATGGTGAAGTGGGTATCTCTGAAATTACTACCATGATATTACATGTCTTCTTAGCTTTCTAACCATATAATTTTTTTAATTTTAAACAATATTAACAATGAAAACTTTCATTACTTTTATTAATGCCTTGGACATTCCTCACACACATATGTCTACCAGGTTTTTAAATAAATTTGATATACTTAACCAAAATTCAAAATAAATTAATTTTTTTCTACACTTGATTCTATACACTATAAAAAGATATTCTAGTTTTTATTGTGTTGGTGAAAGTTATGCTTAGCACATGAACTATTACCAAAATTTTAGGATGTTGTCAATTCAATAATTCATAAAAAAAAAAAATACTCATCAGAAAAATACAAAAAAATGCACAAATTCTAGATATGAATATTTAATATTATCCAACCAAAGGGTTATGTAAAATACTAAATATTAATTTATTTTTTCTGTTGCACACAAAAACAACTATGTTATGTTTTCTAAAAAAATCAGGAACTATTTTTTGTGTGTAGGGTTTGACCTACCTAATCTTATCCATTTTGTATAAATTCTAATAGTTTAGAAATTAGATTCAAAGCACTAAAATTTATATATTTTATACACATTGTCATTTTGAGTGGATGAACCTCAAATATCTCCTCCAAGTTCAAATTTACCTTATTTCAGAAAAAAGGTGTCCACTTATACCCCTTTTTGTACACCATCTTAGTGTACTCACCCTATTGTTATAACACAAGTGCTATAAACATATCAAAGAATGTTGTGATGCATACAAAGACTAAGTATATTGTGATCAAGTATCATTATTTGAGAGAGCTAGTACAAAACAAAGAAGTAAGATTGGAATATGTGAACACAAAGGAAGAGTTAGCTGACATATTCACTAAAGCACTACCTAAGGATGGTTTTGAGTATCTAAGAGGTAAGTTAGGGGTCATCCCCCTATGGAATAAAACTAAGTAGAGATGGTGTATTGCATCAAATGTTGTGAATTGTAATATCATATATATTTATGTAGGAGGTTACACTTTAGGAGCTACTTAAGGGTGTGAAAATGAAGACACTAATCTATGAGTAGATGAAGTTGCAAAGATCCAATGTTGAAGTGACATTTCTATATCAGTTAGAGAAATGACATAAGATGTTTCTAAATGGTTTATGTCTTTGGAATTGTTTTCAAAGAGGGATAGATTAGCATGATTTAGGTACCTTACATCATTGATCAGATAAAGAGGGAGAAGATTATGAAGTTTTTCTACAAGGATAGATATGCAAAGAGTGAGAATGATTGTTGTCAAGAGAGAGATATAAGTTGTTAAAATTATAAGGTGTTGTATTGACATGATAGAGGGAGCATCTTGAGATTGAATGAATCACAATTAAAATGAAGCTAAAAGAGAGAGAGAAAAAAACATAGAGGGAGTCAACAATACACATATTGAAGATTTTGGATTGCATGGTAACTAGTAAATTGTGTGAGGTGTTGTTATTAATGCCAAAGAGGGAGATTGTTGGAACCTACAATTGGAATAATTGTTATGTTGTCATTGATGTCAAACATATTGGTAAGATAGAATTTCAAACCTACTAGAGAGACATTTACTAACAATATAGAGTGCAATATCATTTGATTGATGAAGAGGATTTAAAAAGAAGAGATCATGAGATGACCTAGTGAAAGGTTGAGTTGAGAAGTTCATTATCATGGAAATACAATGAGCACTTGATAAGTTAGTCCTTGACAAGATAATGTGGTGTTCAATCAATACATGAAGTGAAGAAGATAGTTGGATGAAGCATAGAGTTGGAACAAGTCATAAGAATAAGCTAGACCAAGTATCAGTATTGGTTGGTCAAAGGAGTTGAAGAAAAAAATTAAGGAACTCAAGTAGAAGTTGAACAACATAGTTCAAGTCAAGTGTTAGTTATAATCGAGAAAATATATGAAGTGTTAATAGCGATCGAGAATAGTAATAATTGAGCAAGCCTATTGATGTCGATTGAGATAGTATAGTGTATGTTGACCTACACAATGATGACCAAGCATAAGAACTCATTAATTAAGGAAGATTTAAATTTAAGGCTAATACAGTTGACATTTTGAATTAGTCATTTCACATGGAAGATAAGGATTGGTGAGATTTTGTATTTAATGCACAAGGAGATTTTTTTAAGTAGCCAAGGGCAAGGATGTGATCAAAAGTTTCTAGAAGAATGAGAACTAAAAGATGGAATGATTTGATGAATTTGACCTAACCCTAAGACCAACAGTGATGTTTAAGTGGAAAAAGATCAAAATTACCTATTTAAAGAGGCATAAGATATTTTTTCTAAGGTTGTTTTGTTGTTGATAGGTGATCTTAAGGAGAAGTTGTGAAGAACAAAATAGTAGAAGAGAAGTGTCAAGCAGTTTAGTGGTGGAGATGTAAATGAATGCTAGTCAATGAACTAGAAGATGAGTGAATGGAGATTTGAATTTGCAAAGTGATTTGTACTTTACAAATTAAACCTACTACTACAAACTAACCGTTATATTAGTCAAAGTCCTTTAATCAAGGTTGACCTAATAGACATTTTGTTAATCCTTTAATCAAGGTGACATTCTAATGGAATGATCCAAAGTCATCTAACAAGGCCACTCCTAAGATATTGATTAAATCCTTTAACGATGCCAAATTTAACAATGTGTTGTATAACCTTTAATAGGGTTGGCTCTTAACCAAGATCACTTCAAAAGAGTGAAAAATTGGTAGCATGTTACTTGGTGGCTTTTCTCAAATTGGGTTTCCACATTAAATCTTGGTGTCAAAGTATTATTTTCATGTGTGGATATCATTTTTATGCATGCTATCCTTTTACAATTGTTTATTTACTTGCATATGACACATAGAGGAACCAGAGAGTTAAGAGATTGTATGAAAAGTTAAATTGGTGATGATATGCTACATAGACCAAGTGAGTATATGAGATTTATTAAGTTGTTTGAAGTTAGTAAAAGTTGAATTGGTACATCTAGACCTGAGCCTAATTGATTCACCCCCCACCCCCCTTCTTAGTTATTCTAAATTATTATAACACTTGATTGTCAACAAAATGCTCAATCTTGAAGAAGAAATGGTCCCAAAGAATCCTTGAAGCCTTGAGTGCCTTAAATGCTTGACTGAGATCATCTCTCTTGAATACTTGAATGCTCAAACTTGTTATAATAATTATGGATATCTTGTGAGTATGAAGGTCTAAGACCTCTTTTTATACTAGCTTTCAAGAAGGAAACTAATACAATATTAGTGGGGCTCAAAATAAAATAATTAGAAACTCTAAAACACTTTGGTCCCTTGGGCCTCTTTCCCTTGCGGAAGAGGTTGACATCATTGATCTATTCCCAGGGAAGGACTCAGAAAGAGGTGTTAAGTTTGTAGGATCATTTTCTACAAATGTAATAACACTAACATTTTTTGTGTGTTCCAAGTGCAGATCAAAATGTGAATACATAGGACTTGAAGAGACACATCTCTATGTTAATCAATATTAATTATTACAAGTTAATTTATATTAGACATTATTAACAATAACAATTGTGCATGTAAATGTATCCAATTCAAGATTAATTAAATGCAATAATGTTTAACCAATAACCATAGGGTATAAAATCTAGATAAATTCAATCTGAATGAAGCTACAACATTAAGACTCCCTCTTATCTAGGGAGGATTGCTATAGAACCCATTATGTTCTCAAGCATATAGAGAGAAATCATCTCAATATGATTTTCCCAAAAATGACATATTTAAGGCTATCAAATCATACTCACCAAAATTAGATGCTATCTTTTGATATCATCAATAGTATGATTCAACTATAAATATCAACCATATGATCTTTGTCATACTTATATTTTCTTGGTATGTTCATTAGCATCAGGCTCATGGTGCCTACCAAAAAAAATATGTTATATACTAGAAGGATATGTCTTAACTAATCTTTGACACACTCTAGGACAAAAAATGGACATAGTCTATTAGATAATAAGAATAATCTCAAGGATAGCAACTTAATGTAGTCCATCATAACAAGTATCATGATCTCTGACATACTCTAGAACAACAACTTGATGTATACCATCATGATACATTTGTTATCATGATCTTTGTGACAACACCTAAATGTAGTCCATCATCATAATAGGTCAAGCCATTGTTTAGATTGTCACCTTACAATAGCAACCTCACAAACACATCAATGAATAATCATCACCTCTCATGATATTTTCCAACATAATCATGTAGCAACTAACATGATATCCACCATGAACCATGAACCATGTCATTTATTTTCCACAAGTGTTATACTCTAACCAAGAACTACCAAATGGAACCAAGTTCAGAAGACTCCAGTATGAGCCGAGCAAAAGTTTAGGAATTCCTGTCTAAACTGAGTTAGTGGGTTATTAAAGGAGTTCAGTGTAAACTAGGTCAAGTTGGTTACAAAGAAACTCAGTGGCAACTAAGTGGCCCATTTTTAGCCAACCTTTAGTACATTAGTTATATTTATTAGTTGGTTTATGCAAGCCAACTTAGTGCATGTTATTTTTTTATTTGAAAAGGTATTTAAGACAACTTGACATTGGGTTTCATATAAATGAAAGCTCAAGATGTGGATTGAAATAAGAGAAAGTGGAGAAGAAGATAAGATGTGAATAAAGAAGGATGTCTAATTTAGAGCAGAGTATCCAAGGAGCTACAATGAATATTTTGATTAGGGAGGATCCAAAGGATAAGCCATAACAATTATCTAAATATAGAATTTAGTTGTTTCATCAATTAGGTCAATTGTTATTACTCTCTAACAATTGTATCAATGAAGAAGTCTCTTAATAGAGTTGACTTAATAGTCCTTTTGTAAATCCTCTAACCATCTGCCATTTCCAAATTCAACATTCCTGTGACCTCTAACAAGGCCACTCATAACAAGGTGATTTAAATCCTTTAATAGGGTCACACCTAATAGTGTGTTTTGTAACCTTTAAAAGGGTAGGCTCCTAACATGGTTCATTTGAGAAGAGTGAAAAAATGTAACTAGTTGCATTGGTGGTTTTCCAAAATTAGGTTTCCACACTAAATCTTGTTGTCTCATGTGTTCATGTTATTTTCTTATTGCTTTATCTTTCTGCAACTATGTTACTAAAGGTTAATACACATTATTATCTTAAGATTACTTTGTTAACCAAGTTATAGTGAATATCTAGCTCTAACTAAGCTTTGAGTTAAATTGAAGTTTGTATTGACATCTAAAGGATTTTTAATTATTTTTATGGTAACTTATTCACCCCTCCCCTCTCACTTACTCCTCTTATATTTCCAACAATTGGCATCAGAGCTCTTGGTGCTTATAGGAAAGGTTTTAAGGACCTAAGTTAAAGATCAAGATGTCTTACAGAAAAGAGATTCCTAAATTGAAGAAAGATAACTTCAAAGCATGGAAGGATCTCATGAAGCTTCTTTTGGGAACCATTGGAGATACAAGCCAAAAATTCCTAGAGAACCAATATGTGTCACCTCCTGATCCTTTGACTGTGGAGCAAATGGTAGATAAAAAGAATCACAACACAATGATGACTGGCATTGCCTCTACTCTAAATTATGTTGAAATTAATGAAGTCAAAGATTGTCCTACTGCTCATGAAATGTGAAACAAGTTGCAAAAGATCTATGGAGGAGATGAAAATGTTAGGAGAGCCAAAGCAAAATTTTTAATAGGTCAATTTGATCAGATGAAAATGAGAGAAAATAAAAATATTGCAAAATACAGTAAGAGGATTAAAGCAAGTGTTAGTGCAATAAGAGCTTCAAGAGGAAAATTTGAAGATGCAATAGTCATTAGCAAGGTATTAAGACCTCTTCTTCCTATTTATGCAATTAGAGTTTCAACTATTCAAGAGATGAGATGTAATACTAAAAGTGATATAACTATGGATGCACTAGTGGGAAGGTTAAAAAAATTTGAGTTGGGTAATTTTGATAACTATCTTACTGGATCTCACAACATAGAATTAGAATTCAAAGCCAAATTAACTCTTGGTAGAAAGGGAGAAAACTCAGAAGGAAAATAGTCTGATAGTTAAGAAGAAAAAAATCTAATGATGTTCTTGAAGCCATTGAAGCCATACTTGCAAGATGGTTACCAAAAGGAAAGGGTAACTATAAAGGCAAAATTTTATTGATGTTTTTTTCTTATGAAGAAGTTGGTCACATTGCTACAAGGTGTCCAAAAAAGGAATGTAATGATGATAGAAAATCCACCAAGTTCAAAGGCAATAAAAATTTCAAGAGCTACAAACAAAATTGTAAGTTATCTTGTTATATTGCTAAAGATTCTAATAGTGATGATGAAGATGAAATGGTGTATATTGTTATTGAAGATGAATTAGATGATGAGGATAATGAAAAGATGGCACTTATTTCTTATGTTAGTAAAAATGACCCATGGATAATAGATAATGGCTATTCTCATCACATGACTAGTGATGAAACTATGTTTGAATACTTGGAGTACTACGATGGTGGAAGTGTAAAATTTGGAAACAATGAACCATGTTATGTGAATGGAAAATGTTTCATTGCATTGAATGATGGAATCAAATGTCATAATGCCTATTGGGTTGAAGGAATGATACATAATATTTTAATTGTGGGAGAACTAAACAACATTGAATTCAAGGTAGAATTTATGAATGGGAAGGCTAGGCTTGTAGATGGTAATGGAAACCTAGTTGGAAATAAAAATTAGACAAAAGGTAATCTATTCTATATAGATTTCATTGAAAGTTCATTCATTTTGGCACATGTAGAGGAAAGTTGGTTATGACATAAAAGTATTTGTCATGTAAACTTTGATAATATGGTAACTATAAGAAAGAACAAAAAAGAAAGAGGTATTCAAAATCTAAAGAAACTTGAAATGTCCATATGCAAACAATGTCAAATTGGAAAGATGTGTAAAACTAGCTTCAAAAGTAAGAATTTAAATACTAAAGAAGTCTTGGAACTAGTTCATACAGATCTTTGTGAACCAATAGATACAAAGAGTTGCACTAGAGACAAATTTTCCATTTTTGTTTGTTGATGATTAATCTAGGATGATGATAGTAATGTACTTGAAGGATAAATCATTTTTTTTTCAAAAATTCAAGTGGTATCTAGCTAGAGTTGAGAAAGAAATGGGTAAGAAGTTAAGATGCCTAAGATTAAATAGAGGAGGAGAATTCATCACTAATGGATTCAATGAATTTTGCAATGAAGGAGGAATCAAAAGAAAGGTATCTACACCTAATATACCTTAGTAGAATGGCATAGCAAAAAGAAGAAATAGATCCATCATGGATTATGCAAGAACACTGATGATAGAGAAAAACGTTGTAACCAAATATTGGAAGGAAGCAATCAACACAACAATTCATACCTTGAACATAGTTCAACTAAAGAAAGGTATAGATCAAAAACCTTATAAATTATGGTATGTCTATAAACCTAATGTCTATTATTTCAAAATACTTTGAAGATAATGTTATATCCTAAAAGAGTCAAGGAAAAGAAAATTTGATGTGAAAAGTGATGAAGGCATTTTCCTAGGATACTCCAACAAGAGCAAAGCATATAAATGTTTGAATCTTGCTACTTACAAGGTTATACAAAGTGTACATGTAAAAATTGATGAGTTTGCAGAAAAGAATAAAGAATAAAGTAGTAAGGAACCTAAGGATTAGAAAAACTTTGTTTACTTTGAGCCTGATACTTTACGCAACATTCAGCAAGTTACATCACCCAAGTTACCTAAGTCTGGAGTGTCAACCAAGTTGCAACCAGTACAACCCAAGTTGGAGATAGTTCGAATAAAGTCCTAGAAAGAGGAACCTTAGTTGCAATCTATGGGAACCAAGTCTAAGATAGCAAAAACAGAGAAAAAATTGAATATTCATATAACTTTTGAGCATGGTGAACCAAGTGAATCCAATCGAGTCTTTAGAAGTAAGATACTTGTACTTGCTAGATATGACAAAAGGCATCATGCACTTGACCAAATAATTGGAGACTAGAGAGGAGGCACAATGATAAGGAAAAAACTAAAAGTACATGTTTTCTTATTGAATTTGAAGCTAGAACTCTAAAATATGCATTGAATAATGAAATTTGGATTGAGGCAATGAATGAATTGGTTGAGAAAATTGAAGGAACAATACTTTAACTCTTATTCCTAAACTAAAGAAAAAAATGATATTCGTACAAAGTGGGTATACATAAACAAATTGAGTGAAAATGGAGAAGTATTAAGGAGTAAGGCAAGGCTAGTGTGTAAAGGATACATTCAAGAAGAAGGAATAGACTATGGAGAAACATTTTCTCTTCTTGCTAAACTTGAAGGAGTCTAAACACTACTTGCATATGTTACATATAAAGGATTCAAAGTGTATCAAATGGATAATAATAAAATTTCTTGAATGGAATTATAGAAGAGGAAGTCTACATTGATCAGCTTGAAGGTTTCAATGATCCAAATAAAAGAGACATGGTTTGTAAGTCACACAAAGCTTCATATGGTCTGAAGCAAGCTCCTAGAGTCTGGTATGAGCGACTTCATGGATATCTAGTAAAGATTGGTTTTCAAGAAACCAATGACAATAGTAGTCTATATATTTAAGATGGACCATAGAACAAGATTTTTTTAGTAGAAATATTTGTAAATGATATCCTAATTATAGGTCATGATGACTTATGCATGCCATACTCTAAGGAGATGAGGAAAGAGTTTGAAATGTTATATTTGGAGAAATAAAATTCTTTATTAGTTTACAAGTTCATCAAATGAAGGATAGCATTTACATTACTCAATTAAAATATGTCTAGGAGATATTGAGGACCTTTGGAATGGAATATTCCAAACCAATTGGAATACCTATGTCTACTGGACTTAAGCTATCAAAGAATGATGATTCAAAAGAGATAAATCAGACTACCTATAGATCTATGATTGGGAAACTTCATTATGTTCTCCATACAAAACCAGATATTGCATTAGGAGTTGGTATAGTTGCAAGATTCTCTGCAAATCCCAGACAAAATTATATGATGGAAATCAAAACAATTATGTGATATTTAAAAAGCACTCATGACTATGGTTGATGGTACAAGAAAGTGGGAATCTTTGAGTTGAAATCATTTACTGATGTTGATTGGGCTGGAAGCATTGATGCTAAGAAAAGTGCCAATAGAGAAGCATTTTTTCTTGGAAAGAGGCTAGTATCTTGGAGAAGCAAAAAGCATAGTTGCATCTCTTAGTCTATAGTAGAAGTAGAATATGTTTCTATAGTAGGTAATTGCTCCAACATAATGCAATTCAAGCAACTATTATGAGGAATGAAGGAAGAAATCAAGGATCCAATGGCTATCTATTGTGATAAAACAAATGCAATCAATATATCTAAAATACTAGTGATGCACACCAAGAAAAAAGACATTGCAATCAATTATCATTTTCTAAGAAAATTAGTTCAAGATAAATAGATTAGATTGGAATATGTTAACACAAAGGAGCAAGTTTCTAACATATTAACCAAACCATTACCTAAGGATGCATTTTTGTATCTAAGAGGAAATCTATGGCTCATTCCCCTATCTAATGCTCACTAGAGTACAAATTAGTGATACATCAACCAAACTGCACTAAAGATCTATCAAGTTGATGCAAAGAAGTCAAAGCTCATTACATATACATTAGTACATTAGGATCATTGTAAAATCACTATGTAGATTCTTTGGCATTTGATGTCAAAGAGGGAGAGAATCATGTCATAAATTCATTAAAGGAGAGATTGATTAGAGGTAGTAATCTACCAAAGGGAGAACTTGGTCTAGTGGAGTGTAAAGATTAGATGGTAGAGGGAGAATCTTAGAAGGAGTTCTCATGGATGGATGGATGACATGTTGTGTTACCATCAATGCCAAAGAGGGAGATTGTTGATAACAATTATTCAATTGTATATTGCCATTGATGTTACACAATTTTTATACTCTAATTGAGCACTGCTAGTTGGAACCAAGTTTATAAGACTCTAGTAATAGTCGAGCAAAATTCTAGGAATTTATGTATAAACTTAGTCAAGTTAGTTACCAAAGGAGTTTAGTGTAAACTGAGTTAGGTCGAATACCAAGGAACTCAGTCGTAACAGAGTGCCCTTGCTTTACCCAACCTTCAATAGAGCAATTATATTTATTAGTTAGTTTGTGCAAGATGACTTAGTTTATGTTATTTATTTATTTCAATGGGTATTCAAGTTGACTTGACAATGGGTTTCATATATATGAAAATTCAAAATTTGGATTGAAATAAGATAAAGTGGAGAAGAAGATGAGATGCAAATAAAGAAGGATATCCAATTTATAGCAAAGTATCCAAGGAGCTACAAAGAATATTTTGATTAGGGAGGATCTAGATGATAAACAAAAATAGTGATCTAAATCTATAATTAAGTTTCTTCATCAATTAGGTCAATCATTATTACTCTCTAATAGTTGTAGAAATGAAGAAATCTCTTAATAAAGCTCACTTAATAACCATTATGTAAATGCCTAAGGTTAAACAAAGGAAGGGAATTCAGGTCTATTCAATTCAATGAATTCTGCAATGAAAGTGGAATAAAAAGAAAGGTATCTGCACCTAGTACACCTTAGTAGAATGGCATAGTAGAAAGAAGAAATAGATCCATCATGGATTGTGCAAGAACATTGATGATAGAGAAAAATTTTGCAACCAAGTACTAGAAGGAAGCAAACAACATAGCAGTTCATACCTTGAACAGAGTTCAACTAAAGAAAGGTATGGATCAAACACCTTATGAATTATGGTATGTCTATAAACCTAATGTCTATTGTTCCAAAGTATTTGGAAGAAAATTTTATATCCTAAAAGAGTCAAGGAAAGGAAATTTTGATGTGAAAAGTGATGAAGGCATTTTCCTAGGATACTTCAACAAGAGCAAAGCATATAAATGTTTGAATCTTGCTACTCACAAGGTTATCAAAAGTGTAATTGTAAAAATTGATAAGTTTGTAGAAAAGAATGAAGAATAAAGTAGCAAGTAAGATAAGGATTACATAAACTTTGTTTACTTTGAGACTAATACTTTACCCAACATTTAGCAAGTTACCTCACATGAGTTACCTAAGTGTAGAGTTTCAACCGAGTTGCAACCTATACAACCCGAGTTGGAGATAGCTCAAATCAAGTTCTAGAAAGAGGAACTTGAGTCACAGTCTATGGTAACCAAGTCTTAGATAGTAGAAACAAAGAAAAAATTGAATAATCATAGAACTTTTGAGCATGGTGAACCAAGTGATTCCAATTCAATGTCTAGAAGTAAGATACATGTACTTGCTAGATATTTCAGAAGGCATCATGTGCTTGAACAAATAATTGGAGATCAGAGAGGAGGCACAGTGACAAGGAAAAAGCTAAAAAGTACATGTTTTCTTATCAAATTTTAACCTAGAACTATTAAAGATGCATTAAATAATGAAAGTTGGATTGAGGCAATGAATGAAGATATTGAGAAAATTGAAAGGAACAATACTTGGACTCTTGTTCCTAGACTGAAGGACAAAAATGTAGTTGGTGCAAAGTGGCTATACATAAACAAATTGAATGAAAATGGAGAAGTATTAAGGAAAGAGGAAAGGCTAGTGTGCAAAGGATATGCTCAAGAAGAAGGCATAGATTGTGGACAAAAATTTTCTCTTGTTGTTATACTTGAAGGAGTCTAAACACTACTTGCATATGCTGCATTTAAAGGATTCAAAGTGTATCAAATAGATGAAAAATCAACTATCTTGAATGGAATTCTAGAAGAGGAAGTTTACATTGATCAGTTTGAAGGTTTCATTGATCCAAATAAAATAGACATGGTTTATAAGTTACACAAAGCTTCATATGGTCTGAAGGAAGCTCCTAGAGTCTGGTATGAGAGACTTCATGGATATCTAGTAAAAATTGGTTTTCAAAGAACCAATGAGAATAGTATTCTGTATATTTAAGATGGACCATAGAATAAGATTTTTTTAGTGGAAATATTTATAAATTATATCCTAAATATAGGTCATATGACTTATGCAAGCCGTACTATAAAGAGAAGAGGAAAGAGTTTGAAATGTCAATATTTGGAGAAATAAAATTCCTTGTTGGTTTAAAAGTTCATCAAATGAAGGATGGAATTTAAATTACTCAATAAAAATATGTCTAGGAGATATTAAGGACCTTTGGAATGGAAGATTCCAAACTAGTTGGAACACCTATGTCTACTGGACTTAAGTAATCAAAGATTGATGATTCAAAAGAGGTAAAGTAGACTACCTATAGATCTATGATTGGGAAACTTCATTATGTTGTCCATACAAGAATAGATATTGCATTAGGAGTTGGTAGAGTTAAAAGATTCTTTGCAAATCCCAGAGAAAATCATATGATGGAAATAAAAGGAATAATGAGATAGATATATAAAGCACTCAAGACTATGGTCTATGGTATAAAAAATCAAAAACCTTTGAGTTGAAATCCCTTACTGATGTTGATTGGGCTGGAAGAATTGATGATAAGAAAAGTGCCAGTAGAGGAGCATTTTTTCTTGGAAAGAGGCTATTATCTTGGACAACCAAAAACCATAATTGCATCTCTTGGTCTATAGTAGAAGAAGAATATGTTTCTGTGGCAATTAATTGCTCCAACATAATGTGGTTCAAGCAACCATTATAAGGAATGAAGGAAGAAATCAATGATCCAGTGGTTATCTATTGTGATAAAACAAATGCAATCAATACATCTAAAATACTAGTGATGCACACCAAGAAAAAAGACATTGCAATCAAGTATCATTTTCTGAGACAATTAGTTCAAGATAAAGAGATAATGATTGGAATAGATTAACACAAAGGAGTAGGTTTCTAACATATTTACCAAACCATTACCTAAGGATGCATTTTTGTATCTAAGAGGAAAGCTAGGGGTCATTCCCCTATCTTATGCTCACTAGAGTATATATTAGTGATACATCAACCAAACTGCACTAAGGATCTATCAAGTTGATATAAAGAAATCAAAGCTCATTGCATATAAATTAGTATATGAGGTACTTTGTAAAATCACTATGTCAATTCTTTGGCATTTGATGTCAAAGAGGGAGAGAATCATGTCATATATTCATTAAGGGAGGGATTTATCAGAGACAGTAATCTGCCAGAGGGAGAACTTGATCTGGTGGAGTCTAAAGATAAGATGGTAGAGGGAGAATCTTAGGAGTTCTCATGGAAGGATGGAGAATTATAATGAAACTAAGGATATTATAAAACCTTATAAATCATTTTATTTCTCTAAGTTTTCTTTTATTAATGATATATTGTGTTGCCATCAATGCCAAAGAGGGAGATTGTTGATAAAAATTATTCGATTGTATATTGTCATTGATGTTACACAAATTTTATACTCTAATTGAGAATTTTTAGTTAGAAATGAGTTCAAAAGACTTCAATATTAGCTAAGAAAAAGTTTAGGAATTCATGTATAAATCAAGTCAAGTTAGTTACCAAAGGAGTTTAGTGTAAACAGAGTCATGTCAAATACCAAGGAATGCAGAACTAACTGAGTGACCCAGTTTTAGCCAACTTTCAATAGATTAGTTGTATTTATTAGTTGGTTTATGCAAGTCAGCTCAGTGCATGTTATTTTTTTTATTTAAAAGGGTATTCAATTTGACTTGAAACTAGGTTTCATATATATGAGAAGTCAAGATCTGGATTGAAATAAGAGAAAGTGGAGAAGAAGATGAGATGCAAATAAAGAAGGATATCCAATTTAGAGCAAAGTATCCAAGGAACTATGAAGAATTATTTGATTAGGGAGGATCTAGAGGATAAGCCAAAATAGTGATCTGAATCTACAATTTAGTTGTTTCATCAATCAGGTCAATCATTTTTACTCTCTAATAGTTGTAGTAATGAAGAAATATCTTAATAGAGTTCACTTAATCACCATTTTGTAAATCCTCTAACTAGGTGGCATTTTCAGATTGAAGTCTCTTAAAACCTCTAACAAGGCCACTACTAACAAAGTGATTTAAATAATTTAATAGGGTCACACCTAATAGTGTGTTTTTTAACCTTTAAAAGGGTTGGCTCCTAATAAGGCTCACTTCAGAAGAGTGAAAAGTTGTAACCAGTTGCATTGGTAGTTTTCCCAAATTGTGTTTCCACATTAAATCTTGGTGTCTCATGTGTTCATGTTATTTTCTTATTGCTTTATCTTTCTACAATTAAGTTACTAAAGGATAATACACATCATTATCTTAAGATTTCATTGTTAACTGAGTTATAGTGAATATCTAGCTCTAACCGAGCTTTGAGTTAAAATAAAGTTTGTATTGACATCTAAGGTATTTGGAATTTTTTTTTGGTAAATAATTCACCCCTCCCCTCTCAATTACTCCTCTTATTATTCCAAAAATTAGTATTAGAGTTCTTGGTGCTTATAGGAAAGTTTTCAAGGACCTAAGTTAAAGATCAAGATGCCTTATAGAAGAGATATTCCTAAATTGAACAAAGATAACTTCAAACCATGGTAGGATCTCATGAAGCTTTATTTGGGAGCCATTGGAGATAAAACCCTAAAATTTCTAGAGAACTAGTATGTATCATCTCCTAATCCTGTAAATATGGAGTAGATGGTAGATAAAAATAGTCACAACATAATTATGATTGACATTGTTTCTACTCTAAATTATGTTGAAATTGATGAAGTCAAAGATTGTCCTACTGCTTATGAAATGTGAAACAAGTTGCAAAAGATCTATGGAGTAGATGACAATGTCAGTAGAGCCAAAGAAAAAAGTTTAACACGTCAATTTGATCAGATAAAATGAGAGAAAATAAAAATATTGCAAAGTATAGTAAGAGAATCAAAGCAAGTGTGAGTACAATAAGAGCTTCAAGAGGAAAATTTGAAGATGCAATAGTTTTTAGTATGGTATTAAAACCACTTCTTCCTATTTATGAAATTAGATTTTCAACTATTCAAGAGATGAGATGTGATACTAAAAGTGATATAACTATGGATGCACTAGTGGGAAGGTTAATAGTTTTTGAGTTGGGTAACTTTGATAACTATCTTATTGGATCTCACAACATAGATTCAACATTCAAAGCCAAACTAACCCTTGGTAGAAAGGGAGGAAACTCAAAAAGAAAATAGTCAGACAGTTAAGAAGAAGAAGAATTTGATGATGATCTTGAAGCCATTGAAGTCCTATCTACAAGAAAGTTACTGAAAGGAAAGGGTAAATATAAAGGAAAACTTTCATTGATGTGTTTTTCTTATGAAGAAGTTGGTCACATTGCTATAAGGGGTCCAAAAAAGGAAGTAAAGATGGCAAAAAATCCAGCAAGTTCAAAGGCAATAAAGATTTCAAGAGCTATGAAGAAAAAGGTAGCAAAATCTTGTTATACTGCTAAAGATTCTAATAGAGATGATGAAGATGAAATGGTATATATTGTCATTTAAGATGAATCAAAGGATGAGGATAATGAAAATATGGCACTTGTTTCTCATGTTAGCAAAAATGGCTCATGGATAATAGATAGTGGTTATTCTCATCACATGACTGGTAATAAAACTAAGTTTGAACAATTGAAGCACTACGATGGTGGAAGTGTTACATTTGGAAACAATGAACCATGTTATGTGAAGGGAAAAGGTTACATTCCATTTACTGATGGAATCAAATGTGATAATGCCTATTGGGTTGAAGTACTAAGACATAATCTTCTAAGTGTTGCATAGCTGAACGACGTTGAATTCAAGGTAGAATTCATGAATGGGAAGGCAAGGCTTCTAGATGGTAAAGGAAACCTAGTTGGAACTGTCAATCAAACAAAAGGTAATATATTCTATCTAGATCTCACTAAAAGTTCATTCTTTTTGGCACATGTAGAGGAAAGTTGGTTATGGCATGAAAGGATGTGTCATGTAAATATGGTTACTATAAGAAATAACAAAAAAGTAAGAGGTATTCCAAATCTAAAGAAACCTGTAATGTCCATATGAAGACAATGTCAAATTGGAAAGATGTGTAAAACTAGCTTCAAAAGTAAGAATTTCAATATTGAAGATGTCTTGGAACTAGTTCATATAGATATTTGTGAACTAATAGGTACAAAGAGCTATACTAGAGACACATTGTCCATTTTTTTTATTGATGATTATTCAAGGATGATGATAGTAATGTACTTGAAGGATAAATAAAATGTTTTTAAAAAATTCAAGTGGTATCTAGCTAGAGTTGAGAAAGAAATAGGTAAGAAGTTATAATTCCTAAGATTAAACAAAGGAGGATAATTCATCTCTAATGAAAGTTGAATAAAAAGAAAGATATCTGCACCTGGTACACCTTAGTAGAATGGCATAGTAGAAAGAAGAAATAGATCCATCATGGATTGTGCAAGAACACCGATGATAGAGAAAAATGTTGCAACCAAATACTAGAAGGAAGCAATCAACACAACAGTTCATACCTTGAATAGAGTTCAACTAAAGAAAGGTATAGATCAAACACCTTATGAATTATGGTATGTCTATAAACGTAGTGTCTATTATTTCAAAGTATTCACAAGCAAATTTCATATCATGAAAGAGTCAAGGAAAGGAAAATTTGACGTGAAAAGTGATGAAGGCATTTTCCTAGGATACTCCAACAAGAGCAAAGCATATAAATGTTTGAATCTTTCTGCTCACAAGGTTATAGAAAGTGTACATGTAAAAATTGATGAGTTTGTAGAAAAGAATGAAGAATAAAGTAGCAAGGCAGCTAAGGATTACAAAAACTTTGTTTACTTTGAGCCCAATAATTTATCCAACATTCAGTAGGTTACCTCACCCGAGTTACCTAAGTCTATAGTGTCAAATGAGTTGCAACCAATATAATGTAAGTTCAAGATAGTTTAAATCAAGTCCTTGAAAGAGGAACCTAAGTCACAGTCTATGGGAACTACGTCTTAGATAATAGAAATAGAGATAAAATTGAATATTCATATAACTCTTGAGCATGGTGAACCATGTGAATCCAATCTAGTGTCTAGAAGTAAGACACATGTACTTGCTAGATATTTCAGAAGGGATCATGCACTTGACCAAATAATTGGAGATCAGAGAGGAGGCACAATGACAAGGTACAAACTAAAAGGTACATGTTTTCTTATTGAATTTGAACCTAGAATTGTTAAAGATGCATTGAATAATGAAAGTTGGATTGAGGCAATGAATGAAGAGATTGAGAAAATTGAAAGGAGCAAACTTGGACTCTTGTTCCTAAACTGAAGGAAAAATATGTAATTGGTAGAAAGTGGGTATACATAAACAAATCAATTGAAAATGGAGAAGTATTAACGAATAAGGAAATGTTAGTGTGTAAAGAATACACTCAAGAAGAAGGCATAGACTATGGAGAAACATTTTCTCTTATTTCTAAAATTAAAGGAGTCTAAACACTACTTGCATATGCTGCATTTAAATGATTCAAAGTGTATCAAATGGATGAAAAATTAGCTTTCTTGAATAGAATTCTAGAAGAGGAAGTCTACATTGATCAACTTGAAGGATTCATTGATCCAAATCAAAGAGACATGGTTTATAAGTCACACAAAGCTTCATATGATCTGAAACAAGCTCCTAGAGTTTGGTATGAGAGACTTCATGGATATCTAGTAAAGATTGTTTTTCAAGTAACCAATGACAACAGTAGTTTGTATACTTAAGATGGACCATAGAACATGATTTTGTTAGTGGAAATATTTGTAAATGATATCCTAAATACAAGTCATGATGACTTATGGAAGCCATACTCTAAAGAGATGAGGAAAGAGTTTTAAATCTCATTATTTGGAGAAATAAAATTCTTTATTGGTTTACAAGTTTATCAAATGAAGGATAGCATTTACATTACTCAGTCAAAATATGTCTAGGAGATATTGAGGACCTTTGGAATGGTAGATTCCAAACTAGTTGGAAAACCTATGGCTACTAGACTTAAGATACCAAAGAATGATGATTCAAAAGAGGTAAATCAGACTACCTATAGATCTATGATTGGGAAACTTCATTATGTTGTCCATACAAGACTAGATATTGCATTAGGAGTTGGTATAGTTGCAAGATTCACTAGAAATCCCAGAGAAAATCATATGATGGAAATAAAAAGAATATGAGATATTTAAAAAGCACTCATGACTATGGTCTACAGTACAAGAAAGTAGGAAACTTTGAGTTGAAATCCTTTACTGATGTTGATTGGGCTAGAAGCATTGATTATAATAAAAGTGCCAGTGGAGAAGCATTTTTTCTTGGAAAGAGGCTAGTATCTTGGACAAGCAAAAAACATAATTGCATCTCTCTGTCTACAATAGAAGTATATTATGTTTCTAAAAAAAAAAATGCTACAACATAATATGATTCAAGTAACTATTATGAGGAATGAAGGAAGAAATCAAGGATCTAGTGGTTATCTATTGTGATAAAAAAAATGCAATCAATATATCTAAAATACTAGTGATGCACACCAAGACAAAAGACATTCCAATCAAGTATCATTTTCTAAGAGAATTATCTCAAGATAAAGAGATTAGATTGGAATATGTTAACAAAAATGAGAAAGTTGCTAACATATTTACCAAACTATTACCTATGGATGTATTTTTGTATCTAAGAGGAAAGGTAGGGGTCATTCCATTATATGATGCTCACTAGAGGACATATTAGTGATACATCAACCGATATGCACTAAAGATCTATCAAGTTAATGCAAAGAAGTCAAAGCTTATTGAATATAAATCAATACATCAAGTAAATTGTAAAATCACTATGTCAAGTCTTTGGCATTTGATGTCAAAGAGGGAGAGAATCATGTCATAGATTCATTAAGGGAGAGATTGATTAGAGGCAGTAATTTGCAAGAGGGATAACTTGATCTAGTGGCATTTCTAGATTAAAGTGTCTTAAGTTCTCTACCAAGGCCACTCCTAATAGGGTGATTTAAATCATTTAATGGGGTCACACCTAATAGTGTGTTTTCTAACCTTTAACAGGGTTAGCTCCTAATAGGGCTCACTTTAGAAGACTAAAAACTTGTAACTAGTTGCATTGGTGCTTTTCCTAAATTGTGTTTCCATGTTAAATCTTGGTGTCCCAAGTGTTGATGTTATTTTCTTATTGCTTTATTTTTCTACAACTAAGTTACTAATGGTTATTACACATCATTATCTTAAAATTTCTTTGTTAATAGAGTTACCGTGAATATCTAGTTCTAACAAAGTTGTGAGTTAAAAGGAAGTTTTTATTGACATCTAAGATATTTGGAATTATTTTTGTGGTAATTGATTCACACCTCCCCTCTCAATTATTCCTCTTATATTTCCTACACTCTAACATACACTAGGATAGAAACTTTATGTAGTTGATCATGATCGTTGTGACAACACCTTAATGTAGTCATTCATGATAATAGGTCAAGCCATTGTTATGATTGTCACTTTACACTAGTGACCTCACAAACACATCAATGAAAGATTGTCACCTCTCATGATATTTTCCAATATAATCATGTAGTAACTAACATGCTATCCACTATGAACCATGTCAAAGGGTGGATCCACCATAACTATTTCTAGAGGGTGGAACAAGAGTTTTCACCTCAAACTTCTATCTCACAAAGAAGAATGAATTACAAGGAATTTCACCTTGAACTTCTATCCAACATTGCTTCTAATGGAATGTCAAACTCCCTCTAAAACATATATCAACCTTTTTATCTCCTAGTAGCAAGTTGTGTCATACTTCCCCAGTTCAACAAGTATATTGATAGCATAATAACTTCCAACCTACATACATTCAAAAGTTTATGAATCATAGTCCTTTAATTGCTATAGTTTCTAATAACTAGAGAACCCATCTAGACATGATCTAGTCCCTCTAAATCAGTACAATGAAAGATCATCTAAAGTTTAACTAAAGCATATCTTCTATCTTCTCCCTATCAATAAAAAGATAATCGCTTCAAGAGTATCACTCTATCTAGCATGATCATTAGATGGCTAATAAATTCTAGATCAAAACTTCTTTGACTTCTACACAATATTTGGTAGCAAGTGTAAAGTGTCAACCTTCTTTTCCTACAACAACATCCCCATACATAAAAGAAAAGATAAAGGAAAATAGCTCTTTATAGTATGTATATAAATACAACTAAGAAAGAGACTACAATGGGTAGATATATGTAACTCTCAAGGCTATCTACACATGAAGGTCCATAGACATAAAATTATAAATTCATTTCTTAGATTATTTGAGAATGGAACATCTTCCCTCTAAAGATGGTTCAAGTGGGAATGGAACATTGGTTATTATTCCTTGTACAATGTAAAATTATCACTCATGTATCCTATATATTTTTTAGTCTTTCAACGGCATATCATCAAAAGAAGTTAATGTTTTCTTCACAAGTCTTTATCCTTTCTAGTGAAAAAAGGTACAAAGATTCACATATCTGTGGCTAGGAATTTTATAATGCTTTTCGAAGGTGTTACATTGCTCCATAGTAAGGATCAATATTTTTTTTTATGTCACTTGAATTAGTGCTAAGCATTAGAAATGCATGAATTGATAAGTAATAGTAATCTTAGTCATTAGAGTAATCATTATTTCAACAGTCCATAACAATAATTATTTCTCCTTTCTATGAGTAGAATCAATCTTTTCCAAGGATGATAATATTTTTTTATGGATTCAGTATTTCCCATATCTAGTTTTTCTATCATTGGAGTTGTGTTAACAACCTCAATATTTTCAAATCTAGTTTATTAATATAGATATGAAAGTTTTGGTAATCCTCACTTTGGTATGTGACTCTCGATATTCTTGAATTCTCTAAGAGCAGTTATTATCTCAAACACAACCATTCACTTCTTATATGTTCTAATTTTTAACCCAATAACCCTAACATTCAATAAATTTTCATATTGTTACATCTGGACTATATAGAGAATGTATTTTCTAACTTATGGGGCAGTTGTATTGTAATTAATCAATAAACTTCAACTCCTAGTCAAGAATCCCTATATATATTTTTTCTTTATATATTGAGTGTTGATTTCCAATTATGTTTACTATTTGCAATCTTTTCTCCATGTGACTTTGTTTATGTAAGATATCAACCATCTATATTTCTTAACATTTATAACAATTCCTGACTATATCTTCCATTACTTTTATGACCACCACATAACTATAGTAGAAATAGAATTTAAATTGTATCTATTGTTGGGGCTGAATATCATTTTGTTTGTTGAATCAATATATTTGAAAGGGCCAACTTATAGTAATAGAAATTGTTGTATAAAATATATGCATCTCTCTAACAAAATGAATCTGATATATATGAGCAAGAACAAATAACTAGCTTCTATTTCCTAACTAAAATTTGTGGAAAGGTTGTAGGATACCTAATACTTTCTGTTTGTACATTTATTATGTTTTTTCTTTAGCATAATCATATCTTTTAATCCTTCTCTTCTTATTTTCCTCTTGTTCAAACATTACTTAATCCCTTTATTATTTTATTGGGTGACTATATCTTCCTATTTATATTTTCTTTATTCCTTTTTTGATTTGATGTTCATTTCAGTTCTATGTTGGATATTTACAGTGTCAAATATTTTTTGTTGATTAATGTTAGCCCCAAGTGATAATGATGTTAATGTATATGTAAGAGTCATGTTAGTTGTTATGTTGTCATTGATTTCAAGTCTTAATCGATTAGACATTATGCTAATTTAATAGAGTGATGTATCATTTGATTAATGAAGAGGATTTTAAAAAAGTATGATGATGTAAGTGTTGATAAGTGTTAGGTATTTAGTGAGCACTTGAATGAGTTAGACTATGATGGTATATTGTTAGTTTGATTGATTTACACGATCTTAAGAAAAATGTATAAGCAAGATAGCTTAGTTGATGAATGAAGAAATATAGTATTAGCTAAGCTACAATCATTATCATCAAGAACTTGAGAAAGAAGTTAAGGAACATAGTGTTAACCAATTTATTTCAATGTTAACTAAGTCTAGTATTGACTGAACAAGTTGTTATGTTCACCGAGCATGAACATGAAGAGTGAGTTTAGAAAAAAAGATCAGTCAAAGGGTGACATTTGGTGAAAATTAAGAATGCTCGAGAAGTTCCAAGGATAAGGATGAAGTTAGTTATGAGATCAATAGTTAAAGAAATTCATAGAAGATCTAATGGATAAGATTTATCATTTTGAAATGGAGCACAAATTTCAAGGTGGAAGTCTATTTCCTGAGCATCTAAATTTAATAGATTCAAATATGATGGAGATCTACAATTGTGATTATGCAAAAAAAATTGGAAGATTTTGGAATGGAAAATGTTTTCTATTTAAAGGGATGGAAAAGATACTTTTTATTTTTGGTTATTGTTGATGCAGATGTTGGTGATTGAAGTGGAAGAATAAAGAATAAGGTGAACCAAGCTCAACAATGTTGAGAAGATCAAGCAAAGGGAGTGTTAAGTGGAAGTGTGAAGTGTGTGTGTGAATCATCTAGAAAGGGATCAAAAGAAAGAGATTGAGTGAAGTAGAGATCTAAACAAACAAGGTAGTTTCACAGTTACTTTCTTACCCTTGTAGTAGAAAAATCTCTTACCCAAGTGGACTAAATAGTCTTTTAAAATCCTATATGGTATCATTCAATAGTAATGTTTGTAAGTCCTTTAGAGCAAGCCACTCTTTGGAAGTGTGAAGGAGTGATAAGGTCTAGATAATATGTGGTGTAAATCCTCTAACAAGGTCACATTAAAAATGTTTATGTAACCTTTAACAAGGTTGGCTCCTAATAGAGCTCACTTCAGAAGAGTAAAAATATTTGGGTTGTTGATTCCCATTATAGGGCTTCTATGTTAAATATTTGTGTCAAAATACGTGAATTCTTATTGTGTTGCATGTTTATTTCAAGTTAATCATTTAATGTTGCAACTCAATATAGGCTTGATATTTACTTTGATACCTAGTGTACTGAGGAACAATAAGTTGACAATTTGATGCAAAAGTTTTATCTATTTGAATTGTGATGTTAGATCTGAAGACCAAGCTATTGATTTGAAAGTATATAAAGTATAAGTTGGTGAAAAATGTTTTTAAGGCCTTTTATATACAACAACCAATTGGGTTTAAAACATTGATGATTGTGTATGATACATTGAAGGAAGGGAGGTAACAAGTTTATGTTTTTTAAATGGAAATGGATATACACACTTCATCAACAATAGGCCCTCCTATGACAAGAGGAGAAGCAATTAAGGATCAATTATATCATAATTTATATTTTAGTTATCTATATAAATATAAGTAGATATATGTTTAGCACTTTTTGTTTGGTCAACAATATATAATAACTTGTATTTTTTTTATTTAACTACGACAGCCCTATGCATGATTTGTCCATGTGAAAAATGCTCTACCTAATCGATGTGATAAGACTCTAGATCATCAAAGAGGGGTGTCATTTTTAGAATGCCTTTTAGCCAAAATGAAAAAAGATGTGAGGTTTTAAACAATTCAATTTAGAGAATTTATAGTCCACATAAGTAATCTAATTTTTTTATTGAATTATTATTTTTCAACCATCTTCAAAGCCACATTGTGATTCAAAAATTCTTTTTTTTTTAATGATCAACTACAACTATAGTATTCGGTAGGCATATTGTGTCAGGTTTAGTAATTTAAGGACCAATACATGTGATCATTCAATATTTTTATTGTATATAGATCCCAATATGGCATATGCCACATTTATTTCATTGCCACATTGTGGGTAATGAAAATTGGCTCATACAAATAGCTAAGAAATAGACTCAAATCAACAAATTCAAAATAAAATACAAGATTGGATGAAAGAAAACTATTCAAGTAATACTAAAAATGAAGTAACAAACTCTTAGCCCCTTTGATGAAATAATTTCTACATCAATGTTTGGTTATATATGTTCTCACTCAAGATTTTGGTAGCCTAATAATACTTCAAGTGCAAAATGGGTGAGAGAGATAACAATAGTCAAGTGTTGGATCTATAGCGTTTGGATGAAATGAAAAAATGTTTGAGATTGATTGAGAAGATCAATAGTTGAGGATTCTCAAGAAGAAATGCTTTCAAGAGCATGAAGTGAAGAGTCCATGTGACCAAGTATGTGCATGATGTGATGAAAGACTTGACTTTCATTTACTAATTTGTCATGCCCAAAATATCAGGGCAAAAACACACATTTTTTTTTAAAAAAGTTGTTTAATCCACTATGTTAATACACGTTTGACTAAATACAAATAAGATTCATTAGGTTTTCTAAGGTTCCATATTCTATTTCGTGTGTCAGTTCAATCTCCTAGTTGAAATAAGTTACATCACTTTAGAACATTCATCTAATTACCTTAATATTTGTTACCATTATTTAAATGAAATTTTAAACTTGTTAAGATCATTAAATATAGACTAATAAATTATTCAAGACATTCAACTCATAAGTTAATTCAATGTTTAAAAACAATTTGACCCCTAATCCTAGCTATCTATCATAACATTCTACTTGCAATCCTAATTTGACTTAAGCTTAACCCCAAATACTATCCTTCTTTGTTATGTATTCAACTTCATTAGATCCATTAAAATTATAGATACTAAATTTTCGAGTCATTAAAGTGGATGCATAGACAAAGGTAGTTATTTTTTAAAGTTTAGAGGGTGAAGGGATATACATAGGTTAATTTAATTATTATTTTCTTATTGTATTTTATAATTATTTATTTATTATTTGAAAAGTATTAAAAGGATTTTAAAAAGATTTTTTTTAAAGTGTTCTCTATTGCAAAAGTGAATTGAAACTTTTTGCATGCAAATTCCAAAGAGCATTTTTTCTCTGAAACTGATGAAATCTCTTAAGGTTCATTTTTCTCCTCCAAGAGTTAGTTTGTTTGTTTGTTTTTGAAATTTAGTTTCTCATTAAGTGTTAAGTTTTCTCATACAATTTTTAACATGCCAAGGTATACTAGTGTTAAAATCATTTTCATGGATAGATTAAAGACATAGTTTTGATGTTATATTATGCATTCAAATAGGAGTATATATATTTTTTCAATAGTTACTAACAATGAAAAATAAAGAAAAATTCACTTGAATAATTTTTTCTCTAACACCTAATCATAATCAAATTGCATAACTTCATGTAACATCATTGTATCTAATTACCATTGATCATATGCATATGGAATTAATTATCAAAAGTACACAGAATATAATAAGAAATGAGTTGCTCTTTTTGTCAACATACATGGGCTAGCCACTTCATATATATTTTATTGAAAAACATGAATCAAGGACTCAATCAGGAAAGAATCAAGGAAGAAAATTCAGTATCATTGTCATTACAAATATAAAGTTAATAGTGAATTATATATCAAGATTTTTTTTTGAGGAGAAGTCTCCATAACATTGGACTGAAGAACACCAAAACTCTGAATCTTGTTTTGCTCCATATCAAGGTATCAACTAAGAAATCTACAAATTTACACAAAGATGACCATGGAGAACCAAAAATAACTAGGTAATTGATGTAGGAGCATCCAGAGGTATAAGGGCAATCCCGTGTCACCCAAAAAAATGTACTTAGACTTAGTTTTTGTTTCATGTGTTTTCATTTTTGGACACCCATTTGGGTCAAATAAAGGTTCCAACTCTCATAGTTCCACTATCAGTTTGTTAGAAAATCCCAAAAAATAGGAGCATGTAATTAGGTCATCATTTTAGTGAACTAGAAGGTGTGAATTGGCTAGATGAATGTAATTGTAATTTAGAGCGTTCCAGAAAAAGAATCAAGTCAAAAGGCCCCACAGTTTGAAAGTTATTGCAGTTTTTTGGGTTTTGGAGACCACCTAAGAATGCTTCAAAGTCAGGTTAGGGGCATTAAATGACCTCAAAAAGGGCCAAAAATTGGGGGACAAGCAAGGCTGGTCCATAGGGCTATAGAGCACTTCGAGAACTTTCCAAAAATGTAAACAGTTCATCAATCGGAGCTACGGTTCAAAAGTTATGCCTCCCAAAAGTTTGGTTACCATTTCTGGATTCTTCTAGATTTGCACCGACTTCTAACATAGCTTCTGGAACCTTCTATTTGGTCGGTGGATGCCTACTAGCACTTTCTAGAATGTACTCCTAGTCCTTAACCCTCCAGGGTCTATTTAAGGAGATTTCTGGCATTGTAAAAGGCAGTTCGGAGTGGAGTTTGAGAGGAGGTACTGAAAGGAGAAATTATCTCCACATTTATGCTATTGTAAGCCCTTAGGGCATGTTTTGAAGTTTATTTTCTCTGTACTAAATGTACTAGCTTATTTTTAGTTAATACAATTTCCCTTCTTCTGTTGTGTCCATTATGTTCTTGGGTTGTGTCCCCATCAAGTGGTATCAAAGTTGGTTTTCCTGAGTGTGTAAATAGAGTGCCGACTGTGAGGCAGTTTGCACCAGGACTGTGTGGTTGTATGTTTAAGTTAAAAAGATGCCTCCATGAAGAGAGTGTGGCAGAAGGACCAAAGCTATTAATCCTGAGGAGGTTAGAGCCCTCTAAAGGCAGGTACAAGCATTGCAAGAGGAGCTCCGTAGAGGAACAATTGTGGCCGTAGGTGATGAAAGTGAAGATGAAAACGAAGAAGACAAAATTGGACCAGAAGGGGAATTTGATATGGAAGTTCTAAATCATGCAGAGGAAAGGCTTTTTAGGGCCATTACAAAGTTTGGGAAAAGACCCACAATTGAAGTGGGTGTATTTTTCGGAAATCTAAAACCAGATGAGTTGATCAATTGGATCAATGAACTAGAAGAATACTTTGAGTATGAGGATATTAGGGACCCAAATAGGGTTAAGTTTGCAAAGGCCAAAATGAAAGGCCATGCAAAAATCTAGTGGAAAGACGTTCAATTGGAAAGAAATAGAAGAGGAAAGGAGAAGATCACAAGATGGGTTCGCATGTTGGACAAATTGAAGAAGCAGTTCATTTCTATGGACTATGAGCTTGATTTGTTTAAGAAGATGCATGGGTTAAAGCAAGCAGGAAGATCAGTCTAAGAATATACAGAGGAATTCTATCAACTCTTTATTAGAGTGGGGCATGCAAAAGAAAATAATGAGAAGGTTGCTCATTATATCAGTGGGTTACGACCTAGCATCCAGGAGGAATTAAGTCTAGTAAGAATGACCAGCGTTGAAGAGGCATACCAATTTTCCCTACAAGTTGAAGAGAAGCTGAATAAAAGGTTTGAAGGAAGACAAAGAGGGTGCGGTCAAGGAGGAAGGGGAAGCAGTAGATCATCTGGAGGCCGCAATGAAACCCAAAAGAAAAATGAAGATGTGGGTACTAGTAGGAACTAGAGGAATGAGGGTTTCAACCGCTCCCATGATCAAGACTTTGGAAATCAAGGAGGAAGAGGTAGAGGATGTGGACAAGGAAGAGGAGGCTTCTATGGTACCTGTTTCCATTGCAATGAAGAAGGTCATCATGCCTTTGAATGCCCTCAATGACAAGGAAGGACAGATAGGAGAGCTGAGGGCCAAGCTAGGGTTACTCGTGTGGAGGAAGATGCACCATCATCACATTCAGAGGATGCATAAAGAAGAGAGACCTTGGTAAATGAAAGAGTCCTACTAAGTGGTGAGATTAAACTAGGACAACAAAGGAGTTTGTTTTGTACCAGATGCAAGTGTGAGGATAAATGTTGTGACGTGATCATTGATGGTGGTAGCACTGATAACTTGGTATCAGAAGAGATGGTCTCTAAGCTGAAGCTCAAGAGGGAGAAACACCCCCAGCCCTATCGGATTTCTTGGGTAAAAGATGATCATAAGGTCCTGGTAAGTGAACAATGTTTAGTGAAATTCAAAATTGGGAGTTACCATGATGAAGTTCTCTATGATGTTATTTCGATGGATGTTTGCCATCTATTGTTGGGTAGACCATGGCAGTTTGATAGTCATGTAGTACATGATGGACATGCAAACATATACTCTCTAACAAAGGACGAAGTTCACCACAAATTGAAGCCCATGAAAAAGGAGAGTGAAAAGGTATGTAGCAATGCTAGGATTTGTCTTATTGATGAAATGAAGTTTTTAGATGGCATGAAACATCAGCATATGTGCTATGCTTTGATTCCTAGGAAAGATAAAGAAGGTAGTAGTCAAATACCACTTTAAGTTCTAAATTTACTAGGGGAGTTTGGAGATATTATCTCTAATAATGTTCCAGATGGATTGCCACCAGTAAGGCAAATCAGTCATTAGATAGATCTGATTCCAGGAGCTAGTTTTCCTAACAAGGCTGCTCACAGGATGACTCCTACTGAAACAAAGGAGCTAAATAGACAAGTTCAAGAACTATTGAGGAAGGGCTTGATTCGAGAGAGCCTGAGTTCATGTGCAGTACCTATAGTACTCACACCAAAGAAGGATGGAGAGTGGAGGATGTATACAGATTCTTGAGCTATAAATAGGATAACCATCAAGTAATGGTTTCCTTTGCCAAGGATGGATGATCTTATGGACTACTTGAGTGGAGCTCAATACTTCACAAAGATAGATCTCAATAGTGGCTATCATCAGATATGGATTTGAGAAGGAGATGAGTGGAAAATAGCCTTCAAGACCAAGGAGGGTCTTTATGAGTGGTTAGTCATGCCCTTTGGATTGACAAACACCCCAAGCACCTTCATGCGGCTCATGAATGAGGTACTTAAGAAGTTCTTGAGAAAAATTTTTATTGTCTATTTGGATGATATTTTAATTTTTAGCAAGACTTTGCAAGAACATTTACTACATATTCATAGTGTCCTTGAAAGGCTAAGGGAAGAGAAACTGTTAATTAATCTAAAGAAGTGTATCTTTGCAAGAAGGGAGTTAGTCTATTTGGGGTTTGTTATATCACCCGAAGGTCTCAAAATGGATCTGAAGAAGGTAAAAGCCATCTTGGAATGGCCTACTCCAAGGTCTACTACTGAGGTAAGATCATTTCATGGTCTGGTTAGTTTTTACAGGAAGTTTATTAAGAATTTCAGTGGCATATGTGCACCCGTAACTGATACAATAAGAGGGGATAGAAAAGAGTTCAAATGGACTGCAACAGCTACAAGAAGTTTTGAATTGCTAAAGAAGAAGGTAACAAAACAACCTATGTTGTCACTTCTAGATTTTAGAAAGGTTTTCTAGGTGGATTGTGATGCCAGTGGCAGCGCTATTGGGGTTGTATTAAGCCAAGAAGGTAAGCCTATTTCATATTTTAGTGAAAAATTGAATGATGCAAAGAAGAAGTATTTTGTTTATGATCGAGAGTTCTATGCAATAGTTCAGGCCTTAAAGAAATGGAGGCATTATTTATTGCCAAAGGAATTTTTTTTGTATACTGATCATCAAGCACTATAGTACCTAATTAGCCAAGGTAAATTGAATCAGACGCATATGAAGTGGGTAGAGTTCTTGCAGACTTATACATTTGTGTTGAAGCATAGAAGTGAAAAATCTAAAAGGGTTGCAAATGCACTAAGTAGGAGACAATTTTTGCTTACAATAATGAAAGTTGAAGTAGTTGGGTTTGATGAACTCAAGAATTTGTACCTCGAGGATCCTGATTTTGCTAAAGCATGGAAATCTTGTAAAGAACCTATTGCTGTAGATAGAACCAAGTGGTTAGACTATTTGATTCAGGATGGCATGTTGTTCAAGGGTAGTCAATTGTGCATTCCAAGGAGTTCCATGAGGGAGAATCTGATTAAGGAGAAACACAGTGGAGGGATGGCAGGACATTTTGGTCGAGATAAGACCATTTCCATTCTTAGAGAACATTATTTTTGGCCTCAAATTTTGCAGGATGTCAAGAAGTTTGTACAGAGTTGCCAGGTTTGTCAAGTTGCCAAAGGGTTTAGTCACAATACTAGCCTATATCAGCCATTTCCTGTTCCATCAAGGCCATGGGAGGACATAAGTATGGATTTGTTCTTGGATTGCCAAGGACACAAAGGGGTAATGACTCAATATTCGTGGTGGTTGATAGGTTCTCCAAAATGGCACATTTAATTCCTTGCCACAAAACGCATGATGCTATCCATATTGCAGACTTGTTTTTCAAAGAGGTGGTCAGACTAAATGGTCTTCCAAGGAGTATAGTTTCTAATAGAGATACTAAATTTGTGGGGTATTTCTGGAGGACATTGTGGAAGAAGTTGAGAACAGACTTGAAATTCAATTCCACGCATCACCCACAAATTGACGGTCAAACAGAAGTGGTAAATTGAAGTCTGGGAAATTTGCTGAGATGTTTAGTTGGGGATAAGCCCAAGGGATGGGATTTGATTCTATCACAAGCAGAGTTTTCTTAAAATAACTCTACAAATAGGAGTATTGAAACATCACCATTCCAAATTGTATATGGGAATAGCCCAAGGACTGCACCAGAATTGAGGAAGATAGAGCAAGGGGAGAGGACAAGTGTTGAAGCAGAAGAATTTGCTAAACATATCAAGCATCTACATGAGGAGGTTCAAGCACACATTACCAAGATGAATCAAGAGTATAAAGCTAGGGCTGATCAAAGGAGAAGACATAAGGAATTCCAAGTAGGGGATCTAGTCATGGTGCACTTACGAAAAGAAAGATTTTCGGCCGGTACTTACAACAAGCTAAAAATGAAGAAATTTGGCCCCTGCAAGATTTTGAAGAAACATGACTTAGGAAAAGCATATGAAGTGGAGCTGCCAGATGGTATTCACATTTCTCCCATTTTCAACATTGCGGATTTAACAAAGTATCATGATGATGGTGTAGATGAGGAGCTGGTGTTAGAGCCATGTCTAATTCCTGCTTCTAAGAAGGAGGAGATAGAACACATTCTGGATCATCGTGTGGGTAGGAGTACTAGAAACAGGTAGTATGAAGAGTATTTGGTCAAATGGAAAGGATGACCGATCGAGGACTCAACTTGGATTTCAGCAGCTGAGGTTTCCCATTTGGGATTTCCTCTACCATTCATAAAGTAACAGGGTCAGTTTTCAATCTACCCTGGGTGTCTGATGCAGGAGCATCCAGAGGTATAAGGGCAATCCTATGTCGCCCATTAAAATGTACTTAGACTTAGTTTCTATTTCATGTGTTTTCATTTTTGGACACCCATTTGGGTCAAATAAAGGTTCCAACTCTCATAGTTCCACTATCAATGTGTTAGAAAATCTTGGAAAAATAGGAGCATGTAATTGGGCCATCATTTTGGTGAACTGGAAGGTGTGAATTGGCCAGATGAATGTAATTGTAATTTAGAGCATTCCAAAAAAAGAATCAGGTGAAAAGGCCCCATGGTTTGAAAGTTATTGTAGTTTTTCGAGTTTTGGAGACCTCCTAAGAATGCTTCAAAGTCATCTTAGGGGCATTAAATGACCTCAAAAAGGGCCTAAAAATGGGGGACAAGTGAAGCTTGTCCATAGGGCTATAGAGTACTTGGAGAGCTTTTTGAAAATGTAAACAGTTTGTCAAACAGAGCTATGGTTCAAAAGTTATGCCTCCTGGAAGTTCGGTTACCATTTCTGGATTCTTCTAGATTTGCACCAACTTCTAACGTAGCTTTTGGAACCTTCTATTTGGTTGGTGGATGCCTACTAGCACTTTCTAGAATGTACTCCTAGTCCTTAACCCTCTGGGGTCTATTTAAGGAGATTTTTGGCATTGTAAAAGGCAGTTCGGAGTGGAGTATGAGAGGAGGTACTGAAAGGAGAAATTATCTCCACATTTATGCTATTGTAAGCCCTTAGGGTATGTTTTGAATTTTATTTTCTCTGTACTGAATGTACTAGCTTATTTTTAGTTAATACAATTTCCCTTCTTCTGTTGTGTCCATTCTGTTCTTGGGTTGTGTCCCCATCAGTAATAATTAGATTCAAATACGTAGACACATTCAACCAACTAATCTCATCCTAGGTTTGAATGACAAGTTCCATATCGAACCAAGACTAGGGAGAAGGTGGATTTTTCAAAAGTAAGAGATGTCAATCACAACACTAAACATATGCCTCTTTTGATGCCAATAATCACAACGAACTTCTATTATTTCACTCCTTATCTCCCCAAACACAAATCAGTTTGTATTGACAAGTAGAGGTCCATAACACCCTACTTTCTCCCTCTCCTCATCATGAGGAGACACTTTGCACTAACTCGAAGTCCATCTACGGCCCTCCTCCTATACATGGTCACTTTTGCCCTATATGAGGATGAGTAATTCCAACACACCCTTAACAGCTCTCCCCACAAGACAAAATAGAAAATAAGAAAAGAAAACACATAAGAGCCCCATAATAAACCATCCCTCACACGTTTCATCACACACGCAAAATACAGACACATGAAATAGGTTTAATTAAGAAAATGAAAACAAAGCATGAAGAACAAGGCCATGAAGGATCCTACCTTCACAAAAGTTGTGCCAATGGAGTTTTTTAGAAGAGCTAATACATCATCTTCTAATCTAAGCTTGAATCTCTCTAAATGTAGAAAATTAGTGAACACCTTTCAACCCTCAAAATAGCAACTAAATAGGCTTCTAAACTCACCCAACTAAAATGGCAATAACTCTAGACATGACTTAAGCCTTCTAGAGTCTTCCAACTTGATCCTACCATTAAGACAACTGTTTCGGTGGAGTGTAGACTTAGTCAACTCATCGAAATGTTCAATTTTTGCACTAAAAGAAAAATAAGATATTTAGGTCATAAAAGTCAACAGAAGGATCTAGAAGGGTGGAAAATGTCCCTAACCCATACACATACCCCCTAGGCACTTGGATTGCATTAATTTTAGCCTTAAGGATCATTTTAGGACCTATAAAGTTGGCTTGAAATATTTGAACTTTTTAAAAAAACCCTAGGAATGCAAATTTTCCACTAAACCCTAATTAGGGTAATTAACCTAGATTACCAACTAATTAGTATTAGGTTACTAACTTAATAAATCTCAAATTATTGGGTTACTCTACAAACCCTAATGAATATGTTGATACACATATACAAATTATGACTGTCAAGTGACACCATAAGATTCATTATTACGTAACATTGTTATGTAACATTAAACACCTTACAATTACGAAATGATACATTCATTTAGACTACAATATGAATAAGATACAAAACAACAAGGTTTGCATCTCTTCATTAGACTCAACTCTAGGTTTCATAGATTTTACATAGGCCCAATTACCAATTCCCCATTAGATTCCATGCTTAATAATCTTGCACACTCAATTCGCACATTAGTAGCTCGAGAAAAATCACCTGTATATTTAAAACTCATTTGGATAATCACATTAATTAAAACATCAAAATTTCATTTAAATAACCTTTATCTCATTTTTGCTCACATATTTAACCATTACAAATTGCATTAATCAAAGTATTAATCATATTCCTAATCATGAATTCATTTACTATAATACATCATCATTATGCATGCTTATAAAACATCAAATAACATGATTAAGCATTTTAAAGTAAAGCATCACACGAAACAAACTAATATAATAATGTCTAGTGCATCAGACATATTGAGTCATAATGTGTCAAAATAAAATGTATCACATGTGCTATGACAGATGAGATGAGGCCTCACATTATCTTTACAATTACAAATGTGGGCATAATTATGAAGTGATTAGGGTTAATGAGTGAAAATTAGAGAGAAAATGGGAAAGAGGAGGATGTGATGAGACATGGGAGAATGAGTTGGGAATTAAAAATTCTTTTTTAATTGTGTGTAGTAGGAAAGGCATTGATTATGTAGACAAAGTCATTTTCTTAATTAAATGAAGTGTTAACATGCAAGTGAATAGGTTAGGAATATGCTTATGGATGAAGAATTTTAAAATTTTGAATTAACTCAAATTCATAATAGGAAAAAATGGATTTATTAAATAAATGCATATATTTATTTAATTAAAGGGGCTACACTTGGAAAATTCAATTAATTAATATATATAGGAAGACTATAGATTTATTAAGAAGGTAAATTATTTAATTAATATATTAACTTCAAAAGAAGTATTATAATAATTTAGTTTGATTAAATGTGTAATGATGAAATTTAGGTGTTTACAAATATATGTAACTTTGTATATATATGTGTACACTTAATTATTCTACAGTTTGATAATTGATCTAATTTTTTTACTATGTAATTTCTTCCTTCTTTGAAACTTAAATTTGAATGTATATTCAATATAGATTAATATGGTAGTTAAACTTTATGGGAAATATCATGTTATGGATTGACCATATTGCACTTCCATGAATATTTTATAAATTACAATTTTGGTTTTACATCTAAATTGTATGTGCTAAATTTTGTTGCTTTGGAAAACATTACCAAGCCTTATAAGTGTTAGAATAATGTTATTGATCATATCATGAACACTTATTAATGAATGATGAAAAGTATTAAAAATTGGATTCAACTTCAAGTTCTACCTCATTTTCTCTTTGTAAATTCCTATTATATAATCATGCACATTTTTTATTAATGGTAAAAATGGATTTTGAAGGGACTCGAAAACCCACAAACACATTACTTTCATTACGTTCATTTTTTTGTTTCATTATCACTTACTTAAATTAAACATGGAGTATTTTATTTAGTCTATGTTAATTGCATTACACAATATATGCTTCTATTTAAAGTAAAAGAATCTCTTACATTGTCTAGAAATATCATGAGAAGAGAAAAATAATTGTAGTGGGACCTTTACCACATTTGTAGTTTCCATTTTTTGTTGATAATAATTCAATATAACTCAAGAGAATGAATATGAATTTCATTCTATCAACTCATTTGTGTTTGTGGTCCTGAAAATTCCCATGGTCATATGATTCCTATAATTTTAAAAGCTTTGAATGGTCACTCAATTTCCCTTCATAATTAGAGAAGATTACTTTTGGCATCCTTAAAGTAAAGTATTCTTTACAATTGAAAACTTAGTAAATTGATCAAAGTAATATCACTCACAATTCCTCTCTTAGGTGCTCAAAAATCTCCTTTGAAAGAGGGTTTGTTAAGTTATTAAATGCCAAGCTATTAAGGATTACTTTAGTCCATAAAGAGATTTCTTGGTCTACACTTAATTAGTTGTTCAATATACAATACTTCAAGATTTCCCTTTATAATTTTTTTTTTGATGTCTCCATCTACTACACTTTGAAGTTTCAGATACTTACAAGATCTAGGAACATTTTGATAGCTTCTACTCTTGTATGTTCTTTGTACACAAGTCTTGTTTTACTTATTGTGACTTCCACATCTTCATTTAGCTTGTTACAAAATATCTAGTTAGTTCCAAAGACATTCTTGTCCCTAACCCTTCAAACAAACTTTGACTCTTATTCTTCTCTATTTTATCTAATTCTTCCTCCATATGGCCTCAATTCATTATTTTTCTTTGCTTACTTTTAAAGTTTTCTTTAGCTCAATTTTAAGAAGAAAATATAAATGTTCACATCTATTGTATTTGCATGTCTACTTCTTGATTGAATTTGTGTGCCTTCACCTATGATAATCAAATCTTTGAGATGGTTCTTTTGAACAAATTTAGATAGTCCCTCAATGCCTTATTTTTGGATTTCATTAATAAACTTCTTCATTTTCTTTTTATTTGTTTCTTATTTATAACTTTCTTCCTTCAAATAATCAATCCATGTACCATCTCATTTTGATGTCTTTTCTCATCAACTCTCATGTTTGCACCTTCAACATTTTTTTGTGATCTCATGTTATAGAACTTCTAAGATTTGCTTCTTGAGAAAGATACCTTCATCACTTCTTCGACTAAATTTTACCTAAAGCTTTTCCATCCCTCTTGAAGAGCACAAGATTATACTAAGAGAGGGGGTGAATCGATATAATAATAGTTTGGCCAATTTAAAAAAATTATTCACACAAATAATTTAAAATAACTTTAAATCTCGCAATCAACAATTATGCACATGAACACAAGGACACAAACATTTTATGTGGAAACCCAATCCGGGAGAAAACCATGTTAAAAAAATGCTTTTAAAAAAAAAGGTTCTTTTAAAAAATTTTGTAGGCTACAACCTACTAGAGGCTTCAACCCTTATTTTTATGAGCATTGAGTCTTTGGAAGCTCCAACTCCCACATTTTGTAGGCTTTGACCTTCTCAATGCTCCTACTCCCATACTATGTAGGCTCTGACCTACTAAAAGCTCCTACTCCCACTATTGATGAAACTTATCTTCCACCTTTGTTTTTTTTGCTCTTACAACTAATCAGGGATATTTAATTTTCACAAATTTCTCTTCTTCAATCCAATATGTATTTTTTCATGAACTCAACTTTATTATACATATACCCTTCTCTCTTTAATTTTACTTATTTTCTTTATACACTCCACTTTGACATATTATTACTAAACAATGATTTGTCTCTTTTATGAATCTGGTTGCATATTTTATATATTTACATTTTACAATTACACAAATCTTCTTTCTATCTACTTGTAAATCTACTTCATATCTAATATATCTCTTTGTGTTGCTCTATCTATGTCTTAGTTATACTACTTAGTTATTTGAATACTTATCCTAAAATACCATCAATCCTATGTGACTTTGGCTTTACTTCATTTGTTTGTTAGAATTTTTTTTACTAATCCATCAAAATAATTACTTCAATCTATGTTGCATTTGTCTCTAAAACCAACTTGACATCAATGAAAAATTTCCTTCAATCTACCCCTTTGTCATTGATGGCAACACTTCCTCTCTTTCTATGTTCCTCAGTTCTATATTTCTTCCCCTTTGACATCAATGGTAAAAGGATGGCAATCAAGCTTATATCTTCAAATTAGTCATCAAAATATCCCTATGTAATAGTCCTCTCATAGCCCCCCTAAGAGGGATTCATCAACATTTCTTCATGTTACAGTATTATCATAACTACATCTGCCTCTTTGAAGATTTATATTACTAACTTTGACATTAGTGCAATCATCTTCCCAACTAATCTCCATAATGTAAACTCATCTTGAACCAACATACTCTTTTTCCCAAGGGTTTAATGCGCACTTTGATTTGTATAACCCCCTAAGATCATGAGGCTTCTCAAATGAGAAGTATATGGGCTACAAGTTGCACTTGCATTAGCTTCTCCTTCTCCTCGAGTTGTCTTTCATCTCCAAACTTTTATATGTTTTTTTTTGTGTCTTATTTTGTATCCCTATTTCTTGACATTTTTTTGAGTTTCTCCAACATCAAGTCTGAAATGATTTGTTGCTATATGCCCATAGTTATTGCACTTATAACATGCAATGTTATAGTTGAAGTATGGATTATAATTTCCGCTTCTTTGTTCATGAGAACTTATAATTCATGTTTAGCCTTTTCTCACCCTATGACCAAAATAGTTGCATGAGCAACAATATTCATCGAAGCTAGGTTTATATCCTTGCTTTCTATAATCCTTTTTAAGTTTAATTCCTTCAAATTTCATGGATGAATATGCAATACTACTGCCTTTCTTGACAAAGCCTTTGAATGGATAATCGTGAATGCTTATTTCTCCTTCATAACCAACTCCAATCTTGCTTGTAGATGGTCTTTGACTACCAATAACTTCTGTTAGAATACTGGGGCTCTTTCCAAACTTGAGACTATTTTTCATTATGGTGTTACTCTCCTATGGATCCTTTCTCAATTTCACAATTTCTTGTCTTAATTTGGTACACTCCTCTTCAATATTCTCAACTAGTTTGGATTTTTCAAATTGAATCTTTAATTCTTTAATTTGCATCTTGTACTTAGTGACTTTCTCTTTCAATTTTGTATTATGTTTGTATGCATAATGTAGCTCTTTCATGACATCAACATCTTCTTCATCACTAGATAACTCATCAACTTCTTCATCCTCACGACTTGCCTCATCAACACCTTTATCCTCATTGCATGCCTCAATAATATCTCCTTCTTTCTTGTTGGTCATGGCCAAAACTAGTATCTCATCTTCTATGTCATCACTTTGGTATTCATCATTGATCTCTTTTGATGAGTTGCTTTCTTTCTTTGAGTATAGAAACCTTTTGTGTTTGTAAAACTTCTTCTTCTTATGATTGTACTCAACTTTCCATTTTTGTATTTATCTTCTTCATCATTGTTAGATTCACTACTATTTAGAGGGCATTTTGATGCATACTATGCCAGTCTTCTGTAGTTGAAATATGTGAATTTTCATTTGTTCTTTCCATTCCCCTTTTTAACTTTTTTTGAAGTGAGCATCTTATTCATCTAATTCACTACTTGAGATTTCACTTCAAATTTTCCTTTTTCTTTTACCCTTTTTAGACACCTTGAATACTATTTCCTTCTTTGTTTCATTTCCTCCAAATCACATTTCATAAGCAATAAGAATTCCAAGCAATTCATCTTTTGTCAACGTATCTAAATCTGTTCTTTCTTCAGTCACATATACTTTAGAATTAAACTTTTTAGGTGATGATCTTAAAATATTTTCCACTACAAGACTTTCTTTTACTTCCTCACCAAGATCTTGCATAGAGTTGACAACATCATCTACATGATCAAGAAAAGCAGTTGTATTAATCTTCCTTCATGTTGAGACTTTGAAACACTTCCTACTGAGTTTGTAGTTTGGATTTCTTTACATTATCAGTTTCTTCATAAACATTTTTCAACTTATCCCAAATGTCCTTGATTGATCTATAGTGCATAATTTTTGAGAATATTGATTTGGAAAAGTTGCATAAAATTGCATGTTTTTCTTTAGCATTGTTTTCATATTTCCTCTTTTTTTATGTATCCATTGGTGGGTTTTGCAGCAGTGTTTAACCATCTGTTGCTGATTTCCAAACATCAAATCCAATATTTCTTAGATAGGTTTCCATTTTTATCCTCTGGTAAGTGGAGTTTGTTCCATCAAACATTGGTGTTCTATTTTAAAAGATTTCTTTCATTGTACTCTTTTAGATCGACCTTCAAGCAATTAGGCTTTATAGAAGAACATGGATTTGATACCAATTGAAGAGCACATGATTATACCGAGAGGGGGGAGGGGGAGTGAATCAATATAATAATAGATTTCCCAATTTAAACTTTTATTCACAAAAGTAACTTCAAATAACTTTGAATGCTAGAATCAACAATTATGCACATAAACACAAGGACACAAATTTTATGTGGAAAACCAATGTTGGAGAAAGCCACAACAAATAAATACTTTTCAAATAAAGTAGTTCTTTAAAAAAAAAATTTAGGCTCCAACCTACAAGAGGCTTCAACCCTTATGTTAATGAGCATCGAATCCCTAGAAGCTGCAACTCCCACTTTTCATAGGCTTCAACCTACTAGAATCTCCTACTCCCACACTTTGTAGGCTCCAACCTATCGGAACCTCCTACTCCGACTATTGATGAAACTTATCTTCCACCTTTTTTATGTTGCTCAGATTACAAGTTGTGATGGTTATTTTCATTGCACAAATTTATCTTCTTCAATCCAAGATGAATTCAACTTCAACATACATACACCCTTCTCTCTTTAATTTGACTTCTTCCCTTTAATAGCTCCACTTTATAGACTAGCATATTCATCTCATTTACATTCATATTTCTTCTACATATAAATATATACATATATATACATGTATGCATGTATATCCATATACATCTATATATATATATATATATATATATATATATATATATATATACATATACATATATATATACATATACATATATATATACATATACATATATATATATATATACATATACATATATTATATATATATATATATATATATATATATATATATATAATATATATATATATATATATATATAATATATATATATATATATATATATATATATATATATATATATATATATATATATATATATATATATATATATATATATATATATATATATATATATATATATATATATATATATATATATATATATATATATATATATATATAATATATATATATATTATATATAATATATATATATATATATATATATATATATATATATATATATATATATATATATATATATATATATATATATATATATATATATATATATATATATATATATATATATATATATATATATAATATATATATATATATATATATATATATATATATATATATATATATATATATATATATATATATATATATATATATATATATATATATATATATATATATATATATATATATATATATATATATATATATATATATATATATATATATATATATATATATATATATATATATATATATATATATATATATATATATATATATATATATATATATATATATATATACTTATATATATATATATATATATATATATATATATATATATATATATATATATATATATATATATATATATATATATATATATATATATATATATATACAGATTTCTTCTATTATCCTCTTATTACTTCTCAATCTACTTACATCTCTTACCCTTTTTACTATTATTTTTAACATTCTAATTGGTTTCATTTTATTTTTTTCTTTACTTATGGTTACACATACTTCATTCATTATTTCTTATCATATGTTCTATCACTACTTATCGTGTCTCGTCTACTTGCTTCTTCTTTTTCTTTTGATTATTTTACTTCCCATTTTTCAGACTTCTTATATATTCCAATGTCATAGAGAGACATGTCTTTATGCAGGGAATCATCTTCGTGCTCCAAGTAATATTGGGTAATAGTCAATTTTCATTCCTTAATTATTTGTATAAACCAAATGTATGATTACTGCCATAAAATGACATATGTATGATAATCATTCTTTTTTATCATTGTAGTTTAGCTTCATGTTTGTTGTGAACAAGAATAGATAGAACCCTATGTTTTAGTTTTTTGTCATACATTATTTCCATCGCTGATTTGGCCATTCTTATTCCATCATGCCATTATTGTTTTTTGTACAATTTTCATATCAACATGTATATCACCGATGTATGATCACTTATTTGTCTTGTTTTATTTGCTATGTATATCCTTGCAAGTATTTATTTTCAATAGTCATCATAGCTTTCATGTAATCATAGAGGTGGTACTGCTTAAGATTCAGGATGAATCATTATTTATGAACAATATGTCAATTATTGTTGTTGTCTTTTAATATTTTTGTTTTACATGTACACAAATTGTCTTACCATTTGCTTCATATCTAATATGTCTCTTTGCAATGCTATGTTTGTATCTCAATTATACTACTTAGTTATTTGAATAGTTCATATTGAAATGCCATCAATCCTATGTGACTTTGGTTATACTTCATTTGTTTGTTAGAATGGTGTCTATTAATCCATCACAATCATTACTTCAATTTGTGGTGCATTTGTCTCTAAAACTAACTTGACATCAATGACACATTTCCTTCATCTCTTTATATATAATTTGTTTCCAAAAGCCTTGAAATACTTTAGAAGCAAGTGGCCCCTTCCAAAGTGCATATGGAGTTTGTTGTTGTAGATTTAGCTATGAATGTAGTCATCCAAGATCTAGAGGTCTAATGTAAAGCACAATAACTAGAGAATTGATCTGATAGGAATAAATTGCATTAATAATGAAATGGAATTATCAATTGGATTGAATTGTACTTCATTGAATCAACTAAACTAATATTGAAAAGGAGGCCCCTTAGTTATATAGGCCAAGGTGAGAAAAAATTAGTGCATAAGATTATGACAACTATTGAAATCTTACATAAATAAAAAAGTGATAACTTATCACTCACCAAAGGTAGAAAAGTAAAAGTGCGACATGTCCACTATTTGTTGATCACCCTCTGAAGTGGAAATACATTTATTTTATTTATCTACTAAGGGTATATCACCTTCTCAAGTGAAATGGTGTTTGTCCAACAAATTGAAAAAATATGGATCACCCTCCAGATGTAGAAAGGCAATAAAGTGATATGGCCACCAAAGGTAAAAGTCCCACTTAAGATGGAAAAGTGTTAATATGATAACACCTTAAAAAGTGGGAATATTCTTACATGGTCCTTAAGAAAACTTAAGTACATGTATGTTTATAATCTAGGAGAATGGCATTCGAGATTCAACAATTAAACACACCACCACCCTATTTGTGTGCATCTTAGGGAGAATTTGTACACACAATGGAAGATAGGTCTTAGCTATTAGGCTAAGTTATGTACCCATGTACTGATGAAATGAAGTCTCTCAAAAAAAATTTTAAAAAAAGAGAAAACTAAATGGGCAAAAATCTCCTCCCCAAATGAGAGGAAAACACAAAATGTTATCAATGTACAATTTCCTACAAAGATGATTCTAACAATCTTGAACATTCCTCCACTTGGGAAGAAATAGAGTCAAAGTTCTACCAAGGATGGCAATTTGATGGAACCAAGTATCACTAACAATGAAGAACTATAATGGATCTTTTAATGTAATATAATTAAGATCAGGAATGGAGATAGGTGAGGTGTATAACAAGTGGCTACAGAAACAAATTTCATACATTTTCAAGTAGACATATACTTAGTCTCAAAAGATAGTACCTTATCTACTAAATATATAAGGATTGCATCTGAAGAAACCTTGATAACAAAATACATGAAAGATGTGGCACTTTATTTTAGTGAACTTGCAACATGGTGAGACATGAAAAAATTATGGAAACATGAAGGTAATGCCACCAAAGAATTCCCTTGTAGAAGACCACTAATGATGCCCTCTAATTAAGATGTTTCTGTGAGCATAAGAAAATCTGGCTCATAATGGCTACAAGATGGAAGGCTGGATGATTGGCCAATACAAGCTCAATAAGCGGACATTAAAATTTTGTTCTTGAATTTTCTCACTGAAGATAAAATTTGATTTTTAAAAACTTCTTAAATGTATTAAAAAAAAATTGCTAAAAAATGTGTTGAATACAAACAAAAGATTACTTTTTGGAATTTCCATTTTAATGACCTAAATTGACACAATAAAATTATGAGATATTTCTAGATCCCTATGTGAGAGTCCAAACTAAGATCTATGAATTAGAATTGCAAAAATAAGCCAAATAATTTCATGGATAGAAGGTACAAAAAATCATGCACTTTAAAAAAACATTACACTTGAAAAGAAGTTTGTATAAGCCCAAAGGAAGCCTCTAAAGTTACTGTAGTGCCTGCCCCTAGTTTGCATTTTTCTATTGTTACCAAACTCTTTTAGGCTAGTTTCATGTTGATGATTATTAGTAACATTATTTTGAGATTATCAAATATTGTTTCAGATTTAGTTGATATATGATGAGATTACTTGGTACTTTATATTTCATGTTTGCATAATGATTATTCAGTATTTTCAAATATTGATGATGAATAGTTAGATGTTTTATTATCATATGTGTTTCTTGTGGATACTTACCCCATACTACATGTGTATGGTGTGCATGTTTGTTTTCTTTATGCATGGCATTTCTAATGTGGTTAAGGAAGGGAGTTGTAATCACCTACTAGTCGAGATCTACACGATGCACCACTTCCTACCATTTCTTGTTTAGCTTAGTATATATTGTTTATGTACATGTGTGGATTTTATGCAAGTTGCAGGTACCAAGTATTGACTTCCCTAAATTGCCAGGATGAGCATACCCTATCACATTATCTCAATGATAAGAGAGGGGAGATAAATTCTCAAGTCCAAATCCTAAACCTTTAAGCCATTTGTCCTAATTGAAAATTAGGACAAGTATCTGAGTCGAGTACCCTTCGAATGCATTGGATGATGTAATTCATGATATTAACCTTTTTTTTTGAGTTGGTATGTGTTTTTATATGTTGGGTTTTCATATTTTACTTTAGGAGTCTTTGGTGAATTTTCTATTAATTAAGTCTAATTAAAAGATTTAATTAATGTTTTAATTTAATGGAAAATTATTATGATATTTTAATATTTTATTTTATTTTATTAATTGGGAAATTAACTAAATAAAAAGAATTAAATTTGAACATAAAAGTTATAAGTTTAAAGTTGGAATGTGATAATATTTATTTAATTTGATATTAATATATTTAGAGTTCATTTTTAAATAAATGCTAAATAATATTATTATTTAAGTTAAAAAAATATTTTATCAAATAAGTTTTGAAAATAAATTTAAAAGTGGAAAATAAATTAATTTATTAAAATTTCATGACCACATGATAAGTGCATGAGATTTAAAATTAAAGGAGTCAAGTGAATATTAAATAAAGTAATGTGCATTATTTTAATACTTATTCACATAGGAGTATGTGAACTCTTGTGAGTTTTCATGTTGACAACACAGGAGTTTGCACTCTAATTATGCACATGTTGTCTACACTTATGAGTTAGCACATTATTTGAGCACATGGTGTCTACAACATTCTACAAACCTCATCATGTTTATCTTCTTATCGTGGAAGATATGTGCTTAGTTGTCATGCTTATCTCCTAGTTATTTCTAGACACATTCTAAATGCATCTTAGCGGCCTTTATATACAGGCTCTCCTAGTGTGTATAAACATGCTCATATGCTTCTACATGCTTATATGCTTCTACATGCTTCAGATAATAGTGAGCATTCATATTGATCATACTCTTTGGCATACTATGTGCTTGTGCCACAAATTTTGGAGAAGGAAGGAATTTTAAGAAAGCAGGAGGTTCAGAGAGGAGGAATTTTCTCTACAATTTTCTAGGGTGTAGTGATTAGCATGTTGGAATATTCAAATATGGAAAGAGTACTTATGAGAGGGGGGGGGGGGGGGGGGGGGGGGGGGTGAATCATAAGTATCACACTTTGTCCAATAAAACTTTTAACTAAAAGTAAATTGCATGCATGTAAATACATCAAATAAACATGAAACTAAACACATGCATCAATAACTCATAACACTAGAATTTGGTACCCCAAAAACCCTCTAGAAATAAGAAGGTAAAAATGGGGTGGGGATGATACCCACAAAAATTACTACAACAATATTGTTCAACCACTTCTGATGGTCTGCCCTATTAAAGGCCTGCCTTGTTAAAGGCTTTACACCATATCAATAATGACCTGGTTAGAGGATTTCAAACACTTAACATGAAGTGTCACCCTGTTAAAGGATTTAATCACCTAATTAAGGATTTACAAAATAGTTGTTAAGCTAACCTATCACCATAGGATTTTCATTCTAATACAATTGCTAGAGAGTATTAGGTATCATGAACCTGATAGATTACAATCCTTGATTGCTTATTGTAGGCACCTGTTCTGCTTTCTCTGATTTTGATCCTTGTATGATCTGATAATCCTCGCTTCTAAAAATAGAATTCCTTGTACACACCTGTATATCTTCTGACACTTCTACTTTACAATGAAATTTCATCTTCCTTATAAAGACATTTGAGAATTTAGGGCTAGGTATGGATCTACGATCCATATTCAATCTCCATTTTCCGCTCATTATTTGTATTTATTCTATTGGTTTCATGCCTTCATCATTTTTCTTATTAGTTGCATGTAGATTGCATAGGAAAAATAAAAGATTCAATCTCACCATTAAATACTTCAAGATTTACCTTATGTTGGCTGTAAAAACTGTTTGCATCATAGTTTGTGCAATTAAAAACTCTTATGCTGATATACTGAGTTACTTAGCTCCTGAAGTATTGCTGATACTCGGCACATGCTGTTTCTTGGATAGCTCAGCACCTTATATTACTCAGCACCTTAAGTTTCTTGGCACTTCACTCGGTATCTGATCTTCGCTCGGTATCTAATCTTCACTTGATATCTATTCTTCACTTGGTATCTGATCTTCACTCGGTATCTAATCTTCACTCAGTATTTAATCTTCACTTAGTATCTAAAAACTACTCAGCACATGAAGATCACTCGGTACCTATTGTGACTTGACATGCATGATGTACTTGGCTTGCAATGTGAAATGTAATTAAGTGTGTTGGCACTCAAGTGTCAAAAACCATTATGAGATTAACAATCTCCCCCTTTGACATGAGTGAAAAAAACACTTAACTGACCTTATAAGTACATTTACTAATCTGATTGATATGTATAGTTTGTAAAGAAAACTTGATCAAAATTTGTGACTTACAATCTTACAATATATACCTCAAAAAAATTTGTAGCTCCCCCTGAGTTGATTGTGCCTTATCTGTATATCAAGCTCCTCCTTTATATCTTTTCTCCTTTTATAACTTTCCCATTAATTTATCTCATAATATCTGTATCTCCCCCTATTAATCTGCACCTCCCCCTTTTTGACACTTATGTCAAAGAATGTTTAAGGGTTAAGACCATATTTAGCCAAAAATGTGTTGTTTACCTCCATAATCATCTTGAGAGTTGCATTCCAATTGTTCAAAGTGATTTCCAGTGACTTATGTTGGATAGCAGTCTTGGCAGCAAGATGAATAAGTCCATCTAATGTAGAAAGATTTGGGTCTTTCTTGAGAACAGTTTCTGCATATACTTGCTCTTTATGGAGTATCTCTAAATGTAAGGTAATGGAGGACTAGAGCTGTATTAATTTGGCCTTGATATTAGCCTCATCTGTTGTTAAGATAGCTATTTATTTGTGAGTGTGAAGCGATTGAGCAAAATGCTTCTCACTTTGAGTTGGATCATTTGGTAGTTGCATTCTTGAAATGTTTAAATTTATTTCCAAGCTCAGTATCTTTTGGCTTGTTTCTTGTGTGAAGTATGAAAAATCACACAACTTTTTGTACAGTGAGAATATATTCTCAAGTACCTTTTTCACTTTGTCAATAAGTTTTTCCAATTCAACTTGTGAAAGTGCAATTTGTCTTGATAGTTTCTCATTACTATTTCTTTGTGAGTGTGAAGCAATTGAGCAAAATGCTTCTCACTTTGAGTTGAATCATTTGGTAGTTGCATTCTTGAAATGTTTAAATTTCTTTCCAAGCTCAGTATCTTTTGGCTTGTTTCTTGTGTGAAGTATGAAAAATCACACAACTTTTTGTATAGTGAGAATATATTCTCAAGTACTTTTTTCACTTTGTCAATAAGTTTTTCCAATTCAACTTGTGAAAGTGCAATTTGTCTTGATATTTTCTCATTCACTTTCCCCTGAAATTTTCTTTTTGACCATTCCATAAGTTTTGCATTTGTTTCTATGTCTTCATTTGTCACCTGGTCACAAATATCTATTAATTGCTCTGTGATATGCTTTGACTCATCTGATGATTGGAAATTGAAGGCATTCATCAAGATGTCCTTGATCTCATATAGTGTTTGCTTATGTTTATACTCCTTCTTGAGTATCTCCTATCTTTTTCTCTTATTCAGTGCTTCCTGCACTTCATTGATTTGATCAATGGTTATTGAATTTGAGTCATAGCTTGGTATGACTATCTCCTCATCTAATTTAGGGTCTCCATAGTGAAGTACCCTTGTAACTCTTGTAGTACTGGATGATGGTATAAAAATTTGTAGTGGCTAGTGTGAAGGAGCTCCTGAGGTAGGAAAATTTATTAATGTTTGTATTGCCTCCTGTTCTTTAAGGGATTTCACTATTTCCTCCTCCTTCCATCTATCATGATCAATTATTGTAATCTGTGGAAGTGTACCTTGTGTTTGTGCTATAGGATCAGATGTAATAGTCTGTCATGTTTGTTCTATTCTTTTTTCTGCAGCTACACTTTGCTTCTGTCTTGCAGTATCAATTATGCTTGTTGCTATTTCAAATTGACTACTAGTAGTTGTAATAGAAGGTGGTTCTTGTGGATTCACCTTATCTTTGACTGTATTTTCTACTAGTTTCTGCAATTCATCTATATTAACCAATACTGGATCTGTACACAATATTGCTTGTTGTGTTGATTGGTCAAGAATTCTTTTCAGATCTTCTGCAGTTAGTGGATTGATATTCTAACCAGAAGTATCAAGAACATCAGTAATAGTTATAGTGTCTGCAGGTGAGATGGATGTTTGAGGAGGGCTAGGGGGTGGCAATTGTGTGTCTTGCACACTCTGATCTAGTTGTTGCTCTTGCTCAGCTGTTGCCATTGTATCCTATTTTTGTGTCTCTTTCTCCTCTCCATCTTTCTTTTCTTCTTCCTTCTTCTCTTCTTCTCTTTTATTTTCTTTTTCTTCTTTCCTTTTTCTCCTCTCCTCTATTGGTATAGAAACTTCTTCCTTGTATTCTTCCTCAAGAAAATCTTCAATCTTTTTGTACAAGTTCTTCCATGATTTCATTGTTCTTTGAACAATCTCTTCCATTCTGTTTTGGAGTATGAAGAATGCCCTGTATTTAGGTGTAAACCTGTTATTATGCCTTTTGACTACCTTCCTAACTTGTTCCCTAGTCAAATCCAGCAATACACTGGCTAGGGTTGATTCCCTCATCTCCTTCTCCATTTTCAAACAAAAATGCCATCTATCTTCTACAATTTTTGACAGTTCTTTTGGCAATTGACCGTCTAGTTCAAGTGGAGTGTACTTGAACTATGCCATAATTCCATAAACTATTTCTTCTATTCTATTATGTTCTTCTTTATTAAATTTTCTAAAATCACCTTTATTTAAATTACTCAAGTCACCATTTTCAATCTTTTTACATAAGGTATCAACTGATGGATTGCTTATCTTTTCAGTTTGCTCTTCTTCATCAGTGTCAGGTTGAGCCACATACCTTCTTCTTTTCCTTGTCTCTTCCTGTGATTCCTTGACTTGTTTCTTCTCGGTAACTTCCTCTTTGGCCTTTTGAGTGGAAGCCCTTGTTGATTCTTTTGTTGTTGGCTTTTGAGGTGATGGCGTGGCAGCTTTCTTTGATCTGGGCTTAGCTAAAGGTTGTTCTGTTGCCTTTCTCTTCTTTGGTTCAGCTTCAATTGGTGCTTCCTTGGCTTCTTCTTCCTCTGCACCTTCCTCCTTGTCTTCTCCAAGACCTTGAGTTAGTTCCATTAGCCCTTGTTCTTTCTCATCTTCATCATCACTGTCATCTTCTTCTTCTTCTGCCTCAGCCTCAATTTCCTTGGCAAACTTCTTCTTAATCTTCTTTATTAATTTGTCTTTCTTCTTCAATGTGGAAGCAATTTTTAATTCCATGTTAATCTTTGATCTTACCACATCATAAGTGCCAAAATGTGGAGCACTTTTATCTGCTTCTTCTACCAATAATGCAGTTATTGCTGCTGATGCCTCGTCAATATTAATTTTGTATCCAAATGGCCTTAGCCATCCTACCCTTGGTATTACTGCTTGAATATAGGTAAAATCTATGTCAACTAGAAACCATATATCATTAGTATGTTTTTTCACTAAGGAAGCTGGTATCCTTGATCTTTGCTTCATGGATTTCTTGAAATCCTCAAAATAGCTTGTCATCAAGGTATCAAAATTTTCTCCCATTTGTTCTATATATTCATTAATTTGTGCAACGATGGTTCTGTCATTCCTCCATGCTACTTTTCCAAAAGAAGGAAACTCATTATGTACATAGAAGAATATGCAAACTAAGATTGCTCCAAATTTGCATTGAGTGCCCTTTGTTCTTCTTATGGCATCTAGGTTTTCATTGATCTGTTGCAGTTGTAGTTCTGCAAGATCATAAGTATGATCCTTTTTCACCAATTTGTAGCTCACATCTACTGTAATGCATGGTACACTATTGAGTCTACTAGATTGATAGAATTTATGGGCAATGACTCTAACAACCAACTCTACTAGAGGATCCTGTATGGTATGAATTGCCATTCCTCTTTTGTTCCATTGTGCACCAGTATTCTTTTCAATGACCTCCTTTGATTCACTTCTCAAGGTTTTGTACCGATCTAGGGTTGGGTACCTTATTACTCTATGCATAATTTCTTTGGTCAATTTGATGGGAATATCTTCTAACCACAAATTTCCACCATGGATTCTGCTTAGTACAAGTCTAACCCATTCTATTTTGAATACGGTGGGAAAACTTAAAAATTGGTTCAAACCCTTTCTTTTTACGATTTTGAATTCTTCTTTCAGTACTCCATGTACACATAGTTTATCATAAGCTTGTCTAATTTCCATATCTCCTAGAGCTCCTATCTTGTAGTTGTAACATTTCCTCACATCTTGAACCATTAAAACTTTTGGGAGAATGTGGGAGAGAGCTCCGGCTGGGTCATTTTTGTAGGCAACTTTGGGAATAGGATAGAAATCAAGTTTCTTGACCTCATTTAAAACTAACTGAACCTCAAATGACTCTTTTTTCTTGATTTTCTTTGAACTTGACACCATTTTTGCAAACTAGGGTTTTCACAACAAAAGGATATGAAACTACGTAGCTTGGCACAAATGAAAATACCTTAAGATCGATGAAAAATGTGTTGAATGAGGTTGCAGTCTGCTTGATATGTTGGATTCTTACTATGAATTCGCTTGGCTCTCTTTCTTCTCCTTTTCTTCTTGATCGCGATAAGAAAAACTGATTGAAATTGCGATAATATACCCTAATTTCATTGCATTAAATGCTCAACTGCCAACTCGGCTTCTAAAGAAATTTTGACCTAACTTGGCTTCCACTATATTTCCACTTTACTCGGCTTCCATTGGAGTTTTCAACTCAGCATCAGTTATCATCTAGGTCGCTATTGGGAGCTTGGCATCTGTTTTAACTCGGTATCCAAAGATAGCTCGGCAACAACATTTAGATTTTTTTTTTTTTTTCTTGACATCTTGTTTCAAGTAGATTTATACTTTGCTTAGCTTCTTTGTATTGGGACTGATGTGTGATATAGCTTTATATATCAGTCTTATGTACTTCTCATGCTTAGTTTGATGAAGTGTGATCACTTGACCCATTGGGTGATGATCCCTCCACTTGATGTGTTGCACTCATCTTTCTTTTTCCAAGTCTTGTTCATTTTCCCCCTTATCTTTTCAACATCAATCTTTTGTTTTCCTTTGTTATCTTCAGTCTTGGGTGCCTTTGATCTTGTAGGATAGTTTCTGCTGATATGACCAATTTTCAAACAACTGAAACATGTAGTTTGATTCAAACATCTTTTGTAGTTCCTTTTGAAATGTGTTCTTATGCAGTTCTGTGGTATATGTCCATATTCTTGTCAATAGTGACAACTGTACCTAGTGTTGTAATCCTAATGATAATGACTTTCATTCCCTTCTATTTTTGTTGGTTGATTTTCTGTCCACATAGGTTTTGATCTGCATTCAAATGCCTTATGTCCATACTTTTTGCAATTATAACAATGTCCATCATATCTCTGAGTCCTTGTGACATTGGATCTGCAATTTTGTGTCATATGTCCTTGCATGTTGCACTTGTGACAGAAACTTTTGGGTATGTTTGATTGATTGAATCTTCTACTCATGCACACATTAGCTGTATGTCCCTTCTTATTATAGTAATGACAAGTGGGTTTTGAATTCTTACCTTTATCACTTCTTTGTTCAGCAGTTTTTGATGATTCCCCAACTTTAGTGCTATTGTATCCTAGTCCTGATGTATCATGGGCAAATTTTGATAATTTTAGCAACTGTTCAAAATACTTGATGGCTTCACTTGATTTATTGAGATTCTTTGCTACCTCTTTTTCTCTGTTTAATTCATTCTGCATTTGTTCATTCTGCATCTTCAAAGTAGAGATCTCAATATCTTTTACATTGAGTTCATGATGAAGGTTCATCATTTGGGAAAGTGTATCCATCTGCATGTTTGAGATCCTTGTTAGTTCAATACATTTTTCTTCAAGTCTGTTTGCAAAATTTTTTTTGTCATTTTCCAACATCACTTTATCTTCAACTGCTCTTTTCTTATGTTTAGTAATTTCACATATCATTATGGCCTGTGATTCATGTTCCATGTTGAGAGATCTTATCTCCTCTTCTTGAATTTTATTTTTCTCCATCAGTTCTACTATTGCTGCATCAAACTCTTTTGTATCTCCATTGGAAAATATGTTGGTGGTATCAATCTCCTTGTAGTGTATATCATTTTCAGCTATGGCTAGATCCTTTCTTTTTATTAATGAGTTTCTCAACTTGTTTCTGAATTCCTCCAAGCTATGCAAAGCAAGTTGCACATCTATCACCTGATTTTCAATGATCTTTCCAAGTTTGAAAGCTTCCATCTTTAAATCTTTTCCTCCAAGCTGTTAGGCTTTTTCTTATGAGAACCTGGGTACGCTCTGATACCAATTGTTGGAATATTCAAATATGGAAAGAGTACTTATGAGAGGGGGGTGAATCATAAGTATCACACTTTGTCCAATAAAACTTTTAACTGAAAGTAAATTGCATGCATGTAAATACATCAAATAAACATGAAACTAAACACATGCATCAATAACTCATAACACTAGAATTTGGTAACCCAAAAACCCTCTAGAAATAAGAAGGTAAAATTGGGGTGGGGATGATACCCACAAAAATTACTGTAGCAATATTGTTCAACCTCTTCTGATGGTCTACCCTATTAAAGGCCTACCCTGTTAAAGGCTTTACACTATGTCAATAGTGACCTAGTTAGAGGATTTCAAACACTTAACATGAAGTGCCACCCTATTAAAGGATTTAATCACCTAATTAAGGATTTACAAAATAGCTATTAAGCTAACCTATCACCATAGGATTTTCATTCTAATACAATTGCTAGAGAGTATTAGGTATTATGATCCTGATAGATTACAATCCTTGATTGTTGATTGTAGGCACCTGTTCTGCTTTCTCTGATTTTGATCCTTGTATGATCTGATAATCCTCACTTTTGAATATAGAATTCTTTGTGCACCCCTGTATATCTTCTCACACTTCTACTTTACATTGAAATTTCATCTTCCTTATAAAGACATTTGAGAATTTAGGGTTAGGTATGGATCTACGATCCATATTCAATCTCCATTTTCTGCTCGTTTGTATTTATTCTATTGGTTGCATGCCTTCATCTTTTTTCTTATTGGCTGCATGTAGATTGCATAGGAAAAATAAAAGATTCGATCTCACCATTAAATCCTTCGAGATTTACCTTATGTCGACTGTAAAAACTGTTTGCATCATAGTTTGTCCAATTACAAACTCTTATGTTGATATACTAAGTTACTCGGCTCCTGAAGTATTGCTGATACTCGGCACATGATGTTTCCTAGATAGCTTGGCACCTTATATTACTCAGCACCTTAAGTTGCTCGGCACTTGTTAACACTCGACACCTGATCTTCACTCGATATCTGATCTTCACTCGGTATCTGATCTTCACTCGGTATCTGATCTTTTCTCGATATCTAATCTTCACTCGATATCTGATCTTCACTCGGTATCTGATCTTCACTCGGTATCTAAAAAATACTCAGCACATGAAGATCACTCGATACCTATTGTGACTCGGCATGCATGATGTACTCGGCTTCCAATGTGGAATGTGATTAAGTGTGTTCGCACTTAAGTGTCAAAAACCAATATGAGGTTAACATAGCATCAGTGTCCAAGTAGATGCTTGTGATTTTTGCATATCTTGTTACATTCTTTCTCTTTCCTATCTTCATCGTGCCTGGTAGTGTTTGTCTAAATTCTCTGTGAATGAATCTTCAATCTTATAGTTTGGAACTTGAGCATGCATGTTGTTTCATTGGGTTCTAGGGAAATTAAAAATATCTTTACAGCCTTCCCTTAGTAGAATTAAAGTTTGGAAATTAAATCAAGATTTGGGTTGTATTAATATGGAATTGAGAAATAGATTTGGGAAGGGTTTGAATATTATGAGAGTCTTATAATAAAAATTCCATTGGATTGTTTGATTCTTCCTATTGGAATACAAGTGGAATTTATGTCAAAATAAAATGAAATAAAATATAATATAAAATATTTTATTATATTTTATGGGGAGATTTGTTTTAAATTAAACAAAATCTTTATATGTTAAAGGGATGAACTCTTATCAGAAAAAAATGATAATAAAGTTTTAAACACAGCTAAGTAAATCCATTACATCTCTACGAAATGTTAAATGTAAAACATTTTATTAAAAATTAAATTAAAAAATATATTTATTTGGGCGGGTTTACCACCCCCTATCCCCACTATCATCATATGTCAGCGGGTGGTCATAGTGCACAAGGTACCTACGTACTGCAGGGTACCAGTGATAAGGACCTTTGGTATTGCCACACGACCATTCATATGCTGGTGGGTTATATAATACTTCAACGATATTAAATCGATTAGGACATTAATTGCCCCTCCTTTTAATATATTGTAAAGTTTTAATAATCATTTCTATATATATATATATGTATAACATTAATATATGTTTTTAATGTTATTTAATACATATTAATGTTAATTTAATAATAATTTGTTAATCATTATTAAATTGAAAAGAGATATTAATATTCATTAAATGTAAATAATGATGAATCTGATATTGTAGATAAGATTTTTAACATAACTTGTTATTATTTATTAACCAGTTTATTATTAAATTATTAGTTTGAATATTAATGCATAGGAATATAGTCAATGAAATTATTGTTAATAATTAATTGACTTGATCATTGAGTTATTAATATAGCTATGTAATTAATAATTAAGTTATGCAATGGAATTTTAATTGATATGATTATCGATAATATCAATTTTTAAGGAAATTGTAAATTATTTAATTGAAAGTTGATAAGTCTTATTGTAATTATTTGAATAATGGGAGACACTTCTTGGAATTATTAGTAACATTGATTTTAGTAAAATAACACGAATGATTTTATCTAAAAGTCAATGGGAACTTGTCCAATGGTTTAAATAGGTAAATAATTATCTTCTAATTATTTTAGAAAATTGTTTTAAAATAATGGAGGGATAAATCTATGTTTTATTTGAAGAGATAATTGGGTTGACTTGGAGATTAAACAAAGAATCTTATACACTTGAAATATACTTGCAATGGAAACTGAAACCTCATACTTGGCATAACTATGTGATTTCAAAAGCAAACTGAAACATGTATTTGCATCTTGATTATTTTGAGAAATTGAATGGGGTGATTTTATATTCTATTTAAAGAAACAAATGGGTTAAACTATATGGACTAAGATGTACCTATTTAAATTTGAAAACTCACATTGAATAAAAATTGGAACTTCACTGTAAATTGGCATTATGTATTCAAGGCTAAACTCGAACATGAAACTTACACTGATGTACATATATTGTTTGTGTTTTTGGGTTTTGGGGTTGACTAGATTGTTGACCAGTTATAGGACATCTACCAGAGGCTCAAAGGTTATGAGTTGTGATGTCATTCTAATGTTATTTGATCTCAATTCTTTTTAAAACCCAACCATGGTAATGTGAGGGCATGCTCTATGATGTGTGTGGTTTATTTATTTATTGTTAATGCTTTCTAGTCTTCTTGTGTGAAGCTAAGATGTATGTATATGAGATACTTGACTTAACCATTTTGAGTCTCGATCAGTTATACTTGGGTTACTTTCTAGTCACCTTGATGGGACCGAAGTGTTTGTTTTGATCTTGATGATGTCATGTTATGATATGTTTGACTTGACCATTTTGGGGTCTTTGATCAGTATTACTTTGAGATACTTTTCAGTTGCTCGTTTAGAATCGATGGATATTGTGATCTTTCATTTGATGCTTTTCAATTGCTTGTAGAAAATTGATGTAATTATTTTGATTATCTTTATGATGCTTTCCATTCACTTGTATGGGGGTCGGGGCCCTAAGAGGTTGCCAAGGTAACTCATTGTAAGTTGTTTAATAAGTGAAAAATTTTACACTAAATGGGGATTAAAATGAACTTAATAAGAAAATTATATGTTCTCACCCATGCCTCGAGTGCTAGTACAGACTAGGATGGGAGTAGAGAGAATGCTTGGTTATGACCTTGAATTTTGTAGTATGCCTCGTTAGTACAAGAGAATATTAGTGGCCGCATAGGGATCACTAGGGGTTCGAGGTCTATTGAGAGACTACCAGGGTAACTCTAGCATGATTCGTGCAATGAGACTTTTTGATTACATAGTAGAATCCTACATGTCTTTGTTCTCCCTCTAGGTATAGATGTCAATCTATGTTGGAACCTTTGAGTTAGTGTACTTTTAGGATTCTTGAACTTAGAGAGTATTTGTGTTATGTGATTTGATATCCTATTTGGGACTTGAGATTATCTCCTCAGTGTGGTGGGAATGGATCATTTAGGTCCCACGCTGTCAGGTGGTAGTGCTTTTTCACTCTTACATTTGAGATCCATCCATAGTCATCATGGCTGCAGCATTCTCTATTTGCATTTACTTCATTCTACTCTTGGATCATTATGATAGATGTTATATCTTATGATGGATGTTATTTATTGGTATGTTTCTTTATATTGATGATTAGCATGTGATAGATGATGTTATCTACTTTGTAGGATAATCTTATGCTTTGTTCTTGCATGTTACATTTCTTTATGCATATGATGTAGCATGTTTTAGGAGTGACATCCCTATTATGATAGTATCGATGATCTCTTTGGTGGCTTGGGATGTTACACGTGGGGGATGGCTAGGGCCCACAATGATCTAATGATGCTATTGATGGTTGGGAGGAACCGTGCACTTAGTTAGATGTGTTTTATGCTAGATAGTTGTGTTTTATGATGGATGGATGTATCATTTATGTTAATGGTTTCATTTACTTTATTGCACTTGTATCATGGTTGATGAGGATGATGTATCTTTATTTTAACATAAGTTTAATATTTTACGCTTCTCATACCCTATGACATATATAGTGGATGATTGAGCATTCAAAATTTAATTACCATGAGGTATTTAGAACAAATGTATATTATGTAGTGCTTACCCTCATTCACATCATTTATGGACATATTGTTTCTATTATTATCAGACTATGATGGACTAGTTTTATGTTGATGGATAAGTGGTATTGTTTTGAGACTATCAGACATTATGTTATGGATTCAAAGGTTATGTGATGAGATTATTTAGACTTTATGTTTCATGCATACATGATGATCATTATATTGTTTTAAGATATTATTGATGTTTAGTTGATGGTTATTATCTCATGTGTTTTATTATAGATACTTACCCCATACTTGCATGTGTATGGTGTGCGTGTTTTCTTAATGTATGGCATTTTTGATGTGGTTAAGTAAGGGAGTCATAGTCACCTACTTAGTCGGGATCTACATGATGCACCACTTCCTACCATTGTCTGTTTAGCTTAGCATTATATATATTGTATGTATATACATAGTTTTTCTGCAGGTTGCAAGTAGCAGGTATTGACTTCCCTGAATTGCCAGGATGAGTGTACCCTATTATACTATCTCAATGATAAGAGAAGGGAGATAAATTCTCAAGTCCAAATTTCAAACCTTTAAGCCAACTGTCCTACTGAGGTAGGACAAGTATCTAGATATTTTACCCATCGAATGTGTCGGATGACATAATTCATAATTTTTAACCCTTTAGACTGATTTTGTGCGAATTGCTCTATGATGAGTTTTCCTATTTTATCTTGGAGGTCTACGGTGAATTTTCTATTAATTAAGACTTAATAAATTAATTATTTGAGAAAATTAATATAAAATATCATGATCTTTTATATTTTGATTATAATTAATTAAATGTGAATTAATTGAGGAAAAAGAATTAAATAAAAGAAAATTAGAAATTAAAATTAATAATAATAATAAAATAATGATAAAGTAATAAATAAATAATAATAATAAAAGTTATAAGAATTAAAATGAAAGTTATAAATATTTAAATAGTAATTATATAAAAAGTGAATTGGAGTTATAGGCTTGCATGGGAGTTAACACACTTTTCTATTTCTCAAGTGTCAACAACATGAGGGTTAGTACATCAATTAAGCACATGGTGTCTACAACCCTATGGCTCATCTTGAAGGTTGGAAAAGACCCATGCTTAGTTGGTGACACCTTCTAGCTGTTTCTAGAAGCATTCTAGATGTTTTCTGAGAGCTCTTTATATTCAGGCATTCATAGAGGCTTAGATAGAGCATTGGGAGTGCAATTGGAGCATTGGAGGACTCGAGAACTCTGAAGAAGGGAGCTTGCTCTGCGGGTTTTCTGAGGAAGAGTGAATTAGCATCAGAATCCAGGTAGATTCTTGTGATTTTTCTTATGCTATTTCCGCATCATGTTTTCCCTGTCTTCTTCGTTTCTTCCATATGTCTTCTAAGAAATTTCATATTTTATGCATTCTCTATATGGGTAGTCTAATTTATTTGAGAATTTTATATGCATAAATCTGAAAAGAACATGGGGCTAGTGTTTAAATTTGTAGCCAAAACCATCAGATGATTTACTCGATAAAATTTTAGACCAACTAGTTTATAGGAAAATTCTGGAAATTGAGATCTTTAAATAAAGTGTGTACATGTTCATTGTAAAATATACATGTTTATAATTTTTGCATCTGCATACATACATATATATATATATATATATATATATATATATATATATATATATATATATATATATATATATATATATATATATATATATATATGTTGCGATATTTGATTCTGCAAGTATATTTAAATACACATACATATATACATATATATATATATATATATATGCATATATATAGATATATATATATATATATACATTAGATAATTGTACTTAATAATTGCAGTGAGAAATATATATATATATAAATCGCCTTGTGATTTGTATGGGATCGACGTTTGAAAAAATGTTATTGAAAATACATTTGTGGGCGGACGGATTTATTTCGCCCCCACCACTGCCAACTTTATTATCATTGCGGTATCGCAGGGTACTGCGAGATCGCAGTGTACCTACAGTCGGCAGAGTACCTACGACCCGCAGCGTACCTACGATCTGCAGGTCATACATGCACCGACGATGTTAATAATTCCATGCAGTTTGTTTTTTTTTTTTTAATTTACATTGTTAAACAATATTCCATATGTTATGAATTTCGGCTTTTCAATGTTGCATTGTTATTAAAAAATTAAATGTTATATATATATATATATATATATATTTATTTATGTATATATATATATATATATATATATATATATATATATATGTATGTGTATGTATATGTATGTATGTATGTATATAAGTGTATATATATATATATATATATATATATATATATATATATATATATATATATATATATATATATACATTATCAATAATAAATAATTAATATATTATTTGATGTTTGGAATTTAAAGAGAAATTCTTTAATAACAAGATATTTTATAATGGTGAGCAATATAGATTCAATATAATCTTTAATTTAGAAAGATGAACATGGAAGGATTTTCAAATATTATTTAAAAAAAAATGATGGGGGTCTAAATGGAAATATAAGAGACATTTAGAACATTTAGAAAATTGAGTTTAATGGTAGAAACTTTTACAAAAACTTGGGCTAGGTTAAACGTGAAGTTTCTCCACTTGACAATCAAATTGGGAAACGTAAATGAGACTTTTGCATTTAAATTTAAGTTGTAAACTTGGCAAAACCAAAACATGTGTTTACATTGTGTATTCATTACGCTATTGTTTTTGGGTTCAGGGTTGACTAGTGTTGACTAGTATAGGATGTCTACCAAAGGCTTGGGATTTATGTGATTGTGATGTCATGATGATATTTAATCTCGATATTTATAAACCCAACCATGGTTATGTGATGGAATGCTCTATGTATTGGATGTGATTACTGATTGTTATAGTTGAGATTCTTATGTATGAGATACCTGACTTAACCATTATTTTTGCTCATCGATCAGTTATCCATGGTTATTTTCTAGTCGCCATGATGGGACTATGATGTGGATTTATTCTTCATGATGTCATGTTGTGACATGTTTGACTCAACCATTTTTGGAGTCTTCGATTAGTATGATTGAGATATATTTTGGTTATTGAGAACCATTGGATACTTTGATTATCAGTGATACTTCAGTTGACAATAGAGAACTGTTGATTTCATGATTTTTTATGGATGTTTGCTCATGGAGATTTAATGCTTTTATGAAAATTTGATGATTTTATCATGGATTATCTTTTGTGACTTTGAGATTTATGGTTCCATGAGCATTAGGGTAGGATATTTGCATGTAGTGACGGGAAGTGGCTTGCAATGGGGGTCAGGGCCCTAAGAGGCTACCAGGGTAACTCATTGTAAGTTGGATTAATAAGTGATAACATTCACACCTAATACTAACTAAATGAACCTAAAAAGATAAGTGTTTTGTTCTCTCCCATGTCTTGAGAGCTTGTACAGGCTAGGATGGGAGTAGTGAGATGCATGGTTGCGACCTTGCATTTCATAGTATGCCTCGTCAATATGAGAGGATACTAGTGGCCACATGAAATCAGTATGGACTCGTAGAGTTTAGCTAACTACCAGGATAACTTGTACATGATAATTGCGATGACACTTTCTCGCTTGCATAGTAGGTTCCTACATGTCATTGTGTGCCTCTGGGATTAGATGTCAGATTTTGTGTTTGGAACCTTTGAGTTAGTATACTTTTAGGGTTCCTAGATTTATAGAGATTTTTCCTATGTGATTTTCTTAGCCTGTTTGGGACTTGAGATTATCTCCTCAACACGGTGGGAGTGGACCACTTAGGTACCACGCAGTCGGGTGGTAGTGTATTTTCCACTCTTATCATTTGAGATTCATTAAGACATCATGGCTGATGCGTCCTTCATGATGGTGGATATGTATCCTTTTCATTGATGATTAGCATATGTTAGATGATGTTATCTTATGCTTATATTTGCATGTTAGATTACTTTCTGCATATGACATAGTATATTTTAGGAGTGACATTCCTACTATGTTAATACCAATGATCTTTTCGGTGATTTGGAATGTTACACACAGAGGGATGGCTAGGATCCATGATGGTCTAATGATGCTATTAATGGTTGGGAGGAACCGTGCACTTAGTTTATTATGTTTTATCTTTATGATGGATGTATATGTCTTCTATGATAATGTATCATGTATATCATGTGATTATCTTTACTTTGATGTATCATGGATTAGAATAGGATGATGTACCTTATTCTATGTATGTATATTCTTTGAGCTTGTCATACCCTGTGACATGTACAGTGGATGATTGAGTATTTTTGAAATGTAATGAAAAAATATTGGACTTATCATTATTATTTCATGTGGTTGTTGTACTAGATGGATTCATATATGTTAGATGTTTGTAGATGTAATTCAACATTAAGGGATCTTAAAGAATGTAACCAGTTGTGTATGTTATGATTACTTTTAGATGCACATTGCTATTGCTTCCATTATGGTGCATAAGTTATATGTGGTATTTAGTTTCATGTTAAAAAAAAAAAAATGCTACCAAACTTAATTGAATTCTAGGTTAATTCTTTGGATCCATTGGCAGGGCATTACATTTGGTATTAGAGCCTGAGTTTCTACATTGGGAGATCTGGGTATTTTGGAACAACTAGAACTTTGAACTATTAAGTGTATCTTTTCGAGCTTGAACTAGGTGAACTGAAACAAAACAGAATTTGAAACTGTTGCTTGTATATTTTTCTTACTTCAACACTTAGTTTCAAAACTAGAAATTTTAGTTTAAACCTAAACATAGAACTGAACTTAGTACTTCGTACTGTTGTAGGATGGTATCTGGGAGTAGGTCTTTTGTTAGAGGCCATGGTAGAGGCCATGGTAGAGGCCGTTTCGTGGCAGATCTGTCAGTGTCCATGAGTCTACCCATGAGGGATCGGCTCACGTAGAGAGCAAGGAAGAGCACTTTAGTAGGCAATAGGAAGAGAGTCGTAGAGAGGACCAAGTTGAGTCTTAAGAGGTTGGTTTGAGACAGATGATGCAGACTATTCTAGAATGTCTACCTCCTATTCAAGAACAGCCCAAAGTGCACCAGACAGAACAAGAGTATAGATCCAAATCTAGAAGTCCTTGGAAGGATTGTCAAAGGTCCATTGTGTCCACTCAGATGAAGGATCTTTCAAGATCCAAGGTTAAGCCTTTCAATGGGCAAGGTTCTGGTTATGTGGCCGAGTAGTGGCTTATATCCCTCGACAAGATTTTTGCCATGCGGGAGTTTGACAACAATGTTAAGGCAAGATTTGCGATCACTAATTTAGAGAATTTTGGGGCCACTTAGTGGACGATTGAGGAGAAGAAGTTGGGAATTGATATGAGAAATGTTACATGGGAGTTATTCCTAGAGAGTTTTCGTGAATGATTCTTACCAGAGGAATGGAAATAGCAAAGGGCTGATGAATTTCATAATCTTAGATAGTATACCTTGTTAGTGACTGAGTATGAGCGTAAGTTTTATGAGCTCATGTCTTTTTCAGGGTTCAGTGAAAATTTAGCTCAGTTGACACAACACTTTATTAGGGGTTTGAATAATCGTATTATTAGGGGAGTTAAGGTATTTGAGCCAAAAACCCTCAAGGATGCAGTACATCGAGCTATCCTTGTTGAGAAAAGTGTCAACCTTGGTCAAGGTGGTTTTGTAGGAGCACCAGCAACATCAGGATCTAAAAGAAACTACAATTCAAGTGGTAACAAGAAGTTTTATTTCTCTAAGGGGAAACAATATCAGCAGTAGTCTCAGTAGACACAGCAATAGAAGGGCTCAAATTCTCAAGCTCAAGGTGGTGGCAAAGGTTCTAACACCAAGCACAACCACAATGCTCAATGCAATAAACAGAATTAGTTCAATCAACCAGCTCAAAGTAGCCAGTCTTTTGTGAGCAAGAATAGTTGTCAGTAATCAAATGTACCACCTATGGGAAGAGGTTCTGGTAGAAATATGGAATGTTTTTCATGTGGTCAGATTGGACATTATGCAGCTCAATGTCCTCAGTGAGCACCTCAATTTTTAGGACCTAGACCTACATTTGGTGATGCAGGTAGAGCTCATAGAGTATTTGCAGTAGTTGATCAGTGCCAAGCAGATCATCAAGGAACAGTGGTTGAGACCACAAGTGCTATTAGAGGTATATCTCTTTTAGTATTATTTGATTTAGGAGCTACAGATTCATTTATTTCACCATCTATAGTTTCTAAGTGTAAGCTGGATGCGGTGAAGCAAGATCATGGTTGGCAAGTGGAACTAGCCTTAGGAATTAAGGTCTCCACAGACTCTGTAGTTCATAAGTGCGGGCTTATCTTAGGAAGCTTTGATCCAGCAGTGGATCTTTGAGTCATACCCCTTGGTTCCTATGATGTGGTTTTAGGCATGGACTAGCTTGGATCTCATAGAGCCAGTATAGATTGCAGGAAGAAGTTTATTATGTACCAAGATGACCAAGGGAATGTTGTGTAGATAATTGGGATACCAAGGCCTATATCTCTACGGTTGATTTTTGCTATGCAATTGAAGTGAATTTTCCATAAGGGATGTCAGATATTTATTGTTATGGTAAATGATCTTGATGAGGAAGATCTTGTGAGGAAGACTTTAGATCACCCGATTTTGCAGGAGTACGCAGACATTTTTTCCAAGTGAGATTCCAAGCATGCCTCCAAAGAGGGACATTGACTTTAGTATTGATCTGATTCCTAGAGCAGAGCCTATCTCTAAAGCTCCTTATCGTATAACTACACAGGAATTGGGTGAGCTATGTCTTCAGCTAGAGGAACTTCTAGCCAAAGGGAGCATTTGACTTAGTGTATCACCATGGGGAGCTCCAGTGCTCTTTGTGAAGAAGAAAGATGGTTCTTTGCACCTTTGTATTGACTACAGATAGTTGAATAAGGTGACTATTAAGAACAGGTATCCTTTACATAGGATTGATGACTTATTCAATCAGATCAAGGGAGCTACAGTATTCTCCAAGATTGATCTTAAGTCAGGATACCACCAGCTTCGCATTAAGGAAGAAGATATTCACAAGACCACTTTTTGAACTTGCTATGGGCATTATGAGTTCACAGTGGTACCTTTTGGGTTGACTAATGCTCCATCGGTGTTCATGAGTTTGATGAATGGTGTGTTCGAATCTTATCTGGACAGGTTTGTAATCGTGTTTCTTGATGACATATTGATATATTCTAAGACTCAGAAGGAGCATGAGGAACACCTGCGATTAGTATTACAGTGTTTGAGGGACAATCAGCTTTGTGCCAATGTAGCTAAGTGTGAATTCTTCAAATCAGAGATTCAGTATTTAGGGCATGTTATTTCAGGTGATGGTATTTCAGTAGATCTGGCAAAGATTCAGGCGATAATAGATTGGCCGACACTGACTAATGTGTCAAAGATTTGTAGTTTCATGGGTTTAGCTGATTATTATCACAAATTTGTCTAGAACTTCTCTAGGATAGCACATCCTATCACTTCTCTTCAGAGGAAAGGAAAGAAGTTTGTATGGATAGAGAAATGTGAGGAAGCTTTCCAGAAGCTCAAGGAGCTTTTGACTAGTGCATCAATTTTAGTCATACTTGATTCAGAAGGTGATCTCATGGTGTGTACAGATGCTTCTCTTGAAGGGATTGGGGTAGTGTTGATGCAGAATAGATGGGTGATTGCATATGAATCACACAAACTCAAGGATCATGAGTTAAATTATCCTACACATGATCTTGAGTTAGCAGCAGTAGTTCATGCTTTGACTAGATTGAGACATTTCTTGTTGGGGCACAAATTTGAGCTACATAGCGATCATTGTAGTCTTCAGTACATTTTTACTCAACCTAATTTGAATGCTCATTAGAGGCGATGGATGGAGCTTCTATGCAAGTATGATTTTGAGGTTAAGTACATTCAGGGTAAGGAGAATGTGGTGGCAAATGCTTTGAGTCATAGGAGACATGGGGTATTATCGATGACCCTTGGTGTGGATTTGAGGAGTCAGATTCTTCAGGCACTTCCTACAGATTCTTGGTATTAGGAAGTGTGCAGAGAGATAGATTCAGGGAGATCTTTGGAAGGTAAGTTTGCAGGTTACGTTTGAGAATCAAATGGTCTTTTAAGACATCTAGGGAGGATATATGTGCCATTTCTAGACGAGATTTGCACCTTGATACTAGCAGAAGCCCATCGTACACCTTACTCAGCACATCCAGGTGTCAAGAAGATGCATGTTGATTTGAGATGTTTGTTCTTTTGGTTGGGGATGAAGCAAGATATTGCTGATTTTGTGGCTAGGTGCCTTGAGTGTCAGATAGTTAAGGTAGAACATCAGCACTCAGCTGGACTTTTGCAGCCAAATATCATTCCTTCTTGGAAGTGGGATATCATTTCCATGGATTTCATTGTAGGATTACCTATGATAGTTCGACATCATGATGCTATCGTGGTCACCGTTGATCGGTTGACTAAGGTGGCACATTTTTCATTGATTAGGTCTTCCTATACAGTAGCTTCTATAGCTAATGTCTTCATGCGTGACATTGTGATATTACATGGTATTCCTAGAAAGATCATTTTTGACAAGGATCCTATATTCACATTTGCATTCTGGACATCGCTGCAGCATGAACTTGGAGCGCAGTTAAACTTCAGTTTGGCATATCATCCACAGATTGATGGTCAGATGGAGAGGGTGAATTAGGTTTTGGAGGATATGTTATGAATGTATGTGATGGATAGGCAGACACATTGGGAGGACTATCTCTACCTGGTGGAGTTTTCTTACAACAACGAGTATCATAGTTCTATTGGCATGGCACCATTTCAGGCATTATATGAATGTCCTTGTTGTACACCATTATGTTGGGACGGTCTTGAGGATCGCATCCTGTTGGGTCCTAAGATGCTTCATGATATGGAGCAACAGGTAGTGCATATCTGTGAGCACTTGACTATGGCACAGGATAGGCAGAAGAAGTATGCTGATGCTCATAGGACTGATAAGCAATTTGCTGTGAGAGATAAGGTTTTCTTGAGAGTGCATCTACGAAAGAGTCCAATCCGGTACAGAAAGGGTTCTAAGCTAGAACCTCACTTTGTGGGACCGTTCAAGATTCTAGAGAGGATTGGCCTGGTTGCTTAACACCTTGCTCTACTGCCCAGCCTATCTCGCATTCATGACGTTTTCCATGTTTGAGTGCTTCGGTAGTATATTATTGATATTGTACATGTTCTTGATTTGAATGCGTTGCAGGTAGAGGACGGGTAGCTAGCTTTGGAGCCGGTTCGTATTTTGGAGCAGAGGGAGTTGACCCTCAGGGGTCGAACCATCGAGCAGGTAAGGGTCCAATGGGACCCTACTGCTGATTCTTCAGCTACATGGGAGGATGCAGCTAGATTGAGGGAGTTATATCCCTACTTATTTGTAGGCTTCCAGGAGTAAGCCTAACCCAAGGGGGGGTGGATGTAGTGCCTACCCTCGTTCACATCTTTTCTAGACATATTGTTGCTATTATTATCAGACTATGATGGACTAGTTTTATGTTGATGGATTAGTGGTATTGTTTTGAGACTATCAGACATTATGTTATGGATTTAGAGGTTATGTGATGAGATTATTTAGACTTTACGTTTCATGCATACATGATGATCATTATATTGTTTTTAGATATTATTGATGTTTAGTTGATGGTTATTATCTCATGTGTTTTATTATAGATACTTACCCCATACTTGCATGTGTATGGTGTGTCTGTTTTCTTATTGTATGGCGTTTCTGATGTGGTTAAGGAAGGGAGTCATAGTCACCTACTTAGTCAGGATCTACATGATGCACCACTTCCTACCATTTTTTATTTAGCTTAGCATTATATATATTGTATGTACATGCATGGTTTTTTTGCAAGTTGCAGGTACCAAGTATCGACTTCCCTGAATTGCCAAGATGAGCGTACCCTATTATACTATCTCAATGATAAGAGAAGGGAGATAGATTCTCAAGTCCAAATCCCAAACCTTTAAGCCAATTGTCCTAGTGAGGTAGGACAAGTATCTGGATATTTTACCCACCGAATGTGTCAGATGACATAATTCATGATTTTTAACCCTTTAGACTGATTTTGTGTGAATTGCTCTATGATGAGTTTTCGTATTTTATCTTGGAGGTCTATGGTGAATTTTCTATTAATCAAGACTTAATAAATAGATTTAGTTAATAAATTAATTATTTGAGAAAATTAATATAAAATATCATGATCTTTGATATTTTGATTATAATTAATTAAATGTGAATTAATTGAGGAAAAAGAATTAAATAAAAGAAAATTAGAAATTAAAATTAATAATAATAATAAAATAATGATAAAGTAATAAATAAATAATAATAATAAAAGTTATAAGAATTAAAATTAAAGTTATAAATATTTAAATAGAAATTATACAAAAAGTGAATTGGAGTTATAGGCTTGCATGGGAGTTAACACACTTTTCTATTTCTCAAGTGTCAACAACATCGGGGTTAGTGCATCAATTAAGCACATGGTGTCTACAACCCTATGGCTCATCTTGAAGGTTGAAAAAGACCCATGCTTAGTTAGTGACACCTTCTAGCTGTTTCTAGAAGCATTCTAGATGTTTCCTGAGAGCTCTTTATATTCAGCCATTCACAGAGGCTTAGATAGAGCGTTGGGAGTGCAATTGGAGTATTGGAGGACTCGAGAACTCTGAAGAAGGGAGCTTGCTCTGTGGGTTTTCTGAGGAAGTGTGAATTAGCATCAGAATCCGGTTAGATTCTTGTGATTTTTCTTATGCTATTTTTGCATCATGCTTTCCCCGTCTTCTTCGTTTCTTCCATATGTCTTCTAAGAAATTTCATATTTTATGCATTCTCTATATGGGTAGTCTAATTTATTTGAGAATTTTATATGCATAAATCTAAAAAGAACACGGGGCTAGTGTTTAAATTTGTAGCCAAAACCATCAGATGATTTACTGGATAAAATTTGAGACCAAATAGTTTATAGGAAAATTCTGGAAATTGAGATCTTTAAACAAATTGTGTACATGTTCATTGTAAAAAATACAATTTTATAATTTTCGCATCTGCATATATATATATATATATATATATATATATATATATATATATATATATATATATATATATATATATATATATATATATATATATATATATATATATATATATATATATATATATATATATATATATATATATATATATATATATATATATATATATATATATATATCTGCTGCGATATTTGATTCTGCAAGTATATTTAAATACACATACATATATACATATATACATATACACTTATATATGCATATATATATACATTGGATAATCATACTTAATAATCACAGTGAGAAATATATATATATAAATCACATTGCAATTTGTATGGGATCGACGTTTGAAAAAACATTATTGAAAATACATTTGTGGGTGGACGGATTTATTTCCTCCCCCACCGCTGCCAACTTTCTTACCATTGCAGTATCACAAGGTACTGCGAGATCACAGTGTACCTGCGGTCGACAGAGTACCTACGACCCGTAGTGTACCTACGATCTGTAGGTCATACATGCGCTGGCATTGTTAATAATACTGTGTGGTTTATTTTTTTTAAAATGGACATTGTTAAACAATATTCCATATGTTATGAATTTCAGCTTTCAATGTTGCATTGTTATTAAAAAATTAAATGTTATATATATATATATATATGTATGTATGTATATAAGTATATATATATATGTATATACATTATCAATAATAAATAATTAATATATTATTTGATGTTTGGAATTTAAAGAGAAATTCTTTAATAACAAGATATTTTATAATGGTGAGCAATATAGATTCAATATAATCTTTAATTTAGAAAGATGAACATGGAAGGATTTTCAAATATTATTTTTAAAAAATGATGGGGGTCTAAATGCAAATATAAGAGACATTTAGAACATTTAGAAAATTGAATTTAATGGTAGAAACTTTTACAGAAACTTAGGCTAGGTTAAACGTGAAGTTTCTCCACTTGACAATCAAATTGAGAAACGTAAATGAGACTTTTGCATTTAAATTTAAGTTGTAAACTTGGCAAAACCAAAACATGTGTTTACATTCTGTATTCGTTATGCTATTATTTTTGGGTTTTGGGTTGACTAGTGTTGACCAGTATAGGATGTCTACAAGAGGCTTGGGAGTTATGTGATTGTGATGTCATGATGATGTTTAATCTTGATCTTTATAAATCCAACCATGGTTATGTGATGGAATGCTCTATGTATTGGATGTGATTACTGATTGTTATAGTTCAGATTCTTATGTATGAGATACTTGACTTAACCATTATTTTTGGTCATCGATCAGTTATCCTTGGTTATTTTCTAATCGCCATGATGGGACTATGATGTGAATTTATTCTTGATGATGTCATGTTGTGACATGTTTGACTCAACCATTTTTAGAGTCTTCGATTAGTATGATTGAGATATATTTTGGTTATTGAGAACCATTGGATTCTTTGATTATCAGTGATACTTCAGTTGCCAATAGAGAATTGGTTTGTTCATGATTTTCTATGGATGTTTGCTCATGGAGATTTGATGCTTTTATGCAAATTTGATGATTTTATTATGGATTATCTTTTGTGATTTTGAGATTTATGGTTCCATGAGCATTAGGGTAGGATATCTTCATGTAGTGATAGGAAGTGGCTTGCAATGGGGGCCAGGGCCCTAAAAGGTTGCCAAGATAACTCATTGTAAGTTGGATTAATAAGTGATAACATTCACACCTAATACTAACTGAATGAACCTAAAAAGATAAGTGTTTCGTTCTCGCCCATGCCTTGAGTGCTTGTACAGGCTAGGATGGGAGTAGTGAGATGCATGCTTGCGACCTTGCATTTCATAGTATGCTTCGTCAATATGAGAGGATACTAGTGGCCACATGAAATCAGTATGGACCCGTGGAGTTTAGCTAACTGCCAGGATAACTTGTACATGATAATTGCGATGACACTTTCTCGCTTGCATAGTAGGTTCCTACATGTCATTGTGTGCCTCTGGGATTAGATGTCAGATTTTTTGTTTGGAACCTTTGAGTTAGTATACTTTTAGGGTTCCTAGATTTATAGAGATTTTTCCTATGTGATTTTCTTAGCCTGTTTGGGACTTGAGATTATCTCCTCAACACGGTGGGAGTGGACCACTTAGGTACCATGCGGTCGGGTGGTAGTGTATTTTCCACTCTTATCATTTGAGATTCATTAAGACATCGTGGCTAATGCGTCCTTCATGATGGTGGATATGTATCCTTTTCATTGATGATTAGCATATGTTAGATGATGTTATCTTATGATTATATTTGCATGTTAGATTACTTTCTGCATATGACATAGTATATGTTAGGAGTGACATTCCTACTATGTTAATACCGATGATCTCTTTGGTGATTTGGAATGTTACGCACGGAGGGATGGCTAGAATCCATGATGGTCTAATAATGCTATTAACGGTTGGGAGGAACCGTGCACTTAGTTTATTATGTTTTATCTTTATGATGCATCTATATGTCTTCTATGATAATGTATCATGTATATCATGTGATTATCTTTACTTTGATGTATCATGGATTAGAATAGGATGATGTACCTTATTCTATGTATGTATATTCTTTGAGCTTGTCATACCCTATGACATGTACAATGGATGATTGAGTATTTGAAATGTAATGTAAAAAAATTGGACTTATCATTATTATTTCATGTGGTTGTTGTACTAGATGGATTCTTATATGTTAGATGTTTGTAGATGTAATTCAACATTAAGGGATCTTAAACAATGTAACCAGTTGTGTATGTTATGATTACTTTTAGATGGACATTACTATTGCTTCCGTTATGGTGCATAAGTTATATGTTGTATTTACTTTCATGTTAAAAAAAAAAAATGCTACCAAACTTAATAGAATTCTAGGTTAATTCTTTGGATCCCTTGGTGGGGCATTACATATTATGGACTGTGGACCTTTAATTATTCTTTCATGTTGATGTGGTAGTTGTTAGACTTAGTATTAATTAGATTAAATGTGACTCAACATCTTTGGATCCTTATGGAATGTAACCTGTTATGTATGCTTATGTATGCTATTGCTTCTATGTATGTTATTGCTTCTGCTACTATGTGTTTGATATGAATGGTTTATCTTTCATGATTAAAATAAATAAATTGTTTGGTAAACTTAGTAAAACTTTAGGTTAATTATTTTGGATCCCTTGGCAGGGTGTTACAGTTACAAAATAGGGATTATGCAATTTTTTGAGAAATCTATTTTTAAAATAAAATAATAATAATAATAAAAGAAAAAGAAAAAAACCCACAAAAATTTAAAATGCACAAATTCTTCCTAGAATAGGGGTCTCAATTTCACACTCAAAAGCTACAATTTTTTACCTACATTTTTAATGCCACTGAGAGAAGTCCTTAAGAGTTGACCAAAAATATATCAAAAGACTAACCAAAGACACTCACTAAACTATAGTACCATGAAAGATTTGTCTATGGAAGTTGTCATCCAAGATCTAGAGGCCTAATGGAAAGAAAAATAATAATAAAGAAAATTAATATAATTAGAATAAATTGTATACCTATCAATAATGTAATAAAATAGATCTACTAGATTGAATTAGCTATATTCACTTCATTCAATCATCTTAGATCATATTACAAAGGAGACCCCTTGGTTAAATAGACTAAGTTGAGAATAGAGAAGTACATCAGATTATGATAATTCAAATTGTCATAATCATATCTCATGAGAAAAAAAAAAATTTGTAACTTATCACACACCAAAGGTGAATAGATGAAAGTCTCACATGTTCACTTAATGTGGATCACCCTCTCAAGTGGAAATATGTTTGTCTCCCATATTAAAGGTGGATCACCTTCCAAATGTGGAAAGCAATAAAATGATAAGTTCACCAAAGGTGGAGGTCCACTAAAAGTGAAAAATGATAATATAGTAACACTATCAAAAGTGGGGGTAGTCATATGCAGTCCCATCATAAACTTAAGTGCATGTGTGTGAACCTAAGAGAATCAATTACTAGGTGTAAGTATTAAGCACAATAAAAGGTGTTGATGCTCCATTGGGCTTAGTTAGAGGTGTACACAACAATGTGAATCACTTATTTCCAAAATGTGTCCTTGGATTCATTGAGCATGGATCTTTCCATTCCTTAGATGGCTCTATTCTTTCTCCTCACCACTCAATTTTTCTATGGATTTCTTGTGGTTTAATATTACCTTTTATCCCATATTTTTCAAAATATTCTTCAAACTCATTTGATTTAAATACTCTACCTTTGTCAAATGTAAGGTAGTTGATCTACACCCATGTTTCATTCTCTTCTAGGGTTGTGAGTTCCATAAATTCCTTAAATGCCTTAAAATTTTCTTTAAGAAACTTTTTCCACAACTTACTTTAATAATAATTAATTAATAACATGAAATAACACATGTTTTTTAGCTTGTTGTCCTAGTGGCCCCACATAAATTGATGTGATAAGGTTTTTATGTAAATTATTCCTCCCATTTCAAACATGTCCTTGTTTTTTTTTTGATATTGACATTTTTTTCAAACTATAATTGAGAGTTTTGTTATTTTTTACATATATTTTAGGACTTTAATTTTGCTAATATTCACAATATGGTCAAAATTTAGGTATCTGATCCTCATGTTTAATAGCCTACTCTCATTTTCTTATCCCATGTAGCAACTTTTACTTCAAACTTATTTAGGAATGTAAATATTCCTATTCATTCTATAGGCATATCCATCTTCCATAGTCTTGAATCCTCTAAAATAACATGTATAGTTGTGCCTTCTATCACAAATATAAATCACACTTTATAGATTATGTTTTATTCCCTCAACATATAATAAATATTTTTTATTATGGTTCTTTAATTTTCCAAGATTGAGGGTAGCTTTGTCTCTTATGTTGTCACATTGTCTCCAACTTTTACCATTCATCCATCTCCAAAGAGAGGAGTTTCATCTTCTCACCAATCATGTGAATTGAAGTGGAAGATTGCAATTCCATCCATGACTACAAAAGGATTATGAAGGCCAATGGGACTACCAAAAAAGAAGAAAATAGTGTGCAACATATAAAACAAGTCACATATAAAACTTGTGCATGCCCTACCAAGTCTTATAGGTGCATTGCACCATGACACTGGACAATTAAGAAACAAAAAAAAAAAAACTTCGAATTAGAATAGCCTAGAAGATGAAGGTTACTTTTTAGGTCACAACCAAATCAAACACATCTTGTGGAAGTCAATAATAGTGTTTCATCATAGAAGGATTTTTTATATTTACCTAATGTTTGCTCAAATTTGGGAGCCATAGGCTTTGACTTCATGAGCAAAATTAGGATAGAATACCATGCTAATCAACCTACACCTTAAGTGTCTATTTGGTACATGGAATTATAGAAATTGAGATGCCCACAAATCATGAATTAGCCAAATCAAGAATCTCCAAACCTTGAAAATGATTTTTGGGATTTTAGTTGAACTGTTTTACTTCACTCAGAAGATGAGTGGGAAGATGCATTTTTAGGTGTTTGGTTGCTCAAATTGGAATTGAAATTATATTTATTGCTATGGAGATGATCTGCATGGCTCCCATTGGGCATGTACTCATAGAGCAAAAGAGTGGTCTCATTGTTGGAACAACAACCAAGAAGATGTTGCAGATAGGAACACCATTTTGTGTAACTATTGTTTCTCCTAGGAGGAGAGATTTTCCCTAATTGCCAAACCCTAGTATTAGGGATTTGATCCTCTTGTTGAATCCTTTAATAAAATACCCTTATGAGTAAGATTGTTGAATCTTCCCCTTCATCTTTGGCTAGAGTAAGTCTTGGAGTCTATGGAGGAGGCCATTGGGGATTTCCAGATGGTGGTTATAGTTCCTTCTGACATTTTTAAGATGAAGTATACTCATATTTTTGTGGAGATGGATGTTTCTAAGGTTCTCCCTGAATAGATTACTCTGGCTTCTTTAAATGATTATTGGACCTAGAATCTTGATTATGAGGGTATTCCATTTAGATGCAAGAAATGTCATGAGACTAGCCATCTTGTTGCATGGTGCTCCTCTGATAAGGTTAGATTGAAGATATCACCTTCTTGGTGGTTGGAGGTTTCAAACCATCATTATACATTTTGAAATTTTTCCAAAGAATGGGCTGTGATGAATTGCTCACCTCACATTGATCATTATTTGTCAAGTGCTACTGTTGTTGTCTTGGATGCTATGGATGATGTCTCTAAGGTGGCTTTGGCTCAAAGGTTGTCCCTTCTATTATTTTTGTCCCTATCCAGAATATTTTTGTTGGTGTTGGCTCAATTGTCTTGTCTCCTATTGTTGTGGGTATTGATGCCCATATTTCTACTATGAAGGCTTTGGGGGTTAGTTGTGGTGTTACCCCTTTCCCTTCTCTGGTTAATGATGTTGTCTACTCTTTAGTGCATATTTTGGTTTATCTTTGGATTAGTAGATGGTTGCTAAAAAGATGAAGGATGGATGGACATCAGTTAAAGGAAAAAATGAAAAAAAAAGTCAAATCCTCCAAACCTTTGTTTGACGTCTTTACATTCTCATATGATTAGGTTAAAATGATCTTGTTGGTCCTTTGTTGTACTTCATGGCATGCGAAATTTCTTGCAAGGAAATACAAAAGGGATGAATGAGAGAGAAGTTGTTAGGATGTTAATATGATTTCCCATAATTATGTCCATTATCATTCCTTGAGAGAGAAAAAAAACATGACACCAAGGCTCCTTCACATAGCACAAGACTGCCTGCAAACACACTCCTATGGATTGTGATTGCTTAAAAACTGTCCAATATAATTTTGAGCAACTCCTCAAAAAAGTGTAACCAAATTTTAATTTCCAATTCCTAGTCTAGAGAAAGAAGATTGGTAATCTAATTTTGAGGCAAAATTAGAAGTCTAATATTCTAATTCCATTTTGTCTTTTTTCACACAAACAAATTTAGATTATGCAAATGTCAATTCCATTCATCTTCCATGAATCAAATGGACACTGAAGTATAATGGTTATATCATAGCCACAAACACCATTTTGTGTTGAAAACAACCCTTACAAAAGCTCATAACAAAATTTATTATTGCCTTTTCTACAATGGTGTGGGAGCAAAGCCCAATCTCACCAATTTATCCCACCTCAAATAGAAAAACATTCAAAAATATATGTATAATAGATAAATAAAAATACTATGATATTTATGAATCCATTACATTTAATAAATGAATTGCATAAACATTCTATCAAGTTTATGATTCAATACATTTTTAAAATAAATCAAAAGCTATACAAAGATAACTCAATGCATTTTATAAATTTTGCCATTTGATAATAAAATTGACATATTCCATTGGGCTTAACGATTGTTGTCTACAAGTGAAAGGAAACTTATAATCACATAAACATTGTTGATGTGGCACTTCCCTCAAGAAATTCACCCAACCACTATACAGAAGCTATGGCTGCCCTTAAAGCTATCCAATTAGCTAAGGAGATGGGTCCTAGGAACATTTGGATTGAGAGTGATTCAAAAACTATAGTTAGATGTCTAAATGGAATATCTAGTCCTTCATGGACCATTGCTAACATTGTCTCAAAAGATAAGGACATCCTTAATACTATGGATAAATTCTGTATGCCCCATACCCTTAAAGAAGCAAATATAGTGGCCGATTCATCAGCCAATGTCACAACTAGATCCAATTAGAAAATGAGGTGGCAAGTGGAGGCCAACTTGGCATCAAAGGTTATGTCAAATATTTATTATGAAAAGATTAATTGGAAAGGAGATTTGTGAAATGGATGATTTAGTACTTAGGGGTTCTAAGTTGATGATTACAAGGAAAGATTGAAAGATTGAGGCTAGTTGGAATAATTATTGCCCTTCTTATCTACACATTTTTTGGGTGTTTTGGATAGGGATACATATATCTATTTTTACCACAGATACTAACACTATTTTCATCTATTTTTTCATTGAGATTTTCGGCTACAAAATAGCTTAGTTGGAGAAGATTTCGAAGGCTTTTGGGTGGTATTGTTGCAAAATTGGAGCACAAAGAAGTCACAAAGTGCCTATCTCCTATGATAAATGGAAAGAGTGCAAGAGGGTGTGGAATATTGTGAAGGAGGGTGTAGTTACTTTGTTTATGAAAACATTGCACTGTGGTAACCCAATGGTAACAAAAAAATTCTAAAATCATTGGTTTTTCAGGGAAGGAAAAGTGTTGACATTGAGGAATTGATTTACTAGGTTATGAGGATTTTAGTGGTGCAGAAATAATTTATAGAGATAGGAAAGTCTAAGGTGGTTGTCAACCTCTTCACCAAAACTGTTGAGGAGAAAGATGCTAGTCTCCAAGCTTTGTTAAGAAATTTTGAAGGATGGCATTGAGGGTGATAATATACTATGTTGTATTGGATGGTCATTCTTCCAGAGCTTGTTCCTATCACTTAGTGCTTTTGAATTAGTTTTGGCATAATTGGAATTTTTTGTTTCCTTTCTACTTGTTCATCTCTCTCAATGCTAGCATCCAAGATATCCACTCTTAGGAGGTTACTAACCCTCCTTTGTATGATGGCATAATGGTTCTAATTTATGAACATATTAAGGCTAACTATTTTGGTATGCATATTATTGAAGCCCTTGCCTCTGGTGAGGAAATGAAAGACTTTGTTTCCTTTGATGATGAGAATTTCTCTTACATGGAGCTAAGTGAGGATTTGGAGATGAGGGATGAAGAGAAGAAAAGTGCTAAGAAGAAAGGAAAAAGTAAAAGCCCTAAAAAGACCCCAACCAAGCTTGTGGGGAAGAAAAGAAGAATGATCAAGGTAGATGCATTGACATATGATGATTATAAAGAGGATGGTGATAAGATGGATACAAATAGGGAGAAACTTGAAACACAGGGAAAGAAGAAAAAGATGCCCCCCTCAAAAAGTGTTGAAATGTAAGAATAAATTTGAGAGGGTTTCCTCCCCTCCAAACCATAACTCTCCTGCTATTGACAAAATTGCTTTCCTTCAAAATGACCACCTTAAAGAGGATTCTACTCAAGAGACTCAATATAGGAAGACTGTGGGTTTAGAAGATTTGAGGATTAGGGTCCTGCATCAGAAAATGAATTCGGTGGATAAGGGTAAGGCGATGAAAGATCAAGTGATTGACCATTCCATGTTGATTCCTAGCAATGCTAGTAGGGAAAGTGGGCTTGATGTCCTTTTGGCTACAAGGAATGGGATCCTAGATCAATATAGGGTCATTAAATGGTTTTTCCATGAACTTAAGGAAGTCCATCTCAAAATCAAGGCTTTGGAGGGTAAAGCTAAGATGCAGAAAGTGGCTAGTATTGCTAAGGACTTGGTTGATTTGGTTAACATGACATATGGGAACAAGGGTGGTGCTTGTGGGAAGGAGATGGCAAATGAGGGTCTTAAAGCTTTAGAGGATAATAGTGTTAGCCTTAGAAGGAAAAATCGGCACAATTGAAGCTACCCTCAAGAGTATTTCTGACCAAAGCTTTAAGATTTTGAAAGATTCAAATGAACACATCAGGATTCTATTGAAAAAGCTAAATAATTCTTCCTTGGACAAGGCTATTGTGCATGTTGCTAAGGAAAAGGACACCCCCATGGACTCACAAGTTGGGCCCAGTAAGAGGACCAAAGTGTATACCATGAAGAAGGAGTCCTCCTAATAAAACAGAGTTAAAGAGCTAAAGAAGGTAGCTTAGGAAATGGAGAAACTAGAACTTAAGGTAGTGAACCCACTGAATGTTTAAGTTAGTGTTGTGTCTAGTCCTTTTTGTCTTGTCTTTTGGTCTTGTTGGTTGTCTCTGTGTTGTGTTGATGTCTAGTTGGCTTTTGTCCTTTGCCATGCCTATTTCATGTTTGTCTCTATTTTTGTCTTTAGCCTTTGAAGGATTATATCTCTTGTTCTAAGATGTAATGAGTGCCAGGCCCCCTTCAAAACTTATTTTCATCTAATAAAAAATTTCTAATAACATAAAGTGAACTTTCATTAGCTTCTTTGTTCAATCAACTAGTTATACACTTTCCATCATTATACATGGCCTAGCTAGTCAGATTGCAACTTTTACATCTCAACAAACAAAAACTAGATATAATAATTGTAATTCATTTAAATTGTAAATGATACCTGATCACTCTCCTAAACACCATTGCAAAATGATTATCAAGATATGAAAGGAGCTGACCATTGCATTGTGCTCCCTTTATTTATGGATCATTATCATGCACAATGCTAATGAAAGAGGATGTGTCATGACCCCTCCTAAAGAGAATCCTATAATTATGGGATAAAATATAATAATAATTCATATACTATTCCTAAAGAAATAATATTGATAAACTATAAATATTTATTATCTATTTTACTTAATTATTTATATTATTTATATGAATATAATGAAATTATTATTCATAATAATAATATTAATATATATAAGGAATAAATGTGATAATTACAATGTAAATCAATAAGACGATAATATATCTAATTATTATCACATTTTAATTATAATAAATAAGATAAATAATATTAAATATACGTGATATATATATAGTATATATCTAAATACGTCTAATAATATATCATTACTTAATATAATGATCTTAGGGTATGTTTAATAATGATATAGTTATAATTTATCATAAAATCTAAGATTACATAATATTGTAATAGTCTTTACATAATTTATATAATATAGTTTATAATCATTAAAAATAATATATAATTAATAAAATAATAAAATACCTTATTAATATAATTAATATTAATTTGAAAGGACATGACTCTATGAATATACTCATATATATAATATATCAACGCATTGGAAAATACAACATAGAAAAGATATGGAAAAAAAGGAATACAAATTAAAGAAAAAGTCACAAACAAATGACCTCTAAAAAGTCATTACAAATGGAAGGACTCGGGAGAAAACATGTTTACACTAAGAAACCCTAATGTCCCAAAAAGGATCATTACAATTGGTATCAGAGCTAGCATCCTGCCGGCCTATGAAATTTGAAGAAAAATGAAAATTATCATTGGAAGTATTTCACTCACCTTTTACCAGTGGCAAAAGAGAATACTATACACAACAGTACCAGTAGAATGTTATTAGTCTTCATTGGACATGAGGACTGCAAGCCCACATGAAGAGAATAAGACAAGAGTTTTCAGAGTATGCAGAGCGAGGGAAAGTCATCCAAACCCGTCAAGGTTGGAAATGTGCAGTGCCATCCATAAGCAAATCAAATATTTTTAACGAAAAATTTAAATCAATGAGTTACAAAAATAAGAAAACTTTACCTGAGAACCCGCTTGGAAGCACTTCTTACAGCATAAAGAATAGTCTTATCTGGATTATCTAATAAATCCTAATGGCTTGAAACAAAATTTAGCACTGCCTTTACAGTCTCAAGATGTCGTCCATGGATGGCTGCAATCAGACTTGTGGTTGCCCTTCTATTTTCAATACTAGCTTCATCTGCTCACATTTACATAACCTAAAATAAATATATTTATTTATAGTACAAAAAAGTCAAATTCAGTATGTGCAAATGATGTATAAATTTACCTTCATACCCAACAAGTAAACAACTCAATAAAGGAATCAGAAAGCAATAAGGAGCGAACAGGGATAAGATGGAGTAGTTTGTAGAAGAGGAGAAACTCAAAATGGAGAATATACAGCAGGACATATGAGAAAACGGTGAAGCTACAGGAACCAATTAGGATGATCAACCATCAAAGAAGGAATTGGAAAGGATACACATTCAGTAATTTTGCAGGACAAACATCCCGAGTATACAGAGGAAAAACACTGATATCATACAGATTTTGATATTACCTATACCCCATTATTTGAGTTATCTCATTTGCACAAGACCATCAAACAGGAGGAAAGGAGATAGCATGAACTATTTAGCCAAAACGGAGCAGGATAGATACTCCTTACATTTCACCAAAATAGAAGCACGTCAGCCTCCAACAGCGTGGAATAAGAAAGAGAAACTGGGGCATAAACCATTGGCAAAGAAAGGATATCCACGTGGGGAGCTACATCACAGAGAAAAAATAAGTTTTTAATGAGAGATTACTTGGCATCCATGAGCATCGCTAAACATTGGGTATCAAATCTGAGAACTAAGATTTTAAGAACTATATTTATTCAGATCGAGAAAGACTCATCTCTTCTCCTCACTCATTGTGGATCACCTTGTGGAGCATCCATCATTCGTTATTTACTGGTTGAACACATATTAAAAAAAAATTAAAAATTAAATCATTGATAACATTGTAAGGAGGAATCAATTAAATATCAGCTCACTTAGAAAGCCATCGAACAAGAAGGAAGGATTAAGAGTATATAATAGCAGCGATGGTCAGGACAAGCATAGAAAGCTTGTCACAAACAACGATCAGTACAGACCATAGATATGTGAAAATAAGAGCAAAAGAAGACAATAGAAAAACAAATTAGGTCTACAAAATTCTGAGATACTCCATCTGCATTATATAACTTCCGAGTAAGACAAGCCTGAGCAATCTAACCTTCAAGGATAATACATGGATCAGTAAATAAAATAGATATTGCAACGACCAATGATTCTGAAAACCCCCAACCATGGCACAAACATACAGACTAGCAATGAACAGATGCAAGGCAACATAGTCCAATCAGAGATAAGTGTACAACCAAATATGACACGATAGCATCAGAGTTAAAACTGAATGTGGACAGAAAGAAATTTAGTGTATTCAGAAACATTCAAATAAGAAGAAATACGTTTTTGATATTTACATGAAGCAGAAATTAAACAAATCAATGTGGATAAGAATCAAGGAATAAGAACAAAGGCAACACCTGGGCCGTACCTTCACAACATTCACTGTTTAAATCCAGTAGGCAAGCACCACTAAATATAGTTTTACCATTTTAGAATGCTCCTAGCAATAGAGAAAGGAATATAAATTCAACGGGTGATAAAGATGCACTTACACCAATAGAAAGATTTATTTCAAGAATCAAATGTAATCTCTAAGACTGCGAAGTTTGCAGTCATATGCGTGTTAAATTGTTTTAACAAACTCTTCCATGGACAGACCCATTGGAGGAGAATAGAGAGATTCCAATTAAGAATTTTGGAACAACTGGTAAGCATTATATCAGAAATGGTGATAGGACAAGCTTCTATAAAGCCATCATTGGATAATGATATGTGACCATTGGATGCTTAAACAAGATAATGAAATAGTATCTCTGCTTCCTATTGGGAATTTGTAATTAGACCCAAGGTGAATATTTTAATGGAAGTAATTAAATAAGAGATTAAAAATGACACAACTTATAATAGATATAGTGAGCCAATCTAAAAGGTGAGAAGCAGCATCTCATATTCATATATACTAGCATAAGCATAGAAGCAATAATGATAGATGCTGGCCTTGCTTGAGGGAGATCTATCGTGATGAAAGGTTTGATGATAAATCCAATGAAATTTTGAATCTTGCATTATTTTCTCATAGTTACCCAATTTACTAATGGGTTATGAAAGAAGATCATTGATTTGAGGCCATAGATGCACTAGAAAGAAATAATACACAGTGGAAATATACAGAAAAACTAGATGCAAAGTTAAACATTATGTTATAGAAAGATGATGGTAGTACCACTAAGATTTAAAAGGGTACTTGGATAGAGTGTGCAGTTGATTTTTCATAAACAAGACCATCCTAGTATTCTAATAACAATAGACAATGGAAAAAGAGAATAATATCAATAGACTACTAGACTAGGTGAAATCAAATAGGTTTGAAAAACAAAAAAAGAAGTGTGGCATGAACCATGACAAATGTTGTCCCACCACTCAAGTGAAGTATTAAACACATGGCGATATATTAAACGAGGTGCAGTGACCTATCATAGTTTAATGACTACTGATTTTACACTTGACATTACAAAAGAGTAAATACATGTCCATAGAGCAGTGTATATTCCAAAAAAGAAAGAATTTAACCAATTATGATAGAATGGAAAGCCATGTGATTAGATAGTACATAGGGGTCTATTTCTCATCCAAATTATGATCTCTTAAGATAGGGAGTTGGTGGAGGGAGAGGCGGAGTAAATTCGAGCACTTGACGAATATCCTCCAGGGAACCGCTTGTAGCTTGTTTCACGCACCCTCTACACTGTCAATCTACCATCTCAAGATGATCGTAATAAGGAGAGAGGAATAATCCTATTCATTAGATTAACACTCATTTTCTCATCCACATTATTATCTCTTGAGATAGGGAGTTGGTGGAGGGAGAGGCAGAGTAAATTCGAGCACTTGACGGATATCCTCCAAGGAACCACTTGTAGCTTGTTTCACGGACCCTCTGCATCGTCAATCTACCATCACAAGATGATCATAGTAAGGAGAGAGAAATTTGTTTGTGTATTATAAGAAGAATATTTCAAATGAACTAAGTAACTTAAATTTAATACTCATCTTCTCATCCACATTATGATATCCTAAGATAGGGAGTTGGTGGAGGGAGAGGTGGGGTAATTTTCAGCACTTGTCAGATGTGCTTGGAGCTTGTTTCACGCATCCTTTTCCCCGTAAATCTACCATCTTATGATGATCATAATAAGGAGAGAGAGAAAAATTCCTTCCAAAGGATTATGTAAATAAAAAAAGGGAACCCTACCACTTTCCTATGGAGTCTGCAATCAGGAAAAAACACTTTATTGTAGTGCTAGTTAAGGGAAAGATAGTAAGGGCTCCTTTTCACAAGAACATTTCTAGCCAAACAAGAAATCCACTAAGTAGACCATCTCGTGTGGATGCCTAACACCTACCATTGGGGCCAAGGGAGCCAAAGTCCACTCTTGGGCTTATTATGGAATTGGCTTGGATTAACTTATTATTATTCAATTTTTTTTGAAGTTTATATATATTTATATGCATGTACTAATGCTTATTTTGTGGTTGCAGGGTTCATAAGCCTAATGAAGAAGTATAGTCGTTGTGCATTGTTTATTTTAGAATCTAATCAAGGTTATGTATGATGTGTTTGCATCATGTTTTCTCTGTGTCTTCATCTATCTACATTGTGTCTACTTCGTTCCTTCATTCATCATCTGTCTTCATTGTGTATGCTTTTTGTTTACATGTGTCTACTTCATGCATGCTTCGTGTTTGCTTTGTGTCTTCATACATTCATGTGTATACTTTGCATTCAAATGCATACTACATATGAGACTCTTTTATAGAATAAATGAAGTAAAATTACAAGTAAAAATTTGAATAGGATCTAGTAGTCAATTTCATTATATAAGGTGAAACAAATATGAAAATGTTTATTGCTTGAGGACAAGCAAATTCAAGAGGGGTGGACTTGTCATGACCCCTCCTAAAGAGAATCCTATAATTATGGGATAAAATATAATAATAATTCATATACTATTCCTAAAGAAATAATATTGATAAACTATAAATATTTATTATCTATTTTACTTAATTATTTATATTATTTATATGAATATAATGAAATTATTATTCATAATAATAATATCAATATATATAAGGAATAAATGTTATAATTACAATGTAAATCAATAAGACAATAATATATCTAATTATTATCACATTTAAATTATAATAAATAAGATAAATAATATTAAATATACATGATATATATATAGTATATATCTAAATACGTATAATAATATATCATTACTTAATATAATGATCTTAGGGTATGTTTAATAATGATATAGTTATAATTTATCCTAAAATCTAAGATTACATAATATTGTAATAGTCTTTACATAATTTGTATAATATAGTTAATATAATAATATAGTTTATAATCATTAAAATAATATATAATTAATAAAATAATAAAATTCTTTATTAATATAATTAATATTAATTTGAAAGGACACGACTCTATGAATATACTCATATATATAATATATCAACGCATTGGAAAATACAACAGAGAAAAGATATGGAAAAATAGGAATACAAATTAAAGAAAAAGTCACAAACGAATGACCTCTAAAAAGACATTACAAATGGAAGGACCCGGGAGAAAACATGTTTACAGTAAGAAACCCTAATATCCCAAAAAGGGTCATTACAGGATGATGGGAGAATTACAATAGATTTTCCATCTGACTGGAACTCATTAAAGATGCCCAAGGTTTTGGCATGGTATGCCTCAGAATTTCCTCTTAAATCTATACATCTTATATGACCTGAAGAACACATTCAATATAAAAGTTAGCTGAGGCAAAGCTTGGAAATTTGTTATTTGCGAAAGAATTTAAATAAAGTACCATGATGTAATGCAAGCAAAGCCAAGTACATCCTTATATACTTCCTACCTTCTAATATAACTCATTTAGAACTTATGCAAATGCATCTTCACGTAACAATGTAAAAAAACTAATGTTATTGAGAATATGTAGTCTATCATGTCCCTGACATGAAGAATATCCAAGAAAACAACATTATCAAAAAATCATCTTATTTATAGGACCTCACAATTTTCTTAAAATAGCAACCTAAGAAATTACTGAGTCTACATTAGCATAATTCTTTTTGTTATAGTATCAAAGGAAATTACACACCCACAAACATTTGTATGTCTTCAAAAGTATTGTGCAAGAATTCACTAATTATGTATCCATGTTGAGTACAATAAATCTAATAGCTAGATTTGCATGAGCAATGGATACAAAGGTAGACTATAATTTTTTACATTGCCTTACTATTTGCAGTTTCTTAAGTGCCTAAGGTGCAATTTTCTTGACATATTTAATTAGAAGAAACATTTGGTGAAACAATGATACATAGCTTGATACAAAGTATGAGTTATAGTTTCTACACATGCTGGAGGACAAGTCACAATTGCTTAAAGGTTTATTATGTTGGCCAAGCTCTTATTGTGCAGCTTGAGATTAAATTTAAATTCAAAGTATCTATCAAAGCCAACCTTCTCCATGTAGTAATGCATCCCTAATGATGAGATGATTTTAAAAATTTATATAAGGAGTTGTTTGAATTGTAAGAATTAGAGGTAAACATTTTCAAATATAATTATCAAATGTCAATTAGAGAAAGGTAGATTGAGAGTAACCATATAATTGTCTTCAAGAGGCATTATTTAGTATTAACCAAGTGATGTGATTAGCTAGTTGAGGGGATACCAACTGGAAGAGATGTGGCTCTTCAAATAGCACCAAAATAACACACATGGACTTCAAATAGTACAACAACATTAGAAAAGCAAGTCAAAAAACAAGAGAAGAAGAGTAGATCGAGTTGATCAAGCCTGTCCTATAACAATTGCCACAAAAATAGAAGAAAAATAGGATTATATGAAAAAATTGGTCATTCTCTTAGGTACCCCTACTCCTTACTCCCCCCTTAAGGTACCATGCTTCAAATTATCTCCCTTAGACATCCATGTTGCCCTCGAGTTTGGAAAACCTGCCCATTCAACCGAGTACTCCTTATAAGTACCTTTCCTGGATTGCTTGACCACCTTAGAATCAATGATGTGCTCCAAATTTAAAGGCTTGCTTGAAGGAAGATCCTTACCCCAATCATCCTCTGTCTCCACAACACCATCACTTGTATTGTCACTTGTAGCCTTTAAACTCCAAAAAGGAAACAAATCTGATAGATTGACAATGGGTGAGATACCAAGATCTAGTGGTAGCACAATCTCATATGCATTAGGCCTAAATTTGTGCACTATCCTAAAAGGGCCAATCCTTTTCATCAATATCCTGGTTTGCTGCCGCTTTGGAAATCTCTCCTTCTTGAGATAAGCCATCACTGAGTCCCTAACCTTGAAATACACATCTCTCCTCTTTAGATCTGCTCTGTTCTTAGCCACATTCTTCTCCAAAGTAGCAAGGACAGTTATATGAACTTACTTCATTGTAATGGAAAAGTCTTCACCCAATGCACTTCCTTTTTCCAAACCATGTAGATCTTTGAGTTCAAGTATACCCCTTGGATGAAACCCATTTACTATCTCAATTGGACTTTTGCCTCTACTCTTGTTAATTGAATCATTGTAAGCATATTTTTCTTACCCAATGACCAAATCCCAAGCCACACCATGTTTTCTAGTAAGACATCTCTATAGGTTACCCAATGACCTATTAATCACTTCAATCTGAGCATCTGTCTAAGGATGGCAGGTTGAAGAGAAAGATAACTAACTCCCAAAATTCTTCCATAGGATCCTCTAGAAGTGCCCTACAATATTTGAGTCTCTGACTATTACAATATTCAAGCGTAAGCCATGAATCCTCACAACCTCCTTGGAAAAGAGCCCTTCTATATATGATGCATCATTTGTGCATTTGCATGAGCACAAAATGAGCCATTTTATTAAAAAAATTACAATGACAAACACACTATCAGATCCCTCTAGGTGTTTTGGGGAATCTAAGCACAAAATCCATGCTCACACTTCCCTGAGGTTTGATAGGAATTGGTAATGGTTGGTATAATCCTATATTTCTTGAAACTCCCTTGACCCTTTGATAGCTACGACAACTTTCCACAAAGTTCCTAACATCAGTTTGTACCCTAGGCCAATAATAAAATCCAGTCACTTGTTAGACTAGCTTATCAAGTCCATAATGACCCTATGGTTCTATTGTATTTCTCCCTAATGATGTTTTCTCTCATTGAAAATTTATGAATACACTATAAATATCCCTTGAATAATAGTCCTTCCTATACATTATAAGAATACTTGACATGAGAAGTGTTAGCAACATTTTTAAAAAATCATAAATCTCCTTAAAATAAAAATAATCCTTGTACATCTCCTTCAAAGAATCAACTCCCACACTTTGCAATTAGACTTCCTAAACTATAAGAACACTACTCAAGGCATCTCTCACCTTATTAGAAACTCCCTTCTTGTCTTGATAGTGAAGTTGTATGCTTGCAACTATTCCATCCAATTAAGGTGTCTCTAGTTCAACTTCTCCTGCCCAATTAAGAATTTGAGAGCATGGTTATATGTATAAACTATAAATTCCTAAGGCAACAAATAGTGCCCCAATTTATTGAGAGCTTGCACAATCACATAATGCTACAAGTAATAGGCTAAATACATAATAGGTTGAATACTTTTGCTTGGTTTCCTTTAATATTTCTGGGAAAAATGCTACAAGGTGCCCCTTCTGACTGAAAATTGCCCCTATTGCCTATTAACTGGCATCACATTCAACATTACACAACTTATTGAAATTAGGGAGTATAGGAGTGGGTAACTGTGCCACATTCTTCTTCAAATATTCAAAGCCCTTATCTTCTTTCTCTATCCAAGAGAACTTAGATTTTAGTCCTCCCTTAATAGTATCAAGTATGGGTGCACATATATGTTTAAACTCTTTTATAAACTTCCTATAAAAAGTAGCTAATCCATGAAAACTCCTAACATCACCAATAGACTTAGGTGTAGGCTAGTTAAGGATAGCTTCTACCTTTAAGACATCATCTTCAAGCATTCTTTGGACACCAAAAAGCCAAGGTAGATTAGTTAAGTCTTCATAAACTCATTGTTATCACATAAAACTACAACCTTGCTAAGTTTGATGAAACTTAATGTCTCAAGAAAACATTGAAACATTCCTAAGCTATGGGTTACTTGATAAAGGAGTGAATCTTTGGATAAAGCCAGCTCCTAGCTTCTAAACTAATCAAACTTCCAAGAAAAATGATAGAGAACATTGAAATGAAAAGATTGATAACTTAAAGAAACATGAAATTTTAAATTTCCACTATATGAACCTTTATTAAACCAACTTAATGGAAATGAACACTTGTAGAATGACATTAATCCACTTGCACATTAAAATCCCAAAATCACAACTTATTACAAATCTCTTGCACATAAAGATTTTATTAGCTAGTTGCAAATGGTAGTAAAATTGAAGAGGAAAATATGACTTTCACAATACAATTTTTTAAGCATTCAAACAATGACACAACTAAAAACCTACACAATTACCACTTACAGAAAATAAGTAACACATGAGACAAAGGTTTGAACGAGAAGGTTTGGCAACACTTCAAAATTTCACCTCATCAATCACTGAAACAACTGAACTACAACAATAAGTAGGACAAGATTCATATTCTGCAAATAATAGGCCTTCAATTGCATTCACTTCCAAACTAAGCTACAGAAAATGATTCCAAAAAGGAAAAGGGTGAGAAATATCACTAAGTCTCATTTTTTCAATAATTAGAACTAAGAACAATAATGAGAAAACTCACTAAGTACAAACCAACAATAACTTGGGTCAGACCCATGAAAATAGCCAACAAAAGAGGAGTTTGAAACTTTGAAAATGAAGTCAAATCACTCAAAACACCCCACAAAGTCATAAAGGCACCTATGACTCATTAGAAACTACCCAAAAAATGCTCAAATTGACAATAAAGACCCCTCCAACTGCCAAGGCAAAGTCGAATTCAACCTCTCCAATCCTATATTCCCTCCTATAATACCCCAAAATTGGCCCATTGCCATCTCAACCAATTCTAGTCTATTTTTGATCAATCCTAAAGTCCTATTCCATTAGGCAAATTCTTATTTGGCTACTCGCTACTTGACTTAATTGTCAGATGCAAAAAACCCTAATCTGCATTCATCATGCTTATTATTTAATTCCTATAGTATTTACTCATATTAGTCACATTAAACCTATTGATTAATATTTAATTTAATTACTAAGTATTTATACTTTAATTAAATTAAATTATATCCTAAGGCTAATGTACTATGGAATTAAATTTATTTAATTTAATAAATGTGCCTATTTTAATTAATTAAACAAAATTATTTAATTAAATGGAGAACTTACTTCTATTTAATTAAACAAAGTTATTTAATTAAATGGGAAGCCATTCCTAATTAATTAAATGAAGTTATTTAATTAAATAAGAAAAGTGTTTCTAATTAGTTTAAAGATTATTTAATTAAATAGAAATGGTAATTATGAGAGCATATCTCATTTTATTAAATTAAATATCTCACCAAAATCTCTCTTCAGTTCAAAAAGAGAAATTTCTAGTTCACTGTTGATCGAAAAGGAATTAAATTAGTTAACTCCTTATTCTACTCAAATTGAATTAGTTAACTCCCTTTAATTTGGGAATCTTCCTTTATGACTGGACTTCACCTTTAATCCTAACCATTGATTGAAATCGATCTCAACCGTTGATGGATTCCAGGTTAGTCTATTTAAGAGACCCTCATCTCTTCATTTTAGGGGAGGATGAATTAGAATTTGCATTCAATTTCTGTTGAAATTCATACTCACATTTGCTCACATTCTTGCATACATCTTGCATTCTTAGTTTAAATTCATTTAGCTTAATATGCATAGTTTAATCTAGTTTTGTTTCAATTGTTCCTAGATTAGAATGCATTTCTCATTCTAGATTAATCTACACAATCACATAGATTAATTTCATTTCTTAAATCCTTTGTTCTTAGATGGTTTGGTTGGTTAACACCTCAAATCTGAGGATATCTAATAAGCAATTCTCTTTAGATAGAAGGCAATAGGTCGCCTTGTTGGCTGATTTTTGGATGAACAATCCAATGTTCATTCCGGTATGAATCCACAAATAAGGACCATGTTGAAGTGTGTGTGTTAGCATAGGCTGGATTTTCACGCATACATTTCTGGCGCCCACCGTGGGGCTGAGAAAATCAATTTTTCTAGCCTCTTTTTGCATATTTTTAATCATTTTTTTGTTCTTTATCCGTACTATTCCATACAAATTCAGGAATCTTCATGTGAGACTGTTTATTTTTGCACGAGGATCCAGAATCTTTGCATGAAGATTGTTTTCGTATTGTGCGAGAAAGTGCTTGCACCTGTTTCTTCACACGAGCCATAATAGAATTTTGAGCGGGTCATAAAAATTCTTTGCGCAGGCTGTCAGGAATTTCACACAAAACTCTGCTGAGAGATGTTATTTTTTGCATTGATTTTCGTGTTTTTTGGTTTTTCTTCTAACTGCTCACCATTTCTAGTTTTTCTATGTTTTCTAATTTTTTAGAACAGCATAACCATAGTTTGCAAGACAATTGGAAAAGCGTGATAAAGTTGCTAAAAATAGGTAAAACATCTACTAAGTGTGTTGCAAGGATTACCAGGTAATTCTCTTTGATTGATAACACTTCATTTGGAGTTAAAACGAACATCTCTTATGTCAAGCTTGTGTGTATTTCCTTCCATGTTCTCATTTTACAACACATGCATAATTTGATACTAGGTTGTGATCTCTATTAGTTTCATCTATCAGGGTTAGTTATGAGTGATAGATCTAATTAGCTATCTTGGGTTATTAGACTCGCTAATCCACCAGCCCCTCGTTCCACCCTGTAGTTGCAAAATCAACACCACGTTAAAGGCGGGGGGGGGGGGGGGGGGGGGTCTATAGGAAAGAAGTGTTAAATGCTCCATAAGGCAACCCTTTTGTGCTTTCTAGAACTCACTAGTTTCTGACTAGTGGACTTTTTTTGGCTTATGTGAGGGGTTAAATTTTCCACATCTTTGGACTCACCTCACATTAGTTAAAGTGATAAGTGTACCATCTTGTGCTCTTTGACTACTTTTGGATAGATTTACTTTTGGGAATTAACATCTGTACACACATAGTAATTAAGCTCCCACGAACACTATTCGTGGATCTTGAGGGAGTGGGTTTCTAGTGAAACTCCTCTCTAAGATAGATTCCTTTTAGGTGGGGAGGATACTTTGAGCATCTTGCAGATAGATGAATCTTCAACTTGTTGAATAAGGCATCCTTTCTCTGGAGAGGTTAATAGATCACTGGGAGTTGATATCATAGATCTTTAAGAGATACTCTTAGTTTAGCATGTCGAATTAATCTGTCTACTTTGATTGGGCTAAAATTAAAAAGGTGTCAAAACCTTGAATCTGGAAGCTATGTCCCCTTATGGTACACTATTGTGAGTCAGTCACTTTTACAGAGAGTTAACCATAGTAGACAATCCCTCTACAGGTAAAACTACATTGATGGAACCTCGAGTGGTAATAGCCATTTTTTACATGGTAGTGACAATCTCTATATAAATGTCCTTGTGGAAGAAATCTCCACGGGTGTGGTTCATTGTGGGTTGTCAGATCTACCTGGCAACTCTTGAAGATTAAGTTCTCGAACTGTGTTAAAACCTTGGTACGTCAGAATTGGAGGTCACCCCTGTGAGTCATAAAAGTTGCAAAGTCAAACCATTACTAAAAACCTTAGAGAAGCCAACTTTTCTTTTCTAGGGATGTATGCGTAATTGCACAACTCTTTGAAAACATACACAAATAGCTCTCCTAGGGATTAGCACAAACTAAGTCACTTGATTGTTCATGCACAAGGTTGCTTTTGCTCTTGCTCATTATTTTCAGACATGCTAGAAATCACCTGCTTGTTGTTCTATGCACCTGTTTATCTACTTGCTTACTAAAATGATCAAATTTAAAGTCCAAAAACTTTGTCAAAATCAGTCACTGTTGTGAAACTTTTTTGCCTTTTCATGCAAAATCATTTGGGTCTCAAGCGAAATCATCTAATACTCGTGCGAAGTCATTTTGTCCTCATGCAAAATTAAATTGCTATTGTGCATCTTCATGCGATCCTATGAACTTCTTCAAGAGAAATTAAACCACTGTCATTGACCTTCACATGAGCCAGAAAAATTCTTTGTGTGGCCTGTAAAACTTCTTCGCGCGGCCTAAAAAATTTCTCGTGCGAGACTTTGTATTAGCATTACCAATTTGGGTCTGTTTTAGCTATCTACGGCCTGCACGCTATCCTTTGCTGCATTCGTTTATCGCTCTCTATTTGCAAACAGTCTTGAGACAGTGACACTTCACTTAGCTGAAGACTTGTGTCTTGTACTTTGACTAGTCTCATCTCATAAGTAATTTTTGGTCCTTGTCTTAATGCTTGTCATACTTTGTGTCGCATTGGTCATAATCTCTAGTTGTTCTAGCCTTTAAATCAGACCATTTGTGCCTTAGTTAACAACATTCTTAGTATTATCTAGTCGTTTTTGAGACTCAGTCTTAGTGTAGTTCTTGTCTAGGTTCTAGCTTCTTGTCCTTATCTATGACTGTCACAACCAAAAGAGGCAACGTGTTTTATCCCGATAACCTTAAACATGGTCGTGTTAGGGGTCGTAATCGTAGTAGAGGTTGCTTACCTTTCGTTATGCAATCTATATCCAATTTAGCTAGTGAGGCATCTTCACGATCTCCCTCACTTGCTAGGTCATCTCGAGTTCAACAAACATTTTCCAATTTGCAACAAATTAGGAATCCTTTTTACCAAGAGGATACTAAGATAGGTAGAGGTCCTGCATTCCCAAACATGATGTATGATCCTTTCTCTAGAGACCCTTTTGAAACACAAAACACTGAAACTGAACACATTCCTATAATGACTAATCGTGAACCTAAATAGGGTAGTCATAGTCGATATCAAGAACCACCTAGGAATGACAAAGAGAAAGAGAAAGACTATGAAACTGATGAGGAATAGGAAGAGGTGGAAATCCTCCCTGAACACATAGCAAAATGTTGAAGAGACAAAAAAATTTAGAAGGTCATGGGAATCCTAATCAACGAAGAGAAAGAAAAATACTTTCTCAAACTTGCCCAAGAGGGAGCAAAGTTACCTTCTCATTTCAATGTAGAAACCATTGTCAAAACTAAAGAAGAAAATGAGACTTCTAAACTCCAAAAAAAATTGAAAATTATGCAAGACCAATTGGCTCAGATGATGCATGAGAAAGAGAAACCCACAAAGACATACACATTGGATGCTCTTTGTTCATTTCCATTTGACAAAAGAATAAACATGACGCCTTTCCCACGAGGCGTAGAACTACCCAAATATGACAAGTACTTTGGTACTACTGATCCCCAAGATCACTTGTGGGAATTTGGTGCTCTATCTATGGAGTTTATACATAATCAAACGTATCTCATGTGTTTATTCTCTAGAAGCCTAGGTGGTCATGCTTTCGAGTGGTTCTCACATTTACCTCCTGGTATCAAGACATTTGATGAAATTGCCAATTCATTTGTTCAGCAATATTCTCATAACATTCAACACCCTGTCAATATTTGAGATCTATGCAACCTTAAACAAAAGGTTGGTAAGTCTTTTCTCACTTTCCTCCAATGGTGGAGACAACTATACACTAATTATTCCTATAAAATCCCATAAATGGAGAAGCTTGACATTTTCACTGATAAACTCTTACTTGATTTTGGGTATAGAGTCCAACTAAAAGGTCCACATACCTTTGAAGACATGATTACACAGGGTATCCATATCAAGGAATTTATGGTTAAGAAAGGTGAGCTCACTCTTTAGAGAGACACAAAACAAGGTTCCACTTCCAACAAGGATAAAACCAGACATGTCAACAAGAACCGAGAAATTGTACATGATGGGGTTGTTGAGAATGTCACACCCAAACCTGCTAAAATGACATTTAATCTCACAAACTACCTCAAAGCGGCCAAAAATGTTGAAAAGCCTCCCCCTGACAATAAAAAATCTGGGAACAAACCAAAAAAATCATGGACAACATGACCCAAGAGAGAGTATACACCTTTGGGAGAACCTTTGGATGTGGTTTACAAAACATTGCTACAACACAAGCTTATCTCACCAATGGATAACCCTCGTCCATATGATCCACAACCACATCCACCATGGTGGAATGAGACCTCATTTTGTGAGTATCACCAAAATAAGGGACACAAAACCAGCAACTATATAAACTTGTGTCATAAAGTCTAGGATATGATTGATGCTGGTGATCTTGTGGTAGATAGACATAACAAAAACTCAGACCACAAGGCATTCAAAGAGCCTTTCCTAGCTTATGAAAAAGGAGAGACTTTGAAACCAAAACCATACAATAAGGTCAACTATACATATTCCAATGATGACAATGTCATTCACATGGTTGAACCTATACATTTTTAATATTGTGACATTATTACCATAAAGGGAAAGCAAGATAATGACAAACCCAAGACACCATTTGTCTTGAGAGGCCCTACTTCCAATAAGATGGATAATGCGTCTTCGCGACACTGTGCTAACATTGTTACTTGCTCTCATACGAAGTTGGCACTGAAAGGCCCTGCACCTCCTACTTCAAATCTTGAACAACACAAAGACAAAGCCCTTGCTGGTCCATCCGGTAAAGGTGCAAAACACACAACAAACTTGACTACAACTAGTTATAGTGTTCTCGATTAGTTGAAATGAACTAATGCTTAGATTTCCATCTTTAAGCTACTTAAAATCTCACCTACTCACAGAAAATTTTTGGACAAAGCCCTTGCTGAGGCAAATGTTCCTCAAGATCTAGATCTTGAGTGATTTCAATCCATGATAGGTCACCTGACCTCACCATATCTTATGAGCTTCTCTGATGAGGATGATAACTTGTTAAATCATCCACACAATCAGCCTCTACACATTGAGGTTATGATCCACCAGACATGTGTTCGTCGGGTACTCATTGACAATGGTGCTGGTTTAAATATTGTCTCTGCTGCTTTGCTTAGACAATTGGATTATTATGAGGACTTTGTTGATCCTTGACAAAAGATCACTAGTAAAGCATATGATGAAGTGGAATGAAAGTCACTAGGTCTTGTGATTTTACCAATTCGCATCGGTCCTGTCAAAAGGGATGTCACCTATCAGGTGCTTTACATTCCCTTAGCCTACAACATTCTATTGGGATGGCCATGGATACATGAGATGCACGTTGTGCCATCCACATACCATCAATACATTAAATTCCCATTTCATGATTTTGAAGTTACTATTCCTGCCACTACTAGCTACACCTGCAATATGCTCAAAGATGTTGAAACTTTCATCCCTGCTAATCGTGAGTCTACCGATTGTCACGATAATAAGTTGAAACAAATTGAGTAGTCATTCAAATTGAAAGAAACTAGTATGGGAGAGTACCACATGGAACCAATGTTGTCATTAACATCTCTTCCAGAGTCCCCTCAACATTATGGGAGGCCCTCAGAAGCAAAGAAGCAATTCATGCTGACACCTCAGACCAAGTTTAATGACTCTTTTGTCAAAGCTATAGTTCCCTTGGAAGATGAAAGTGAAAATAGAGCCATTTTTGCATGGCTTTACAAAGAAGAGGCTCTAGTGGACATAACATAACAAGCTCAAGAAATCAATCCTAAGAAATATGGACTTGGTCTTAGGCTTATGAAGCGTTTTGGTTACAAGGGAACCAACCCTATTGGGTACAATAACAATGGCCTAATTGATCCTATCAAAGCAACAGTGACACAACTGGCCTAGGGTTTAAGAAGGTCCCTTTCCATTTGGGAGCCAATAAATTCATACCCATACCTATGAGTTCATCTGAAAATGAGTCACAATTTGAGTCAGGTACTCGAGAGGAAGAATCTGATGATGAGGATTCCTACCCTCATCCTATTCCTTATGATTTCGCTAAATTCTTTGCTGAGCCAGATGACTTTGTGCCGTGTGTTAGCACTGTGGATGATACTAGTGATTCTTCTAAGAACAATATTGAGCAACTCAAATATCATTTAGAAAAGGGAGAATCTAGTTAGTCATGCCATATTGAGTATTTGTGTAAGAATCTAGAGGCTGAAAGAGAATATGTCCCTATCACTATTGGGGAGTATTATAGTCTCTCACCATGTAGCACCGATTCTCATGAATATGAGTCTGACAATATTTTAGAAGCTACTACTAATAAAGACATTGACCAAGTGCATGTCTATGAAAATTGAATGAAAGTAGGTGAAACATCTAGGGTTAGGTCAAGGGGGTCTGATCCAACTAGTGTCCTAGAGTCATCAATTTCTGATGTTAGTATTTTGAGGCATTTGAACACACCTATGGATGAGGTCACCATAGGTCTCGAATTTCTGGTCCACACACTTAATGACTATACTGTGAACACAATTGAACCAACCACTACTCTCTCAGTTGCACATCCCAAGCTTATAGACTGGAACCCCAATGCATCTAATGAAGTCCCCACGTTCCAAAATGACTATGCTCTCGCCTATTACCTAAACGCTATTGAACCTATAACGTCTTCCACCAATGAGTAGAGTATCAACATGATTGAGGCCAACATCAAATATCTCAGTCACATAATTAAAAAGAAAAAATGCAAGAGGTCTGATGGTGAAAACCACATTGTGGTAGTGTCAGATCCCAAAAAAGTAAAAACAAAAGATGTATCCAAGGGTGAAAACCTCTTTGAGGTGCACGTGGATGAGATAGTTGATATCCTTCCTAGTCACTTTTAGGAGAGATCATTAGTGTTAATAGAGCTAATGCAGCCAATTAACTTGGGCATAGAAGAACATCCTCATGTGATACATCTAGCGTAGTCATTGTCACCTAAAGAGAAAGAACAATTCATTGCCTTTGTCAAGGAAAAGAAAATAAATTTTGCCTAGACATATTCTGACATGCTAGGATTGGATCCTGATCTTATCATGCATCACTTGTCCATAGCACCAAGCATCAAACCAGTTAAATAGAAGCTTCAAAAAATGCACCCTCACATTGCATTGCTTGTCAAAGCAAAATTGAAGAAACTTCTAAATGTTGGTTTCATCCATGCAATTGATTATGCTGAATGGATATCCAATATTGTTCTTGTTTCTAAGCACAATAAATCTATTAGAGCTTGTATAGACTTCCATGATCTTAACTTGGCATGTCCTAAAGATGACTTTTCACTCCCTAATATTGATATGATCGTAGACATGATGGTTGGCTATGAGATGTACTCACTTATGGATGGTTTTTCTGGATACAATCAGATAAAAATTGTGCTAGAAGATCAGGAGAAAATGGCTTTCACATGTGCATGGGGAACCTTTTGTTGGAATGTGATGCCATTTGGTTTAAAGGATGCTGGTGCTACATATCAACGGGCTGTTACTACAATTTTCCATGATATGATGCATAGAACCATGGAGGACTATGTTGATGATACCTTGGTCAAATATGCTAAACACAATACTCATCTATAAGATTTGGGTCCCATCCTAGATCGTATGAAAAAATTCAATCTTCGGCTCAATCCTAAGAAATGTGCATTTGGTGTCACATCGGGGAAATTGTTGGCATATATTGTTTTTGCAAAGGGAATTGAAGTAGATCAAAAAAATTACAAGCAATAATGGACATGCCACCACCTCGTAACATCAGTCAGATGAGAGGACTATAGGGAAAGCTTCAATCTATTCGCAGGTTTATTTCACAGTTGGCGGATAAATCACAACCCTTCACAAAGACCTTACATAAGGGTGTGAAATTCAATTGGAGCTAGGATTGTGAGTAAAGCTTAAAATAGATCAAATAATATCTTATCAATCCACCAATCCTGATGCCTCCTATGCATGGGAAGCCTTTGCTTTTATACATTTCAGTCGCTTAAAAATCTTTGGGAATCTTGTTGGCTCAGGAAGACAATGACAACAAAGAAAGAGCTATTTATTACTTGACTTGAACATTGATCTCTTATGAGAAAAATTACAGCATTATTGAGAAAGCTTGCTTGACAGTTGTCTTTGCTTCCCAGAAGTTGAGACACTACATGCTTGCCCACACTATATGGCTTGTGGCTAAAATAGATCCATTAAAGTACTTGCTTAGTAAGGCAGCTCTCACAGGAAGATTGGCTAAATGGGTCATGATACTAAGTGAGTTTGACATCCAATATGTTGAACGCAAAGCTATAAAGGGACAGGCAATTGCAGACTTGCTGGCCGAGGCACCCATACAAAGTCTTCTACCAATGAACATTGATTTCCCAGATGAGTCAATTCTGACACTCACACACCATACATGGGTTATGTTCTTCAATGGGTCCTTCACACAACAAGGATCAGGTGCTGGATTACTCTTCATTACACCACAGAGATACTCATTGCCCAAAGCGTACAAGATTTTGTTTCCTTGTACAAATAACATTGTTGAATATGAAGCTTTGATCAATGGTATGAAAATTGTAGCTGAATGGAGAGTAGATCAATTGGACATCTTTGATGATTCTCAACTTGTTATCAACCAAGTAAATGATGTGTATCAAACAAAGGATGAGAAAATAATTCCTTACAAATGCATGGTTGATGACCTAATGAAGTATTTTGCACACATCACCTTCCAACGCATAGATAATAAAGTAGTTGATGCCATGGCCACTCTGGCCTCCCTGCTACAAATGCCAGAAAATGATCTCCGACATGAGTTCTTGGTGGAAGCATTACACTACCTAGCCTATGACACACCTAATTCCAAGATGATCTATTCTAGTATAGGATAAGAATCATTCTACTACCATCACATCTATTCCTACCTTTGTAATCAAACCATTCTGAAAGGTTTGACCCAGAATGAGAAACGTTACCTCATCTGTAACACTTCACATTATGTTATTATTGTTGATGATCTATATAGGAGAGGTCTCAATAGAACACTCCTTAGGTGTTTAGAACCTGATGAGTCCAAACGTGCACTAATTGACATTCACGAAGGCATTTGTAGATCTCATTCCAATGGCCTAACACTAGCTCACAAACTCCTTTGTGCTGGTTACTATTGGCCTAAAATGGAGCAAGAAGCTATTAAGTATGCTAGGTCCTACAAGCAGTGTCAGCTACATGAGAATCTCATTCACATTCTAGCTAGAGAGTTGATTCCCTCTACTACAACATGGCTATTTCAACAATGGGCCTTTGACTTGGTGGGGCAGATTCACCCAACCTCTTCCAATGGACATAAGTTCATTATCACAGGTTCAGATTATTTCACGAAATGGGTAGAGGAAATCCCTCTCACAGTTGCTGATGGAAAGACTATAGTGCTTTTCATTACAAACTACATCATTTATAGATATGGTGTACCATCTTCAATCATTAATGACAATGGAGGACAGTTCAAGAATAAAGACAGCAAAGAACTATGCAAGAAATTTAAGATCACACAACATTGGTCAGGCATCCAATAAGGCGATCCTCAAAATTCTTAATCATACAGTTAGTAAGTCAGGGAGAGATTGGCATCTCCATATCAACCTAGCCCTGTGGGCATATAGGACAAGCATTAGAACTCTAATGGGCACTACTCCTTTTGCATTTGTGTATGGGGTGGATGTTGTGCTTCCAATAGAGGTCGAGATTCCTACCTTGAGAATCTCTATGAAAGACCTTATAACTAATTATGACTATAGGATAGCTTGGCTTCAAGAGCTTGTGTTACTAGATGAGCGATGATAAGTGGCATGTGATCATCTGTGAGCATATCAACAAAGAATGGCACGAAGCTATAATAGGAGGATCAGGCCACGTGACTTCCAGCTAGGTGACCTCATCCTAAGAGAGAACCCTAAGAATCAACAACAACGAATGCAAAAGGGAAAGTTTAAACCAAACTAGCTAGGTCCATACATCATCACTGCAGTATATGGATCTGGTGCCTATCAGCTTTCCACAACTGAAGGAGAAATGTTTAAAGAGCCTATCAACACTCTCCACTTGAAGCGGTTTTATAGTTGATTTAATCTCAGCAAGCTCTTTGTACATATCTATATGTCCTGAAAAAATCTAAAAAATTGAAAAATTTCAAAAATACAAAAGAAAAAAAGAAAAAAAGAGAGAATACAGCCAAGAAGGTGAAAACTTGGTAAATAGGTGCCTCTTGTTCCCAATGCTCCATCTTCAAGCGCATCTTCTAGCTATTCTGTATAGTTGCTTTCATACTTTTCCTACTCATGTATCAATGGATTGAGTCTTGTCATAGCTCGAGGGCATTGCCCCTTAGTGTCACTATTTTCGAGATTCTCCTCATAGAATCTCTTTCGTGATAGTCACCAGTGGTCCTCACTGCGTCTACCTACTATTGCTAGTGTCACTATTTTTGAGATTCTCCTCATAGAATCTCCTTTGTGATAGTCACTAGTGGTCCTCACTATATCTACCTACTATCGTTAGTGTCACACATTTCGAGATCCTTCTCATAGGATCTCTTTTGCAACAATCACTAGTTGTTTTAGCTATGTTTGCTTACTATTGGTAAGGTCATGTCTCCAGATTCCTTTTGGAAAATCTCTCTTGTTTTGGTCACCAGTCATCCTGGCTATGTTTGTCTACTATCACTTAGTCCTCTTTATGTTCTTCATCATGAAGTTTCCTCTTTGACCTCAGTCACCAGTCATTCTGACTGCGTCTGCCTACTATCGTCACCCTACTGAAGAGATTTCTTTCAAACATGTTCTAGAAATTGACACTTAACATCAATCCTGAAAATATTGAACTCAAAAATGACATACTTGTTTGGATATGCTGAGCATTTTCTTTGTTTGCTTTGTTTTGTTTTATCATATCTCCTCGAATAGCTCGATGATGTCTTTTTTGACTAAAGAAGTGATGATTGGGTGCATGATCTTTTCTTTGGTTTCTGTTTGTGGTTTAGGTCCAACAAGTTGATACATTCTTATAAAAGGGGTGTCCACTATAAGAGCCTCCATCTCGTATTGGATGGCCGTGTGTACCTCGACTCTATTTATACAGATACATCAATGACATTGGTTCTTCTCCTTGTTTGTTGGAGTGAACTCTTCATGCTATAGTACATACTGATACTCATCCTATTAAGTGAACATAAGGGTCACTATGCATATATCTAGCACACTTTTGTCTCAGGTTACGAATGTAAGGGTCATTGCGGACAGAATGAATACTGAATACTTAGCATAAGAGGGATCTCCCGTGTGTTTGGTGTGCCTATCATGCAAGCAACATTCTGGTCATCCTAGTGTTTATGCTTTGATTCTTATGTTAACTTGCTACATTAAAAGGGACAAATGTTCTTGTCATTCTGGCTTATTTTGCCTCTAATGCTTACATTTAATCTCGACAAACCAATAATGTATGTTATATTCATATTTTCATGATTGCAATGTCAGTGTGAATTGTATAAACATACAAGGTTTATTTTATATCTAGTGATGATAAATCGTCGAGGCTTGGTAACCAGACCTAGGGTTGCATTTAACATAGTCTTGCATTACATACTTCATTTGCATAAGCACACAACTCGATGTTCATTCTATTCATACTCCACATGCATCAGATTCCTCGACGGTTGTACAAGCATTTGGTTCATCGATTCATGCTCCTCAATACAATACTTATGAATGTCAAGCAAAAACATGCAACACTACATTAGATGTCAGTTCATACATATGCATTCTATCTAAGCACAACATACATCTCATGTACATCAAAGTAAAACAAAATAGACAATGACATGTACACATGAATACTCAGCTCAAGGTCTCATATATATATATATCAAAAGAATGGGTCAGTACAAAAAATAGGTGCTACTCGAGCACAATCGATCAAAAATGATACATGTGGTGCTGGCACACCAATCGATACATAGCCATGAATCAAAATCAAAGATCAAACATAGAGCATCTAACTCTATCCCGAACCCTCGCCTCTAGGAGGAGCAGAGGCAGCAAGTGGCAGAGGTAGCGGTGGCATATTTGGCCTAACAAGAGGTCGTGCGCCCCCAAACTCTCATGCATACTGAGAGAAGCACTGAACCTGCAATGTCTCATCCGATATCACGCTGTCATATGCAACATAATAATAGGTGGCCTTAGCTGACTGAAAGCGGATCTCATCCTGCGCCAGCTCTAGCCTCCACTCTGCAATCTCTACGTGCTCCCTTTGTCAATCTGTCTCCCATTGTCTCTCCACCAACTACGCATCTGGGACTGCCACTACAATCTGCAACTCTCCCAACTATCAGGAGGCCATACAAACCTACTCCCGGTACCATCATACAGCCTCTTGTACCCCACCTACCGAATAATCTAGCATATCCTCATCTAGTATCTCTGGTGCCTATCACTGTGGAGGTACCTGTGGCTATGGAGGCACTTGCTACTATGGGCCCTCCTATTGTGGGGCCTGCTCCTCTATCCTCTACCTCTGCTATCTACTGTGTCCTGCCCCACTACCCCCAGCACCTAGGTCTGATCCCATCTAACGTGGGGGAATAGGCATTTGCTGTACTCGGTGCTGGACCTATGGTGAAATCTGTGGCTGACTTGACGATTGTGGCTATGCCTACTACTACTAAGGCACCTATCTCTATACGTGTCCTACCATCCCTAATGGATCTGTGAAGCGTGGGAATGGATGGCTGATCAAAAATGCATGATATGTAGGCGTCATCCCTGCATCTACTACCTCTGGCAGCTAGTCCCACTAAACTGTAGCTAGACTATAGATATCTATCATGGAGTGCCCTAGATCCATCTGTGGTGGCCATCCCCTCTCAACATCCTTCTGCACCCTGGCATAGATATAGTACTCATGTGAAATGTCCTAGGGATGATCATACTACCGCCACACTCGTGAAATAACAAATCTCTCAATAACTGATGTCGTCCTGCCTGCCAGAGGTCAAGAACTAAACATCCATGGTAGCTCTCTGGGGGCATCATCCCATTCCTTTGTCTCTCTCCAAGGTTTCCATACAATGGACACCAGGTCATCAAGATGTGTCCACCAATGCTCAATTTTACCTAGGTGGGCATGGGTAATATGCCCTCGATATTTGCATATGTACGGCTCCATGGGCTCTCTAGCATCCTCAAAAATTGATTGACATACGAAAAGATGCTCCTAAGCCCAGATCTGTAATACATATACCCCCACTACCATGGTCTTCTTCTCATGGAAGAAAACCTTATGCATCTCATGGAAAAGGTGGGCCAACATGCACTGACCCCACCCGAAGATCTCTTGTGCCTCCAACATCTTGCAAAGCATGGCACCCCATCCACACTCCAATCCATGTTGTCCTCTATCAGGACATAAGAAGTAGCTCAAAAATATACCCAGCATGGATGCTAGCCTATGTGTGGGTCCATAGGTATGCATTAGCTCATCCCAGCTAATGGCTCTGCCCCTCAATAACTCTCTCCTGAACACAACAGATAATGCCTCTTTCCCTGCTTGGGGCACTCTATCATAGATGACCCAGGCATCGTGGAAAGGAATCATCAGAATCCTCCAGATGTCCTCTGGAGTGATGGTCATCTCGCCCATCGGCAAGTGGAAGGTGTTCGTCTCCAAATAGAAATGCTCCACCAAAGCTGTGAGTAAGCTGTGATTCACCATCACGGCTGGAATCTGGCATAGAGAGGACAAACCCAATTAGGCAATGTGTGCTTGATTTGCATCATCAAGACTCCGCAATAGCTCCCCATATGGTGGGAAATGAGATTTGAATGCAACGTCACCAAAAGACTCTTGCACACACAAACAATAAACAAAAAACAAAATGATCAGTATCAAGTCAAAACGATGCACCAAAACCAATTAAAATGCAATTTTTGAGTTCAAAAATCAAAATTTTAAACATAACTGTCATGGGATTTCACATGAAATTTGTGAAATCTCGCACGAAGCTCTCCCAATTTCGTGCGAAATCATTCTTTCTTCGCATGAAGATTCTCATATTCGCACAAAAAAAGAGTTGCTCGTGCGAAAAAAGAGCTGCCTGCTTGAAAAAATAACTGCTTGCGCGAAAAAAGAGTTGCTCACGCAAAAAAAGAGCATCTCATGTGAAAAAATAACTGGTCATGTGAAAAAAGAGTTGTCCGCGCAAGAAAAGTAATTCTCGCACGAGACACGAATCACCTCACTCAAAGAATCTCAATCTTCGCACGAAACCTAATGCGTCCCACGCAAAGATCCTCTAGCCATGCGTGAAGAAATAGCGCACCCTATTTCTTCATGCGAGAAGAGATTGGCCTCGTGAAAAGACCAAATTGACAATCCTAAAACATGCTAAAATGTGTAATAAATGACATTGAAATGCATGAAAACAAAAGTACGAAGGAAGGGACTCAATGACTCACCAGTGGTCAGTAGTCTGCTGGGCAGCTGTGACGTCTGGAGTGCTTGAATCGATGATGTCTCACATTGACTGCCATGTCTCTCTCAGAGCTCAAATCAATAGAAGATAAATGCACAAATGAATTGAAAATGACCCCTCAAGCCCTTATATAGTTGTCGACCCAAATTTTTCAAAGTGCTCAGATTTGCGCAAAAATCACACTCCTGGCTAATTGGATCGTTCTGGATCCATTTTTAGGATCAAATTTGAAATCTGACACACTTAAGAGCCTCAAAAATGTGTTTTAAAATTTTGGGGACCGACGCGATCGAACGCTTGTGCAGCCCACATCTTTCTGAAACTTTGTGATTCTTGGAATCCTTTCATCTCTACATTCTCCATATTTTCAAAAATCATTTTCCAAATAGTCAACTCAAGTCAATTGTGGCTACATTTGGTCAACTTTTGGTCAAACTTGGTCTTTGCAACTTCGCAATCATTTCAAATCTAACCTGAATCTTCTTTCAATTGTTCTGATCTCTTCTATATTCTGTTGAATCTCATATTTCTCCTATATCTCATGATATACTGCTTCAAATCATATTTTTGGTGTGTCATCTTTCAATTTCGCTCTCGAGGGGGCAGGATGATTAAACATCATTAAATACCTATTGCTTGGGGGATTGGGTTCCCATCTTATGTCCTTATCACTTGGGGCATCTCATCACTCGGGGCATCTTGTTCCCCTCATTTTGGCATCATTGTCATTTGTTTCATCTTTTCATCAATTGATCAACCTTATAACAGCTCTTATTAGAGTTTGATGGATAGGTATTGGGACAGTCTAAACCCCGACTCCTAAGGATCAAGCCTTGTTCTGAAGATGATTCTACGACTCATGATTCAACCTTGTTATCTTTTATTAATCTTAGGTATCTAGGTGTTCTATCTAGATCCTTGAAGGTTATGCTCTATTCTGGAGATAATCTTCTAAATGCTTTCAATTTCAGGTATCTAAGATGTTCTGTTTGGATCCTTAAAGATTAAACTCCATTCTAGAGATAGTCTTTTAAATGCTACCAATCTAGGGTATCTAAGTGCTCTACTTGGATTCCTCAAGATTAAGCTCTATTCTAGAGATAGTCCTTAAAATCTTATCAATTGGTCTCTGTGTAATCAACTTCGGAACCAATCTCATCTTCGCAACATGCTTTTTGATTATCTTTGAATTAAACGTGCTGCTCGCACATTCATTCAAATAGGGGCAAAATGTAATACCCAAAAATTGGCTCATTGCCATCTCAACCAATTCTGGGCTATTTCTGATCAATCCTAAAGTCCTATTCCATTAAGCAAATTCTTATTTGGCTACTCGCTACTTGACTTAATTGTCAGATGCAGAAATCCCTAATTTGCATTCATCATGCTTATTATTTAATTCCTATAGTATTTACTCATATTAGTCACATTAAACCTATTGATTAATATTTAATTTAATTACTAAGTAATTATACTTTAATTAAATTAAATTATATCCTAAGGCTAATGTACTATGGAATTAAATTTATTTAATTTAATAAATGTGCCTATTTTAATTAATTAAACGAAATTATTTAATTAAATGGAGAACTTACTTCTAATTAATTAAACAAAGTTATTTAATTAAATGGGAAGCCATTCCTAATTAATTAAATAAGAAAAGTGTTTCTAATTAATTAAAGGATTATTTAATTAAATAGAAAAGGTAATTATGAGAGCATATCTCATTTTATTAAATTAAATATGTCACTAAAATCTCTCTTCAGTTCAAAAAGGGAAATTTTCAATTCACTATTGATCAAAAAGGAATTAAATCAGTTAACTCCTTATTCTAGTCAAATTGAATCAGTTAACTCCCTTTAATTTGGGAATCTTCCTTTATGATTGAAGTTCACCTTTAATCCCAACCATTGATTCAAATTGATCTCAACTTTTGATGGATTTTAGGAAAGTCTATTTAGGAGACCCTCATCTCTTCATTTTAGGGGAGGATGAATTAGAATTTGCATTGAATTGTTGTTGAAATTCATACTCACATTTGCTCACATTCTTGCATAAATCTTGCATTCTTAGTTTAAATTCATTTAGCTTAATATCCATAGTTTAATCTAGTTTTGTTTCAATTGTTCCTAGATTAGAATGCATTTCTCATTCTAGATTAATCTGCACAATCGCATAGATTAATTTCATTTCTTAAATCCTTTGTTCTTAGAGGGTTTGGTTCCTTAACGCCTCAAATCTGAGGATATGCTAACACACACACTTCAACATGGTCCTTATTTGCGGATTCATACCAGAATGAACATTGGATTGTTCATCCAAAAATTAGTCGGCAAGGTGACCTATTGCCTTCTATCTAAAAGGAATTTCTTGTTAAATGTCCTTAGATTTGAGGTGTTAAGCAGCTAGACCCTCTAAGAATTAAGGATTTATGAAATAAAATTAATTTATGTGATTGTGCAGATTAATCTAGAATGAGAAATACATTCTAATCTAGGAATAATTGAAACAAAACTAGATTGAACTATGCATATTAAGCTAAATGTATTTAAACTAAGAATGAAAGATGTATGCAAGAATGTGAGGAAATGTGAGCAAATGTGAGTATGAATTTCAACAGCAATTCAATGCAAATTTTAATTCATCCTCTCTTTGAATGAAGAGATGAGGGTCTCTTAAATTTCAATCAACGGTCAGGATTAAAGGTGAAGTTCAAACATAAAGGAACATTCCCAAATTAAAGGGAGTTAATTGATTCAATTTGAGTAGAATAAGGAGTTAACTGATTTAATTCCTTTTTGATCAATAGTGAACTGGAAATTTCCCTTTTTGAACTGAAGAGAGATTTTGGTGAGATATTTAATTTAATAAAATGAGATATGCTCTCATAATTACCTTTTCTATTTTATTAAATAATCCTTTAATTAATTAGAAGCACTTTTCTTATTTAATTAAATAACTTCATTTAATTAATTAGGAATGGCTTCCCATTTAATTAAATAACTTTGTTTAATTAATTAGAAGTAAGTTCTCCATTTAATTAAATAATTTCATTTAATTAATTAAAATAGGCACATTTATTAAATTAAATAAATTTAATTCCATAGTACATTAGCCTTAGGATATAATTTAATTTAAATAAAGTTTAAATACTTAGTAATTAAATTAAATATTAATCAATAGGTTTAATGTGACTAATATGAGTAAATACTATAGGAATTAAATAATAAGCATGATGAATGCAGATTAGGGTTTTCTGCATCTGACAATTAAGTCAAGTAGCGAGTAGCCGAATAAGAATTCGCTTAATGGAATAGGACTTTAGGATTGATCAGAAATAGACTAGAATTGTTTGAGATGGCAATGAGCCAATTTTGGGGTATTACACCTCCATATGTTGCCAAACTTATTCAATTATTTGGTTAACACACAATGAGTTTAGCTTCACTCAAATGGCACATGTTGGATATGTAATAAAGGTTTGCATTTAAAGAGAAACAAAAATATAAAATGGTTTATAAATAACATTAAACACATTTTATTTTACATTGCAAAAAGTATGCAAACACTTTATATCTAACAAATGTCACCTTTAGACTTATTCATGGACATGACATAACTATTAGAAAAGGAATAAAAACCCATCAAAATAGCCAATGAACTCCAAAACTAATGCAAAGGAATTGAGGGAAGTATATGTTGCATTTTCAACCCCAATTCATTTATTTCTTTCATTTGATGTTTGAAGTTTGGAACTTTGATGCCACCATTGTTTGGACTTGAGCAAGACTAGAAGGTCTTACTCTTAGCTTTCCTTTTTGGATTTTCTTTAGTACTTGAGCCACCATGAAGGGTTTGATGTTTGGCAACAATTTCCACTAGAGAGAACATTAGCATTCTCCATCATTCCTTAAAGGTAAATTGCAAGTATGTGTCACTTGAAACATAGCTAGGTTTCTTCTTCAAAATTTGTTTTCCCTCTAAAATAGTAATTATTTAGATGAAGCTAGCAATTTACATTGCTGTTTTTGTTCATAATCCAAGAAGGGTCTTTACTTTGAAAGATTTGCAACACTATATGTTCCTTCTATTCTTGTCGAATCTGATAACGTTTTTACAGACTTTGTCTTTCAAACTTTTGGGTTTTGCTAGAAAATTCTTCATATGACTATTGCTATCATTGAAACCTAATACATTAGCCACCATTGGGTGCTTGTGCCTTGTAGGTTTTCTTGAATATTTTCCCTCTACATTTTCCATGATGCACTACTTTTGTTGTAAAGCTTTAAAGTTCAATACTCTAATGTTCTTACTCCATCTTTACATTCATTAAGAATTTCTTGTATGAAACTATCTTATGGGTTGTGCAAACTCTAGATTTTTATTTCATCCACTCTATTTGCCATTTGATTTACCTTTATGTGTATTTTGTAAACACAATTTTCTTTTATTACAAATGAATTCATCAATGGATTTCATCATAGATTCTAACCTTTTCATGTTTGCTTGTAATATTCATGGCACTCATTCTTTTCTATGTTAAATCCATGGCCTGAAAAATGGCAATTCTAAGTGCATTGGTAAAACATCTTATTTACAAAGGCTTCTAAATCATTTGGATTCCATTTGTGTTCATAGATAGCTTGTAGTTAACTTGGGTAAGACTCAAGTTATGATCTTAAACTGCTTAAAGACTTCTCATCTTCACTTCTTTTTTCACCGATAGGAGATTGAGATCACTTCATCCTATATGTATCTGGGAGTGAAGTTTTTGAGCTCCCATTTCAGTATGAGACAGTGATACAGTCTAGAATCACTAAGGGAATGGGTTCTCTTGCTATGCTTCAGAAATAGTGTTTTGAACACCATTTCTAAGATACCTCATCCAAGTTATCCCTCTTGGACTCTCTTGTTCAACAACTATTCTCTATGGCTTAGTGGTTTGGGGGCCCTCTCTCCTTGGATCTAACTAGGCCTTGATCGAGCGGGTTCAAACATTGCTTTTACACCACATCATTAGATGTCACAAGTTCACTCCACATAGTATGATTTTTGCTAATTTTGGTACTCATCCCTTTAGTCTTGCGACCATATATCTCATTTGGTTCATTTATCACCTGCATGGTTTTGTGGATTTGGCTAGTGAACATGATAGATAATCTTGTTAATCTCAAATTGGTTTTAACATATGAGTGATAATACACTTAAGTCATTTTCTTAATTCATACCAAACAATTAATGCATGTCGAGTGTAAGTTGTCAGATATATAGTATGTGTTGAGTAACTAGTAAGTGTCAAGTCACTCAAGTTGCAAATAGATAGTATATGCCAAGTTATTTAGATGTTGAGTGATCAAAGGATGTTGAGTCAGTTAGAGGCCTAGTTACAACATTGAAGATACAATGGATGCTAAGCATTATACACTTCAAGTGTCAAGTAAACAATTTTTGACATAGTTGTTTGTAATGGCACAAACTTCTATGTAAACTACATTTAGCTTACTTAAGGATTGTTTTGCAATTCTAGATGATAAGGATGAATCTATATTGAGGATCTCTATGCAATACATGCAACCAATTAGTTGCAAGGATGTTTTACTTGTGGCAAAATGGGTGAATCAAAATCTTGATTCATACCTAACCCTAAGTCACCTAAGTCTTCATAAGGAGCACAAACCCTAAAAGATGTAAGAGGGGAATGTATAGAGAGAGAAGTTTTCATGTGCAAATAGAGCATTCATGGTGACTAAGGAGTTGTAAATTTAGATACATTTCAGAATCAGTTAGAGGATAACAGAGGAAAGGAGTTAGAGGATAGAAGTGATACATCTAATCAAAGAGGATCAAGTACACATCAAGAAAGAGGTGATCTTTTATATAGTAGCAAAGTGCTAACCACAAGATCATTGTTGAGACATTCTAGTAGGTGAATTAGTTAAATGTCTTAACAAAGCAGTCCTAACAGGCTATTGTAGATCCTTTAACAAGGTGCTTACTTCATTTTAAGGTTTAAGTCCTTTTATCAAGAAAAATTCTAATAGGGTATTGAAATCCTTTAACAGGTAAGATCTAACAATCGTGTGAGCCTTTAATAGGGTAGACCTTTGATAGGGTAGATCATAGTTTATGATCAAACATTCTAACCTTCATTGGATACACTTAATTACTATAGTAGTGGAGATTTTTGGGTGTTATCCCCACCCCAATTTTACCTTCTCATTGGAGGGCTTCTAGGTAACAAAATATCTTGTGTCATATGTGTTGAATGTTATTTGTTTTGATGATATAGATGAATATGTTTAGCTAGCTATTTTAGTTTACATGAAAATTGTGAGATGGATGTGTGGTGAATGATTTTATGGTTAAAGATTTGAAGGATTAATTCACCCCCCCTCTCAGAGTTTACTTTCCCTATTGTATTTCCAACAACTCCTACCTAGCCTATTGTTCTTCTGTTGCTACTACAAGTTCTGATACTAGCTCTTGTGCTAGTTATTGTTATGCTCAGGCATGTTCTCTACTAAGCTTGATTGGGATTGATATTGATCATCTCCCTCCTTAACTGTTCTCATTGAATGTCTCTTCTCTTCTCCTCCCCTCTCGATAGGAGTTAAATGAGCATGTCAAACTTGATATCTACATATAATATATTACCAGTACATGGACTAACTCTCATGGTGGCTTACGGGTGAGGATGGCCTTCTATGCGGAGCACTTTCTAGAGATCACTAATGGGATTATTGTTCATCTTAGTTACCTTTCTTGATAGTAATTTCATGCCATATGTATCTCTCTAGGGTCTTTCAGAGTTGGTTCTCACCATCTTCGTGTTCAGACCGATCTTCACATTGACAAACGTGAATGTATCTACAAGTTGTGTAATCTGGCTGAGTTTGAGATGGAGGCTCATTTTTTCCATTGCCCTATCTTTTATGAGATAAAAGAAAGATTCTATTGTTTATTCTAGGATTGTTCTTATCTTTATGCCTTCTTCAATTATAGTGACCAGCGATGTCTTGTGCTTTATCTTTAGGAGTCCACTCTGCTCTGTGATAGTACTTTACAGTCACTACTTCATCACCAGAATACCTCTGATTAGCTTATTACTACCTTTTTCACACCCTTATCTCCTTTAGGGGGTGTGAAAAGGCCATCTAGTTCTACCAATTCTATTGGCTATTTCACACCCTTATCTCCTTTATGAGGTATGAAAAGGCCATCTAGTTCTACTAGTTTTACTAGCTGTTCTAGATCTGTCAGACTCCGCAATAGTTTCTTGCATCAGTGACACTCTTCCATGAGTACACAGAGAAAATTTAAGGCTCCTCTTTGCTCATAGTCTTATCCTTATGTAGCTAATTTCTTTTTACCAAGAAAATACTCCTAGTCTTTCCTTGGCTTTTGTTATTAGCTTTTCTCTAACACTGTTTGGTGCGCTTGTTGTTGTTAGCTATCTGATTGTAAACTGTCAATCCCATAGACCTTTTGTGGTCTTTTGTTAGACATTAATGATGTTATTCTATCTAATCTTATCTTAAAACTCTTACTTCCTTACATGATGCAAATAAACACGAATTGTTATCATGCTTTGTTTTTGGGTTTTGCACATACTCTTTGCTTGCATCTGCTTCAAGTAACTAAATGTTTTCTTCTTTTGATCAATAAACTCTTGGAGATAGATGACTTGTTGTTATCATAGGTAGATATTTCAAATGTTAGAGGTAGAGATCAAATTTCAGCTTGCTCTATTCCTATAGCATATCATGGTATACTCCTTTGATTTACTCTCTTGCACACAAGTTCATGTTTGAAAATTCCCAACATCTTCACTAGCATCATTTAGTGCTAGAACAACATTTATGTGATCCCATATTACTAGCTTATTATAAATAGTTAAAAATGCTCATAGAATTTCTAAATAATCTTTAAACCTGATTGCTTATCTATTACAATAATGTCCTTCTTAATTGTATCAACTTGCATAACATACTAGACCCTTTGCATGCATCAATACTCTTGTAAAACAATCCTCATATCTATACTAGAAATGACATTTTCTTTTGAGTTTGTTTTTAAAATGTAGTAATCTCCACTATCGTAACTCTTTGCTTTTTGTGGACTAATATCTCTATATAACTTGAAAGGAAGAGTTTCTCCAAACAATTCCTAGAATGATCATGACCTTTGAACACTTTCTATGATGGCATTACAATATTGTGACCATTTACTTAACTTTTATCTCAAAGTCTGTAACTTTCCATTGTTTTTTGTTCAAAAAAGGCTACCATCTCATCTACTATTGCATTTATCCACATTTTCTTTTGCTATTTCAGATCAACATTTCAACTGATAATTTGAAAGTACAATGTCTTACATTCATAACAATACAACATTTGCATCACTATTGTATTGCTAGTTCCCTTGTGCGTTACTGCTTGTGTTGATCCAATACTGTTGTAGCTTTCCTTTTCCTTTCTATTTGATGATTACTTTCATATTGTTGAAAAATGAAACACATCCTTCTGATTACAATTTAATTATAAGGTTTCCAATTAAATAATAATTTGTCCCTTAAACAATTAGATGATTCACCCTGTGACTTGTATATTTGAGATAACAAAAGGTTTCATGCATAATAAACACATATCCCTTTGATATTATATACTTCTTTGTCTGATATAAAACATGTTGTAGCTTTCTATGCTATAAGAGTAAAAGGTTTCATAAATGAATATGTACATTTAATACTCATGTTGTACTCTTGATCAATTTTGATTATTCTATCTCTTATAGGCATGCCAAGCACAATAACCCTCATAAGAGCCTATAGTTATATCTGCGTACTTATGAGAAATAGGATGTTATACCTATTATCTCCAAAATCTACACCATAATTTCTTCAAGTCCTTAAACCCTTAGCAGTTTTGGAGAAACATTGTATCAACCAAAGGTTGTGGGTAACCTATGACCGATTGAACCTACAGATTCTAGGTCAACTCCTATCTGATTTCTCGCCTATGATAATAAAGACATGAAATTTGTATGAAAAAGGGTAAAGAGGTAAACTTTGAAAATGGAAAACCTAAATGATAAAAACTAAGGTGACATCAAAATTGATAATGCGAATTACTATTCTACTTATAACACAATGAAAGATTTCAACAGATAATCATGAAAACATAGCTTGAAAGCACTGTTAATCCACATAAATATTTTAAGAGAAGGTTAAAATATAAACATACGAATGGAACTAAATCACAATCAAACATATCCAGGAAAACCCAACTCAAAACCTATGAATAACAAATAACAGACATAGAAGATGCAAAACAAGACATTACCCAAAATATTTATCAATAAAACACAATTGAATAACATCAATCACCACAAAGCATACAACCAAATCCTTTACTCCAAAAGCTAAATCCAAAGAAAACTATATTATGATCAAAGGCCCAAATAACAATATCTCTACATATTAGCTCACAAAAATTAAGAAAAAGATGTCAAGGACAAATATGACATGTACATCTATCTCCTCTCAAAAACTTAACCTCTTCTATATAAGCAAGCGGGGTATATAACAATATCAAAACAACACCACCTTCCCACAAAATCATGAAGTGATGGTTGAAATCTACAAAAAACTATTTATAAAAATAGCGTAATAGCTCCAAAAACATGCCACATGCACTCTAAACTATACCTTGACCAAACACGCATGTAGACAACTCCAAAAATACTCTATAAATGCTAAAAACTACTACATAATTGACTCCACAATCATGAGTCTGATCTACGAGTCTAAAAATTGCAATGGAACGTCTCCCTCAATGACTTAAGCTCCTTTTTTATATTATTGCACTTAACATTAAAAAATTGATTTATTATTATCAACTTATTAATATTAATTACATATTTCTAATGCAAATAATAATAGATCAATTATTTTGTTCAAATCAAATTTATTATTAATTAATTGATAAAAATAAATCAATTAATAGAATAATAATTTCATATTCTAAATTTAAAACAAAATGAAAAACTATTTATTACCATAATATATAACTCTCAACAAGTAAAGTTATATAACTTATGTTAATCAACATTATATTCTCCTCCAAATTCATATGGGTGGACCCAAAATATCATACAATTTTATTGACGATGAACCAAAACCTAAAAATAATGGTTTCTTTTGTCATTCGATAGACTTGGAAGTAGAAGGGAGATTTGAGCTAGGAAAACCCTAGCCACACCATTCTGAATTCTACAAATTTATCTGCATCTTTCTTCATTCTCGTTCATTCTCTATTGGGTCTCTTTCGTAGACACCATGCCTAGTTGGAAACAGATTTATGGATCTTCTTTCACACTATTTCATGGTTTTTTGTGCTCCCATGACTCATTTTTTGATAGTTTGGTTGATGTGATTGTTGTGTTAGATGTTTGAAGTTGATTCCATGGCTTCTCTCTATTTTTTGGCTTCTTCTATGTTGTTGTGGTTCAGCTTGTAGCTATGAGCTTCTTTTTCATTAGTATTTGTTGGAGTTACTCCATTTTTGGGTCTTTTTTGTCTCCTGTTGTTTGTCATAAATTCTTTTAATCATAGGTCTTTGGCTGGTTCTTCTTTCTTCCATGGAATTGCATGCAACCATGACTAATATTCTTGTTGCTCGACTAGGTCTTCTCCTTTTGAATGTCATGAGTGTTCTAGTTGTTTGTGTTCTTTACCCTACGGCATCATTATATCTTTCTTGCCATGACTGCTTGGAGTTCTCTAAACTCTCCTCTTTGGGTTGATGTCATTAGTGTTGTTAAGGTGTACTACCAATAGCCAAGAGTGTTTACTTCTCCCACTATTAAAGTTGGTAGCCATGAGTGTTGGTTCATACCTATGCTGGATATTTCATGGCTTCGTTCTTGGTTATGGAAGTCATTCCAAAATCTTAATGGGTAAGAACATCTTTTGCATTTTCATACATCAAATACTTTGATTCTGTCACTCACTTATTCCACTAAAGTAGTAAAGATTATATGAAAAACTATTTATGAATTTCAAATAGTTCCAAATTGCATGAGGGGTTTTTAGGTTCATTTGATACATACCTTCAAATTGCTCACATATCTGAATATACCTTTCTATTTACCTATATCTTTATTTATGCCATAAAAAAAATAGAATCTCTTGGTCACTAAACAACCAAATAATCTTTCTTGCTAGTGCTCTCATATTTTTAGTCTATTAATTATTTTCAATAACCTTTTAGAAAAATGTCATATATTAGATATGTGTTCTTTTCATCAATGATGACATGAACTTATATTGAAAAATATTTCTTAAGAATGCATTTGTTTCTCCTTTCTTAAGTACACCATGTTTTTATTTTTATTTGAAGTACACTAGCATCATGAATAATGTTGTCTTGACTGTCAAAAGAATTTTTGGCATCCCATTCATCAAGTAAAATGTTTGGAATACCATTGAGACATGTTTTGGAATCTATTACTTCAGGTTCATCATTATCAAATGACATTAGATTTACATTAATGGAAGCAAAGACATAAGGTTCTATATGGTCCTTAGCTAAATTTTTAGACTTGATTGTGATTTTAGTACCATATCTTGACCTAAAGAGAATATGAGATGAATTTGATGAAAAGTAACCACCAATCTTTGCTATGAAATCCCTTGATAAACATAATGTAAAGTATGGCGAAAGATCTATGACATAAAAATCTTGAGGTATTGAGAAATTTGGGCATGCATGTAAAGTTAGACTAGTATCATTAATGACACCTATTGTACAAATAGATGATCCATCTAGTTATACTACTCCTTTCTCCAAAGGATGATATTTTAGCCCTAGCTAGTCTACTACCCCTTTTTAGGCATGACTGAGATTGTAGCTCCACTATCAATCATGCAATTATGAACAAAATTATGACCTATTATTAATGACACATAAAATGGAGGAGGTCTGATAGTTGGAATTTTTGGTTTGTTGCTATTTTCATCATTATTTGTAAATACAACACTTGTTTTAATTCCACCACCACTACCCCTCTTTGATAGTTTAGATTGCAAAATATTAACTTGACCAAGAATTGCCAAAGAATCCCACATACTGATAGATACATTCATTTTCTTCATTTTTTCAACAACATTAAAAGGAATAACTTTATGTACCTTAGGTTGTGAATTTGCAACAATAGGTTGTGCTTGTTGTTGCTATGTTGTACTGGTATTTGGAAGAGTTACTAGTGGAACTTGCTAGTTTGTTGGCTTAGATGATCTAGAAACAACAACATTACTTGTATTTGTCATTGCTAATATTGTGGTTATCTAGAACTCTCTTTTTATTTCTAGAATAAATAGCAATCTTAAGATCACCATTTTAGCTAGAAACTTGGTTCTAGCCCCACAGTGGGTGCCAAAAATGTCTATGGAAAATGCAGACACACTTCTATAAACTATCATATTTGAGAATACTGATGATGAAGAGCATTCCAAGAGGTGGCTTATAGCTTCCTATCTATGGCATATAAGGCTAAAGAAAGAAAATAATAATATGATAATGGCTCTCAAATGAAACTACTTAAGAAACCCTTGCAATGTGCACCATAGAATGGAAGATTCAAATTAAATACAAGATCTAAACTAAATGAGATGCATACCCTAGCTATGGTGAAAGTAAAATTCAATGCAATGAAGATACCAATCTAGGATAGGAATGGAAATTCAAGATGGGTAGATTCTAATCTAGCCATGATGAACCAAGATGCAAAATGAGGGAAAGGTCAAAGAATGCAATGAGACTCCATGGTACCAAGACTTCAAACTAGTACCATAGTGATAGCTTGAACTCCTTCACCTTATGCAAGAATGGGGACAGATAATCATTTTAAATAAAAATGAATGGTTGAGATTAAGAGGTAAAAGAGGCATAATCAAGGGAGGAGAATGCATCTTGAGTGATCCATGTGCACAATAATCTCACCTAATCAAGATCAATGGTTGACTTTAAGAGGAAAAAGATGTGTGCAGGAAAATTAAAGGTATTTTAAAAATAAAAGATTCCTCCCACATAGAAATTTGAGCATTCATGTGTAGAAAAAAAGTTCATTTCTTTTATTTTAAAATAAGAATAATGCTTTATGTGTGCACACTTAGGATAAGTGGGAAGTGGGACTTTTTATTTAATTAAAAGGGAACAAGTTCTTTTAATTAAATAAAAGACTTAGGATAAAGTGGTCAAACCACAGGTTATATTTGAATAAATAGATTTGATCTTGAGATAAATGATTTATGGTCTAGTATTAGAATAATTTAAAAAGAGAAAAATGGGTCTTATAATTTACTAGACCATTTTGGATGATTACAATTCTTGCATTGAGTAAGAAATATAGAGGAAGTGTAATATTGGATTACAAGTAGTGATCCTTGTTATAAGTTAGAAGAAATCAATTCTAGAATAGATGAATGTCATATACTAATACTATTTAGAGTTTCCTAGTGCATTAGAAAACTTTTGTGAATACTATGAAAAGATATAGAATGGGCTAAATGACATCAGTAAAAGATGAAATATCCTTGAGGGTGTGGATGAAATATCAGTTGCAAGTTGAGAAAAAAAGGTAGAAAGGAGACTTTATCAAAAAAAATTGGCGTTTAAAAGATATGATTGAAGTTAGGATGAAATATGTTTTCAGTTGTGTGCTCAAGACTGAGCCTTTTTTGAAGAGATTATCAATGTATAACTACGAAGGATCTCTTAACAAACTAGTGGAGTTTAATAGTCTAAATCCTCAGCTAGGGGAAGTTGTTACCAATTGGAAAAAAAGTCTTTTTGTGCTTCAGGAAAGGTATAAGACAGTGTTTGTAGTTGTAAGAATTTGGTATAGATCTGTTACCAAGTAAGAATTTTCCTAAGGCAATAATTCAATGCCAAGATCAAGAAGCTCAATAGATAGCACAAGAGAGACAAATGATGATCAAATGAGAATGGATATCAGATGATTAGATATCAGATTATTGGATAATTGAATGATTGAATGAATACATAATAGAGGGTGCATGTATATAAGGGCAATTGATATGTCTAGAAGTCACACAAGAGATAACGATTACAACTTAGCACATGTCCACCAAATGTAGATTATCATCCATTGAGCACATGAGTTTGTGCAATGATGAGAGGATAAGTTGACATAGGTGTATTTGATAAATAGATGTTGTAGACACCATGTGCTCTAATAAGTTTCTAACTCTTGTGTTGTCACCAAGACAACTCATATGACTATGCATATTCCTAAGTAAACTTAAGTAAAGTGTAATAATAAGTTAATTATTTACACTAACACTCCCCCTTAAGAGAAACTTAGGGGAATGTACTTAATCTCGCAAAGCTAAATACAAGATGCAATGTGGGTCTTGGCTACTAGGCCATGGGAAAAACCTACTCCAAAAAGAGAGATGAAGAAATACAAGATGCATGCTAGGATGGAGTAATCAAGACATCCCTAGTATGACATAAATCATGCATGTACAAGCATATATCCCCATAATAAAAAGTGCATGATGGTATCCCCCCATAGTGAATAATCTCTTGCAAGGATGTCATGAAGATAAAAAAGTATCCAATGCCTAAAAATGAAATATCTCCCTTTCGGAAGAAGATACACCAAGTATAGGTGCAAGTATACTTCCCATTGTGGATAGGAAGATGGATGAGGAATTCATATGTAGTATGTTATGGATGTTGCCTTTGAAGTCTACTCATATGTTGACAATTCCTTGATGAATGTAGATGCCACAAGCCAATCTAGTGGATGCCCAAAAGAAGGTGGAAAACAAGGTAACATGTCCATGTATGAAAGTGAATCAAACTCCAAAGAAAAAAAATCAACCTTATAGGAAGATATTGGAAGAGAAGCAATGTATCCTCCCCTCAATGATGAATGCACACCCATGAAAGAAGCTCCTTGAAGATTGAAGAAGCTACACTAAAAATTGAATGATGTTCCTCCTTGTAGGAATAAGTGGTGTCATAGGTGTAGTAGAGAGTGCTCCCCAACCCATAGGAAGAATCATCAAAATATATGATGTCTGAGGAAACTTGGATACAATCTCCAAAGACTAATATGTCTCCTTTGAAGTAAAAGAGTCATCCTCTAACTGCTGAAAAGAAGTGTCCATAATCATGTCAGTCTCAAAAGAAAGATCAAGTGGTTAAGGGTCAAAGTGTTCCCTCACAACAAGTGAAGAAGAATTATTCTCAACAAAGAGAAAATGCATGTCATCAATAATGGCTCCCACATCTTCAATGTAAAACTCCACAAACAACACTGCAATGTCGGGAAGGAAGTCATCCCGTGAAGCTGAAATAGGAAGACATGGTGTTTCATGCTATACTGAATCAGGCGCATCTATGGTTGGAACTAGATTAGTAGAAGCAACAGGAGCATCAAGAGGTATGATCTCAACTAGATTTGTAGCTACCATATTTGGAGTGACTAGAGGGAGAATGTCCTCTATGAATGGAGGGACATGTGGATCTCCATATGCTTTACAAAGACACATTCAAAGTTCATGAGGATTACTTGTCTTTCTAAGGACAACAAAACAATCCATACTGATATTTATAAAAATAGCTTAAAATTTCATTCTAAGAACCATCCAATCAGTAGAAGAAGGTAGTTCTTTAGAACATAGATAAAGAAATACTTCCTTGTGTTTTCTTAGATGATCAATCATTTAAGTACTCCATTTTTATATAGTTCCTTTTTGTCAATTTAAATCTTAAACCAAAATGACACTACTGACATGACTCCATGTATCAAATGATGTATGCACCACCAAAATGCAAAAAAATTCAAAGAGCCCCCCTAGTGTATGATTTGGAACTTTATATTTAGTGTAATTACAATAGGCCACTTGTCAATTTAGGGCATAAGTGGAATTCTAATTTTGATGGTTACAACAATAAATATGAAGCTATATTAGAATCAACAAGATAAGACACACGACCTCTCAAGGATCTAATTAATTACAAGTGGCAATAGGCCAAAATGAGACCAAAATTTGAAAGTACTATGTCTACTCAAAATTACTCCAAATGGATACCAGATTTGAAAAGTAAACAAAAAATCATGCACTCTCAAAAAAATAGCACCTAAATATGTGTCCAAATGAGCTTGAACTAAGCTTTTCAAGTTGTAAAAATTGGGATTTGCAATTTGCAAAAAAATTCAGGAATAGAGATCTCTAACATCCTACACCAATGTGTAGATCATGAAATTCTACTCGAAAACAAAACAAAATTGCTCAAAAAATGAGTCCATATAAGGGAGATATCGCTATTTGATAATCACCTCTATAATTAGTTTTCCTAAATCCCTGCTATTGTACCTCCAAAAATCAAATGACTCTAGATTTAACCTCAAATGTCCGATTTTGATGATCCAAAAGTTGATTTGGGGGTTTTTTGACCTTATGAATGTGATGTCAATATCTTATTTGCACCAACAAACTCTAATCTTGACCTAAAAAAACAAATCTCTCCAATGGCTATTGCCATGAAACTCCTGTGTCTTTAATACCATGTAATAATTTGGTATAGCTCTAATACCATGCAATAATTTGCCTAAGGCAATAGTTCAATGTTAAGATCAAGAAGCTTAGTAGGTAGTATAAGAGAGACAAATGGTGATCAAATGAGAATGGATATTAGATGATTGGATATTAGATTATTGGATAATTGAATGGTTGAATGAATACATCATAGAGGGTACCTATATATAAGGGCAACCAATATGTCTAGAAGTCACACAAGAAATAAAGATTACAAGTCAATACATGTCCACCAAAGGTGGATTATCCTCCATTGAGCATAGGATTTTGTGCAATGATGAGAGGATAAGTTTACATAGGTGTATCTCATAAAGAGATGTTTTTGACGTGCTCTAATAAGTTTCTAGCTCCTGTGTTTGTCACCAAGACAACTGATATGACTATGCATATTCCTAAGTAAAATTACGTAAAGTGTAATAATAATTAATTATTTACACTAATAGTAGTCCAATCTATTATTTTTCCAAGTAAACTTTCTATGTTTTTTTTTTTTGAAATTTTGATTTTTTTCCATTATATCAAAAAGAGAAGAACTTTGGCTGACAAAAAAAAAATCTACTAAGAGGGAGTTATATACACATTTTATTTTATTTTTTATTCTAAATTTTATCTATCAATGCAAAAGGGAGAGGTTGTTAGACTTATCATATTAGTGTTTGTATTAATTATCGTTGATGTGAAAACATCCATATCAACACTCTCTTAGTATTGGATGTTGTGCACAATTTTTTTTTGTGTTTTTCACTTGATTGAGTCATAATGTGGTAGCCAACTTGACAGAATAATTACTCAAATGAACACATCTTACGTGTTCTATTCAGTTAGTAAATATGTTTATGATTTCCCTCATTAATTCACTTGTTATAGATTCTCGATATCCTTTCTAGCCATTAGCAAAAGTGTATCTAAAAAGTCTTGAATATATCTTTTAATTCATGTTGTTGATGAAAATGTGTGCCTAATTCCTTTGGTTCTACCTATAGGTACACTTGTTAATTCTTGATAATTGGCCATAGTTGTTCATCATTCTTGGTCTTTTCTATAATAGTTGGGATCGTTAATTTATCCAATGATCATAGGTTTTTCCCTTTTGAGATGGTTGTGGTTTTCTTGTGATGTTAGAAGTTGTACTAAATCTTGATATACCTTATGTGTGGCCTATTTTACAATAACATGATGTGGTGATGTATTTCCAATATATAGGGCCAATGCTTATAGGGTAAAAGCACAGATCTATGTCACCATTTATGATACCAAAACTTATTTTCGTCAAATCTCATTTCTCTATCAAAACTCAATTTTTTTCTAAAACTAAAAATACCCTTTTATAGATCTCAGATTCAATATCATCATTATATAATTTTTTGAGTGTTTTGATTAGTTATAATATGTTATAATCTCAAAATATTATAAGTCACTATTTCAACATTTCAGAAGATGCTCCCTCAAAAAGGGAAAAAAAAATAGTAAATCATATCAAAAAAATTTTAAAAATATATTTATCTCTAAAGGAGAGAATCCTCTTCATGAATATGTAATTTTTTTTCAAGAAAGTATAGATTTGATAGGGAAGTTTTGACGGGAAGAAAAAACTATTGGATTCTGATAAGATTGAACTTAAGTACTTATAAAAAAGAAAATATACATAAAAAATAAATTTTTTTTTTTTTGTTCACTAGCTATACATGTCATCTATAAGATATATTCAAATTAGAACAAAAAAAGATGATTTGCATATACTTGTTTGATGGGAACGACACCCTATATTTTTTATAGTTTAAAAAAGAATTCAAAATAAAATAAAATGAATAAATTCTTATTCAAAAAAATGATTAAAATTATAGGCATAAAATTCATCCAATTCTACACATTTCATCAGTTTACATCATCTTCATATTTTAAACACAAATACCATTTTTTTTTCATTAATGTTGAATTGTCACATTTTGATATCATGTTTCTTTATAAAAGGTGACATAGGTTTGTGCTTTTACCCTATAACTAAATGTAAAAAAATTATATTATGCATCGGTGGTATCATATGTCTTGTCATCTCAAATGATAGATCTAATATTGAATATTGGAATAAATAATGAAATACTTTTTGTATTTGTAAGAATCTACCTAAGGGTAGAATTTACCCAAGACCAAGAAACTCAAAACACAAGCACAAATTAGACTAGAGTATGACCAGAATAAATATATAGTATTCAATACAATGTACAAGTAAACTAGGAGTGCCTCAATATAAAGGCCTCTGAGATGCATCTAGAATGCCTTGAAATCAGCATCATGATAAGTCCTACAACTAGGCACATGTCCACACGTTATTGGTTATCCTCCATTAAGCACAAAAGTAAGTACGATGATGAGAGGATAAGCCTACAAAGGTGAAACATGCACATTAGTTTTGTAGACAATATGTGCTAAATTAGGAGTGCGAAAAACTGTGTTGTCTACATGGCAACTCAGTGAATGATGCATACTCCTATGTTGTAGACACCATGTGCATAATTAGAGTTGCAAACTTCTATGTTGTCAACATGACAACTCAAGAAGGTGTACAAACTCCTAGGTGTCTCATAAAGAGAAATAATAAAATAATGCACTAAACTAAGTAAACTTAAGTAAAGTATAAATAGTAAATACCTATTTACACCAACACCCTCCCTTAAGTGCAACTTAGAGGAATGCACTTAAGCTCACTAATGTAGGATGGGTCTTAGCTACAAGGCCATGTTAGGTACCCATGTACAAAAGCAATTCTATAATGATGCAATGAAATCTCTCATAAAGTGGAGAAAGAGGGAAAACCTCATCGGAAAAACTCTCCTCCTAAAAGGGAGATAAGTACAATAGAGAAGAAGAGAGAGAAGAAGACCTTAGAAGAGGAAAAAATCCCTCCTAGAAGAAGAAGAGAGAAGTCAAGTGACTCCCCTTTCTGCAACATCCTGCACCCCCAAAAGATCTCACAAATGAATGTACTTGACCTTGGTGAAGGGTTTGGTGAGGATATCAGTGACATGCTCTACTATAGGATAGTACTATAGCACAATGATCTGCTCCTAGATAAAATCTCTAATATAGTGCATGTGAACCTCATTGTGCTTTGTCCACTAATGTTGAACTAGATGCTTAGATATTTTAATGGAACTTTGGTTGTCACAATGAATAACTATAGGCTTAGGTAGATCAAATCCAAACTCCTCCAGGATGTGCTATAAACAAAGAGCCTTTGTAGCTACATTGACAGCTCCTCGATACTTAGCCTCTATAGAAGAAAGAGCAACATTTTTTTGCTTCTTACTTTGCCAAAAAATATGATTGGAACCAAGGTGAAATATCTACCCTAAAGTGGACTTGTGAGAATCTATGTCCCCTGCATTATTTGAGTCTATGTATTCAATCAACTAAAGCTGTGTACTTGCTACATAATGAATCCCATGTGTATATGTACCCTTGATGTAGTTCAAAATGTGCTTGGTAGCCTTCTAATGGAGCTCATGAGGTTCTTGCATAAAGCATGAAACCATACCAATTGCAAAAGCAATATCAGGGCATGTGTGTGTCAAATAGATAAGGCTCCCAACTAACTATATGTATAATGTTGCATCAACAAGTGGAGTGGTACACTTAGCCTCTAGCTTGACACCTGATAGGAAAGGAGTAGGAGTAGGCTTGCAGTCACTCATGTGAAATTGAGAAAGCAAGTCAAGAGCATACTTGGGTTGTGAAAGTGTTATCCCTGCAGAAGACCATGTGATCTCTATGCCAAGGAAGTAATGTAGCAAACCCAAGTCTATCATGGCAAATCTATCCCACAGAGAGGTCTTAACATTAGCTATGATGAATGAAGTGCTCCCTGTAATGATCAAGTCGTCGACATAAAGCACTAATATCAAGTGAGAGTCATCTTTCTAAAGGATGTAAATATTGAATCAAAATGACATTTGGTGAAACCTGCTAAGAGGAGGAAGGAATCCATTTTGGCATACCAAGCCCAAGGAGCCTACTTTAGATCATAAATAGACATCTTCAATCTACATACCATAGTAGAATCCCATACAAACCCCTGTGGCTGCTCCATATAAATTTCCTCATGAAGGTCACCATTCAAAAAGGTGATCTTATCATCCATCTAGTGTATAGCCCAACCTTGAGCTATAGCAATTGCTAGTGTTAGGTGAATGGAGTTCATCTTGGAAACTGGTGCAAAAGTCTCTGTATAGTCAATACCTAGAACATGAAAGAAACCTTTGGCGACTACTCTAGCCTTATGTTTATCCACACTTCCATCCGCTGCAAATTTGGTTTGATAAATCTAATAGCCTTATCCTATTCTGGAATCCTTGATGCTTCTTTAAAAGACTGTGGATCTGAAGCAATGGCTATATAATCTTGTGGAAATGAATTGTGTTTTGACCTAGTCTTCCGAGTGTCTGAAGAATTTCCCACCAATGAAACTGCTACATTAAGAGTTTTCTGTGCCCAACGAGGTTTAGTGAAAGAAGAAGAAACATCCTCAATTGATTTTTGACCCTACAAAGGTGGTATGCTATGAGTTAGAGTCTGAGGAATCTCATCTTTCAAGTCACTTTCATCAGTGTGATCACTATCCACGAAGGAGGAAAAAGGAGAAGTTGAAGAAGCCAAACGTGGACATGTCTCTTCAATATGTACACTCCTCTCATTAAATATTTCATGTGTCTTTGGATCCATTAGTTTGTATGCCTTGAGATGATCAAGATATCCAACAAATATGCATGCTTCACTTTGTGGTTCTAATGCCTTTCACTTTTGTAGAGTTATCCTTGCCCATGTTGGACAACCAAAAACTTTGAAGTTCTTGACACATGGTTTTATGCCACACCAAGCCTCAAAAAATATTATCCCATCTAAGGCCTTATGTAGACTTTTATTTTGGATGTAGTTTGCACAGCACATGGCTTCAACCCAAAACACTTGATCTAGAGACTTGTGTTGAAGTATGCAAGTAGTCATTTCCTTAAGGGTTCTATTCTTTCTTTCAACTACACCATTCTACTATGGCATGTATGCAACTAAAATTTGAAGATATATCCCCTCATGTGTGCAAAAGTCTATAAGTCTAGAGTGGACATATTCTCTACCATTATCTGTCCTTAGGATCTTGATGGCTTTCCCTAAATTTTTCTCAACTTGAGCTTTGAAGGTCATAAATTTTTCAAAGACTTCACCCTTATCACAAAGAAAAAAGACCCAAGTGTACCTTGAAAATTCATCAATAAATGTAAGAACATAGCGGGCCTTACCAAAGGATGGTACTGGAAAAGGACCAGTTACATCACTATGAACCAATTCTAGAATAGTAGTTGCCTTCCAAGACTTCCCTTGTCATATTTCTCTTTGGGATGTTTACCTACTCCACAACCTAGACATACACCCTCTGAAAACTTGACTTGGGGTAGACCAATGACCATTTCCCTGCTACTTAGTTGCTGAAGGTAGCAATAATTAAGGTGTCCACATCTTTCATACCATAGTTTACTTTGTTTATTTGAATGAGTCAACAAGGCAAGAGAAGTGGACTTAAGCACAAAATGTGAGAAAGAATACAATCTAGTCTCATGGTTTGCCTTTCCAACTACCACCATTGAATCATCTTTGAGATTTTTCACCACTACTATGTTGATGAGGAACTCTACTTTGTTGCCACATCCATAGTGAGTTATTTGATAGATGGAGAGAAGGTTGGTGCTAAGGTGAGGAACATGAAGTACATCCTTGAAGACATCATTCTCTAACTCAACATTCCCTTTACCTTCTACTTCAACTTGAGTATCATTGCCCACATAGATGTATGGTACATTTGAAGGTATTAAAGAGGGAAATTGCTCCCTTGAAGCACCCATATGATGAGTTGCTCCTAAATCTAGAACTCATTCCTCAACATTTTTTGTACTTGAAACTAAAGCTTGTCCCTTGCCCTTTGAAGTGGATGAAGAACCCTTGTCCTTGAGTGCATTTGGAACATCAATTTTGTATTTCCTCATTATGTTGACCAATTCATCAATCTGCTTATCTTTGCACTCATGTTCATCATGACCATTCCTCTTACAATAGGAACAAGTTTTTTTCTTGTTCTTGTTGGAATTGTTCCCATTTTGAGTATTTTTGGAAGAAGACTTTCCTTGTGGTGAAGAAGAATGTTGAGTTGAAGAAGATTGATTTGAGGGAGATTGTTGTTTTGAGGAGGACTGTTGTGTGTCATCTTGTGGCTTAGCCTTCCATTACTTCTGCTTCTTGTTGGATATTTTTCCACTTGAATTACCTTCATTTTCTACCAAGGCTTTGGTTTTGGAAGACTTGAGAATTCCCATTCCCACTAGATCGTCATGTTCAAAGATCAACATTTTTGAGAATTTCTCAAATTAAGGCTTAACATAGACACTACCCATTGTCAATTTGTGTGTATTAAAGCTAGAAACAAAAGTAGCATATTTAGGTGGAAGATGAGTCATAATGTGTTTGATCATGTTTCCATCTTTGATGGGTTCACCACAATCCTTCAGTTGTGCCCTATACATTTCTACTTGGGTAAGATAGTCTTTAATTGTGTCAAAATTTCTAGGATCCAACTTGAGAAGTTTATCCTCTATGGTGTAAGTCATGTCTTCATCTACTGTCCCATACAAAGCTTCAAGTTTAGCCTGAAACTCTATTGGATCTATAAGCTTCCTAATGTGAAATTTGATAGGATCAGAGATATTTTTCAACAAGGTTCCTAAGGCCATCTCTTGTTTTGATTCCTAGTCTTCTTTTTGAGCTTCATTAGTATTAATAGGAGGTTTCTTTGTTGCACCTGTGACATAATGCCATAAACCTTTTTCTACCAATGGCTCTTTAATGTTTTCTTTCCAAGTAGTAATTACATGGATTTAACTTTGAAAAAGAACCCATAATGCAAGAACACATGGTCAAGGAGACACAGTACACAATACACCCCCCCCCTTTTCACCCAATCAAAAAATTTGCCCCCCAAATAAATGATTTTGGTACTTTATATATAGTGCATTTACAATGGGCCACTTTCCAAATTAGACAAAGTGGACTTTCTAATTTTGCTGATTACAACCTTTGTATAGAGTACAAATCTGGACTATTACAATGTAGCTCAAAATTACAGCAATACAAGGCAAAATAGGACCTATCTCTGAAAGTGGTATTTTGGTCCAAATAAGACTATAATCTATCTATAGATCTAAAAATTAGACAAAAAAAAATGAACTTAAAAAAAAAAAAAAAAAGAATTTGAAAAGGAGTCCATATGAACCCATATGATGCATTTGAAGTTGCAAAAAGTAGGATTAGATAGGTACAGTCTCTAAAAAATGCTTATACTGGAAAATCTATGCACCAAAACTAGAAACTAGTTGCACCACTGCAAAATTTGGGAAATTTTACCGAAAAATTAAAAAAATTGCACATAATTTTGAGTCTGAATGATCGAGTTATGGTCATTTGAAGTTGGGCTACCAAATCAAAACTACATATGAAGAGGGGTCTACAGAGGAAAACATTGTGTTAAATTTGATGGTCAAATGACCATCACAGTAGTTCAAAAAAGCCCTAGAATGATAGTCAAATAACAGTCAAATTTAGGCTCGTGATTTGCTAACATCAACATCTGTGCAATCTTGTGATGACATTACCCTATACGGCTACTAACATGGCATGTACGGATTGTATGGAAAATGTACAAAAAATTTTTGGAGTGTACCACTGACATGTCATTCAGTAAGTGACTTGGACTACAACATGGCCTCCATGTGGGCATTGACCTAGTGGCTGATGTGGCTATCAAATCTCTGTGGCAATGTTCGATCGACATTGCGTGTCATAGGTCTGTTGCAGGTTTCTTCATCCATGTGGGTGGTGCAGGCATTAAGGGATCACCACATGGGTGAATCAGCTTGGGACACGTGGCTGTACTATTGTGCGAGAGGTTTATAAAAGTTGTGGCTAGAAAAGCTTATTCATGGTGCCGAGAACAGTGTTAGGCAGTGGCTAGGAAATTTTCACCAGGAGCTCACAAAATTTTAGTCCCACATTGAGTGGGTTTTCAACCTTCAGCCTATTTAAAAATACAACCCACTCTATAGCTTAAATAACAAAACCCCGCTAGTGCCATAAATGGAGAGAGGGCTTTGGTTCAGTGGGTATTGCTAGAAAATTTGGCCACCGATTTATTGAAACTTGTTTGAATTTTTGAGGAAATATGCTCCGAATATATTGAATAGGCCATCCATGGAAAAATAGTTGAAGCTTGCAAATTAAAAAGAAATATTCCCTACCGGATATATAGCATGTAGGGCCAAGAGTTGAAAACCCGGTACCTGTGTGCTAAATTTTTTTCTCTGCATGCTTGATTGGGCTATAAATAATTTTGAAAAAAATATAGTCTAAAAAAATAGAGAAAAATTGCTGAATTAATAGATCCAAAAAATGAATTTATCAGATCATGAAATGACCATACCCATACCTCCAAATCGAGCCTTCAGATTCAAATTTGCAAAAAAAAATTATCCTCCCAATTGACTATGGCCTATAATAGGCAAATTTATAGTTAATCTTCACCGAATCATCACTCTGGATGCAATGGCATGGTCACTTCAGCTCTAGACACTCCCAATTGTTGTTGATGCTCTGAATTTTAATCAGATTATTTTAAGAGATGAAGCAACAAGGTCTCCAATGGCTATCTAACGAGTATCTCCCTCATCTTTGATACCATGTAAGAATCTACCTTAGGGAAAAATTTACCCAAGACAAAGGAACTCAAAATAAAAGCACAAATTAGAGCAGAGTATGATCAAAATAACTATATAGTATTCAATACAATGTACAAGTACACTAGGAGTGCCTCAATATAAAAGCCTCTAAGATGCATCTAGAATGCCTTAGAATCAGCATCATGATAAGTCCTACAACTAGGCACATGTCCACTAGATATGGGTTATCCTCCATTACGCATGAAAGTAAGTGTGACGATAAGAGGATATGCCTACAAAGGTGAAAGACACACATCAATGTTGTAGACAAAATATGCTAAATTAGGAGTGTAAAAAACTATGTTGTCTACATGACAACTCATTGAATGATGCATACTCCTATGTTGTAGACACCATGTGTATAATTAGAGTTGTGTACTTATATTTTCTCAACATAACAACTCAAGAAGGTGCACAAACTCCTAAGTGTCTCATAAAGAGAAATAATAAAATAATGAAAAATAATAAAATAATGCACTAACCTAAGTAAACTTAAGAAATGTGTAAATAGTAAATACCTATTTACACCAACAGTATTCAAGAGTGTAGTGAGAGTACAATAAATGTGAAAATGATATTGAGTTAAAGTATGCATTCAGATGCATTGCAGTGTGCAACATGTATTCATATGATCATATCAGTGATTATTTTTGTAATGATAGTGTGAATGACTTAAATAGATAATTGGGGATGTCTAGTCAATTCTTAAGTAAATTTTTTTAGGCTTGGTACCATACTACATTTAAGTCAAGCTTATCATACTATATTCAAGTAGTTATCCTACTAGTATAATCCCTTATTTAGGTAGTTAGCCTTGTTATACTACATCACCTAATAGATGTCACCTTAATCAAGGTTGTTATCATTTCATGAGAATAAATTTCTTTGTGGTTTTTGTCAAGTTTGTTTTTCCACATAAAATATGGTGTTTAAATTATGTATGTGTACTTATTCTTTAATGTTTATATTTTTATGGTGTATTACTATGCTTTCACTGAAAGATCTTAAGTAACAATACATGTTTGTTAAGAGTTTATGGGCAGTTATTAAAGTCTCCAGTGTAGAATAATTGATTCAACCTCCCTATAATTTCCCACCAAGGGATCCAAAAGAATTAACCTAAAGTTTTACTATGTTTGTAAAACTATTTTTTTGTAAAAGAAAGAAAAACATACACATCAAACACAAAGTAGCAGAAGCAATAACATACAATCATCTATAAGCATACATAACAGGTTACGTTCCTTAATGATCCCAAGATGCTGAATCACATTTAAATTTAATTAATACTAAGTCTAACAAATACCACATCCATATGAAAGAATAATTAAAAGTACAAAGTCCATTAAATAATATGCATTTGTTTCGAATGCCACTTGGAAATAAAATTTGGAATGCTCAATCATCCACTACACATGTCATAGGGTATGAAAGGCGAAAAGAATATACCTATGTAGAACTAGAAATACATCCTCCTCCTTGGATCCATGGTACAAGTACAATAAAATATATGAAACTATCTAACATATATGATATATCCATGCATCGTAAAAGATATAAACATCCATCATAAGATATAAGCATCCATTATAATGATACATAGATAGAATGAAAGGAAATGCAGACAAGGAAGCTCCAACCACAGTGACTATGGATAGATCTAAATGGTAAAAGTAAAAAACACTATCACTCGACCGCGTGGAATCTATACGGCCCACTCCCACCATGCTAAGGAGATAGTCTCAAGTCCCAAACATGATAACAATCCAAACATCAAAAATACTATGTAAGTCTAGGAACTCCTAAAATTATTCTAACTCAAAGGTACCAACATAAATTGACATCTAAACCCAAAGGCACACAAGACACGTAGGAAACCTACTATGTAAGCGGGCAAGTTTCATCACATGAATCATGCTAGAGTTACCCTAGTAGTCTCTTAGAACCCCCACCCCCTAGTGATCCCTATGCAGCCACTAGTATCCTCTCATACTGACAAGGCATAGTACAGATGCAAGGTCACAACCAAGCATTCTCTCTGCTCCCATCTTAGTCTATACTAGCACTCAAGCCATGGGTGAGAACATACAAGACTCTTATTAGGTTCATTTTATTCCCATTTATTGTAGTGTTTTCACTTATTAAACAATTTGCAATGGGTTACCTTGGCAGCCACTTAGGGCCTAGGCCCCCATTACAAGACACTTCTTGACATTACATATAGATAACCTACCCTAGGCTCATAAAAGTATAAATCAAAGAATCATATAAAATCACCTCAGTCCTATACAAGTGACTAGAAAGCATCAAAATATAAATCACAATAACACATCAGTTCTCTACGAGCACTTTGGAAAGCATTTCCAAAAATATAGATTGAAGACTCAAAAATGGTTAAGTCAAGTAGGTCATAACATTCACCTCAACTTCACACAAGAACACTAGAAAGAAAAACAATCAATGGATCAACACACATCATAGAGCATACCAAACACATTACCATAGTTAGGTATAAAAGATTGAAATCAAATATTATAATGTCATAAACACAGAGCTCCCAAGCCTCTGGTAACATCCTATGATTGGTCAATACTCTAGTCAACCCAAACCTAAAACATAGACAACATATAGATAATAAGGTGTAAATTTCATGTTTTGGTTTAATTTTGTAAACATAAGGTTAAGTTAAATATAAGGTTTCAGTTTCCATTTAGTGTATGCTATAAGTAAAAAGGTTGTCAATTTACCCTATAGTTTAACTCATTTATTTATTATTTGAAAACAAAATAGAATTACCCCTTATTATAAGAAAATTTCCTAAAATATTATAAGGATAATCATTTATTTAAATTATTAAAATAATTCTTATTGATTTATAAATAAAATAGTTTACAACTTTATTAAAAATTAGAATTATTAATAATAATTTTAAAAAATTACAATCTTATTATTATAATTTTTTAAATATTTTAATCCATTTTATTATTATTTTTTTATAATTATTATTTTTATAATATTTTTTTTTGTTAAATATAAATTATCAACAACCCCCCCTAATTTTTTTTTAAATATATATTTTTAATTAAAAAATCCTAGCAATACCTTGATAGAAAAAAATGGCCAACCATACAAATTTTCTATTGAAATTTCCTTTTTTCAAAAGAAAACCCTTCTCAGTTTAAAACTAATTTCTTTCATTTGCATAACGAGGTTTTCTAATTGGTCTTTCAATCTGAATATATAGATGGAATCTGATACGAACATCAATAAAGTTCAGAATAAAAGATTGAAGAATTCATACAACAAACTTTAGAAAACGGGTTCCAACAATCACGAAGAAGACAAGAAAGAAAGAGCATAATAAGTTTAGCGAATAATCACGACTGTCTACCTGGACATTGATGCTAATTGCTATGCCCAAGAAGATTGTAAAGAGATTCCTCCTCTTAGAACCCTCTCTCTTCCAAAATTCTTTCCTCTTCCAAAATTTGTACTCCCTTCCCAAAACTTTGGTCCCCCCAAAAATGAAGCCTCAATTGTTGATAAGGATTTCTCTCCTAAAATTGGAGCACTAATTGTGCGTTCACCCAAGAGGACTCCTTACTCACCAGACTTTAACTCCTTATTAACTTTTTCTTTATCTATCTTTTATCTTTTCTTAATATTTTTCATGCATGTTAATTGAATTATAAAATAACTTTATTTAATTTCACTTGACTTCTCTTTTCAATTACTTTATTAAATTTTAATCTCATGCACACATTATGCAATTTTGAAACTTTTAATAAATTAATATCTTTTTCATATTGTAATTAATTTGTTATATTTTAATCTCATGCATACTTTATGATATTTTAAAATTAATATCTTTTCATGCTTTAATTAATTTTTAAAACATTAAATGATAAAATATTTATTAACTTGAATAATAATATTATTTAGCATTGATTTAAAAATGAACTTTAAATATATTATTAAATTAAATAAATATTATCATGTTCTAAAATTTCTCTTATAAATTTTATCTTAAAATTTAATTCTTTTTATTTTATTAATTTCTCAATTAATTAAATATAGTTAAATATTAAAATACCATAAAAATTTCTCATTAAATTTAATGATTAATTTAATCTTTTAATTAGACTTAATTAAAAGAAAATTCACCAAAGACTCATAAAAATAAATACGAAAACTCATCATAGGAAAACACATACAAGATCAAACTAAAGGGTTATAATCACAAATTAATGTCATTTGACTCATTTGGAAGGTAAACAACTTGGATATTTGTCCTATTTTTCTACGACGAATGGATTATTGGATTAGGATTTGGACTTAATAATTTATCTCCTCTCTCTTACCATCGAGATAATGTGATAGGGTATGCTCATCCTGGCAATTTAGGGAAGTCAATACCTAGTACCTACAACATGCATAAAATCCACGCATGTACAAACACAATATTGTAAGCTAAATAGGCAATGGTAGGAAGTGGTGCATCATGTAGATCCTAACTAGCAGGTGACTACGACTCCCTTCCTTAACCACATTAGAAATTCCATACATAAAGAAAACATAAATGCACACCATACACATGTAGTATGAGGAAAGTATCCATAAGAAGACACATAATAATCCATCTAACTAATCATCATCAATAACTGAAATCACTGAATAATTATCATGCATATATGAAATATAGAGTACCAAGTAATCTCATCATAAATCAACTAAATCGAAAACAATATTTGATAATCTCTAAACAATGCTACTAAGCAACAAGCATAAATTGGCCTAAAAGAGGTTGGCAATAATAATAAAATGCAAACTAGGGGCAGACACTACACTCCCCTACTTATCATTTATTATACATTTTCAGCAAAGGGGCCCCAAGATACATTAATGTATCCTAGCACTCCTATTACACAATAATGGATAATGTGTATATTAATGTATCCTATGACTCTTAGGAAATATTAATAGATAATTGGGTTAGCGAGCGATCACAAGGGGTCCATTGGAGTCTTAGTATACATTAATATATTTAAGGACTCCTCAAGACCTCTTATGATCCCTCAACATACATTAATGTATCATAGGACTTCTAGGATACATTAATGTATGCTAAAGGATCATAAGGAGTTCAAAGGGGTCCTAAGATACAAATTAGTATATTATAGGACCCCTTAACTGAAGATAGTGTATCTTTATACTTCCAAGATACCATAGGGTTTAATAACCCAATCATAAGGGTTCTTGAGGACCCTATAATTCTTTAATATATCCTAGGACCTCTTACCACATATTAAAGTAGCTTAACACCCCTAGAACATATTAATAGATACTAGGGCTTGTAAAGGATTATAAGGTGTATTCATAGGTTGTAGAATACATTAAGAAGGTGTGTTGTCTAAATTTATAATACTAAGCTAATATTGTGTATGCCATATAGACTTAGTATTGTAAAGACTAAGGATAAACACACCAAACTATATGGCATATGCTATATATGGAATATGTGTTATATGGATTGCACACTATGATTTTTGCTAGACCATAAATATGAGTGACATCTTTTTTATCTCTCATATTTGTGAACTGAACCATTTATTTTTCAATGCCTTGAAATAATCATCATTTCTTGATAATGCTTTATTGTCAAATATTATCTCATAAGAAATTAGGGATCTATATAACTCATCCATTGTTATTTTATTTAGATCTTTAACTTATTCAATAGTAATCACCTTAGAATCAAATTTTTAGGGTAGAGATTTGATTTTCTTCTTCACAATTACTAGTTCCTTTAGTTCTTCTCCAAGTCAACAAATAGATTTGCATATCTCATGAACTTAGAGAAAAAATGTAGCAATACTCTCATCCTATATTTTATTTTTAGGATTTCAAACTAGGCTCAAATTTTTTAACTCCATGTCTTCTTAATTTTCTCATCCTCTTGACAAATGGTTTTACAGTTTGATCCTTATTTCCCTAAATATCTCACAATGAATAATTTTCATAAAGTATGACTTATTTAAACAACAACAACAACAACGAAATTTGGGTATCACATTATTTTCAAAAGTTCTTCTTCCTATTCCTATCCCTTTCTTGAGACTTCCTTGGATTTCATATCTATATATAAATAATTCCAAAAAAAGTTCCTAGAACCATAAAATAGGATCGCATATGTATACTCCAAAACCCACATTTGGATTCATCAATAAGTGGAGAAAAGTTTTAATAAAACCTTTCTAGTGCAACTTATCTTAGCATGCTAAATCTATGTCAAGTTATAGATCTTTTTCCTGGAAACTTACCTTTGATATTGATTGAAGCACACACAATGTCATGGAGATTAGTGATTGATGTAGTGCAAGGTAGGAGAATCCCCAAAGGAGATGTCTAGCCCCTAGCAATTAACCACATAGTGGAAACACAAAACAAGATACATGATCTACTACCAAGCTCAACTCTTCATTCATAAAAAAATTGATTAAATGCAATGTGATAGGCTGTAAGACCTTCCCAATTGTGGCCAAAGACAAATAAAACAATAGTTTTCCAAGATCCCTCAAGATCTAACCCAAACCCTAGTTGGTCCAAATCTATAACACAACAACACTTTGGTAGAAACCTCCTACCAGATCTAAACATATTTTCACAAGCCACCAAGTGATCTATTTGCTTCCCAAGACACAACTACTAGCTCTACTCACAAACTTTTCTCCTCTCAGCTACTCCACGCTGAACTACAATGGTTCAAGCCTCCCCTAAACCCCCATACTTTTACTTGGAACTAAGCCACAAGTAGGCCTAGCAAGTTAAATAAATAAATAAACCCTTACATTAAATGGATATTTAAGCACAAGTTAGCTTGCAAAAAAACATTAAATACAAAATGTTAACTCTCATGTTAACCAATGATAATCACATGACCAAGTGTCAGTAAACACAAGGAATCCAAGAATTCTTGATAAAACACACCTACCAAGATCCCCAAGCATCGTTGAGCACCATAAGCTTTATTGAGTTCCTTAAACAACTAAGTTCCTTTTATGTCAAGCTCTCAATCAACACAAAAGCTATGAACCACTCCAATAATGACTGAGAAATACTTCCTTAACCTAATAACACAATTCAACCGAACACCAAGCTTCTCCACTAAGTCCATTTGGTCAACATTCCTATTGGTGTTTTAAAATGTTACTGTTTCAAATTACCCTAATGAGAATAAGAAACGTCTAGGGGCAACTACTTCCCATCTACAATCTATCCTTTCAGACATCAAGCCACCTATAAGGCTAGACCCTTCTTCTACTTTAGGATCTGCAAAACTTGAGTGGGTGTACCTAAGATTCAATTATATGGTATCAGTGCTAAAACATACACTTGAATCTAACAAAGTAGATAAAACCCTTAATCTTCTAACACTTATGAAAATATCCCAGACATGAAATAGCTAATGACATGGCTTAACAAATTGATAATCTAATTGAGGGCATCCTTTTAGCTCTTAAACAAAAAGGGAAATGGATGATTGATTAAATTTGATTTCAGAAAAACCTCAAAATATGTAGCAGTAAGAACAAGTTGATCTTGTAGCTAATTAGTGCCTTATCTATCAGGCAATTCCAAGAATTGCACACATACATCTATGATACCATTAACATATTCCATACATCAAGATATCAGATCTATCTTATCACTTTTTGATTTAGACATCAGTGTTCATAATGACCTCATTCTCATGAAATATCCTTCTCAAATAACTAGCAACCCTATCAAATACATCAAGCATTTACTTGGCTCTTTGTTCCAATAGAAAAAACATATCAAACATACAACCTTATAGGGATGCAAATGGGTCTAAGTTCTTTGCCCCTAAACCACAAAACATTGTAGATTATAGATATAGGAGACAAGAATTAAAATGAAACTAAGAAGATTCTTTCTCATCGGTAATCATTTCTTTGAAACTATATATTTAGATGCATGTAAAAAAATTCATAAAACCACTGAATAGATTAGAACTATATGTATTAGCTTAACTAATATTGTTCATACAAGAGAAATATGATGAAGAATGGTATCACAATCATGAAAATATATCACAATTGGAACCCTTGGTCTCATAGTGAAAACTGCCAACCCTTACAATGAACCAAAAAGAAAAAGATATAGGGAAGGAATAAAATCTTAGATTTGATCTAGAAGTGACATGTGTCTAGTTGAATCTTTATTCTATGCTATTGTAAAACATCTCTCATCTTTCTACCCCTTGATTCAACTAACTTGGAGGTTAAATTTTTTTTCCCTAACTGTATTTATACTACCTTTTATGTTCATTTAGTTCACCATTTCATTGGAAATCAAATCTAAACTACCCCAACACAATGAAACTAAAAAATGGATACCTGAGATAAATCCTTGAATAACTTGAACCAATGGCTTCTTGTGTGAAAACAAACTCCAAAAATGGAAAGTTCATTCTCTCCCAATTCTGGCAATATATAATAGTGTTGTATTCAGTTATCAAAAATGCCCGCAATCTCAAAATGAAAAGCAAGTTCCTATCATGACTCTAAGACTGCATTCTAGCACATATTTGATTTTTTACCTAAAGTAAAAACTATAGGCTTAATTGAAAATTTATTTAAAGATCTTTACACATTTAAAAAAGGGAAAATAATGACAAATTATTATTTTAGGCATGTTGATTTTTTCCCTCCAAATTTCTATCCAGGTCAAACCTGTTTGACCAAGCTATGACACATGTTACACTCTGATTGGCTCATCTTTTGCATAGCCATCTAACACCCACCACCTAGGTACCACGTGTCACTATCCTATTGGTCCCTATTTTTCCACGTGGTAGCCATGTCACTAATCACTATGTCACCATCCTACTTAGCATGGTGCCACATCATCAAAACATAGCAATGTTACAACATGTGGCACCTCCCACCACATCATCAGTTGCTATGTTGCATGAAACCTCAACATAGTGCCACATCATTATGACATAGTGACATCATGAAACATGGAACTATCTACCACGTTACTATCGACATCAATTTCCATGTCAGTCATTCACATCATCAAGCGTATTGTTGAAAATTTAACTCTTTACATCCTCTGGTTGTTTGCGAGCCCCACATGAGCTATCTCATTTGTCCATAAGGGAAAGCCTTTTAAATAATTACTATATGAGGATTGGGCTATTTTAAAAACATAATAACCAGTTGTGCGACAAATATGGGACTAAATGTTTTACAAAATAACTTCCCTAACATACTTGACTTGCATACATACAATAATTTTAGAGAATCCACTTAAGAATTACACTAATGTCCCTCCATAATGCATGTGAGTAAACTGGCATGGCATTAATCCTTTAGTGGAATATGGGGTTAGTAAAAACTAAGCACATGTAAGAAACCTTCCATAATTTAACTTATTATGGTCTCACCATGGCATCTCTTCATGCTACATAGATTCTCCTCTTCCAAATGCTTGCAGGTTTTATTTTGTCCCTTTGATCAGGGTTGTGAAGAGAGAAAACCCATTTGCATGGAAGGAGGGAGGCAGATCTCATTTCACTACCTTCTCTTTGACCATGATTTCCTCACATTTTAACGCAGCAAGAAGTATTTAATGTTCAACAATCATCACTTTGCTTCCTCACACAATCAAAATGCCTTCCAATGTTAACTTGTTTTAGCACAATCTATATTCCTTACGTAGACAATAGCTAGTTTGAGGAGTGTCAGGGATTCTTCCTTGCAACATCTGAAGGTCAAATCAAAAGCTAGGAGGCAGAGGAACCTTCCCCTTACAATCAAACTGTGCTCTAAAAACTGCACATGTTTTTACATGCTCTCTCCCCATTTTACTATAGCTCATGCCCTCCTTTAAAACTTTTCCCATCTAGTATGATTGCTCTCCATTCAATGAGGAGATTTTTACCTAAAGCCCATTAGTTTAACAAAATCATAAACCAAAGGAAAGCTACCTAAAGAAGTAGGTAGCACCATTTTTCTAAACTCTCATGCAAAACATAAGCCATTACATATCCTTTGAGATTAAAAAATCTTCTCATAGTAGGCAAAGGTAGATTTTGCACAAAAATGGTATCAAATTTGAGACCTAAAATACAAGTGCTAGTTAGTGGGAAAGAGAAGATTTTCAAAACATGACCTTCATGTATGTCTCTCTTGAATACATTGGCTTCTCCATCTATAATGGCAACATTTTTATCATTCAGATTAACAATTCTCCTTAATGCAATAACTAAATGAGAAGTCTCCTCCTACTCCTTGCATTGGAACAAGCTCTACGAGCATATCTTTTGTTTGTGACATGAGACTTCTCAGCTAAAAAAAAGGCAATGAGATCAAAAACTAAGACAAAGTCAATCCATGTCTCTTTGCAGCTTTCAAAGCTTAGCATTGTGGCCCTCTTTTCCTCCAAGAAAGAAGTAGTAAACAAGAACAAAAACTCTAGCTCCCCAAGGGGCTACACCCAAAAGAAATGTTCCTTGGTCATAGTGAAAACCAATGCTTTCTAGATAATATTTTCATTGAAAAATATGATATCTCTATTAATTGCATAATAACCAAAATTTAACACAATCCTTCCTAACATCCATACTCGATGCAATGGTATAGTTGACACCTCCAATTCCAATATAGAAAATGGGTAGTGAAATGTTTCATTAAGGCTGACCACATGTTGATATTCTAAAACTTAGTGAATTTTCCATATCACTTTATGTCCTTGGTCAAGGTCTTAGAAAATTCCATAGAGATGTTGTATCTATGGTAATCTAGCACGTATATATACCCATTGCCAATTTGGTTTGGAATGGTTTAGGATAAGGTTTTAGATAGAAATCTTACAATAAAATCAAAACTTTCTCCTTTGCAAATGATTTCTTTGTTTTGATAATGTACATTGAACATGGTCATATCCCAACACTAGTGAGTGGGGCTCACTTCATCATTATGTGCCCTAACATTTGATCTATCTTGAAGTGCTAAAAAACAAATCCATTTGAGCAACTTCACTTCCCAAAATCTTCTCAGTCTAATGGAAGTAGTTGGGCCCCAAAGTGGGTCTGACTAAAAAAATATTTTTTCAAACAATTGAATTGTCAAATTGATCCATTAATAAAAAATTCCTGATTAAAATTTAAATTGAGCAATAAATCAATCTTTAAAACTCATTTTACCTTTTCTAGCAAACTTCCAATTTCATGCCAAAGGGTCATTTGACTGCCCTTAAAAACTAAGCAAAAAACTTGATCGAGCTCTCAAAATAGATACACTGAGTCTTTGTTCCACATTCTTTTACCCTACCAAATCTCATGTCATAATGATCACTAAGTAAAAATATATTGACCATTGAAGTTTCCTTCTTAGAATTGCCTGCAGGTAAACGCATTAGAAAACCACAAAACACATTTGGATTTGGTTCTGAAAATAGGGAAAACTAACACTTGGGGGCACAAAAATTGGAGCATTAGTTCACTGTCATGAGGAGAATATAAATCTAGGATTAGGGCTCATTAGAAATAACTAGGAACATTTGGTGAGCAGTCAAAGTGGGCTACCTAGATTTGTAGAATTGGAAACACTAGTAGAAAAGTGGTTTTCACAAATGGAATGGATTTGGGAAAGTGTGCAGATGGATTCATCAAGACTTAAAAACTAGCATACTTAAAGAATTATTAGATTAGAATACAATAATACAATCCATTTGATCTCATCTATCATAGATTCAAAGTTATGACATCTCAAACAGGGGTACCAACCAATCTGCACTTTATGACACCAGTAAAACATTACAAATTGCAAATAGAATCGCATTTGAAAATTGATCAAATGGATTTTTCATAAGCTCAAAATTGAAATATAATAATTCTCTAACCTCTAGAATTAAATACAAAAGGAATTATCCCATTTTTGTCAACTAGGTCAAAGTTAGAATGGGTCATATAGGGCCTCCTAGAATTTTGAACAATTTGCATCAGCATGGCAACAATAACGATCGACGTTGAGGGATTCAAAACCTAACCAAAACATGTCAAAATGACTTGAAAAATCAAAAATAGGTTCTTTGATATGGATTCTAAACACTCCCAAAGTGGCAAGTCATGAAACATAACTAGGTGCAAGATATTCAATTGCAAACTAGGCCTCCTGTCATTGTTTGACACTTAGGTAAAAATGCAGATTTGGACATTGCTGAAAAATTAAAAGTCATGTAATGACTCTAAATGGAAATTTATATTCATGGGACAAGTGGATATTCATAATACAAGGTGTTAAAAACATTAAACACCTTTTAGGCCTCAAAAGGATAGTTGGGTACACATGCATTAAATGTGCTTTAAAGGGCTCAAAAGCTTGGAATGGTACTCAAATTGGGAAGGCAATTTTGAGTCCCAAAAAATCCATCCAAGAAATATGATAGAGATGGAAAATAACCTCCAACATTCCACCAAAAATGCTACAAATTTTTGTAATTTTTGAAATCTGACAAACTTGCATCTTGCCATTTGTCATATTGAGAAGATGAACTGATTGATATTCCTATTATAACAGTCATCTCTCAAATCCTATATGTATGAAATTTAATTCTTAATCAGAGGTTGGAAAATTTTTGGTGTGAGATGCTTTTTGTTGCAGAGACAATTGAGAGTACTCAATATCAATCATTTTTTGTTTTGTAGAATTGTTGAAGTTAGTGTTTTCCTCAGATGTTTTGTAATTGGAATGAGGAATAAATAGAGTTTTACTTCCCCTATTCATAATATAGTGAGTGAATGTAATAAGAATTGTTATTGTTCATTCAAAGAGGAAACTTTAGTATAATAGATTAATAGCAGTAGTTTAGATTCAAGTTTTCGTAGTTAGATATCTGAGGATTTTGTGAATTCATAAGATTGTGAATACACAAAAATAATTAGATGCTTAGAACTCAAACTCACCTGAGTTAGGTCTTGTCTAAGTCTAACTTGGTTACACCGTTGTTGTTCTTGGGTCAAGAACATACCCCAAATTAGATAGGAGGAAAAAACATAATTCTTTGAATATCATTCATATAGGGAGCTATAGCTACCAATTCATAGAAAAGCCGGTAACCACAAAATGGCTTTTCAACTATTGTGAATAGATATTGTCCATAATTTGGGCATTAAGAGTCATAATTTAACAGAAGATAAAAAGAGCAAATCTATTTACCAATAGATTTTTGGTGACTCTGTTGGAGAAATGAATAGTTGCTTGATCAAAATGCCTATGTCATGAGGAAAAATGGTACTGCCTCATGAAAAAATAATCCCAATGCTCCAACTTAACCTTGGTTTTCAAGATGACCAAGAGGATATTATTTTATCTCTTAACACATTTGTTTGTGGGGAGAGAAGGAACACTAAACATTATCGAAAGGCTAGAAAGATATTAGAGGAAGAAGAAAGAAGAGCTGAAGCTTTTGAAAGAGTTGTTCAAAGGAGAGATATCCAGAGAGCAGAAAGACAATTAAGACAATAATCTTAGAGTTAAATCAGACCTAGCATCCTAGAAAAATTTATGTTCCTCAAAAGTACGAAGAAATAGGGTGGGCAAGATTCCACTTTTGATAAATTAATAGAACTCGGTTTTCCTATCTTAGAAGTTCCAAAATAGAAAGGTGAAGGTAAAAGTCAGAGTAGAACCCCTTACCCTATTAGAAGTAAAGACACCAACACTTCACATTCCACTTGTCAGGTGTTAGCACTTCACAGAGTTACTGCACCTCCAGTTGTTAACTTTCTACCATATACTACTAGAACAATCATGGCTGCTCCATGGGCCACGACAACAGGGCCACTAGCACTAAATGCTTATCATCCACTTCTAGCTGGTTCAAGGAAGAAATTTCCTAAATTCTTAGGTGATGGGAAAACTAGAACAGATGAACACATTAAATCATTCTTTGCAGCTACCCATATATTGGGGGTGGGATATAAAGATATCACTATAAGATTGTTTGTAGAGACCCTTATAGATAATGTAGTAGACTGGTTTTATCATTTAGCTGATGGTTCAATAATAGACTGGGACATGATGATGAGAATTGAATTTGAAGCCAGATTCAAGACTACAGAAGATGAACATGCCTTGCTGACACAGTTGACTTCAATTAAGAAGCAACCAACTATGAGCATGAGGGATTTCATTGCCAACTTCAATAAGATTAATAGCAAAATTCCTAATGCTGATAGACCCATGCCTGGAAATTTAAAAACTTTCTTTATTACTGCTATGCCTCCAGACATCAATTATGATTTGAGAAGAGCATGCCCTACTGATTTAGCTAATGTACAAAAGAAAGCTATTGAATGTGAAGATGACCTAATTTCCATGGGAAAATAGAAATGAGAACTTCAAACTAAAGGGAGTTCTAGTAATACTAAATCATTAGAAGAAATGATTCAAAAGTTGTCTAATAAGCTAGTAGCAATGAAAAAGCAATTACCCGGATTCAATAACTGTTATCAACAAAATTACCAAAACTCACCAGGAAGAAAAAATGAAAGTAGATTTCCGCGGCTTACAGGTTCATAACCTAGGTTGCAAATCGAAGCAACATCGAAAAGGGGAAATATGTGCATCTTCTATTTAACCATAGATCATGACAGTGAGAATTGTCCAGAGATTGTGCGTATGATGCAATTGATATCTAGTAATTAATTAAATATTGCAACTCTATGTTTAGATTCTGATTCCTATTCAAATGGTGACTCTGGATATTTATTTTTAGAATATGAATCGGATACTAAATCAAAAGGTGAGTGTTACACAAATATTGATGGAACCTCATACACAGTACTTACCTGTGGACAAAGATTGAAGAATCAAACCTCTAGTCATACTCACAAAGATGGCTCCAGTCCTTCTACGAGTAAAGCACATACTGATCAAGAAACATCACTCCACAAATGGGTAAGGACCATACATATTTTGATTTCATTCAATTTTGTGAAGAGTCAAAGGTTCAAATTTCCATTATTGATTATTTAAAGTCACACCCTTCTGAGCTAAAGAGATTAGTGGATAAATGTAAAGGAGGTACCTCAGACTTAAATCATAATGTGACTATTGAGATTGAAGATGAAACCCTAACATATAGCTTGTTTAATCAAGAAGATTCTACTATTTTAGCAACCTTCCCTGGATAGAAGCCTGAACCATTTTATATTTCATTCTATATTAATGGATGTAAACTCAGTAATTGCATAATAGATTCAGGCACATTAGATAATGTTATGCCATATTCCATAGCTAAAGCCTTGGGGTTTAATCTTACTAAAGTGCATGGGAGATGTTATTCTATGGATGCTAAAAAGGTCCCTTTGCTTGGAAAAATTAAAGATGCACAAGTAGCTTTGGCCTCATATCCAGAAAAGAAACTCCTATTAACCATTCTAGTAGCTGATATTCCTGCAAGTTATGGACTCCTTTTAAGTAGAAGTTTCTGTTGAGACTTAGGAGGAGAAATTAAGCTCGACTGGTCTCAAGCTGTGATACCTATTGGTAATAAGAAGGTCAAGTTGGAACCTGAAGAAAAGGAAAAATTCATAGTTTTGAAATCAGATGATCCCAAAGCTCAAATTTTATATCAATAATTGGAATTTGGTAATTATATGTTATTTACTGAAGATGATTTAGGTAAACAAATGAACAAGAATCAGTTCAAGAACGTTCCTGATGAAAAGAAAGAGGTGTCTAACATATGGACACTCGAATTTGATGGGAGTTGTGCTTCCTCAGGTTCTGGAGCTGGCATAGTGTTGATATCCCCAAAAGGATAATCTAAGCCCTTAGCTTTCAAATTAGATTTTGGTAACACAAACAATACAGTGGAATATGAAGCTTTAATATGGGGGATAGTTACTACAAAAGAAAGAGGGATAAAAGTCTTAAGGGCACAACGTGATGCTAAGCTTATTGTGAGACAAGTCAAAAGACAGTACTGAATGAAGAATCATAAATTGAAGAATTATAGAAATAGAGTGTGGGATGAGATGGAAGGTTTAGATGCCTTCTCCATTAGAACTATGCCAAGAGAAATGAATACAAAGGCTGACTCACTTGTAGTCTCTGCTTCCTTGTTACTCCCACATCAAGATTTTAAGGATAAAAAATATCAAATTGAAATTATATATCGATCTACTATCCCAGATAATATAGAATCCTGGCAAGTCTTTAAGGATGATAAGAGTTTGAAACTATTTCTTGAAAATGATAAAGCCAACTTTGAATCTGAGTCTTGCAAGGACGATGAACATAGCAAAAGTGGTGAGGTTCAACTGAAAAGTAATATTATCCCCCCTTATTTTGTAGCTCTGGAAAATTTGTTTAATAGACATGATGCTTATGTTAACCAAAAAAGAATAGAAAAAGGACCTACTATAGGTGAATATGAAGGATTGAACATTGGAGATGTCCATGGTCCCAAAATGACTAATATTGGGAAATGTTGTACTCTTGAAGAGAGAGAAATTGCAAAGAAACTATTTGAAGAATATAGAGATGTCGTTTCTTGGAGCTATGAAGACCTAAAGAGCTACAGAGGATGAGAGGTGAAACATCAGATTCCTCTCAAACCAGATGCTATACCCTTTTGGGAAAAGCAAAGAAACTATAATCTGAAGGTCGCAAATGCCATTTTCTGAGAGGTTGATAAAATGTTAAAAGGAAGAATCATATATCCTATGCATCACTGTACCTGGATAGCCAACATAGTACCTGTTAGAAAGAAGAATGGAGAGATAAGGATTTGTGTAGATTTTTGTAATTTGAATTAGGCATCTCTCAAACATAATTTTTCTCTCCCAAATATGGACAATCTGTTACAAATAGTTGTAGGATCTAAGATGATGTCTATGCTCGATGGCTTTTCAGGATATAACCAAGTTGAAGTAGAAAAGAAAGATCAATATAAAATAGCATTCACAACTCCTTGGTGTACATTTGCATATCATAGGATGCCTTTCAAACTGATCAATGCTGGAGCTACATTCCAAAGATGTATGAGTGAAACCTTTGATGATATGAAAGATCAAATAATAGTCATATAACTGGACGATCTCACAGTGTTCTCAAAGAAAAAAAAGACCATAAGGAAGATCTAAGGAGAGTGTTACAAAGATGCAGGGAGCATGGGATTTCTCTCAACACAAAAGATTCAGTGTTCTATGTAACTGAAGGAAAACTACTTGGACATATAGTGTCACAGGAAGGCATTAAAATTTATCATGATAGAGTAGAGGCCATCCAGAGACCAAGCTTGCCTATAAACAAAATAGGGGTTAAATCTTTCTTTGGCCAGGTGAATTTCCTTAGAAGGTTTGTTTCCAATTTTGTAGAAACTACTAAGCATATAATCGATATGATGAAGGGAAATTCAAGTTTCAAATGGAGTGAGGAAGGAAAGAAAGCTTTTCAAGAAATAAAATCTGCTGTAGCTAATGCCCCTGTGCTATGTCATCAAAATTACAAGCAAGATTTTATTATTTATTGCTATGCTTCAGAACATACATTATCAGCCATTCTTGTGTAGGAGAATGATGAAAGAATACAAGCTCCCATATCTTTCATGACCATACCTTTGAAAAATCATGAACTGAAATATTCACAAATCGAAAAGCATGCTAATGTAGTGGTCAGAGCACTGAAGAATTTTTTTTTCTATATCTTATATTCACACTCTATTGTCTTTGTCCCAGATATAGCAATAAAAAGTGTGCTAATGAAACATGAGTTAGGTTGCAATGTTAGAGGAGCGTGGGTGGCAAAGATATAGGAATATGATATTGAGATTAAACCTACCAAGCTGATAAGAGGAAATGCTCTATGGAGAGCAATTGCAGAAAACAAAACCACTAGAAAATTAGTAGAATTAGATGAGAAGCAACTAGTGCTAGCAGTAGGTCTCCATGATTCATGGTTCGAAAACATTTCTTACCTTTTAACATATGGTGAATGTCCAGAAAGTTTGAATGCAAAGCAAAGAAGATATCTTAAGTTAAAAGTAGCCAAGTATGTGATTTGAGATGGCAAGCTTTTCAAAAAGGCTATTGATGGTACATTCCTAAGGTGTGTAGATAAACTATAGAAAGAAAAGTTGTTGAAAGCATTTCTTGATGAGGCCTATGGAGGACACCTCTCTCCTTCAGTTATAGATTTTAAGATACTAAGGCAATGCTATTACTAGCCTGGGATGTTCAAAGATGCATATGCATGGGTAGAAAAATGTGAAAAGTGTAAAATGTTCTTCAGACACCCTCAATTAGCTACTCTGCCACTGAGACCTATTATCATTGAAGGACCTTTTCAACAATGGGGCCTTGATTTCATTGGTCTGATTGCTCCTACATCTGTTGCTAGTCATTAGTACATCATAACTACAACTGACTACTTCACTAAGTGGGTAGAAGCTAAACCCACGAAGAAGACTACTTCAGAAGTAATGTGCAAATTTATAAAAGAGAATATTCTAGTCAGGTTTGGTGTGTCTATCAAATTAGTGATGGATAATGCATCTTATTTTTCATCAATTGAAATCACTGATTTTTGTTTTGAGTATGGGATTACAGTTAGTCATTCATCTAATTATTTTCTTCAAGGGAATGGTCAAGTAGAGTCTAGTAACAAAAACTTGATTAATATTGTTAAAAAGTTAGTCTTAGATAATCAAAAAACATGACACAAAAAGATTCATGAGGCACTCTGGGCCGACAGGGTGACACCCAAGAGGGCAATTGGTATATCCCCTTTTGAATTGGTTTATTGAACTGAAGATAATCTACCTTTACAATTGGAATTAGGCACAAGAAAACTTGGACAATAATTGAGGATGATGTCTATAAGGATGGTTTAGAAAAGAAAATCCTATATCTAAGCAAACTGGAAGAAGAAAGGATGGAAATTGTTGATCATATCAGATAGCACCAAATGCGAGTAAAAGAACTATTTGATAAAAGAAAAATACCAAGAATTTTCATGATAGGAGACAGTGTGCTACTTTGGGACAAAAGCAAGGCCCTAAAAGGAATGCATAAAAATTTTGATGCTCTATGGAAAGGCCCGTTCAAAATTCAACAGGCATTCGAGAACAACTCTTTCAAACTAGTGTATGAAGATGGTGAAGTACTGCCCCTAACTTATAATGGTCAGGATCTCAAGCTCTACCAAGTTACAAATTGAAAATAGGCAACCCCTGTAATGTACCATAGTTAGACTTAGTGTCACATTTGTCTTAGTTAGCCTTCCCTTTTCAATGTTTTTCCCTTCCTTTCTTGTTTTGTTTTGTTTTTGTTGTGTTGCCGCCTTTTATTTTTCTTCTGCAAAACTAGAGATTGTGAGTTCCTCACTTGGGTATACTCTACCCAAGTCCCCATTCAGAGCTAGTTTTTGCCCCACTTTTCACCATATACAATTTTTGAAAAGTGGAAAGTGAACTAATGTCATGTTCTATCAAGTCAGTTCAATAGGTCTTTCTTCTTTAAGTGTTGAGTTTTTTCCATCAGGTTTTCATCTTTTCCCCTCTCCCATGTCACTTATAGCTTAGGTAGATATCTCTTGATTTTCATGAGTCTTAGGGGTATTTTAGAGCCATCCTTGGTGGAGATTCTTGATTTGTGCTACATCTTTTGATTTCATGTAGCTCATTTGATCTAGAGTTAGAGAAAATTGAATCGGTAGAAAATCAAGTTCTAGCTTCTCCTCAGTAGGTTTTTGCACCCCGAAGGAAATTTTTTGCAAAAACTGGCAAATGTTATTTGTAAGCTTCATTGAAGTAAAGTGAATCATGTTATGAAAGGATCATTCAAGTGATGTAATGATCTCACGGCGAGAATAATTTTCAAGTCTAGAAAATGATAAAAATAGCGATCGGTGGAAAAATAGAAAAGAACTTCTTAGTGACAAACTTCGAAGTCAGTAATCAATTCTCTAAACAAGTTTATGTAAAGGAATTGAGAAAGCCAATGGAATCCACCTCTCACTTGCAAAGTTGTTTTTGTGTTTTTTGAAGGCTTAAAATAAAGTGAATGAGGCAGAAAAGGTTAAATAATGGGCATTGGCAAAAAAACAAGTTTCCTCCTCTCCATTGTTGGTTTTCGCACCTAGAAGGTGAAACTCCACAGCGGTCCATAATGCTATTTGTAGGCTAAAAGGAAGGAAATGATAAGCATCATCGAAAAACTTGGGAATAGCTGCTCCTCTGGTAGACTTTGAACCAAGAGGTGAACTTTCTGCAAAGGCCTAAATAGAAAGGTAAAGTTACTAAGTGGGCCCAATTTTTTGCCCGCGAAGCCTCTTTTATGTTTCCCAAAGGTTTCTAGTGAAGTTCTTAGGGTTGAAAGATAAAAGAGAAAGATTAAGAGGAAAATCAGAAATCTATTTCTGCACTGCGGGTTTCTACCCTCGAAGGCCATTTTTTGAATTTTAGAGAAATGATTCCTGCAAGCATGGTAAGTATGTGAGTTGATTGTGGATTATTTTGGGGCAAGTAAATAGAAGAAAATTAGTGGATTGATTAGGTTTTTACTAGAAGAATTGAGTTAAGTAGATTTTGCCCAAGGAAGTACTCCATTCTTATTTTTTTGAAAGATGGGTTAAATGGAAGGAAAACCAGTAATTAATGGGAGTTACCATTGAACCAACAGAAATAGCGAAAAGACAAAGATAAATCCATTATAACCTTTAAACACACCAATCCAATGGATTTACCTTTAATTCCACTCGTGTGGCACAATTTATGAAATTCAACAGGCAAATCTAGGGTTATTCTATAAAGAGTGAAGTAACAGACTTTCAAACTACTATCTTACTGTTATACTATTGCATTGGTTAATGCTTTCAAGTATTTTTAAAATATAGAGTTTTCTTCTTGTTTCAACTATAACAATTTGAGTTTTTTCCATCATACATCAAATAAAATGGCAACAAGATTTGTGGGTTTTGATGGATTGGATGGAATTAGGTCAGAGTGGTCGACTTTCACAGATACTTCACTCGATTTCTATGATATGCAAGATTTTCAAAGGAGATTAAGAGTAGAGCCAATTCATCTAATAACAAAAAAACTTTAGGGAAGCAGATTAGTGGAAGCAGCTAGGTTCCCTATAGCAGTACAAACCCTAGAGTTAATTTTGGAATGCATCAATCACTACAACCTGGATACAAAGCAGATTCTATTGCCTAATCAAACAGTGTTGATTTCAATCGATCAATAATCAGTGGTGAACTGCTTGTGAATTCTAGAATGGGAGGATTTCTCTAATTTAACAATGAGTGGGGCCATGTCTTAGTTCTCTTTGAAGAAGATGGTTTGGAGGAGGGAGATCACGTAGTCTTGGTTTCAAAAGCCAAGGGGAGCTAAGAGTAAAGTCCCTAAAACTCTTTTTGGCACAGACCTCAAACCAAAAATTGTTGACATTTTGGTTCTATTGCATAGAATCAAAGGTGAGGTAGAAGCTTTTAATTTTGTAGAGCAGTACTTCTTTGTGGTGTAGGTTATTTTCTCAGACACACAATTTATTGACTGGGCACATGAGGTTAGTGAACAACTTTCTAGGGCTCTCAGTGCAGCTAAGATTTTTAATTCATTTTATATGTCCTCACTCTTGATATACATGTTAGCTTCTCTTCAATTATGGTCAAGACTCCCTAGAATTGAGGATTTTCTTGATAATGTAAAAAGTTATGAGTTTTATCCATGCTTGCAATTATAGAATAGTTATGCAGAATACATCTGGGTAAATGATGCATTCACCATGAGGATTTGTAGGGAGCTCCAAGGGTGTCCAGAGTGGAGATTTAGTCTAGAAGTGATGGCGACCATCAGCCAATTTGGTAGTTATTTCATTCAATTCTCATCATTTTCTTATTTTCAGCTTGTAGTGTTCGATGGATTCCCACTAAAACTACCCAAGTAGCCAGATGATATGATCATTCTTCTGGAGATCATGAGGCAAGCAATACAAGTGAACATGTTGAGCACCAGCCTGAGGAGGAAAGGGTATGAATTCCCTATATGAGTCGGAGCATATAGTTGTGAAACCAAATTAGATGCAAAGAATATACTCAAGGCATTTGAGAGTAAATACAAATTGGAAGAGTATGAAGTAGTAAGGCCCCTATTTCATCCTAATGGATATGCTAGAGATGTGCTCCAAATTGGAAGCATAATCAAACATGTGAAAACTATGGAGGATTATTGTACAGATTGTAAAAATGAACTGGAGAGTCGAGATTGTGCCTTTGCCAAATTTACAATTGATCAGGTAAACGCCTATGGTATAAATTTAGATGTGAAGGGATTGGAAGATGATGGTCAAAATATGTGTAGTAATACATATTTGACTAAGTTGAGGAACACTCCCATTAGTTTCGAACCATATGTTAACAGAGAAGAAAACTGTGATGTCATGATGGCAAGAATTATCAAAAGGACTGGGAAATGGGTTGAGTGGACAGCTAAGAAAGGCTGGAGCAAGAGCAAAACTACTCAAGCTTCTCTAGCTGCAGCTACTCCTATTTCATCACAAAGTGGCACACCCAATGTTACTATTGCACCTACTCAAGGTCCAACCCAATCTATAGGAGGAGGTGACCAACCCCTAGAGAAGAATGTTCCAATAACCCCAACCTGTCAAGGTGGATCACTACTAGTCATTGGAGCTCAAGCTGAAGCTGAGAAAGGAACAAAAGAGCATAAAGACGGGTCTCTTGCTCTAGTCTCAACTCCACATGCCACTCTACCTCCATCTCCTCAAGTTTCTCCAACTCCATCTCCTCATGTCACCCCTATCCTATCCCCTCATTATAGCCCTACCCCATCTATAAGTTCTCCTTTTCCAAAGCCCACTGGTTCTCCTATTCAAATAGTAGAGATCAAAGATGATAAAAGTAGTAGTAGCGAGTCCATTGAGTCTGGGGAAGTTCCAAAGAAAATTCAAAAAGAGGAGAAAGCTCCAAGTTCATCTAGGCTTCTTTCTCGGGATCCAAAGACCCCCTTTTCTGCAACTACAGCAATAATGACTCCAGCAAAGAAGAAAATGTTTAGCATTGAATCACTTGGAACAACCACCAAAGTTATTAGTATAGAGTCTTGGCTCGAGGATACTTTGGAGAAGAAGAGGAAAACAAAAGATGAAAGTTTTCTTTTAAAGGATGTTGTATCTCAAGCAGTTTGCTCAAGATCTGCCATAGTAAAAGCTAAAATGCAGAAGACCTTGTCAATATTGGGACAAGATCTAGAAATAGGGCACTTAACTATGGAGGTACCAAAACCAAACAAGGCAGGGAGAATTGAAGATATGACACCAGAAGACTTCACTTTGCACTCAATTGATCTGGGAGAGGCCAAACATAATACAAAAGTAGGCCTATGGAAATCAAGTAATGAGGTGATAGAAGAGCAACTGGAGAACCTCAAGTCATTGAAGGTCAGGATGAAAGCTAAAATAGAAGAGTTTAGAAGATTCATTAGGCAATTAGTTGTCCCATTGGCAACTATTACTAGTGTGCCTAGCACTAAAAATCCTTCAGCAGAAGAGGTACAAACCTTCATATCACAGCTCCAGTAGGATAAGCATTTTAGTTAGATTGGGAAGGAATGGATTGAGAAACTCAATACTGATGGAGTTTCCCTAATCAATCAAATTGGGAATATTATCCTCTGGCTAGAAACTAAAAAGGATAATATTACGTGTAATAGTAATACATTGGCTAGAGAAAGAGCAAGATGCATATAATGTATTCCTCTACTAATGATGGTTATTTAGATGAAGGCAAAGGATGCAATTGAAGCAAAGATTCTTAAGAAGGGAAATGAACCTCTAAATGAATGGCTCTAAAGTATGTAGTTCAAGATGGAAATGATTCAAGAGGTTTAGCAAGGACTTAGAGAAATAGGGGACAAAGTGAAGAAGACCTAGGATAAAGCATTTGAGCTTATGCAAGAACTACACACTGAGTCACATACAAGTGGATAAGGGAAATCCTTTACTAATATAGAAGTCATGAAGAATAATTTTTCAGTATATTTAAGTAATTTGTCTGAGATAGCTTCAAGCAGTCAAAATAGGGTAACAAAACTATAAACACTTGGTGGATGTGTGCACGTCGCTACTGAAGAAGTGGAAAGTTAGCTGAATGAAGTAAAAGAGCTAGCTCTAGAGCATTCAAGGTGGCTATTGAGATTCACCAATGTGCAAGTGCCTAGTCACGAGGAGATGATCCCAATTATAGTGGCTGCTAGAACTTATAGGATAAAAATTGAAAAGGGAAAGAAGTCTAAATGATTTATTGAATACTCCCTTTCTATTCTCTGATGTAAATGCTACAAATTTTTGTAATTTTTGAAATTCGACAAACTAGCATCTTACCATTTGTCATACTGAGAAGATGAACCGATTGATATTCTTATTGTAACAGTCATCTCTCAAATCCTATATGTATGAAATTTAATGGTTAATCAAAGATTGGGCAATTTTTGGTGTGAGATACTTTTTGTTACAGAGACAATTGAGAGTACTCAATATCAATCATTTTCTATTTTGTAGAATTGTTGAAGTTAGTGTTTTCCTCAGATGTTTTGGAAATGGAATGAGGAATAAAAAAAGTTTTACTTCCCCTATTTATAATACAATGAGTGAATGTAATAAGCATTCTTATTGTTCATTCAAAAAGGAAACTTTAGTATAATAGATTAATAGCAGTAGTTTAGATTCAAGTTTTCATAGTTAGATATCTAAGAGTTTTGTGAATACATAAGATTGTGAATACACAAAAATAATTAGATGCTTAGAACTCAAACTCACCTGAGTTAGGTCTTGTCAAAGTATAACTTGGTTACACCTCTGTTGTTCTCAGGTCAAGAACATACCCCAAATTAGATAGGAGGAACAAACAAAATTCTTTGAATATAATTCATATAGGGAGCTATACCTACCAATTTAGAGAAAAGTTGGTAACCATAAAATGGCTTTTCAACTGTTGTGAATAAATATTGTTCATAATTTGGGCATTAAGAGTCATAATTTCACGGAAGATAAAAAGAAGAAATCTATTTACCAATAGATTTTTGGCGACTCTGCCGGGGAAACGAACAATCGCTTGATCAAAAAGCCTATGTCATGAGGAAAAATGGTACTACCTCATGAAAACATAATACCAATACTCCAACCTAACCTTGGTTTTCAAGATGACCAAGAGGATATAATTTCATCCCTTAACACATTTGTTTGGAGGCACAAAGGGAACACTAAACATTATCGGAATGCTAGCCAGATATTAGAGGAAGAAGAAAGAATAGCTGAAGCTTTTGAAAGAGTTGTTCAAAGGAGAGATATCTGGAGATTACAAAGACAATTAAGATAGTAAGCTTAGAGTTAAATCAGACCTAGCATCCTAGAACAATTTAGGTTCCTCAGTAGTACCAAGAAATAGGGTGGGCAAGATTCCACTTTTGATAAATTAACAGAGCTTGGTTTTCATATCTTAGATGTTCTAAAATGGAAAAGTGAAGGTAAAAGTCAGAGTAGACCCCCTTCCCCTATTAGAAGTCAAGATGCTAGCACTTCACATTCCACTTGTCAGGTGTTAGCACTTCACAGAGTTACCACACCTCTAATTGTTAACTTTCTACCATATACTGCTAGAACAATCATGGCTACTCCATGGGCTGCAGCGACAAGGCCGCTAGCACTAAATGCTTATCATCCACTTCCAGTTGGTTCAAGGAAGAACATTCCTAAATTCTCAGGTGATGGGAAAACCACAACAGATGAACACATTAAAGCATTCTTTGCGGCTACCCATATATTGGGGGTGGGACATGAAGATATCCCTGTAAGATTATTTGTAGAGACCCTTACAGACAATGCAGCAGATTGGTTTTATCATTTAGTTGATGGTTCAATAATAGACTAGGACACGATGAGAACTAAATTTGAAGCTAGATTCAAGACTACAGAAGATGAACATGCCTTGCTAACATAGTTGACTTCAATTAAGAAGCAACCAACTATGAGCATGAGGGATTTCATTGCCAACTTCAATAAGATTAATAGCAAAATTCCTACGGTTGATAGAGCCATGCCTGGAAATTTAAAAACTTTCTTTATTAGTGCTATGCCTCTAGACATCAATTATGATCTGAGAAGAGCACGCCCTACTAATTTAGCTGACGCATAGAAGAAAGCTATTGAATGTGAAGATGACCTAATTTCCATGGGAAAATGGAAATGAGAAATTCAAACTAAAGGGAGTTCTAGTAATACCACATCATCAGAAGAAATGATTTAGAAGTTGTCTAATGAGCTAGTAGCGATAGAAAATCAATTACTCAGATTCAATAACTCTTATCATTGGGATTACAAAATCTCACCAGGAAGAAACAATGAAAGTAGATTTCTGCAACTTATAGGTTCACAATCTAGGTTGCAAATCGAAGCAGCACCAAAAAAGGGAAATATGTGCATCTTCCATTTAACCATAGATCATGACAGTGAGAATTGTCTGGAGACTATCCGTATGATGCAATTTCTATCTACTAATGAATTAAATATTGCAGCTCTGTGTTCAGAACCTAATTCCTATTCAAATGGTGACTCTGGAAATTTATTTTTAGAATATGAATCAGATTTTGAATCAAAAGGTGAGTGTTACACAACTATTGATGGAACCTCATACATAGTACTTACCTGTGGACAAAGATTTAAGAATCAAACCTCTAGTCATACTCACAAGGATGGCTCTAGTTCTTCTACGACTAAAGTACATATTGATTAGGAAACATCCACTCCGCAAACAGGTAAGGACCATACACCTTTTGATTTCATTCAATTTTGTGAAGAGTAAAAGGTTCAAATTTCCACGATTGATTATTTAAAGTCACACCCTTTTGAGCTAAAGAGATTAGTGGATAAATGTAAAGGAGGTACCTCATACTTAAATCATAATGTGACTATTGAGATTGAAGATGAAACCTTAACATCTAGCTTGTTTAATCAAGAAGATTCTACTATTTTGGCAACCTTCCCTGGATAGAAGCCTGAACCTTTTTATATTTCATTCTATATGAATGGATGTAAACTCAGTAATTGCATAATAGATTCAAGCACATCAGATAATGTTATGCCATATTCCATAGCTAAAGCCTTGGGGTTCAATCTTACTAAAGTGCATGGGATATTTTATTCTATGGATGCTAAAAAAGTCCCTTTGCTTGGACAAATTAAAGATTGACAAGTAGCTCTGGCCTCATATCCAAAAAAGAAACTCATGTTAACCATTCTAGTAGTTGATATTCCTGCAAGTTATGGACTCCTTTTAAGTAGTAGTTTTTTCTTAACTTAGGAGGAGAAATTAAGCTAGACTAGTCTTAAGCTATGATACCTATTGGTAATAAGAAGGTCAAGTTGGAACCTGAAGAAAAGGCAAAATTCACAGTTTTGAAATTAGATGATCCCAAAGCTCAAATTTTATATCAGGAATTGGAATTTGGTAATTATATGTTATTTACTAAAGATGATTCGGGTAAAAAAATGAATGAGAATCAGGTTGAGAAGGTTCCTGATGAAAACAAAGTGGCTTCTAACATATGGACACTCAAATTTTATGGGAGTTGTGCTTCCTTAGGTTCTAGAGCTAACATAGTGTTGATATCCCCAGAAGGGGAATCTAAGCCCTTACCTTTCAAATTGGTGTTTCGTAACACAAACAATATAGCAGAATATGAATCTTTAATATGGGGGATAGCTACTACAAAAGAAAGAGGGATAAAAGTCTTAAAGGCACAAGGTGATGTAGAACTTATTGTGAGACAATTCAAAGGACAGTGCTTAGTGAAGAATCATAAACTGAAGAATTACAAAAATAGAGTGTGGGATGAGATAGAAGGTTTAGATGCCTTCTCCATTAGAGCTATGCCAAGAGAAATGAATACAAAGGCTGACTCACTTCTAGTCTTTGCTTCCTCATTATTCCCACATCCAAATTTTAAGGATAAAAAATATCAAATTGAAATTATATATCGATCTGCTGTCCCAGATAATATAGAGTCCTGGCAAGTCTTTAAGGATGATAAGAGTTTGCAACTATTTCTTGAAAATGATAAAGCTATCTTTGAACCTAAGTCTCGCGAGGACGATGCACATAGCAAAAGTGGTGAGGTTCAACTAAAAAGTAATATTATCCCCCCTTATTTTGTAGCTCTGAAAAAGTTTTTTAACAAACATGATTCTTATGTTAAGCAAAAAAGAATAGAAAAGGGACCTACTACAGGTGAATATGAAGGATTAAACATTGGAGATTTCCATGGTCCCAAAATGGTTAATATTGGGAAATGTTGTACTCCCAATGAGAGAGAAACTACAAAGAAACTATTCAAATAATATATAGATGTCTTTGCTTGGAGCTATGAAGACCTGAAGAGCTATAGAGGAGGAGAGGTGAAACATCAGATTCCTCTCAAACCAGATGCAGTACCCTTTTGACAAAAGCAGAGAAACTATAATCCAAAGGTCACAGATGCCATTTTTTGAGAGGTTGATAAAATGTTAAAAGCAAGAATCATATATCCTATACATCACTCTACCTAGATAGCCAACATAGTACCTGTTAAAAAGATGAATGGAGAGATAAGGATTTGTGTAGATTTTTGTAATTTGAATTAGGTATCTCTCAAAGATAATTTTCTCTCCCAAACATGGACGATCTGTTACAAATAGCTACAGGATTTCAGATGATGTCTATGCTCGATGGCTTTTCAGGATATAACCAAGTTGAAGTAGAAAAGAAAGATGAATATAAAATAGTGTTTGTAACTCCTTGGCATACATTTGCATATCATAGGATGCCTTTCAGACTGATCAACGCTGGAGCTACATTACAAAGATGTATGAGTGAAACCTTTGATGATATGAAAGATCGAATAATAGTCATACAACTGGACGATCTCACAGTGTTCTCAAAGAAAAAAAGACCATAAGGAAGATCTAAGGAGAGTTTTACAAAGATGCAAGGAGCATGGGATTTCTCTTAACCCAAAAAAGTCAATGTTCTACATAACTAAAGGAAAACTACTTCGACATATAGTGTCACAGGAAGGCATTAAAATTGATCATGACAGAGTAGAGGCCATCCAGAGACTAAGCTTGCCTATAAACAAAATAGGGGTTAAATCTTTCTTTGGCCACGTGAATTTCCTTAGAAGGTTTTTTCCCAATTTTGTAGAATCTACTAAGCATATAATCAATATGATGAAGGGAAATTCAAGTTTCAAATGGAGTGAGGAAGGAAAATGAGCTTTTCAAGATATAAAAACTACTGTAGCTAATGCCCTTGTGCTATGCCATGCAAATTACAAGAAAGATTTTATTATTTATTGCTATGCTTCAAAACATACATTATCAGCTATTCTTGTGTAGGAGAATGATGAAAGAATACAAGCTCCCATAGCTTTCATGAGCATACCTTTGAAAAATCATGAACTGAAATATTCATAAATCAAAAAGCATGCTTATGCAGTGGTCAGAGCACTAAAGAATTTCTATTTCTATATCTTACATTCACACTATGTTGTCTTTGTCCAAAATACAGTAGTAAAAAGTGTGCTAATGCAACAGGAGTTAGGTTGCAATGTCAGAGGAGCGTGGGTGGCAAAGATTCAGGAATATGATATTGAGATTAAAACTACCAAACTGATAAGAGGAAATGCTCTACGCAAAGAAATTGCAGAAAACAAAACCACTGGAAAATTAGAAGAATCGGATGAGAAGCAACTGGTGCTAGCAGTAGGTCTCCATTATTCATGGTTCAAAAAAATTTCTTACCTTTTAACATATGGTGAATGTCTAGAAAGTTTGAATGCAAAGCAAAGAAGAGATCTTAAGTTAGAAGTGGCCAAGTATGTGATTTGGGATGGGAACCTTTTCAAAAGGCTATTGATGGTACATTTCTAAGGTGTGTAGATAAACTACAATAAGAAAATTTTTTGAAAGCATTTCATGATGAGGCCTGTGGAGGATACTTCTCTTCTTCAGTTACAGCTTTTAAGATACTAAGGCAATGCTATTACTAGCCTAGGATGTTCAAAGATGCATATACATGGGTAGAAAAATGTGAAAGGTGTAAAATGTTCTCCAGACACCCTCAATTAGTTGCTTTGCCACTGAGACCATTTATCATTGAAGGACCTTTTGAACAATGGGGCCTTGATTTCATTGGTCTGATTACTCCTATATCCACTGCTGGTCATCAGTACATCATAATTACAACTAACTACTTCACTAAGTGGGTAGAAGCTAAAGCCATGAAGAAGACCACTTTAGAAGTAGTGTGCAAATTTATAAAAGAGAACATTCTAGTTAGGTTTGGTGTGCCTATCAAATTAGTGATGGATAATGCATCTTATTTTTCATCAATTGAAATAATCAATTTTTTTTTTGAGTATGGGATTGTTGTTAGTCATTCATCTAATTATTTTCCTCAAGTGACTGGTTATGTGGAGTCTAGTAACAAAAACTTGATTAATATTGTTAAAAAGTTAGTCTCAGATAATTAGAAAACCTGGCACAAAAAGATTCACGAGGCACTCTGGGTAGACAGGGTGACACCCAAGAGGGCAATTGGTATATCCCCTTTTGAATTGGTTTATGGAACTGAAGATAATCTACCTTTACCATCGGAATTAGCCACAAGATAACTCAGAACAATAATTGAGGATGATGTCTATAAGGATGGTCTAGAAAAGAGAATCATGTATCTAAGCAAACTAGAAGAAGAAAGGATGGAAATTGTTGATCATATCACACAACACCAAATGCGAGTAAAAAAACTATTTGATAAAAGAACAAGACCAAGGAAATTCATGGTAGGAGATAGTGTGCTACTTTGGGACAAAAGAAAGGCCCTGAAAGGAATGCATAAATTTTTTGATGCTCTATGGAAAGACCGATTCAGAATTCAACAGGCATTTGAGAACAACTCTTTCAAACTAGCGTATGAAGATGGTGAAGTACTGCCCCTAACTTATAATGGTCAAGATCTAAGGCTCTACCAAGTTACAAATTGAAAATAGATAATCCTTGTAATGTGCCATAGTTAGACTTAGTGTCATGTTTGTCTTAGTTAGCCTTCCCTTTCTAGTGTTTTTCCCTTCCTTTCTTGTTTTGTTTTGTTTTTGTTGTGTTGCCGCCTTTTATTTTTCTTCTATGAAACCAGAGATTGTGAGTTCCTCGCTTGGGTATACTCTACCCAAGTCCCCAGTTCAAGTTAGTTGTTGCCCCACTTTTCACCATATACAATTTTTGAAAAGTGGAAAGTGAACTAATGTCACGTGCTGTCAAGTCGGGTCAATAGGTCTTTCTTCTTTAGGTGCTGAGTTTCTCCATCAGGTTTTCATCTTTTCCCTTCTCCCGTGTCACATATAGCTCGGGTGGGTATTTCTTGATTTTCATGAGCCTTAGGGGTATTTTAGAGCCATCCTCAATGGAGATTCTCAATTTGTGCTACATCTTTTGATTTCCCTCCAGCTCATTTGATCTAGAGTTAGAGAAAATTGAATCGATGAAAAATCAAGTTCAGGCTTCTCCTCGGCCAGTTTTCGCACCCCGAAGGCAAATTTTTGCAAACACTAACAAATGTTATTTGTAAGCTTCATTGAAGTAAAGAGAATCATGTTATGAAAGGATCATTCATGTGATGTCATGATCTCACGGCGAGAATCATTTTCAAGTCTGGAAAATGATCAGAATAATGATCGACGAAAAACCAGAAAAGAACTTCTCCGTGGCAAAGTTCAAAGTTAGTAATTAGTTTTTTGAACAGGTGTACATAAAGGAATTGAGAAAGCCAATGGACCCCACCTCTAACTTGCGAAGTTTTTTTTATGTTTTCCAAAGGCTTAAAATAAAGTGAATGAGGCAGAAAATGTTAAATAATGGGCATTGGCAGAAAAACAAGTTTTCTCTTCTCCATTGCGGGTTTTTTCACCCAGAAGGTGAAACTCTGTAGTGGTCCATAATGCTATCTATAGGCTGAAAGAAAGGAAAGGATAAGCATTGTTTAAAAACTCAGGAATAGCTGCTCCTCTGGTGGACTTCGAACCAAGAGGTGAACTTTCCGCAAAGGCCTAAATAGAAAGGTAAAGTTACTAAGTGGGCCCAATTTTTTGCTGGAAAAGCCTCTTTTATGTTTCCCAAAGGTTTCTAGTGAAGTGCTTAGGGTTGAAAGATAAAAGTGAAAGCTTAAGAGGAAAATCAAAAATATGTTTCTCTACTACGGGTTTCTACCGTCAAAGGCCATTTTTCGAATTCCAGAGAAATCATTCCTGCAAGCATGGTAAGTATGTGAGTTGATTGCAGATTATTTTGGGACAAGTAAATAGAAGAAAATTAGTGGATTGATCAAGTTTTTACAAGAAAAATTGAGTTAAGCTGATTTTTCCCAAGGAAGTACTCCATTCTTATTTTTCCAAAAGATGGGTTAAACGGAAGGAAAACTAGTAATTAATGGGAGTTATTGTTGAACCAACAAAAATAGCAAAAAGACAAAGATAAATCCGTTATAACCTTTATACTCACCAATCCAATGGATTTACCCTTAATTCCACTCGTGTTGCACAATTTATTTAATTCAACAGCCAAACCTGGGGTTATTCTATAAAGAGTGAAGTAACAGACTTTCAAACTACCATCTTACTATTATACTATTGCATTGGTTAGTTGTTTCAAGTATTTTTCAAATACAGAGTTTTGTTCTTGTGTTAGCTATAAAAATTTGAGTCTTTTCTATCATACATAAAATAAAATGGCAACAAGATTCGTATGTTTCGATGGATTGGATGGAATTAGGTCAAAGTGGTCGAATTTCACAGATACTTCACTCTGTTTCTATGAGATGCAAGATTTTCAAAGGAGATTAAGAGCAGAGCCGATTCATCCCATAACGAAAAAACTTTGGGGAAGTGGATTAGTGGAAGCAGCTAGGTTCCCTATAGTAGTACAAGCCCTAGAGTTAATTTTGGAATGCATCAATAACTACAACCTAGATACAAAGCAGATTCTATTGCCTGATCAGACAGTGTTGATTTCAATCAATCGACAATTAGTGGTGAATTTCTTGTGGATTCTAGAATGGGAGAATTTCTCTAATTTAATGATGAGTGGGGCCATGTCTAAGCTAATGATGAGTGGGGCCATTTCTAAGTTCTCTTTGAAGAAGATGGTCTAGAGGAGGGATATCATGCAGTCTTGGTTTCAAAAGCCAAGGGGAGCTAAGAGTAAAGTCTCTAAAACTCTTTTCAGCACAGACCTCAAACCAAAATTTGTTGACATTTTGGTTTTGTTGCATTGACTCAAAGGTGAGGTAGAAGCTTTTAATTTTGTAGAGAAATACTTCTTTTTGGTGCAAGTTATTTGCTTAGACACACAGTATATTGACTAGGCACATGAGGTCAGTGAACAACTTTCTAGGGCTCTCAGTGCAGCTAAGTTTTTTAATTCATTTTATATGTCCTCATTCTTGATATACATGTTAGCTTCTCTTCAATTGTTGCTAAGACTCCCTAGAATTGAGGATTTTCCTGATAATGTAGAAAGTTATGAGTTTTATCCATGCTTGCAATTACAGAATAGTTATGTAGAATACATCCAGGTAAATGATGCATTCACCATGACAATTTGCAGGGAGCTCCAAGGGTGTCCAAAGTGGAGATTTAGTCCAGAAGCAATGGTGACCATCAGCCAATTTGGTAGTTATTTCATTTAGTTCTCATCATTTTTTTATTTGCATCTTGCAACATTCAATGGATTCCCACTGAAACTTCCCAGGTATCCAAATGATATGATCATGCTCGTGGAGATCGTGAGGCAAGCAATACAAGTGAACATGTTTAGTGCCAGCCTAAGGAAGAAAGGGATGAATTCCCTATAAGAGTCAAAGCATATAGTTGTGAAACTAGATCAGATGCAAAGAATATACTCAAGGCATTTGAGGATAAATACAAATTGGAAGAGTATGAAGTAGTAAGGCCCCTGCATCATCCTAATGGATATGCCAGAGATGTGCTCCAAATCAAAAGGGTAATCAAACATGTGACAACCATGGAGGATTATTATGAAATTTGTAAAAATGAACTTGAGATTCGAGATCGTGCCTTTTCCAAATTTACAATTGATCAGGTAAAGGCCTATGGTATAAATTTATATGTGGAGGGATTGGAAGATGATGGTCAAAATGTGTACAGTAATACATATTTGACTAAGTTTAGGAACACTCCCATTAGTTTCAAACCATATGTTGACATAGAAGAAAACTTTAATGTCATAATGGCAAGAATTATAAAAAGTACTGGGAAGTGGGTTGAGTGGAGAGCTAAGAAAGGTTGGAGCAAGAGAAAAACTACTCAAGCTTCTCCAGCTACAACTACTCCTATTTCATCACAAAGTGCCACACCCAGTACTACTATTGCACCTACTCAAGTTCTAGCCCAATATACAGGAGGAGGTGACCAACCCCTAAAGAAGAATGTTCCAATAACCCCAACTTGTCAAGGTGGATCACTACTAGTCATTGGAGGTCAAGTTGAAGCTAAAAAAGGAATGGAAGAGCATAAAGATCTGTCTCCTGCTCCAGTCTCACCTCCACATGCCACTCTACCTCCATCTCCTCAAGTTTCTCCAGCTCCATCTCCTCATGTCACCCCTATCCTATCCCCTCATTATAGCCCTACCCCATATATAAGTGCTCCTTTTCCAAAGCCCACTGGTTCTCCTATTCAAATAGTAGAGATCAGAGATGATAAAAGTAGTAGTAGTGAGTCCATTGAGTCTAAGGAAGTTGCGAAGAAAATACAAGAAGAGGAGAAAGCTCCAAGTTCATCTAGGCTTCTTTCTCAGGATCCAAAGACCCCCTTTTCTACAACTACAACGAAAATGACTCTAGCAAAGAAGAAAATGTTTAGCATTGAATCACTTGGAATAGCCTCCAAAGTGATTAGTACAGAGTCTTGGCTCGAGGATAGTTTTGAGAAGAAGAGGAAAAGAAAAGATTAAATTTGTCTTTCAAAGGATGTTGTATCTCAAGCAGTTCACTCAGGATCTACCATAGTAAAAGCTAAAAAGTAGAGGACCTTGTCAATATTGGGACAAGATCAAGATATAGGGCACTTAACTATGGAGGTAGCAAAATGAAACAAGGTAGGGAGAATTGAAGATATGACACTAGAAGACTTCACTCTACACTCAATTGATCTAGGAGAGGCCAAACATGATACAAAAGTAGGCCTATGGAAATTGAGTAATGAGGTGATAGAAGAGCAACTGGAGAACCTCAAGTCATCGAAGGTCAGGATGAAAGCTGAAATAGAAGAGTTGAGAAGATTCATCAGGAAATTAGTTGTCCCATTAGCAACTATTATTGGTGTGCCTGGCACTAAAAATCCTTGAGCAAAAGTGGTACAAGCCTTCATATCACAGCTCCAGAAGGATAAGCATTTTGGTTAGATTGGGAAGGAATGGATCGAGAAACTCGATACTGATGGAGTTTCCCTAATCCATTAAATTGGGAATATTATCCTCCAACTAGAAACTGAAAAGGATAATATTACATCTAACAGTAATACCCTGGCTAGAGAAAGAGAAAGATGCATAGAATGTATTTCCCTCCTGATGATGGTTATTCAAATGAAGGAAAGGGATGCAATTGAAGCAAAGATTCTTAAGAAGGGAAATGAACCTCTGAATGAATAGCTCCAAAGTATGTAGTTCAAGATGGAAATGATTCAAGAGGCTGAGAAAGGACTCAAAGAAATAGGGGACAAAGTGTAGAAGACCTAGGACAGAGCATTTGAGCTTATGTGGGGATTGCACACTGAGTCACATACCAGTGGACAAGGGAAATCCTTTATTAATATAGAAGTGATGAAGAATAATTTATCTATATATTTAAGTAACCTGGCCAGGATAGCTTCAAGCAGTCAAAATAGGGTAATTTGAATCAAGCATCTCTCAAAGATAAATTTTCTCTCCTGAACATGGACCATTTTTTACAAAGAGTTGTAGGATCTGAGATGATGTCTATGCTCAATGGCTTTTCAGGATATAACCAGGTCGAAGTAGAAAAGAAAGATCAACATAAAATAGCATTCACAACTGCTTGGAGTACATTTGCATATCACATTATGCCTTTTAGAATAATCAACGCTGGAGATACATTCCAAAGATGTATTAGTGAAACCTTTGATGATATGAAAGATCAGATAATAGTCATATACTTGGATGATCTTACAGTGTTCTCAACAAAAAGAAAAGACCATATGGAAGATCTAAGGAGAGTGTTACAAAGATGTAGGGAGCATGGGATTTCTCTCAACCCAAAAAAGTCAGTGTTCTGCGTAACTGAAGGAAAACTACTTAGACATATGGTGTCATAGGAAGGAATTAAAATTGATCTTGACAGAGTAGAGGCCATCAAAAGACTAAGCCTACCCATAAACAAAATAGGGGTTAAATCTTTCTTTGGCCAGGTGAATTTCCTTAGAAGGTCTATTCCCGATTTTGTAGAAACTAACTACTAAGCATATAATTGATATGATGAAGGGAAATTCAAGTTTCAAATGGAGTGAGGAAGGAAAGTGAGCTTTTCAAGATATAAAAACTACTATAGCTAATGCCCCTGTGCTATGTCATCTAAATTACAAGCAAGATTTTATTATTTATTGCTATGCTTCAGAACATACATTATCAACTATTCTTGTGTAGGAGAATGATGAAAGAATACAAGCTCCCATAGCTTTCATGAGCATACCTTTGAAAAATCACAAACTGAAATATTCAAAAATCGAAAAGCATGCTTATCCAGTGGTCAGAGCACTGGAGAATTTTTGTTTCTATATCTTACATTCACACTTTATTGTCTTTGTCCTAGATACATTAGTAAAAAGTGTGCTAATGCAATAGGAGTTAGGTTACAATTTTAGAGGAGCGTGGGTGGCAAAGATATGAGAATATGATAATGAGATTAAACCTACAAAGCTGATAAGAGGAAATACTCTATGCAGAGCAATTGCAGAAAACAAAACCACTAGAAAATTAGAAGAATCAAATGAGAAGAAGCTGGTGCTAGCAGTAGGTCTCCATGATTTATGGTTTGAAAAAATTTCTTACCTTTTAACATTTCTTACCTTGCAGTTCAAAATGGAAATGATTCAAGAGGCTGAGAAAGGACTCAGAGAAATAGGGGACAAAGTGAAGAAGACCCAGGACAGAGCATTTGAGCTTATGCGAGGATTGCACACTGAGTCACATACCAATGGACAAGGGAAATCCTTTATTAATATAGAAGTGATGAAGAATAAATTTTCTATATATATATGTAACCTATTCAAGATAGTGTCAAGCAGTCAAAATAAGGTAACAGAACTGCAAACACTTGGTGGATGCGTGCACGTGGTTGCTGAAGAAGTGGCAAGTCAGCTGAACAAAGTAAAAGAGCTAGATCTAGAGCATTCAATGTGGCTATTGAGATTCACCAACATGCAAGTGCCTAGTCACAAGGAGATGATCCCAATTATAGTGGCTACCAAAACTTATAGGATGAAAAATGAAAAGGGAAAGAAGTCTAAATGATTTATTGAATACTCCTTTTGTGTTCTCTGATGTAAATGCTACAAATTTTTGTAATTTTTGAAATCTAACAAACTGGCATCTTGCCATTTGTCATATTGAAAAGATGAACTGATTGATATTCCTATTGTAATGGTCATCTCTCAAATCCTATATGTATGAAATTTAATGGTTAATCAAAGGTCAGCAAATTTTTTGTGTGAGATGATTTTTATTGTAGAGACAATTGAAAGTACTCAATATCAATCATTTTCTATTCCATAGAATTGTTCAAGTTAGTGTTTTCCTTAGATATTTTGGAATTGGAATGAAGAATAAATAGAGTTTTACTTCCCTTATTCATAATACAGTGAGTGAATGTAATAAGCATTGTTATTGTTCATTCAAAGAGGAAACTTTAGTATAATAGATTAATAGCAGTAGTTTAGATTCAAGTTTTCGTAGTTAGATATTTGAGGGTTTTGTGAATTCATAAGATTGTGAATACACAAAAATAATTAGATGCTTAGAACTCAAACTCACTTGAGTTAGGTCTTGTCTAAGTCTAACTTGGTTACACCTCTGCTATTCTCGAGTCAAGAACATACCCCAAATTAGATAGGAGGAACAAACATAATTCTTTGATATCATTCATGTAGGGAGCTATACCTACCAATTCAGAGAAAAGATGATAACCATAAAATTCCTTTTCAACTGTTGTGAATAGATATTGTTCATAATCTAGGCATTAAGAGTCATAATTTCATAGAAGATAAAAAGAACAAATCTGTTACCAAAAAATCTGTAGGAACCCTAGATGCCCCCTCATCAAACTCCTAGGATAAAAATAAAAGTTTGTCCCACACTTTGATTCTTTAGGAAAATAAGAATTTTTCTTTATCTTCTCTAAAGACATGCCAATCCATAAAGCCAAGAAGATGAACAAGGCCATCAATCAACTCCTCCTTCAAAAGTTTACAAATGACCAATGAACATATCCATTCATAGGAATAAACTAAACAACAAAGTAACCCACAAATAGGATCTACAACTTATCATGACAATCCACCTCAATGATAAGAGCATCAACCTCCATATCCACAATAACAAGAGGAAGATCCAAAACCAAATCAACGTCGGTAGCAATATGAAAGCCACCAACACATGCCAAAATCTCATCATCATAGATCTCATTTCCACAACAAGATACTCTACAACACATAAATCATCACCCATAACAACATGATCATCCATGACCAAGTGCTCTACAAGATATAAATCATCACCCATAACAACATGATCATCCATGACTAAGTCCTTTTCAATTTCCATGTTAGATCCATTTAACTGATCATGAAAGAAAATCTCCACCCCAACATCAACAAGATTATTAACCAATTTAGAAACAACCACAAGTCAGTCTACAAGTTTAGTATTAGAAACCACAAACTAATCAAAAAAACAAAACTCCCCCTCAACCATGTCTTGTCTTCTTCTCTCTCGAACAAGTTTTCTAGCCGGCCATACAGCTCATTATCAGATCGATAGACTCCATCTCCATAAATCTCTATGAAACTTAACTATCCCTTCCTCAAAACTTGATCGGTCAAACTAGCATCCAACTAAGAAAATGTCTCATGTATCTTTGTCTCCACCACATCACAGAGATTTACAATCATCCTAGGTTCCAAAATTCTCAAAGGAATCTTCCAAGATCTTTGTAAACCCTCTACAAAAAATCTCCAACTAGATCCAACCTTCATGCACGATTACCCTTTCATCTTCATAACCATCTCTACATATCAAGATCCATCTACAAGTCAGAACCATGATCTACCACCTCACAAAAAAGATATATAGGACTCCAAAAATAAAAATCCACCATAAGATCAAACTCTTCTCTAATAATATCAACCACACATATCAAACTGTGACTCTAAGATCACCTTATGTAGTGTAAGGCAAGAGAATCCCCAAAGGAGATGTCATAGCCCTAAAAAATTAACTATATAGTAGAAACACAACACAAGTTACATGATCTGATACCAAAATCAAATCTTTATTCATAAAATAACTAATTATGCAATGTGTTGGTCTATAAGGGCTATGACCAATTACAAAGCAATAATAGTTGTGCGAGATCCCTCAAGATCCAACCAAAACCCTAGCTAGTCCAGATCTACAACACAACACTTTGGTGGAAACCTCCATCAACATATAAACTTTTTCTTGTAAGCCACTAACCAATCTACGTATTTCACAAGCTATAGCTATTAGCTCTACTCACAAACTTCACTCCTCTCAAATTCTCTATGTTGAACTACAATGGTTCAAGACTCCCATAAACCCCCTTACTTATACGTAACTAAGCCACAAGTAAGCCTAGAAAATTATAAATTAAATAAACCCTTATAATAAATGCATATTTAATCCACAAGTTATCTTGCAATAAAAATTTAATCTGAAATGTTAACCAAAAATAACCACATGACTGAGTGTTAGCAAACACAAGAAATCTAGGCACTACTAGGAAAACATGCCTACCAAGCTCCCCAAGCATCGTCAAGCACCATAGGATTTTTTGAGCTCCCTTAGTGATTTAGTTCCTTTTTTGATTGATCTCCTTCATCAAATGAGTTCCTTGATTAATACAAAAACTAGGAACCAACCCAATAATGACCAAGAAATACTTCATCAACCCAATAACACACTTCAACCAAACACCAAGTTTCTCCACCAAGCCCATTCAGTCACACCTCTAACCAAGAAATACCATAGAGATGGCCAACACCTCTAGTCTTCCACAAAAAATACTAGAATCTTCAAGAACCTCAAATGCCCTTACATCAGTGGTGTAGGAGCATCCTAGGTGTAAAGTCAATCTTGCATCACCCAAAAATATTTCCATTTGTGTCCTTTCAAAAAGTGTTGTTTCACTACATATTTTCTATTTGTGGAACCTTACTAATTTTAGTATATTGGTCATGTGAGTTTTGAATGTTCTAAGTTTATTGGTGGAGATTCACCTTAAGATATATCAGTCTTCCAAATGACTTTCATTCCCATTTCATAATTATTTGTGAAGTTATTATAGATTTTTGGTATGAATTTTTGGTATAAAAATTTTAGGTTGAGTTTTGAAGACCTAAATGGTTTTGAAATGAGGTAAAATGTTTGTTGATGGATGCTTTCATGATAAATAATTGTATAATAGGATTTTCCATTTTGAAAATGGTTTTGAATGGCCAATCTAGTCAGTAGTTTGTAAGTTATGGTTTCTAGAAGCTAGGCTACTAGAAAATATAATTTGTAAATTATCTTGATCTGATTCTATGCAATAAAGAGTATTAAAATAATATAATCATAGGTTGTTCAGTCTCATGATTTAGGGACAAGTGTGTATAACCTACCCAACTAGTAGAAAAATACTATATAAGGAAGGCCCACAGGTTGTCTAAGGTAGTTTTTAGTGGTAGTTCATAGCTTTGTCTTGTTGAATATTAAAAGGAAGGTGTCTGTGTGGCTTTGCATAATATTATATTTTTGAAATTTGTAATTCCAAATTTGAAGATAATAAGAAACCCATTTCCAATTCCTAAAAAATTATTGTTGTTTGTCTATTTTTAGTTTTTTGATTATGGTATTAAGGGGAGAACCTTTCATCAAGTGGTATCGGAGTAGGATTTCTTGAGTGAAGATAGATTGTTGACTATGAGATAGTTTGCACTAGGACCATTCTTTGAGATAATTATGTTGATAGATCACCAATTGTGAGGTACTTTGGACTAGGGTTTTAGGTATACATTCAAAAATGTATCCACAAAGAAAAGATAGTGGAAGGGTCACATATGTGGCACTTGAATATAGAGTTCTCTAGAGATAAATTTGAATAATAGAAGAACAAATTTAAAAAGGGATGAATCTTTTTGTAAGAGATGAAAGTGAGGATGAAAGAGAAGAAGCTGGAGGAAATGTTGAGCATGAAGAAGGAGAAAAAGTTTTGAATAAAGAGGAGGAAAGGATTTTTAGGGTCATTTCCAAGCTTGGGAAAAGAGCTAAGATTGATGTTCCCACATTTTTAGGAAATATTAACTTTGATTGATTGACTTTAAAAATGAATTATATTCTTTATGAAGATATTCAGGATCCTAATAGGGTCAAGCTTATGAAGGCTAGACTAAAGGGTCATGTGAAGATCTAGTGGTAGGAGATCCAATTAGAGAGAAATAGAAGAGGAAGGTGAAAATCACAAGATGGGATCAAATGAAAGCTAATATAAAGTGATAATTCATTCCTATTAATTATTAGCTTGATCTGCTAAAGAAAATACAAGGGTTGAATGAAGTGGGAAGATTTGTTAAATATTATACATAAGAGTTCTATTGATCCCTCATTAGAATAGGCAATGTAGATACTAAAAATGAAAATTTATTTATAATCTTAATGGGCTGAAGCCAAGCATTCAGGGCAAATCAATACTAGTATAAATGAACAATATTGAAAAGCATGTCAATTTTCCTTAAGAGTAGAGGAAAAATTGAATAACAAGTTTGAGAGTAGGAAAAGTGGAAGAGGTTGTAGAATATCTAGTGGATGGTCTTATGGTGACCAGAATGAAGATCATGAGAAGGATGAGGCTAGTAGTAGTAGTCAAAAATAGAGGAAAAATGATTTCAATCACTTCCATTATCAAAATAATAGATATTAGAGATGAAGGGGAAGAGGAAAAGGATCAGGAAGAGGAGGCTTCCATGGAACATGTGTTCACTATGGAGAAGAAGATTATAGAGCATTTGGATGTCCTTAATTACATGGAAGAATAGATAGGAGAATTGAAGAATAAGTCATATTTTTACATGTGGATGAAGATTCCAAATCATCACATTTTGAAGATGTTGAAAGAGTAGAAGTCCTAGGTAACAAAAGAGTCATGTTGGGTGGTGAGAATGAGCCTAATCAAAAGAAGGATGTTGTTTCACACTAGATGCAAGTGTAAGGATAAGTATTGTGATATGATTATAGATGGTGGAAGCACTCAAAATTTAGTGTCAAAAGTGGTGGTCATAAATTTGAATCTTGAGAGTTATAAATACCAACATCTATACCAAATTTCTTGGGTGTAGGATAACCACAAGGTCAAGATCAATGAACAGTGCCTAGTGAAGCTTGAGATTGGTGGATGCCATGATAAGGTACTATTTGATATCTTCCCTATGGATGCATGTCATATGCTACTAGGGAGGTTGTGCTCATTTGATAAGCATGTTCTACATGATGGTTGTGCAAATACATACTCTCCCTTAAAGGATAGAGTGAAACATAACTTGAATCCATTAACGGATATAAACAAAAAGGTATGCAATAATGCTAGAATTTTTTTTTTTTGATGGAAGAAAGTTCCTAAAAGGTATAAGGCATGAAAATATCTATTTTGTTATAATTAAAAAAGGTGGTTAAGAAGAAGTAGAAGATATACCTAAATAAGTTACAAGTTTTTTTGGATGAGTTTCTAAATATTGTATCTTATAATGTTCCCGATGATTTACCACTAGTGAGGAAGATAAATCTTTAGATGGACTTGATTCCAACAACTAATTTTCTAAATAAGGTAGTGCATAGAATACTACTAGAAAAAAGAAAAGATTTGAATAGATAAGTATAGGATTTTTTTCATAAAGGGTTGATTTGAGAGACTCTAAGCCCATGAGTTGTACTAGAAGTATTAGCACCAAATAATAATAGAAAATGAAAGATGTTTATAGATTTTTAGGCTATCAAAAAGATCAAATCAAGTATGAGTTTTCATTGCTAAGGATGGATGATATTATGGATTTTTTGATGGAAGTTGTGTGTTCTACAAAAATAGATTTAAAGAGTAGATATCATCAAATTCATATCAGAGAAGAAGATGAATGGAAGGTTGCGTTCAAGATTAAGGAATGATTGCATAATAGTTTTTTCATGCCTTTTGGGCTAACCAATGCACCAAGAACTTTCATGCAACTCAGGAATGAGGTATTGAAGGAATTTCTTGGTAATTTTTTCATTATTAACTTAGATGATATTTTAATCTTAGTAAGACACTAGAGGAGCATATCATGTGAAGAAAATTTGTTGATTAATTTGAATAAGTGTAATTATGTGAAGAAATATTTGGTATATTTTGGATTTTTAGTTTCAATAGAAGGTCTAAATGTGGATTGATGCAGGAGCATCAGGGATGTAAGAGAAATCTTGTATCACCCAAAAAAATTTAATTTCAATTGTTTGAAAAGTATTGTTTTAATGTAAAGTTGTTATATGTAGAGGCTTGCTACTTGGTAAGTGAGTCATATGAACTTGGAATGTCCTAATTTCAGAGGTGGATATTCATCTTGGATATATCAATGTACCAGTTGAGGCTTAGTGTCATATCATGTGTATTTATGGATTTATTGTGGATTTCTAGTTTATAATTCTTATATATAAACTTTAGGCTTACTGTTTAAGGCCTAAATGTGCTTAGATGGGGCCTAAAATCTTGACACATGGGAAATTGCACAAATTTAAGCCTATAGATCAGAACTTGTGGTTTTCAAAAAGTGGTTATAATAGCAAATCGAAGCAATGGTTTGAGAGTTGGCCTTCAAAACTTGGGTTGACCAAAAAATCCAAAATAAATGTCAAAAATGCATTTAGTTGGCTCTATATGTATTATTAGGCTATGTCTAGCCTAGATATTAAGTTTGAGTATCCATAACCTTCTCGAGTGGCATAAAATTGCCTATTTAAGAAATGCGCAAACATTGGCTAGGAGAGCTCTAGGTGATAGTTTGTAGCTTTGTCTTCCAAATTATTATAATGAAGGTTCCCATGTCGATTATCACATTGTAAATCCTAATTCTATAATTCCACTTTTGTGGTGATAATAAGAAGTGCATATTTTTCTCCTAAATTATTGTTGTTTCTTAGTTTTTGTTATGTGTTTATGGTATGAAGGGGAGCATCCTTTATCAAGTGGTATCAAAGATTGAGTTCTTGAGTGTGTGGACAGATATCTAACTATAAGGCAGTTTGCAGTAGGACCATGGTTTGGGCTGAGCATGTAGACAAATTGCCAATTGTGACATAATTTGCACTAGGGTTTCATTTGAAAAGCAAAGATGCCTCACAAAGAGAGCATGATAGGAGATTTTTAGGTATTACACCTAGGAGTTTTTAAGCCCTCCAAATATAGATATAAGCATTGGAAGAACAAATGCATAGAGGAGTAAATCTTGTTGTAAGAGGTTAAAGTGAGGATGAAGGCGAAGAAGAAGAAAATGTTGAAGTAGAGGATGTTTTGAACCTAGAAGAAGAAAGACTTTTCAAGGTCATCTCCAAGATTGGAAAAAGACCTAAGATTGAGTTTGTCACATTTTTGGGAAATCTTAACCCAGAGTAGCCAATCAATTGGATCAATGAATTGGATGAATACTTAGAGTATAAAGATATTGAGGATTTTGATAGGATCAAGTTTGTGAAGGAAAAACTAAAGAGACATGCAAAGATTTGGTGGTAGGAGATTCAATTAGAAAAATAGAAGAGAGAAGGACAAAATCATCAAATGGGATTGGCTGATAGCTAAAATGAAGTGACAATTCATCCCCATGAATTATGAGTTTGATTTGTTCAAGAAAATGCAAGGGTTAAAGCAAGTAGGAAGATCTATTTAGGAGTATACCAAGGAGTTCTACCAATTTCTCCTAAGAACTGGCCATGTAGAAGTTGATAAGGAGAATGTTGCCCATTATTTTAATGGGTTAATGCCAAGAATTCAAGATGAGTTGAGTCTAGTTTGAATGACCAATATTGAGGAGGCATACCAATTTTTCCTAAGAGTTGAGGAGAACCTAAGAAAAAAAAATTGATAACAAGAATAGTGGAAGAGGTCACAACAAAAGATTTGGTGGACAGTCTTATGGTGGCTGAAATACTTATCAAAAGAACAAGTATGAGAAAAGCAGTAGAAGTCAAAACCAAAGGGGAAATAATCCCATTTGTTTCCATGATCAAAATAATAGAGATCAAAGAGGAAGAGGGAGAGGGAAAGGATCTGGAAGAGGAGGCTTCCATGGAAAATGTTTTCACTATGGAGAGGATGGCATAGAGCACTTGAATGTTCCTAGTGCCAAGGAAGGATGGGTCAAAGAACCAAAGGATATTCTAGAGTTGCACATGTTAAATCATCCCATTCCAAAGATGTTGAAAGATGAGAGGTCCTAGTTAATAGGAGAGTCTTACAGAGTGGAGAGAATGAGCCTGACCAAAGGAAGAGTTTATTTTGCACTAGGTGTAAATGTGAAGAAAAGTGTTGTGATGTTATAATTGATGGTGAAAGTACTGAAAATATGGTATCAAAAAAGATGGTCACAAAATTTAAGTTTAAGAGGTAGCAACACTCATGTCCTTACCATATTGCCTAGGTACAAGATGACCACAAGGTCATGGTCAATGAGCAATGCTCAGTGAGAAATGCCCAGTGAAGTTCAATACTGGAAGCTACTAGGATGAGGTGTTTTGTGATATCATACCTATAGACATATGTCATATCTTGTTGGGTAGGTCATGGAAATTTGATAGGCATGTTGTACATGATGGGTGAGCAAATACCTATAATCTAATAAATGATGGAGTGAAACATAAGTTGAAGTCATTGAAGGAGAAAGAAGAAAATGTATATACTGATGCTAGAATATGTTTTGTTAATGGAAAATGGTTTCTTCAAGGTATGAATCATGAACATATGTATTTTTTTGTAATCCCAAAAATGGTAAAGAAGAAGAGGTGGTACCTATAAAAGTTGCAAAATTACTAGGAGAGTTTCCTAATATTCTATCAGATAATGTACCTAATTGATTACCTCCAGTAAGGAAGATTAGTGACCAAATGGATTTGACTCCAGGAGTTAGTTTTTCAAACAAGGAAGCACATAGATTGACACCAACAAAAAGTGAAGAGTTGAATAGAAAAGTGCATGAGTTTTTGTAGAAGGGATTGGTTTTAGAGAGTTTGAGTACATGTGTTGTACCAATAGTATTAGCACCAAAGAAGAATGGAGAATGGAGGATGTGCACATATTCTCATGCTATTAACAAGATCACAATCAATTATTAATTTTCATTTCCAAGGATGGATGATATTATGGACTATTTGAAAGGAGTTGTGTATTTTACAAAGATAAATCTAAAGATTGGATACCATCAAATTCACATTAGAGAAAGAGATGAGTGAAAGACTACTTTCAAGACAAGGGAAGGACTATATGAGTGGTTATTCATGTATTTTGGGCTAACCAATGCACCAAGGTACTAAAAGAGTTTTGGGGTAAGTTTGTCATTATTTAACTAGATGATATATTGATCTTTAGTAAGACATTGGAAGAGCATTTGATGCATATACAAAAGGTGTTTGATAAGTTTAGGGGAGAAAAGTTATTGATAAACCTAAAGAAGTACAATTTTGTGAAGAAGGAGGTTGTGTACCTAGGATTTGTAGTTTCAACAAAAGGTTTGAAAATGGATCCACAGAAAGTGAAGGCTATCCTTGAATGGCCTACTCCAAAGAGTGCTACAGAGGTAAAATATTTTCATGGATTGGATAGTTTTTACAAAAATTTCCCAAGAGGTTTTAGCATATTTGTGGACCCTTGAATTGTTGTTTAGTGTGGAGCCTGATCAGTCCCCAAGTGGGAGATTGTTAGATTGTGGTGACTGATCAAGAAAGCACTATACATACTTCATAAATAGTGGGGTTCGAGGCATCACCCCGAAATTTTTTTTTTTGGGAAGTAGCCGACATGGTAGCCAACATATTATGGCTGACATATGGCCGACATGTTATAACCCTAAAGCGGTTTAATACTTGTATAAAAAGGGCTTAGGGTTGGGTATTTTTCATGTGTGGTGATATGAAATTGGTTCTTGCGGCAGTATTGAGCTGTAAGGGATTACGAATTGTAATCAGGTTGTAATCACTGGATTGTAATAAGATCGGACTTGCTATTTGGTGGACGTAGCCCAGGGATTGGGTGAACCACGTTAAATCTTGGTGCCTTGTGTTCATTTCTGTGTGTTCTATTATTTTCTGTTATTGGTTATATTTGCATGTAGTTTTTATTTCTGTCCATGGTTTATCCTAACAAGTGGTATCAGAGCAAGGTTGTCTTTCAGTTACCCTCTACAGGAAAGTCTCACAGTTAAGTGGGAGTCTCACAGTTGAGTGGGAGCAATGGCAGATGAGGGTAAGTTGAGGGTTGATAGGTTTAATGGGCAAAACTTCCAGTTATGGAAGATGCAAATGGAAGACTATTTATATCAGAAGGATTTATGGAAGCCGTTGGAAGGAAAAGACAAGAATCAGGGAACTATGTCAGAGGCTGAATGGGATCTTTTGGATAGAAAGGCACTCGGAAGCATTCGGTTATGCTTGGCACCATCGGTGGCATTTAATATTACAAAAGCAAAGATGACAGAAGATTTGATGAAAACCCTATCGACACTGTATGAAAAGCCCTCCGCTTCAAATAAGGTATTTCTCATGAAGCGTTTATTTAATATGAAAATGGCAAAAGGTGGATCTGTTGCAGATCATTTAAATGAGTTTAATACTATTACTAGTCAATTATCTTTTGTGGGTATCAATTTTGATGAAGAAATTATGGCTCTCTTGATTTTGTGTTCTTTGCCTGAAAGTTGGAATGGCTTGGTAATGGCGGTGAGTAATTTTGTTCCTGGATCTAGTACCCTAAAATATAATGATGTGATCACTGTTATTTTAAGTGAGAAAACTCGTAGAAAATCCTCAGGTGGATCTACATCAGGAAGTGCTTTAAATGCACAAAGCAGGGGCAGAACGACTGAAAGAGGGAGTAACTCTGGAAATCATGGGAAATCAAGAGGAAAGTCAAAGGGGAGGAGGTCTCAATCGAGAGGACCAAATGATTGCTGGTACTGTGGGAAACCAGGGCACAAAAAGAAAGATTGTTGGACTCGAAAGAAAAATGAAGGAGATAAATCAGATGGAGACAAAGAGGCAAATGTGGTAAGTAACAAATCCAAAGAGGATGCTTTGCTTCTGTCTTTAGAGAGTGTTGATGATTCATGGGTTTTAGATTCTGGTGCTTCTTTTCATGCTACACCTCATAGAGGTTATTTCATTGATTATGTCCAAGGGGATTTTGGACTTGTTTATTTGGGGGATAATGAACCCTGTCAGATTGTTGGAAAGGGAAAAATTAAGATTAAGTTGCAGAATGGGAATCATTGGCTACTACATGAGGTAAGACATGTTCCAAAGCTGAGTAGGAATTTAATTTCAGCAGGGCAACTCGGTGATGAGGGTTGTGTAGTTACTTTTAATGATAAAAATTGGAAGGTTTCAAAATGTTCCCTTGTAGTAGCAAAAGGTGTGAAAGTAGGCACCTTATATCTTTGTATAGGTCATATTGTTCCTTCTACTTTGATTGTTTCAGAGAAAAATGAATATTCAGGAACAATTACTGCAGTTGAGCAGGGAGAACAAATAGCTGCTGTAGATTCTGATACAGCACTGTGGCACAATAGACTTGGGCACATGAGTGAGAACGGTATGAAAGTACTTCATTCAAGAAAAGTTTTACCAGGTCTAAAATGTGTGAATATGGATTTCTGTGAAAGTTGTGTGTATGGAAAACAAAAGAGAGTGAGTTTTGTAAAGACTGGGAAGGAAAACAAAAAGGAGAAATTAGAGCTTGTGCATACAGATGTATGGGGACCAGCTCAGGTATCTTCCCTTGGTGGCTCTCATTATTATGTTACATTTATTGATGATGCAACTAGAAAAGTATGGGTTTATTTCCTTAGACAGAAATCTAATGTATTTCAAACTTTTAAGAAATGGAAATGCTTGGTTGAAAATGAGACTGGTAAGAAATTAAAATGTCTCAAATCTGATAATGGTGGTGAGTATTGCAGTCATGAATTTGAAGATTATTGCTCCACTAATGGTATTCGTAGACAAAAAATTGTTCCAAGGACTCCACAGGAAAATGGAGTGGCTAAACGCGTGAACAGGACTATAATGGAGCGCGCAAGGAGCATGAGGTTGCATGCTGGGTTGCCCTTACACATGTGGGTGGAGGCTGTCAATACTGCAGTATATTTGATTAATAGAGGTCCCTCTACTCCTTTGGGTTGTGGTATTCTAGAGGAAGCATGGACTGGTAAGAAGGTGAGTTATTCTTTTCTCAAGACCTTCGGTTGTGAAGCTTTTGCTCATATAGACTCTGAAAATAGAACCAAGCTAGAAGCTAAATCAAAGAAATGTGTCTTTATTGGATATGGCATTAATGAATTTGGCTATAGGCTTTGGGATTTTGAAAATCATAAAATTATAAGAAGCCAGGATGTCATGTTCAATGAAAAAGTGTTGTACAAAGATCTGTTGTAGCAACATGAGAAGAAAGAAGATGATTATGTAGTGTTGGATGATACTCCAAAAGCTGATGTTCTAGCCATTCCTCATGATGTGCAACAACTGCAACAACAAATACCACACACACCAGTGAATGTTAGACGGTCAACAAGGCCAATTAGACCTCCACAAAGGTTTTCTCCCTCTTTGTATTCTATTTTACTTACTGATGCTGGTGAACCTGAAAGTTATGATGAAGCTGTGTAGGTGGATACTAAGATTCAGTGGGAGTCTGCAATGAAAGATGAAATGGACTCTTTGCTGAAAAATAAGACATGGGATTTGTGCAAGTTGCCTGCAGGTAAAAAGGCTTTACAGAATAAATGGGTTTACAGGTTGAAAGAAGAGGAAGGAGGTAAGAAAATATTTAAGGCCAGGTTAGTTGTAAAAGGATTCGCACAGAAAAAGGGAATTGATTTTGATGAGATATTTTCTCCTGTTGTTAAAATGACTTCTATTCGTATAGTTTTAAGTCTTGTGGCTACTAAAGATTTGCATTTAGAGCAGATGGATGTTAAAACAGCCTTTCTTCATGGTGATTTGGATGAAGAAATATATATGGCTCAGCCACAGGGTTTTGAGGTCAAAGGTAAGGAGAACTTAGTGTGCAAATTGAAGAAAAGTTTATATGGCTTGAAGCAAGCACCTCGGCAATGGTATCTAAAATTTGACAGTTTTATGCATGAGCATGGATATAATAGGTGTCATTCAGATTACTGTGTTTATTTTAAGAGGTTGGATGATGATAGCTACATTATTTTATGTTTATATGTTGATGATATGCTTATAGCTGGGTCTAACATGGATCATATTAAGGGGCTGAAATGCCAATTAGCACATGCATTTGCTATGAAGGATTTGGGGGCAGCAAAACAAATCCTTGGTATGAAGATTTGTAGAGATAGGAAGAACAGAACATTGACGCTATCTCAAGCTGATTATGTTGAGAAGGTGTTGCAACGTTTCTCTATGGAGAATGCTAAAGCTGTCAGCACACCTTTACCTAGTCATTTGAAATTGACTAAGGAGATGTGTCCCAAGACACAGGAAGAGGAGGATAAGATGTCCAAGGTACCCTATGCTTCAGCTATAGGAAGTTTGATGTATGCTATGGTATGCACTAGGCCAGATATTGCACATGTAGTGGGAGTCGTTAGCAGGTATATGAGTCATCCAGGATTTGAGCATTGGAATGTTGTCAAGTGGATTCTCAGATATTTGAGAGGAACATCCAATAAGTGTTTACACTTTGGGGGCTCTACTACTGATTTACAGGGCTATGTTGACTCAGATTTGGCTGGGGATATTGATACCAGGTGGAGTACTACAGGTTATGTCTTTACTGTTGGTGGGGCAGCCGTGAGCTGGGTTTCTAGGCTATAGAAGATTAATGCTCTCTCCACTACAGAGGCAGCCAAAGAGATGATATGGCTTCAGTTCTTCTTGGAAGAACTGGGACATCCTCAGAAGGATAATTATTTGTTCACAGATAGTCAGAGTGCCATTCATCTTGCTAAGAATTCAGCTCTGCATTCTAAGACCAAACACATATAGTTGCGGTACCATTTCATTCGGTCAGTTTTGGAGGATGGACAGTTAAAGCTAGAGAAGATACATACCAATGAAAATCCAGCCGATATGTTGACAAAGGTTGTAACAAGGGAGAAGCTGAACTCCTCTTCAGCTTCAGTTGGTCTTTTAGACTAAATGTGAATAAAAGAACAGCAAAGTCAAGGGTGGTTTGATCCAGTGGGAGCCCCATGTGGTAGTTGTATTGCTACAGGATCAGTCTCCAAGTGGGAGATTGTTGTTTAGTGTGGAGCCTGATTAGTCCCCAAGTGGGAGATTGTTAGATTGTGGTGATAGATCAGGAAAGCACTGTACATACTTCATAAATAGTGACATGGTAGCCAACATATTATGGCCGACATATGGCCGACATCTTATAACCCTAAAGTGGTTTAATACTTGTATAAAAAGGGCTTAGGGTTGGGTATTTTTCATGTGTGGTGATACGAAATTGGTTCTTGTGGCAGTATTGAGCTGTAAGGGATTACGGATTGTAATCAGGTTGTAATCACTGGATTGTAATAAGATCGGACTTGCTGTTTGGTGGACGTAGCCCAGGGATTGGGTGAACCACGTTAAATCTTGGTGCCTTGTGTTCATTTCTGTGTGTTCTATTATTTTCTGTTATTGGTTATATTTGCATGTAGTTTTTATTTCTGTCCTTGGTTTATCCTAACATGAATGAAATAATGAGAGAGGATAGGAAAGAATTAAAGTGAATTGTAAGAGAAGGTAAGATTTTTAATCTGTTCAAATAGAAAGTTGTAGAGCAACCTGATTTAACACTTCCATATTTTAACAAGGTGTTTCAAGTAGATTCTGATGCTAGTGGTACTACAATACAAGTTGTTTTGAGACAAGAAGTTAGACCTATTGCTTATTTTAGTGAGAAGTTGAATGATGCTAAAATAAAGTATTTTATTTATGATTAGGAATTTCTTGCTATAATTCAAGAATTGAAGAAATGGAGACATTATCTTTTTCCTAAGAAGTTTGTTTTGTATACTGATCATCAAGCTTTGAAATATTTGAATAGTAAAGGAAAATTAAACATGAGACTCAAAATTCTAACATAGTTGCAGATACTCATAGTAGAAGACAACCTTTGTTGATAAAAATGTAGATTATGGGGTTGGATTCAAGGAACTCAGTAATTTATATCCAAAGGATCTTGATTTTGGTGAAGTGTGGAAGGCTTCTATAGATATTTTTACTCTTGATAGGATGAAGTGGTTGGATTTCATAATCCAAGATGGTATGTTGTTCAAAGAGAGCCAATTATGCATTTCAAGAAGTTCATGAGAGAGAATCGCATCAAGGAGAAGCATAGTGGAGGATAGGCTAGAGACTTTGGGAGAGATAAGACTATTGTTGTGGTTGCTAAGAATTATTATTGGCCATAGTTGTAGAAAAATGTGAATAACTTTGTACAGAGTTATAGAGTATATCATATGGCAAAAGGAGTGAAGCAGAATATAGGGTTGTATCAGTCATTGTCTGTACTAGAGAAGTCATGGGAGGATGTTAGCATGAATTTTGTTCTTGGATTACCAAGGGCTCAGTGAGGGCATGATTCTATTTTTTTGGTTGTTGAAAGGTTTTCAAAGATGACACATTTTATTCCTTACAAGACAACTAGTGATGTTGTTCATGTGGTAGAGTTATTTTTAGAGAAGTGGCGAGACTATATGGTCTACCAAAGACTACAATCTTAGATCAAGATACCAAATTTGATGGGTATTTAGAAGAAATTGAAGAAAAATTTGAAATTTAGTTAATCACATCATCCACAAACTAATGAATAGCTAAAAGTTGTGAATTGTAGTTTGAGGAACTTGTTGAGATGTTTGGTTGGAGATAAACCAAAAAAATGGGATTTGATTTTACTACAGGAAGAATTTGGATATAATAATTCTATCAACAAGAGTACAAGTAAATTGTCATTCAAGATTGTATATGGGAGTAGTCCCAAAAATTCTTCTGAACTAAGCTAGTTGGATAAAGGAGAGATAAGTAGTGCTAAAGTAAAAGAATTTGTTGAACATTTGAAGAGAATCCATGAGGAAGTGAGGAAGAACATTATAAAAATGAATATATAGTACAAGGCTAAGGCAAATGTGAAAAGGAGGTATAAGGAATTTCATATTGGAGATGAACTCATGTTTCATTCAAGAAAGGAGCATTTTCTAGTAGGTACATATAATAAGCTGAAAATGAAGATGTTTTGATTATGCAAGATAGTGAAAAGGCATGATTCTAGAAATTCCTATGAAGTGGAGTTGTCTATTGAATTGAAAATTTCACTAGTATTTATCATTTTAAATTTGATAGAGTATTATTAAGGAGGTGATGAGGAGATATTGGATGATCCTATTTGAAAAGTATAGTGGAGCATTTGAGCAACTAGTTTGGCTACAATGGAGATTGAGGAGATATTGGATGATCCTATTTGAAAAAATACAAGGAATAGAAATTTTAAAGAATATCTAGTCAAATGGAGGGGGAAGCTAGTAGAAGATTCATCATGGCTAGCAAGGGAGGAGGTTAACCATCTTGGTTTTCCTTTGAACATCTGAGATGTAATGGGGTCACTTCTTAAATTACCCTGGGTGTTTGATGTAGGAGCATCTTGGGTGTAAGAGTGATCCTGTATCACCCCAAAAATATTTCATTTCAATTATTTGAATAAGGATTGTCTTAATGTAGAGTTGTTGTCTATGGAGGCTTGCTACTTGGTACATTAGTCATATGAGCTTGGAATGTCCTAATTTTATAGATGGCTATTCATCTTGGATATATTAGCCTACAAATTGAGGCTTAGCACGATATCATGTGTATTTATGGATTTATTATAGATTATTGGTTTGCAATTTTGGTATATAAACTGCATACTCACTGTTGCCTAAATGTGCCCAGATGAAGCCTAAAAACTCAATGTTTGGGTACTTGTGTAGATTTGAACGTGTAGATCAAAAGTTGAGGTTTTTGAAAAGTGGTTATAATAGCCAATCAAAGAAATGGATCAAGAGTTATGGCCTTCCAAATTTGGACCAACAAAACTTCCAAAATAAATGTCAAAAATGTATTGGGTTGACTATATATGTATTGTTAGGGTTTGTTAGACCTAGGTATTAAGTTTGAGAGTCTAGAACATTCCTAAGTGACATAAAATTGCATATTTAAGAAATGCCCAAACATTATCTAGGACAGCTCTGAGTGAGAGTTTGTAGCTTTGTCTTATAGATTAATATAATGAAGGCACCCATGTGGGTTAGCATATTTTAATTCTAAATTCTATAATTCTACATTTGCAGTGATAATAAGAAGCCCATATTTTATTCTCACAAATTAATGTTGTTTTTTCATTTATGTTATGAATTTATATGGTATTAATAGGAGCATCCTTCATCATGGACCCTAAGAAAGTGAGGGATATCCTCAAATGACCTACTCTAAGGAGCCCTATTCAGGTAAGATCTTTTCATGTATTGGATAGCCAGATCTTTTGTAGTGTTTATGGACCCTTGATAGAAATAATGAGAGGGGATAGTAAAGAGTTTAAGTGGACTAGAGGAGTACATAATATTTTTAATTTGTTGAAATTAAATGTTATAGAACAACTATTTTTAGCACTTATAGATTTTAACAAGGTGTTTCAAGTGGATTTTGATGCTAATGGTACTGCAATAGGAAATGTTTTGATCCAAGAAGGTAGACATGTTTCTTATTTAAGTGAGAAGTGAAATGGTACCAAAAGGAAATATTTTGTTTATGATTAGGAATTTTTTACTATAATCCAAGTGTTGAAGAAGTAGAGATAATATTTTCATTCGAAGGAATTTTTTTTCATACATATCATCAAGCTTTGCAATATTTGAATATCCAATAAAAGTTAGTTTAGAGTCATTTGAAATAGATTGAATCTTTAAGAGTTAATTTTATTTTTTTGAAACATGGGAGTGATAAGTCTCACAAGGTTGTGGAGGCTCTAAGAAGTAGACTCATTTTCTTGGCAGAGGTACAAATTGAGGTGGTTGGGTTCAAAGAAATCATAAGTTTATATATAGAGGATTATAGTTTTGATCAAAGCTTGAAAAGCCTGTACAAAACCTATTATATTAGATTTCATAATGTAGGATGGTATTCTATTCAAAGGAAGTTAGTTGTGTATTCCAAGAGGCTCTATGAGGAAGAATCTCATCAAGGAGAAGAATAGTGGAAGATTGGCATGACATATTGGTAGAGATAGAACCATTTCTTTGGTTACTAAGAGTTATTACATGTCATAGTTGCAACAAGATGTCAATAATTTCATATAGGTTTGCAAAGTATGTCAAATGGAAAAAGGATTGAGGAAGAATACAAGGTTGTATCATCCATTACCTATACCAAAATTTTTTTGGGAGGATGTCATCATGGATTTTGTTCTTGGTTTAACAAGGACATAGTGAGGGCATGATTTAGTTTTTGTGGTCATTGACATATTTTCAAAAATGACACATTTCATTCCTTGTAAGAACGCTAGTGATGGTGTTCATGTGGAAGAGTTATTTTTCAAAGAAGTGGTGAGACTACATGGTATACCAAAGAGTATAGTTTTAGATTGAGATACCAAGTTCGCTAAGTATTTCTAGTGCACATTGTGGAAAAAGTTGAAGAGAAATTTAAAGTTTAGCTCATCACATCATTCACAAGCTAATGGACAGACAATGGTTGTAAATAGGAGTTAAAGAATTTCATGAGATGTTTGGTTGGAGATAACACAAGAGAATTGGATTGGATTTAATCAGAAGTAGAATTTGCATAGAATAATTTAATCAACAAAAGCACTAGTAAATCACCATATCAAATTGTATATGGAAGTAGTCCTATAAAAGCTTATGAATTGAGTAAATTGGATAAAGGAGAGATAATAAGTGTTGAAGATGGATATTTTGTATAATATTTAAAGAAAATCCATGATTGGGTAAGGAAGCACATCACAAAGATGAATACACAGGAAAGCACATTGTGGAAGAAGTTGAAGACAGGTTTGAAGTTTAGCTCATCACATCATTCACAAACTAATGGATAGATAAAGGTTATTATAAATAGGATCTTAGGGAATTTCTTGATATATTTTTTTGGAGATAATCCAAAATGATTGGATTGGATTTTATCACAAGCAAAACTTGCATATAATAATTTTGTCAACTAAAGAATTGGTAAATCACCATTCCAGACTATATATGGAAGTAGCCTTAGAAATCCTTATGAATTGAGTAGGTTGGATTTTGGAGAGATAAGTAGTGTTGAAGATGGGGATTTCAAAAAATATTTAAAGAACATCCATAATGAGGTGAGGAAGCATGTCATAAAGATGAATACATACTATAAGGATACAGTAGATGAGACAAGAAGGCATAAGAAATTTCAAGTTGGGGATGAATCCATGGTTCATTTGAGGAATGGGAGATTTCCAATAGGTACATATAATAAGTTGCAAATGAAGAAGCTTGGATCATGGAAGATATTTAAGAAGCATGATTCAAGAAATTCCTATAAAATAGAGTTTCCTAGTGAATTGAGTATTTCACTAGTATTTAACATTTTAGATTTGATGAAGTATTATGAAAGGGACATTAAAGATGGGGACACAAAAGTATACTAGAGTGTTCTTGCTACTTTAGTTACAAATGATGTTAAGGAAATATTGGATAGTCATGTTTGTAGAAGTACAAGGAATAGAGCATATGAAGAATATCTAGTCAAATGGAAAGGGATACATGTAGAAGATTCATCATGGATGACAAGGGAGGAGGTTAACCTTCTTAGTTTTCCTCCAAACACATGAGACCTGGCAAGGTCACTTCTCAAATTAATCTAGGTATCTGATGAAAGAGCATCTTGGGTGTAACAACAATCTTACATCACCCATAAATATGATATCAGAGAATCCTAGGTATTAGGGGAATCTTGCATCACACAAAAATATTTCCATTTCTATATTTTTAATAAGGGTTGTTTCAATGCAGAGTTCATTGCATAGTTTCTATTTGTGGAGTCTTACTATTTTTATTAAGTTGGCCTTATGATCTTAGAATGTTCTAATTTCATAGCTGGAGTTTCATCTTAAATATATCAGCCTATCAGATGAGTTTGATTGCCATTTTATATGTATTAGCAAAGTTATTATAGATTGTTGGCACAAATTTTTCATATCAAGACTTTAGGCTAGGTTTTGAAGACCTAAATGGCACCAGAATAAGGTCAAACCTTGATTAATGGATGCTTGCATGATCAACCACTACAAAATAGTTGGCATTTCTAAAAAGGGGTTATAATAGCCAATTAGGTCATAGTTTGTAAGTTGTAGTCTCTAGAAGTTGGGCCATCTGAAAATATAATTTTCAATTGCCTTAAGATGATACTATGTAATAAAATATAATAAAATAATATAATTTGAGGTTGTTTGACCTCAAGAGTTAGGGTTAAGTGTCTGTAACCTTCTCGAGTGATGAAGAAATCCTATATAACAAAGGTCTGTAGGTTTTCTAGGGTAGTATTGGATGGTGGTTTGCAACTTTTTCTTGTTGAATATTATAAGGAAGGTGTCCATGTGGGTTTTCATATTATATTTTTGAATTGTAAAATTCCACACTTATGGAGATAATAACAATCCCATAATTTTTTTCTCATAAGTTGTTATTTTTTCTCTATTTTCTATTGTATTTTTGTGGTATTCTAAATATAATTTTTTGGCATAAAAACTCTAGGATTAATTTTGAAACCCTAAATGGCACCAAAATGACATCAACCTTGATTAATGGATGCTTGTACAATCAACCATTATAGAATAGTAGCTTCCATTTCTGAAAAGGGGTTATAATAGCCAATTAGGTCAATAATTTGTATGTAATGGTCTCTAAAATCAAGGCTATCTAAAAGTGTAATTTGTAAATTTTCTTGAGTCTATTCTATCAATAAATTGTATTAAAATAATATAATTTTATGTCTTTCATATCAGAGTGGAGTTTTCATTGGATCAAAGGACAAATCTATCATTTCCCAATAGAACCACTCAATATATAGTACATAGGAGATGATTATGCCCTTGTCATAAATCTCAAGGGAACCTCTAAACATTTTTCCAACAATCTTCCCCTTGGAATTACCCAAGGGTCTAAGGATTCAACTTGTGACCAAGATCTAATACCACTTATTAGAGTGGGGTTGTTGCACCAAAAAATCAATCCATCAATGTCAGATACAACCCCTAAACATATAGTACACAAGAGGTAGTTAAGTCTTGTCATGAATCCTAAGGTAAGCATTGAACATTTTTCTAATATAAGAAAGATGCCTATATAAGAAATTCTTGTAGGTTGTCTATGACAATTCTAAATGGTCATTTATAGCTTTGTCTTGTTGAATATTGTTAGGAAGAGGCCCATGTAGATTTTCATATTGTATTTCTAAATTTTTTAATTCCATGCTTTCTAAGATAATAAGAGGTCCATTTCTAATTCTTACAAAAAAAATGTTGTTTCTCTATTATTTGTTGTTTTATTGTGGTATTAAGGAGAGAACCCTTCATCAGCTATGTGATCAATGAGTATGTATCAATTTATACTTAGTTCAACATTTATTACTATTTATAAATTTTTAAAGTATGATTCATAACACATCAAACAATCTATAACATTGTCCTTAAGATATAGCTCAAATAAATAACTCATAAAAAACACATGTGAACATTAGATATATGTTAGAGTAAATGGTTCTTTTCCATTTAACTCTTATATTAATTTTACATAGGTAAGTTCATATGTTAGAGGAATTAAATATATTCTTGGATATTATTATTAGGAGGATATTGTGAGTCATCCTTTTGACTCCAACTACTCCTAAGATATCACATGTGGTTAATTTTGTTAGATTGTGGTGACTGATCAAGAAAGTACTGTACATACTTCATAATTAGTGAGGTTCGGGGCATCACCCTAAATTTTTATTTATTTTTGGTACTATTCATAGATTTGCCATTCGTATATTCTCCACTAAAGTTATGGCTAATTTATGGCCGACATGTTATAACCCTAAAGTGGTTTAATACTTGTATAAAAGGGTTTAGGGTTGGGTATTTTTCAATATGTTGTGATGCAAAATTGGTTCTTGTGGTAGTATTGAGTTGTAAGGGATTACGGATTGTAATCAGGTTGTAATCATTGGATTGTAATAAGATCGGACTTGTTTTTTGGTGGACGTAGCCTAGGGATTGTGTGAACCATGTTAAATCTTGGTGCCTTGTGTTCATTTCTATGTGATCTATTATTTTCTATTATTGGTTATATTTGCATGTAGTTTTTATTTCTGTTTGTGGTTTATCCTAACAAATTTCAATTTGGACACCACCCTTCTAGATGGTAGATGGATGGTAGGTGGTTGATTCCATTAGGACTATACTTCCTCCAAGTTGAGACACTTGTCTTACTCTTGTTCAAGTATCCTCCCAACTCTTGCCTATATAAGTAGGCTAGCTCTTATGTATTAGATATTAGGAAATATTAATGTTATTATTCCTTTGAGAATTTACATCAAAGATTGTTCTTGTATTTTTATTCTATCAATTTCATTTCCTCTTTATTAATCTATGTCTTTTATTAGATATTGGTTATATTTTTTTTATAAAGATTCTATCATGGTATCAAAGAAATTTTGAAAGAGTAGGTTATTTTTACTAAAGGTCTTGAAAAATCTTGTATGCTCTTCTCTACAAACTAGAGAATTAGAAAGGATTTATGAAGACCCAATAATCCCTCTTTTGCATATATTCATTTTTTCTTAATTGGTCGATTGCAACACTCTGGTGGACTCATAGAGCCATTCTAACCATTTCATTGCATTTAGAAGGTTTGAATAAAGTCAAAATCAATTTTTGTTTCATCCAAGTTGAGTCTATTTGCATTGATTACATACACATGCCGGAAGCCCAAATCTAGAGGAAGGAATGCAAAACAAAGTATTTTCAGGCCAATTAAACCTTACCATTGCATCTAGAAGGCTCGAGAGAAACTTTTTAATATATTATTCGATCTATTTGGGTAGTTGGAGCTATCTATTGCAAATTTTTTTCATTTGGCAAGAAAATTAAGGTAGAAACAAGTATATATATTTTGAAAAATTTAGAAAAAATTATATTTAGAGCACATGAAATTTTCTTGGGCCATCCCACATGAAGCCTATAATTACCCACATGTACATTGACGAGCTAAAAGATTGGCCAAGGTATACTCCACATTTTAATAGAGAGCCCTTAACAACTTAAACACTTTAAAAGCTACTAAATTTATGAATGTGGGACAAACATTTTTGCACAAGGTTATCCAAAGACTAGGTTAAATTTGACAGCCCTATGACTAACTCTGTGGGTATTTTCTTCATTATGACATCCATTTCTCCTATCAAATTTAGGCACATTTTTCTAAATTACCCTTCTTCAATTGAATTTTATGTTTGGTAGTCTAACTTTTAATGGCCATAACTTGGTCATTTAGACTCCAAATTGGATGCAATGTCTTTTGATTTGGGATAGAATTCTTCAAATAATGTAGTGGTTTTGTTTGATTTTTGGATGCATATGGTAATCCAAAATTATACATTTTCATGGTTGTACCTATGTAATCCTATATTTTGCAACTCTTGGACCATTGTATAGACTCATATAGATAGATTTTGGAGTGGCATTCTTTTTAAAGTGCATGATTTATCAAGAAGAATCCAAATATGCTATAAAAATATAGTCTTATTTGGACAAAAAATGTACTTTCAGCCTTTGGCCAAAATTTTCACTTGTAATAGTTTGGATTCACAAAAGTCCTTTGTCCTGATTATATAAGTCCTCATTTGTTTCAGATTGGAAGTTTTAATTGCAAAATCAAGTCCACTTTGATCCATATTTTTCAAAAGTGCCAATTGTAGAAGCACTAAATTATAAAGTTTCAAAATCATTGCATCTTGTGGGGGTAATTTTTTGATCTAGTAAAAATGGGGTAGTATTGTGTGTACTCTCTTGTGGTCTCATTACTCTCCTATGTTAACATTGCTTCTCTTTCATTCTTCACAACAATCTTTATTTCTACACTAAAATGGATCAATCACAAATACCATTAGTCATACCCTATAACTACTATGAGTGGAAGTATAAAATGAAAATCTATCTAAAGAAATTAGGGTTGTATAGAGTAATAATGGGTCTTGAATTTGAACTAACATTACTTTTAGAAAATCCTAAATGGCACAACAAATGTGATGATGCTTATGGTACCTTGTGCATGGCTATATCTCCAAAGCTTCTCTTTCATGTGGAATCATCTACAACTCCTAATAATGTATGGAAAACATTAGAAGGATTATTTGGAAAGCAAGATGAATTGATAGGGCATCAACTAAACAATAAATTAATAAGATTAAATCCATGCAATTTTGATACTATTCAATTCTTCTAGACTAAGTTGAATTCATTAAGGTTGCAGTAAAAAGAATGTAAAATTAAGAAGAAAGATTCACATCAGATCCTAAGTATTCTTTCCAAGCTTGGTCCTACATATTCTATGTTTGTTTCTACCATCTATGCTACTAAAAGTGCATTAGGAAAAAACTAAACAATGTCTTCTCTTGACAAGTTTGCAGATGAACTCACAAAGGAGCAATATAAGTTGATCCACATGGGCATGATCAAGCTATCTAAGTCTCATGTCTTGATTACAAATCAAGGAACAAGAGAACAAAGAGGACCTCCTAAGAAAGAAAAGAAACAAAAGTACCAAGTAGAAAAGAATAAAAAAAACAAGTTTTCTACTCCAAGAGTAGTAAATGATGCATCTTCTTCAAAAATCAATAAGCCCAAGAAGGAGAGAAAAACATGTTCCTATTATAAGAAACTTGGTCATGATGAACATAAATGTCTGAAGAAGCAAATTGATCACTTGTCTCATCTTCTTAAAAGGAACAATATCAATTTTCTTACGTATGACTCTCTATCTAAGCTTTCCTTCTATTGTTTCCACTTGTCACATAGCATTTACTACTAGAGCTTTTAGGCTAGGTTTTAATGACAATGGCCAGTGGTGACCTAGTTGTTACTATTGATCACATTGTTGCTACAAATAGCCATGGTGCCTCCTCAAAAAAAATGCCCTCTCAAATTCATCCTGAAGGTCTTTGACAAGGTAATCTTGATATTATCCTTCCTTTGCAAGAATTTGATGTTGCTTGTGATTGATTAGAATAGCATACCTTAATAGGGTATTTTGTGGGTAGGAATCATCCTGAAGCTATGCTTCGAGAATGGGTTAACAAGATCTGGACTCCTCATGGAGTCCACCTTGACTCTATTCAAAACCTTACCAAAGGTTTTTTTTATTTTGCTTCGCCAACCTGTCGCAAGTAGACAAATTTTTTTAAAATGGCCCTTGGTCTGTGTGTTCTTCCTTGCTTGTTTTTCAAAAATGGTCATGAGACTTAACAGCCTCTGATGACAAAAAGCTTAGAGTTCCTATGTGGGTGAAGGTCCCAGGTTTTTCCTTGCCATGTTGGCCTTTTATTGAGTCCATTTCCAATACCCTTGGAAAATTTATCATAAAGGAACATGAGAAAATTTTTAGCACTCACCCTCAGAGATGCATTTGTGTTGAGGTGATCTTTCCAAAGATCTTAAGGATTATGTGGAAATTTAGATTTGGGCTCAAACCTTCTCTTAGAAGGTGATTTATTTGAACCTTCGCAACACCTACTATAGGTGCCAATCAGCAAACCACAAGATCAAGGTTTTCCCTTTGGCTATGTCTAGGTTTAAACCCTTGCCTAAAGAAGCTCTTGCTAAGCCAACTAAAGGGAAAAAAAGAAGAATGGATTACTATTGGGCACAAAGGAAAGGATCCCTTGACTCCCTTGTCTCTGAAATATTCATATACAATGGTAGTTCCAGTTTCTCCTATTTCAATAGGAGTGCAAACTCTAGCTAGCTTAGGGATGCAAATAGTTTCTTCAAAATCCAACCCAATTGTCTCGCAGGTTTCAAACCCTGTTGGCTCATAGGGGATTAAGGTTGCCACCAGGGCTAATGCCTTGGCTATTATTCAAACACCTCTTGCCACTTCTTCTATAGCACCATAGACTGTTTGGCCTTCTCACAGTCCTCCTAGACATGTTGAGAAACCAAAGGTGAAACGGTAAGCCATCAGTCCAGAAGAATTTCCTTCTGACCTTAACCAAGTTTCTACATTCCTATAGAATAGCTACTCCTTTCTTGAGCATGACGAAGATATGGAAGAAATTCCATGAATTTTTTTATCATGGAATGTATGAGGTCTTACAGACCTCTCTAGAAAGTACTATGTCTAGGACACCCACCATAAACATGGAAATTTAGATTTTTTATGTATTGCAAGAAGTTAAGATTTCTAGTTTCATGCTTTCTTCTACATGTCACATCATTTGGCTGATGGCATTATGTTTTCCTCTCGACACGAAGCTGGAAAAGGTGGTGTAGTTACTCTCTTGTCACCTTGTCTTCATTCTACTATTATTTTGCATGGTTCTGACCCCATGCATAGAATTATTTGGTTGGTGCTTTCCATTAACAATCATTCTTTTGCAGTCATTAATTTTTATGCTTCCAATGATGTTGTGGAAAGATCTTAGATGTGGGGCTAGCTAGTTGACAACTTGCCTCTAGCTACTTGGGTTATGTGTGGTGACTTCAATATGGTTGAAATGGCCTTTGACAAAGACAAAATTTTTCCCTTTCATTAGACAGCTGGGGAAAGGGAGGCCTGGTACTACATGTGTAATAAATTGGGCCTTTTTTCATCCCAATACTAACCATTTCCAACATAGTGGAGTTTGGCACACCTAGTCCAACTTTCAAGCTAGCTCTAACTACATTTTAAAGCATCTTGATCGTGCCATGATTACTGCACAATTTTTTTTTTCCTTTTCTGAGGATCATGATTTACCTATCATTCTCCTACTAGATGTGACATTATTTGACCACTATCCAATTTATTTTTTCATTTCATGGCAACCAGCTATCTAGAAAGTTATCAAGTCACAATTCTTCTTCAACATGTTATGTTGATGAATGCCTCCACCATTGCTCATATCCTATGTGTTTGGAATCTGGAGCCACGTCCACATTCCCAAATAGGGTGAATCTAATTATAGAATGATGCCATTACCAAAACTACTCACTTTCTATGCATCTATGGGTAACAACTAGTATTTTTTAGAAAGTAATCTTATGACTTTACTACTACTGCACTTAAAAAAGCATCTGAGGCTCTTAACCTCAATTCCTTTGATGTGGATTTGCATGTCCAACTTGCCAAACTTTGTTGTGATAAATAGGTTGCTGATAATTATGCCACTTGAGGAACCCAAATTGAAGCTCGTCTCCACTAGTTGGAGGTTGGCAATATGGCTTCAAAGGATTTCTTCTAGGCTTTTCAAGCCTGTCATACCAATCTTGGGATTAAAAATATCAAACAAGGCACTTCTGTTCTCTCTAATCTCCCTAACATCCTACACCATTTGTTCATCACTATGAGAACATTTTTGCTTCGTAGGGAAATTCAATTTCTCATGAAGAAGCTCTTAGAAAGTGTATTTTTGTTACTCCGAACCACCAAGTAGTTGAGCAACATGCTTTCTATAAGAAACTTCTTACCCTCTAAGACCTTAAGGAGGTGGTTTATTCCATGGCTAATAATAAATTCCCAGGTGTGATGGGTTTCCCTATCAATTTTACAAACAACTCTGAGAACATATTGGTCCTAATGTACACAAAGTTTATCTTGAAGCCTATCATTCTAAAATCTTAAGAGCCATTATCAATAAAGAAAATATTAAATTCATACCTAAAGCTAGAGATCCTAAGGATATCTACAATTAGAGGTCTGTTACCCCTCTAAATAAGTCTTATAAGATTATTGCCAAGGTAATTTCTCTCGAAATCCATGACCTTCTGCCTTTAATTGTTTGGCTTGAGAAAACTAGCTTTATTAAGTCAAGATATATTCTTGACAACATTATTATTGTTTGGGAAGGAATAGAGTGGGCTTGCAAGTCCAAATCTGATGCCTTTGGGCTTTTCTGTTCCATCAGGCAAGGTTTCCCTCTAGCTCTAGTCTTTTATGTCCTTGCTTTCAGTTTGGCTATTTGCTATCCCACTGTATGTGTTCAAGACTAGTTTGTGGCATTTCTTTGCTAGAATCATCTTCCCAATTGGTCAATGGTCATAATGCTAATGATTCCTTTCTCACTCTTTTGGAGGATGAAGAAAACATCAAAAATTCCTTAATTTTCCTTGAAACCTTTTGTTTAGCCTCTAGATCTACTATTTAATGGCATAAAATGCTCTGCTACTGACGGTCTTTCTTGCCAGCACCACCTTGGATTAGCCAGTTTGAATGGAAATGGGTCGCACATGGGGATATTTCTTTCTTTCTTTTTTTTTCTTTTAAAGCTTTTCCTATTGAACTATGGAATGCAATGCTTGCCAGGATCACAAAGAAGCTAGATTAATTGCTTATGAAACTGCTTTCTCTTGCAAGAAAATTCCAAATTTGTTCAAAAGTTCTTGCAGATACTCATGTCTATTATTCTTCTTTTTGGGCTCCCTCTAAAGAGTCCTATCATAAATTACAAAGATTGCTCTAGGATTTTCTTTGGGCTTCTAGTTCTGATCATCATGACTTTCACAGAGTTGCTTGGGATTTTTGTTGTCTCCCAAAAGAATCTAGTATCCTTGGTCTACTTCTCACATAGAAGCAAGGCCTTGCTCTATGTGCTAAATGGATTATTCATGCCATCACTACAGATGAAGCCTAGAAGATTTTGGTTTAGCATTCATCTTTTTTGGCTTTCCCATTAATGAGCCTACATGGGAAGGGATTGGTTTTCACACCCTCCTCATCATGCAGGAGCCAATGATCATACAAGGCTCTTTTTTTATCAAGAGCATATGGAAATCTTGGGAAGCTATCAATCCTTGGCTTTTCTAGTTTGGTGATGAGTTCTACAATGGACTCTCTTTGAATCAATAAGACATTTGTTGGTCTCCCCTATTTTCTATCTAGGGTACTCCCCTTGCCAAGACTCAAGGTGCTAGTGCTCTACATTTTTTCAAATGAGGCATCAAGACTCCTAAATATCTTTTCTCTAGGGTTTCCATGAGTTTTAGATCTTGAGAAGATATGCAAATCTAGTTTCATCTTGTCCATTCAGATTGGTAGACTTTTGAATTATTTCTCTCTTCAATTCTAGTGCACTTAATTCATAAAGTGGGTATTCAATTTGTTAGACCTTTGTGGCATGATTGGAAGTGGTATCCTACCACTCCTTTCACCGATTAAAAAGAAAGTCTAGGTTATAGATGGCTTTATCCCCATCTATCAATGGTGGATATGCTCAATTAGAGATGGTATTTGAAATCTTCTCTTTCTTAATGGAGAAAGTGCTTTAACATTATTTTGAGTGCTATTATAGAACCCAAGATTTCCAATTTTTCTTGGTGTCAAGCTTTTCAATATCTTCCTCTTGGGCCTCAACTCAAGAATATTAGGGTTCTAGATCCTAGATGCCCTTTCTATGGTCAACTAGAGTCTTTCTTACATATTTTCTAGTTTTGTACACATGCTCAAAATTACTAGCATGAGATTCATGACTTCTTTAAGCTATTCAAGCCTGAATACTTTTCTTGGCACATGGTTACTTTGGGTGATTCCCCTAGAATCCCTTGGAAATTTACAAAAAATTGGCATACCTTTAGGATGGAGATATTGTTCACACTGTCGAATGATAAAAATGTTGTTCCTTTCACTCACAATTTTCTTGATATTAATATTGCTATGTACACTAAGGCATGCATTTGTAATAATGTAACTATGCAAATTCAAGTTCAAGCAAAGAAAGTGGCCTAGGAGATGGCTTACCTACAAGAGTTACTTAACCAATAGGGCAATACCCCTTGCACTATTTCTAGAGTTCCTCTAGATGCCTTAGCTAATACCTTGATGCTTAGAGGTCATCATTAGTGATGCCACTCCTTAGGTTGCCACTTGCACACCCCACACTCCCAAGCTTCTTGAAACTACTCTCCTAGTGATGACGATGATAGATGGAGGCACCACTCAGCTTCCCCACCCTATGGTGGTACTGGCTGGTCCCTAGCTCCTCCACTTGGTGCTTAGTGGGTGCTCTCTGGGAAATGGCCTCGCCTGGATCTAGCAATTTCACCTCTGCAGCTAGAGTTAATAGATGTTTACCAGGCCAAACCTATTGCTACTATTGTTGATGATGGTTGGACTATTCTTAGCCCACCTCCAAATCCATAAGATGATTTGATTTTTCATGATCATGATGAGCCACCTCCCTCAACAGGCACTACTCTAGCCACCTGAGGTTGCTATTTATATGTTTTTCTTTTTTGAATAGTTTATGATTCTGGCTTCAGCTGTATGAACTCTCACAGGGTGATCTTGTATCCCTTGGCCCTTTTTTGTGAATTATAATATTAGTATATTAATTATTAATACAAAAGGACTATTCATGAAAAAAAAAATCATCCCACGAATCTTCCAAGGAATCAAGTAAAGGGTAAGGCCCTAATAGTTGTTGCCTCACAACCAAATCCATGGATTATTGATTTGAGTGCTTCACACCACATGGCTTCATTAAAAGAATGTTTTTCCTCATTGGATTCATGTTCTATGCCATCCATTCTTTTGGATTATGACACTCCTATTGAAGTGCATGGGAGATGTTCTATTGATGTGAGCAAAGGGACATTTCATGATTTTATTTGTGTTCCATCTTTGTCAACTAATCTCCTATCTATTTATTAGATCAATCACACAGGCTCTGTCAAGTAGGTTGACTTTACTCTAGATATAGTGGTTATTAGTGAGATGAGCAATGCATCTAAAATTTTCATGGGAAAGGTAGAACATCAATCAAGATTGTATCACTTCTCTAACTTTGTTCTTGATTCACCTTCACTTGCATTACTCACTCACTCTGATGAAGTGAGTCATTTGTGGCATCAGTAGTTTGGCCACTTGAACTACCACTACTTATAATAACTTAGTTAACATGATATCATTACAGGGTTGCCTTCAATTCAATATTCTAATGGAGGTTGTCAAGGATACATTCTCAGAAAGAATCCTAAAGAAAAATTTGATAAAGGAAAAGTGTGGAGACCCACTCAACTTTTGGAGCTAGTACATAGTGATTTGGCAGGACCATTTCCACATCCTTCTTGTAGCAAAGCCAAATACATTTTAACATTCATTGATGATCTTTCCCAATACACATTTATATATTTTTTCAAATAGAAGTCTAAAGTCTTTGAGCATTTCTAAGAGTTCAAAGCTTTTGTAGACAAACAAATTGGGAAGTTCATCAAGGTCTTGCATACAGATAAAGGAAGGTAATATGTCAACCAAATGTTTAAAAAATTTTGTATCTCAGAAGGAATTGATCTTCAACACATAGTTCCCTATAGTCCACAATAGAATAGAATTGTTGAAAGGAAAAATAGATACTTAAAAGAAATTTCTAATAGTATGATCCATTCCAAATCATTAGCACCTCATTAATGGGTAAATACCATTAATTATGCATGTTACATTTAGAATCAAGGTCCTCGTCAAGCTATAAAAATGGTAACTCCTTTTAAAGCATGGACCAATAAAAAACCTACAGTCAAACTCTTTTGATTGTTTGGGTGTCCTGCATGGTCCCATATTCTAACAGAGAAATGCAAGGCAATGGATCCACAAAGTAGGCCTTGTATATTTGTTGGCTATTCAAATGGTGTCAAAGGCTATAGGCTTCTACATCCCACCACACATGATCTTTTCATTGAGAGGAGTGTTTTCTTTGAGGAAGATACCTCCAATTCTTCTTCAATCACTTCTCCAACATTCATTCCTATGGATACATTGCAACTACATGATGATATTTCTTCTAAAGTTCTTGATCCTCCTAATATAGATGAGAAATCTTCTTCTACTCCAAATGATGATGATGGGGATCCATCTTCCTTCAATCATCATTTAGAGAATGATTCTCCTCCAGATTCTCTACATGCTCAAGATATTGGGCCTTGTTGGGATTGACAGACATTAAAATTAGTAGGCAATTGGGTTGGTGATCCTTTAGATGAGAGAAGAATGTGGTCTTTGTTTGAGCATGCTCCAAATCTCTTGATTTCTATAGCTCCAGATTTACAAACATTTTGAGAAGCTTTTGCTGTTCTTGAATAGGATATTGATACGCAAGTAGTCGATCTTCCTAAGGGAAGAAAACTTGTTCTATGCAAGTGGATCTATTAAATAAAATTTGTAGAAAATGAGTTAGTTGATATGTATAAGGCTTGCCTAGTCACCAAAGGATTCTCCTAGGTTCCTAGAATTGACTTCTTTGAAACCTTTGCACTAATTACAAAGATGAATTTTATACAACTTGTCATTTCCATTGTTGCATCCCATCATTGGGAAGTTCATCAGATGGATTTGAAGAGTGCATTTCTTCATGGTGACCTTCAGGAAGAGATCTTCATGGAGTAACCACAAGGGTTCATTATGGATCCTACAATTGTTTTTCACCTTTGCAAGTCCCTTTATGGCCTCAAACAAGCTCCACAAGCTTTGTATGCCAAGATGGACTCCTTCCTTCTATCAATTGGGTTCACTCGATGTCATTTTGATCAAAATATCTACATCTTGCAGTAGGATAATACTCGCACCTTCCTTCTCCTCTATGTTGATGATTTATTGATTATAGGAAGTCACCCATCTCCCATAATGATAGTCAAAACTGCCCTTCATGATCAATTCTTAATGTTTGACTTAAACCTTCTTCATTACTTTTTAGGGATTGAGATCTCTCAGTCACCTTCTAGTATATTTATTAGCCAACCTAAGTATACTATTAATATGCTCTCTAGATTTCACATGTCTGATTGTAATTATACACTAAATCCATTTCTATCATAGGTCCAAATTGAGGCTTATTTTTCTTCACCCTTGGTTGACACTACCTTGTATCCTCAATTGGTTGGTGGCCTCATATACTTAATGTACACAAGAACTGATATTTCATATGTTCTGGGCATGGTCTCTAGGTTTATGCAAGAACCGCATGAGCTGCATTGGAAAGTAGCTAAGAGGGTTCTTCATTTCATCCAAGATACTCACAATTATGGGATTCATTATGTAGTGGGTGTAAATATTGACTTGGTGGGCTATATATATTCAAAGTGAGAAGGTGATTCTTGAGATCAGTAGTCTACTTCTAGGTATTGGTTCTCTCTTGGTTCTGGTCCCATTTCTTTGTCAAGAAAGAGGCAATCTTCTATTGCTCTTCCATCCACTGAAGTTGAGTATTGAGGAGAAACTAATGTAGCCACTAAGGCTTTTTGCCTTCAACACATCCTTAATGAGTTTGGAATTTCTTTGCAAAAACCAACAGTCATCTTCTGTGACAATCAAAGTGCTATTTGGATTTCTTGCAATCTAGTCCATCATCAAAGGACCAAGCATATTGAGATTCACATGCACTATATCTGGGAGCTGATTCATGAGAAGGTCCTTAACCTTTAGTACTACAAGACATCTAATTAAACTATAGACATCATCTTCAAAAAACCCTTCACTGAGAGAAATTTCATTCACTTACGCACCTTGCTTGGGGTGTGACAGGTATCTTCTTCTAGAGTTATTTAGCTTCATTTCTACTCTCTTTTGGAGAGGAATTTTTTCTCACTAGATTTTGTCCCTTTTCTCTAGTTATGAGAGGATTATTTTTAGTTGTACAAGGGCAACTAACATATCTTTGATGCTAGGACCCATTAGTTATGTATTGCATTATAGTACTCCCTAATTTGCACTTATGCTCTAGAGTAAATGGTTCTTTTTCATTTAACTCTTATATTGATTTTACTTAGTTGATTCCATACATTAGGAGGAATTATATATTCTTGGATATTATTATTAAGAGGATATTGTGAGTCATCATTTTGACTCCAACTACTCCTAAGATATCACATGTGGTTTGTTCAACATTCGTTTTTTATGAGGTCAACGATAGGAATCCATTATGTAATTTCTCTCTTGAAAAGAAAATCTAAGGATCCACTCCAAGGTTCAGTGTTTGTCTTGTGAAATACCAAAATTTTCTTAGTAGAAGATAAATGTTAGTGTTCACAAGGAGGCCTTTGCTAGTTCCAAAAGACGCTTTTATCTCGAAATCAAAGTAAATATGTTTTTTTTGTATCAAAATATCACACGAAAAGAACAATATGTTTGTATTTTCTCTTTCTCAATGAATGCAACTTTAACAATGAAACTACTATGAGGTCCTATTCTAATAGGGGGTTAGTAAAGAAAATAATGAAACTAAAATCAAATAACATGAAATTGAAATTCCTAAACATACATAAGCTACAGAACACAACACGATGCGAGTTAAACCTTCGAAGAAATTGGTAGGAAACCAATAAAAATAGGAGCAATGCTTCCTAGAATCCACTGATGCAATTGTTGGTGAGAATCTTTAAAAAATTGAATGATGTTTCACTCTTCATCAAATTTCAATGCCATGGAAAGTGTAATCATTCGAGGTGAAAAGCTATGTAGACACAATCGGGTGATCTCTTCTCAAGCTTGTTACATAAGTAGAATTCATATATTTGTAGCAAACACCAGAACTAAAATATTGCATGACCAAAAATAATGCAATAAACCTTTGGCTCAATCACAATCTCATGAATAAATCCACAAAAATTATGACACATTCAAGCAAGAATAACTACACTCCAATTGCAAGCACCAAAAGAAAAAATTTATTGCATAATAACAGTGGCCCTCGTTACATTTTAAAATGGTGTATTTATGAGAAATCATCTCCTTAATTTGTGTTGAGAGTGAGAGATATCTTCATGCAATAAAATGTTTTTTAAAACATTAAAACAAACTAAATATACACAAACTATCAACTAATATGGTGCTTAGAGGGACTCCATCCATATTTTATTCATTAATTGGATGCATGAGCCCTTTACATATCAAAAAAAATGAAAGCATGAGAGAGAAAGTAGGAAGAAGCCATCAGTCAAAGTGGAAGTGCATGGAGGTGTGAAAAATAGAAGATGGACCTTCACTAGGCATGTGTCGAAGTTAACTTGCCATCAAAATGCACTCTCGATACATGGAAAGTGATATTTTTTGAACTGGCAGTCAACTATCAGTGCACCTCCAAATTCTAGAGCTATGGACCTGTAGAGCTACATGAAAATGCAAAGCTGTGGAGTTGCAGACCTCAACAAGGTCAAAATCTCAAAATTGTACTGTGTCAAAATTGAAATTCTAGCATCTGGGTTTTGTTGTCCTTCATCCCAAAGCTATGTTTGGATGTTTGTCCTTGAATTTCTCTATCATATTAGTAATTTTAGTAGCATCTAGAAGATCTAAAGCCTCATACTTGTCCTTGATCTTCTATCTATAGTTTTCCACCTCGATTCAAGTCTCTACGAAATCTCTAAGTTTGGTGTCCAACTCTAACATTGCTTCCTCTGTCCTGAAGGCTCTTATGAGGTCTTCATCACTGAATTCTTCCTCTAAAGTCTTCTTGAAATTTTCCACTACTACCTCAACTAGCAACAGCTTCTCTCATTCTTTATCTTCAAAGATGTCTAAGTATGCATCACTGTACAACTTTTTAGCTTCCAAAATTCTCTCTTGGGCTTGGTCCTTGAGCCTATGTATCTTATCATACAATGTTTCCATCACTTTATTTCCATGCACTATCTTCTCTATCCAATCATCTATCATATCTAGCTCTTCTCTAGTATATACATTAATTAGAATGCGGTACCTTTGCCCTTTTCTAGCTTGTAAAGTTTGCAAATCTTTGCTCCATACCCGTACCTCATCCATGATACTAAAGTCCAACCTCAAAATTGCCATGATCTTATCAATGTTCTCTTTCATAGCATGTAACAACTTTAAAATTCCTATGATTAGAGTGACACCTTTATCCTCAAGGCTGTCTTGCCATTCCTAAAAAGCTTTCAAAAATGGATTAAGTCATACACTTTCCCCTTCTCTAAGAATGGCATTTAGAGTCTCCTTAGGGTGTTCAAGATCAAGAGGACCAACAACTTCAGCTAGATATCCATTTAGGATCTCAACTTTCCTTTGAAGTGTTTTGATTTCAATCTCATCTTGTTCCATGTGCCTAAGAACTTATTTGACTCCCATAGACATCATCTCTCAAGATGTATCCTGTGTAGGCTTTCCCAACATAATATCTTTCACTTCATAGTCCTCAAGACTAATAGCTTCTACATTTGTACCTTTAGGAGGGTGAGCCACTTGTGAAAGTAAATCCTAGATTTGCATGGTAGTGATGAATGCAAATGGTGTTGCATCATGTAATGGAGACTCAAGCTTGTTCAAGATCTTTGCAGTATCACAAATGTCACCCTCTAAAGCACAGAACTGATGCTTGGCACTTCTCATTATTTCTTTTTGAAACCATCTTGGGATGTGTCTCTCTACAACCTTGTCTCTAGATGATGAAGGGGTTTGTTCAACTACATCCTTCCCTTTATCACTCTTGTTCAGAGTTTCTTGCTATAAGGACTTTTCTTTTGTAGTCTTGGTCTCTGTAGATCCTATAATTTGATCCTCAACACCCTGAGAAGGTTGTTGCACATATTCTACTATCCATGCCTCTTTTGATGCCTCATCAGTAACCCTTGGTTCTAGTTTCCTTTGTAATGATGGTTCCTTTTGAACATGTTCCTCTTCTAAACTTGGGGGTGGTGGAGTTACTGAATCCTTATCTACCACCATGACCTATGGTGGAGATGGAGGAGTGAGATCAAGACCCTATGTCTCTAGTGGCATCTACATCCATTCTTTCTAATTGAGTTCACCTATAGTGGTGTACATTATCTTACCTCCAACTAACTCTATACCCACGGGCATGAAATCAAAATTTGGGATGGAGAAAACATCCTCACCTTGACCCCTTTGCTCATTCATTGATTGCTGTACTTCATCTTCTAAAGAAGAAAGTTCTATAGGTTCTACTAGAGTTTGTGGTGGGGTACTCATGGAACTCTTCCTTCTTTCCAATTCTATTGCTTTTTCTAACTGAGTTCTCCTTTGTAGGGGCACTTGTTCTTCCTCCTCGTCTAATTCCATTTCTTCCTCATCTATTTGTTCTTCCAGAATCATTTTCGAAACTGATGGATTAGGCACTAATCTCTTATTGACTCTTTGCCTCTTGTTCGTCCTAACCTTGATCCTCTTTTGTCTCTTCAGAATCATAGGAGAAGCAGACTCTTCTTGCATAGGAGGAATAGAAGTCTCTAGAATTTCACCCTCTTCTAGTTGGTTTGGAAAAATAGGAGGCAACTAAAGTTCAACCTAGATTTGGGTAGCTCCACCATCTTGGGGCTCTTGTGGACTTGGCTCTTGTTGCTAGGAAGAGACCTATTCTACAACATGCTCTATCTAAATCCTCTAAGGAGAGGCTCTCTTCCTCTTTCCCTTTCTCTTTGAAGGGTGATAATACCCCACTAAGCGATCAAGCTAGTAGACTATTTTATTCCTAATAGGAGATTGGAGTGCAAAGGTAGGAATAGTGACTTTCCTCCCTTTACCCCTTTCTAGGCAAGCATGTGCATGGAAGACCATTGTATCCAGAACTGGATTGAGTGGAAAAGGCTTCTTAATCCAACTCTTTTTCATTCAAATGACATGTCTTTCTTGATGATTGATATCATCTCCTTCCTCTCTATCAACTTCTGCATTCAAAATGGGTCTCTTACCAACTTTATCTATATTAAATAGGTGATCCAATAGTTCCTTGGAGTCCTATAGCCTTATCTCATCATGGATGCTCAAATGGAGAACCTATTTTGCTAGATACAAAGTCATCCTACAATAGTCTCTAATGCAAACATCATAGTCATTTGTGGCATTCATCCAATGATCTTCAATGGAATCCTCATGATAGAAATCCTTCCCTACTAGGTTCTCCACTTTGCCCACATTCTCAAAATATGGCTGAGTGTTGTACTCTTCAAGAGGATAGTTCTCCCATTCCCATTCAAATGTTAGAATATCCTATTTTCTCTTCACCTAATATGCTCCTATGACAAAAAGCCAATCCCAACAAGGTCTCCATTTCCTTTTGATCCTCTCATAAGCTGACTCAATTTGCTAGGATATTTCCATTAGGACCAACTTGTCACTTGGGTACCTCGGGAGTTTCTTCAGATTGATAGATGCACCACCTACATGAATATATGTAAATGTCCTGAACTAGATAAAATATGCTCCAAGAGTTGTGATCTATGTCTTGGCTTCCTTAGACAATCTCTTCCCATAGTCCTTGTTTATGAATCAAATGATTGCAAACATGAAAGCATCATTCACAATTATGTACTCCTTGCTCTACGGTGAGAGCTTCTTCTTCACTAACTAAGGATAGACTATGTATGGTCAAGCATTGGGGTCCTGTGTACTACCTTTCTTGTATAACTTGGGATAGTTCATTGCCCCTTCTACAAGTAGGTACACCACATAAGAAGTCATATAGAACTTCTCCTCATCCTTTACCATCCTTAACTACTCACACAAGTTTTCACTAAGTGTGGTGGCCAAATCCAGTCGTCTCTTTGCATGCCTAATGGTCTCAATGAAGTTGACCATGAATGGAGTGAGATGACCTGCTATAGGTAAGCCCATGACTCTACTTAAGAGAATGATAAAGTATCCAATGTCATCTTTTATGTATCCCTAAGTCATATCCACTTTGCTGATTGTCTTTCCCTGAGGTGGCTTCTCAAGGAAGTACAAGGAACGTATAATATTAATGGCCTCTTGGTGATGATCATTATACCATCTTTTAGCTACTTCATAGGAGAGTTGAATGAACTGATTAGGTCTGGGAAGATGGAAGACTCTCTCAATGTTATTAGGTCATAGATCTAATACCACTTCTTTGGTCATGCTCTTAACCACCCTTTCATTAAGAATGAAGTACCGAGACAAGGTCATGATCAATTCAGATGACTGTATGGTCCTTGGATGTGATGATGCATTCACTGATCCAAAATAGATTAGTGCAAACCTCAGGGTTGACCTTTCTATCGGACTATTGTGAACTCTCAGGAATTCTTCCAAGTTTGTGTGTCTAAGGTCAATATATTTGATCTCAATGTACTCATCATGTAATCTTGACTTTGGGGGTATGCCTTGGAACTTAAAAACTACAAGTTTCATTGTTGCTCTAGATGTGGACGCCATCTGATCATGTTACATACACATCATGAGAAAGAAAATGTCATCAGTCATTAGATAGAGAAAAAGAAAAAACAATGTAAGAGGAAAAAAAAATGTCCCCCTTGGGAACTTATTTAATAATTTCTAAAAAAATATTATTCTTTTTCTATTTTTTTATTTTTTTGAAAAAAAAATAATTATTTTTTTTGGATTTTTTAAAATTTAAAATAATAATTAAACAAACTAATTTTAACACCCTAAAGGGCACACTTGCCAGCAGAGGCATGCAATGCCAGGTCCATACGCTAAGGCGTCTAGGATTGAACATGTGCACAAGAGCACACAATGCCTATCACTCATGCCAAGGGCACACTCACACCAAGGGTGAGTGCTCGATGGTCACGCCAAGGGCACACCGCGCCCAACATAGAACTAAGGGCACATTGTGCTTGACGTAGCATTGAGGGCATGCCATGCTTGGCATTGGTGCCAAGGGCTCATGGTGTTGAGGGTAGTGTGATGCTTGGTGCAGAACCAAGGGTGTGCAGCATCGAGAGTGCGCGGTGCTTGACAGTTGTGCCAAGGGCGCATGGTGCCAAGAGTGCACAGCGCCTGGCACACACCTCCCAGTGCTTGTGCCAAGAGCCATGGCTCTCCAAAAAGTGGTTGAGGAAAAAAATAAAATTAGGGGGGGGGGGGGGGGCAGTAAGGGGTTTTTATACCCCTCACCTAACATGTGTTAAATAAATTGCGTGTTGCACCTCGTCGTGTGCGGGGGTGAATTTTATTTTTTTTTCGAATTTTGAAACTTGCATCTCCATTTTTTTATTTTTTGGGTGTTTTTGACTTTCTTTATTTTTTGTGATATTTTCAAATTTTTGATTTTTTTGTGTTTTTCAAATTTGACTCTACGATGCAAACTCCTAAACAAATCTTCTTCTCCCAACTCTAGAATTGTGAGTTTGGGAGTCAGAAAAAAGTAGGGGGTCCCCATTCCTAGTGAGGAAAAAGGTGTGTGTTATGGACACCACAACAAATAGCCCTGAAAAAAGGAAGAAATGACCAAGGCATTTATTAATCTATAAACATTTTTCCAACGTGTGTCAAACACCAACTAGACTTTGAACATTTCGTGCATCTTTTAGATGACTCTTCAATCAAAATCTCAGAACTCAAAACCTTCTAGCTCAATGTGTGCATTGTGTATTCATTCCCTTTGATGTGCCAGGATGTAATCAATCAAATTTTTCTAACAACTTGAGATAATCTTCTACTCCTCCTAGTCCATTCATTCAAAAACTCCACAAAGGCTTTTGTTAATCAATTGCTTGACGAAATGAGAGAATTAGTTTGAGGGCTCTTGGTGGGATGGCCATGTTCCTTTAAATTTCTTTGGCTTTGAATAATCATTCCATGTTGTTCAAAATGTTACTTTTGATAGAACAATACTTTGAAAACAATATACTTTTTTTTAGAGCATATCTTTTGCCATTTTCTAGATCTTAGAATCCTTTAGACTTAACACTGTCCCTTTTTTCTCTTTTTTTCAAATTTATTCTATATTTTGACTATGCTTAGACTGTGTAGCCAAAACATTGCTATTGTTTCTTGGATTTGATCTTTATGAACATCCCTTGCATTCCTCTTTTAGAACTCTTTGAAAACTCTCATGCCAAACAATGATCTTCAGTAACCCTTTGAGGAGACCCCTCCTGTTTGAACTAATTAGAGTTTGGATAATTTCTTGTCATCTTTGGCTTCAAATTGAATAACACCTAAAATGATGAAACCTTTAAATTTTCAAAGTGTTGAGAACTTAGTGGTCTAGGCCTCTAATTTTCAGACTAAAAATCTCCTATTTTCACAAGAAATATCTGTCACTTGGTTGGTATGAAACACACAATTGTCTAAATGGTTTAACAAAGAAATACCTCTTCTAGAAATTAGAACCAAAGAGTGGTTAGTGACAAAGAGAAAAAGTCTCAAATGCACCTTATCCCCTAGGACTGATGCAACTTTTGAAAGGAAACACAGCACTAAAAGAAAACACACTTATAGGAATGAAAATCTAAACTAAATGTAGAAATGAAATCTGACTAAATTTTATTTTATTTTTAAATATTTTAGGCCTCAAAATAATGCATCAAAAACTTCCCATTTACAAGAAAATGAAGAAATTCCCCCTGTAAGGAACTAAGCCTAAAAGCATTTTCTCCTAGGATCTCTGTGATTTGATAAGGACCCGTCCACAAGCATTGAAACTTGGTATGACTACCCGACTTTTCTTTTGCCTTATCCCAAAGTAGAACAAGGTCATAAATCCTAAATGATTTGATCATGACCCTCTTGATAAGTAGGAGATAATTTCCACAGCAAGTCAAATTGTGATATGAATATCAGGATTTAACTGTGTGATTTTGAGTCAAACTCGATGACCCATGTTTCATGAGTAGTGATTCAACATGAATCCATCTCTCATGACCCTCTTGTTGAACTATATTTTCACAATAGCTTGATGTCTAGCCATGTGCTCCAATGTAGTTGTTAATTTCTTGTCCATTTCTAGGAGATTCATCAATATGATTTGAAATTTTTCAGCATCTTTAGCATACCCACTCATGAATTTCAAAACCAAAATTTTGACATTGAGTGGAAACACTAGTTCTTGGCCATAATAAATAAAATATGGAGAAGTCCCAAAGGCATTTTTGACTCTCACTCTATCTGTCCATAGGGCATATTTTAGTTGTGTATGCCAATCCCTAGGATTCTCCTTCAACATCCATTTTATTACTGTGATCAAGTTCTTGTTTATAGATTCTACTACCCCATTTCCTTGCGGGTAGTAATTTGAAGAAAACTTGATGATGACTTTGTTTTCAAATGCCCATTGGGTCAGGAATGTGGATGCAAATGCAAACCCATTATCACATAGAAGGGTGAAAGGCATTCCAAATTTGGTAACAATATGTTCTTCAAGAAAATCAGTCACCACCTTAGCAGTGCAATTTCTAAATGTCTTTGCCTCCATCCATCATGTAAAATAATCCATAATAATAAGCATGAATGCATGTCCAATTGATGACAGTGGATTGACTAGACCTATGAAATCTAGTCCCCACTTTGTGAAGGGGTGCACCTCGTACACTAGTTGTAATGGCATTGATGGGTGCCTCTCTTTGTTAGCACTGGTTTGGCATATATGAAAAGAACGCACGTGCTCAAAAGTATCCTTGAATATTGATGACAAAAAGTAACCTAATCTTAGAATCATGTGAGTTGTTTCTTCTGCTGAACCATCCTCTATACCATATTTATCATGGAAATGTTCTAAGACATCGTTAGCTTCTTCACATCCTAAGCATTTCAGATACATCCCTTCATAGTTCCTTTTATACAACTTATTATAAAGTAATATGTAAGACTCGAATTTCATCTTAAGTCCCCTACGTTGTCAACTATTCATCAATTTGGGGTGTTGGCACTCAAAATTGTAGCCCTGATTTTGAGTACCATTGAGAAATCAAGTCCTTTAAATGCTTTTTAATGCATTTGTACCCGGTTGTACCTTTGAGCCCTATGAGTTGTTTAATGTTTCTAATAACATGCATTTAGCCTATCCACTTGTTCCATGAAGTTAAATAGACATTCTAAGCCATTTTGTGAAGTCTCATTTTTAGCAAATTCCAAATCTGCATTTGCACCCGTGTCAAACAGTGAAAGGAGGTTGTGTTTGCATTTGAATATCTCACACCCAAATTTTTTTTGTGATTTTCCACTTTGGGAGTATCTAGTGCTTGTACCTAAGAGCCTATGTTTCAGATTTTTAGTCATTTTGAATCCATTTGACTAGGTTTTGAATCCCTCAAAGTTGGTAGTTTACTATTTTCATGCTGATGCACATTGCACATAATTCTAGGAAGCCCTGTTTGATGAGTTATAACTTTTGACCAGTTGACCAAAATGCTAAATTTCCTTTTGAATTTCATTATAGACATCAAAGAATTATTATTTTTCAAGTTTTATCTTATGACAAATTCATTTGATTAGTTTTCAAATGTGATTCCAAATGCAATTTCTATCTTTTTACTAGTGTCAGCATTTGAAGATTTGTTGGAACCCCTATTCATGATGTATAGGTGAGATCAAATGGATTATACCACTATGTTGTCCTCTAAAAATGCATTAAGTGTGTATAGTTTCAAATCTTGATGAATCCGTTTGCACACTTTTCCAAGTCAATTCCATTTGCAAAAATCAATTTCTGCCATTGTCCCCAATCTACAAATTTTGAGTAGCCCACTTTGACCGCACACCAAATTCGCCCAGTTATTCATGATTAGCCCCAATCATAGATTTCTAATCTTGTCATGATAGTGAACCAATGCCCCAGTTTTCATTGCCCAAGTGTCACTTTACCCAATTTTTGAAGTTGATCTTGAGCACGATTTGTGGTTTTCTGACATGTTTTCTTGCAAGTAGGTCTGAGAGGTCAACTTTGATAGCGAATATCTTTTGACCCCAAATTCATCATGAGATGAGATTTGATGGAGTGCAAGTATGCATAATAAAGATTCAGTGCGCTAGTTTTCAGAGCCTTGTTAGGTGTTTGGATCAATTTTTAAGGCTAGTCAAAGGACTTCCTGACATAAAATTGATAGTTTGTTAAAAGGGATAAAATTAGTTTCAAATGTGAATTCATTGGTCAAGTTTGATTCTCATCAGTATTACGTGATGAATAGATCAATTATAATTGTCAATTGTCCAAAAATGAAAAGTTTTTTAGCCAAATCCACTATGGGGTCTGACTGGTTCCATCAGACTAGTAAAGATGATGATACACTATATGGAGTATCTTCAAGATAAAAAGATGGAGTGTCTAAATCTTGAGATGAAAAGTGAATTAAAGAAGAACTCAAAGAATATGGCAAAGTTGAGAAAGTTTAATTGTTGTGTAACACGCCCAAATCAAAAAGAAAATATTATGGGTTTGTTCATTTCCCTTCTCATAAGGAAGCCATCCTAATTTTTGACAAGATGCAAAACTCAAGCTTTAAGCTAGATTACATTAATTATATTGTTTTTTTATTTGCATGCAACCATTCTAGTCTAGTGGATGAAGGCTTGGACTTGTTTTACTCTATGAGTAGAGAGTACTCCATCACTGCAATAGCTGAGCATTATGCATGCATGGTTGAGATTCTTGGATGTGCAAGGTGCTTGGATGAAACATGCAAATTTATTAACAAAATTCCATTTACATAGGATTATTCTTACCATTTTGGGAGCTTTGTTGAGCTCCTACAAAGTTCATGGTAATATTGAGGTAGGTGAGCTTAATATGGTATCAAAGTTTAGTTCCAATATTTGGTAGGGTAATGACCTGAATATGGGTAAAAAACCATGAAAATGTAGTTTAGATCAAATTTGATCACTTTTGAGTTAGTTAGATGGGGATTTCACCAGCATTTCATAAGGTTTTCAGATATTTTGGTTGTAGAATGATTTTCATCATTGAGCAGAGATATTTACAAGTTTCTTACAAAGTAATGATGAAAATAAAATTAGATCAAAATGGTAGAAAGATGAAAGAGGTTTTCAAAAACACAAGATGGAATTCCAAGTGGATAGATGTCATTTTGAGATTAGATATGGGAATTCTTTCTTTCCTATATCATTCTTTCTCTCTTTCATTGTAGGGGTTCTAGTTTTTGGAGAAAAAATGCTCATTACTGTGATACCAAGTTCTAGCTCTAGTCTTGATGTATTCCCAATACTGTGACACCATTCTTTGGCATTTCTTCTTGTATGAATAGTAATTGTCGAGATAATATAGATAGTTTAGATCTATTAGGTTTTTCATGTTTTTAATTGTATTGTTCCAAGGAAATGGATACAAGTGAGCAAGAATTCTATTAGTTTCATTCTAATTCTCGTCTCCTATCTCAATAATTTGTAGTCTTATATGGTCTAGGAATAAAGATCTGAGATCCATTTGCATCCCTTTAAAGTTGTATCTCAAATAAGTTTTGTTGTTGGGACAAAGACCTAAGTAATGTTTGATGTGTTTGACAAGATTGTTGGTTATGTTAAGAAGGATATTTCATGAGAATGAGGTCTAAATGAACACCGATGTCTGAATCACAAGCTGATTAGATAGATCTAATGTTTGGGTGTATGAAATATATCTTGATATCATAGATATATGTATTGAATCCATGAAATTGCCCAATGGTTAAGGCACTGATCAGTTATAGGATCACTTGTTATACTGCTACATATTTGAGGTTTTATTGAACTCAATATCATTAATCAATTTTATTTCCCTTTCATGTTGAAGAACCTAAATATGATGCCCCCACTTAGCTTGTGAATAACATAGGATTTGTATTTAGCTACTATAGATATGTGACATTGCATAGGTGTTAGTAGATATAAGGGTCTTTTATCTAATTTAATAGATTCACAAATATGTTTTGCACTGGTACCATGTCAATTGAACCTAAGGTCTAACCACCTAGGTCTTGCAAAGCCTAAAGTAGGAGAAGGCTCTAGCCTTATAGTTGGCTCGATGTCTAAAATTGCATGTTGAAAATGGGAGTTAGTTGCCCCTAGATATGTTTTGTTCTCATCAGGATAATTGGAAACCAATAATGTTTTCAAACATGAACAAAATGGCGACTCTGCTGGGGAGTTTCATACAAAAAGAACTAAAATCCCTAACATGAAAATGATTGAATATAGAAAATATATAGTAAGATGTATTTTCCTTGTTGAATTTTCATGTTCCCTAGTATCCTTGTTCATTGACAATAGTAGTTTGACTGAATTGAAGAGATTGTAGTATCAAAGTCACTTGACATTTTATCAAGTTGTTGTCAGATCACAAAGTTATATGGTTTGTTTCAACCTATCATGTATTTGGCATTCCATCTTGGTTATCAGTATTTTCACACACTTTTTATTAAATTTTGGATTGGCTTGTAATTTTGTGCAAGTTGATATATTCTTTCTCACTAAGTGAGTGGCGACTCAAAGTCAAATCTCTAAACCAGTGCAATTTGAGATTCATGGTATGATTGAAAGATATAGCAGTTGGAAAGAATTTTGAGGGATTTTATCTACGGTTCTTGACAATGGTTTAATAAATTGTGTGGTGTTTAGTTGCAAAGAGATATTAAATTGTAGAATAAATTTAGACCTGTTGTTGTTTCCAGCATCAAAGTTGTTTGTAGCCACCACAGTTTAGGTATTTCTATTTTCATGAGATTTTCCTTGCATGAAAATAATATTATTTAGAGGTATTCTCTATTTGGTGATCAACACTATACATAGGAGAATTTGTTTTATAAGTTTTCATATTCTTGAATTTGGCTTTTGAAAAGAATATGCTTGAGTATGAAAATTGGTAGAGATAGAAAATATTGTTGTTGTTTTATTATGGACTTGTTGAGGTATGTGTATAACTTTTGTGATGGAAAAAATTCTGAGAGATTAGGCTTCTTGAATCCCAAAAATTGCAGCACTTGTTTGATTATGTTCTTTCTACGAGATCAAAAATTGGAGCCTCTATTTAGTGTTTTCAACACTAGAAGAAAGAGGTAGAAGTTTTATGTTAAAATGGAATTACATCTCATATCTGAAATTAATTTACCATGATATGAAGATTTCCTAGAAGATATGATAGAAATTAAGAAAGCTCTTCACAATCAGATTGTCATATTTATAAGAAATGTGGTAGGAAGCATTCAAGTTCTAGAAGATGATCAGGTCTATCAAAGGTTTAAATCAACACTTATGGAGTTGCATGTGTCTTTATGACCCAAGGAAACTTCATGGCCTATTTCTTTCCTAGATGTCTTTATGCCTAATTTAGTTAACTAGCCATCTCATTTGAGGGTACAAAAGATTTTTCATGTTGATAGTCTTTTCAAGAAATTTGAGAATGATTTAAATAGGCAGTGTGAATGTGTTGAAAGTAAGTGAATCTAGTGAATCGATAGATAATGACAACATTTCTTGTGATTATGAAGACTTGGATTTTAGATCTACTAAATCAGATGATTTTAGTCAGCCGGATGAAGATGGTTATGTGACTAAAAATGAATCATGTGATAGTATGCATGAGAGTGTGGAAAGTTTTCACAGTAGCACGAATAATTCCTCTTTTGGTAAAAATGAGAATGACACACCTAGTAAAGAGGTATTTTGTAAAGAAGAGGTAATATGTTGTGGTATGGATTTTGATTTTTTAGATTTTCATATTAATGATACTGCTGCTATAAGTTTTTCAGATCAATTGGTTTATGATCGAAACCTAGGAAAAGATACTTGTGATGAAGTCTTGTTGATTGTTGATGAAGTTTCAAAACTCCTATCTCATGATCTTGAAAGATATGCAAATGTTTCCATGGATGTTCATGCTATCCCTTGTGATATTTCTTCTCATGGTGAGGTCACTTCCCCAAGGTTTGATGTTGAATTTGATATAAAATCAGAATATCCATTGTCAGGTTTTGGAGGTGTATTTCATAATAGATCAAGTATCAATACACATGATGACTTTTCTAATAAGGAGAGTACCAATAGGGAGAAGTTTCATTTTGCTTGAGATTCATATCATTCTGATTATATTGAGATTGGTTTCAAATATAACAAAGAAGCAAAGGCTCGAAGTGATAAATTTGATTTTGAGTTTTCAAAATATGTTGTTATTAGTTCTTTAGATCATTCAAGAATTCATTTTAATCAAGATGAAGATGTTTGTGAAAGGGAGCTATTGAACATTGATGAGGTTTCGACCTTGTTGCAACATGAGTTTGAAAGGTATGCATCAATAAGTGATTCAACTATGCCTTTATTAGTGTGTGCATCTCTTAAGGATGATGTAAGGTATGATGTATACCCCTATGTTTGTTCTCCTACATATCATCATTGTTATTCTTTTGAAGACTTTTAGCATAAACAAGAAGATTTGTTTGAAGAAGTGAAGACTAGTAGAGATGTATTTAGCGTTGTCATAAGTGATGTTAAATCAGATTTATGTAATACAGGTGATAATGAGAGGATTTTGGTATCTCTCAATTATGATTTAACATTGAATGAAGAGACCCCTATGAGTAATGTTACTAGTAATATTGAGAGATTAGTTGGTTCTTTATCTGATTTGGATGGAGTATATGACAGTAAAATACAGTTATATGAGGTGAGTTTTGAAGATACATGTAGTGAAGTGAATATTGACAAAAGTATATCTGAATCTAAAATTAAAAATTCTCTACAAGTTGGTGAGTTTTATGCTAATGAGTTTAATGCATTCACAAGTGTCTCTAACAATTTCTTTGATGAGAATATTGATGCCAGTAAGCTTCCTGTTGATGAAGATTTCAATGAGGATTCCTTTCATATGTTTATTGAACCTTTGCTTGAAGATTATGATGATAATTTTCCAGCAAGTTTCAGATCTGATTTGGCATGTGATGACATGACACATGAAGTTGATTTAGATCCATTGTACTCTTTGAAGCTAGAGACACAAGGTGAGTTGCAAGTTTTTAGTACATGCAACTTGGTGAATGATGTAGAATATGAAGTCTTTGTGTTTCTGATCAGCATGCATGAATCATTGTTGCATTTTGATTCTTAATTTAGTTTGTATAATTATGAGCATGCTAATGTTTTATCTCATAATGAGCATGAATACGAAGCTAATGCTGATGAGTGTATGCATTATGAGAATGAAGGTGTGAATTCAATTTTGCCAAGTGTTCTATTTCAAGATGCTAATCTAATTGGTGGAATTGATTGGAAAGATAATTTCAGTTTACCTTAGTAAAATGAAAATGAAAACCAGTTTTATGACAGAGGTAAGAAATTTTGTTGAAGTTTGGTGACCCAGGGTCATCATTTGTACGTAGTAGTGATAGTTGTTTTTGCTCTCAATAAAGCTATTCAGGAGATAAGTGTTTGTTGTTGTGAGTGGTATGCTTCTACCAGAGATTTGAATCTATGCCATGCCTACAAGGGACATGCATCCCCATACAGAGCCACTGTTGGCACTCAAATTTGTAGCCCCGATTTTGAGTACCATTGGGAAATCAAGTCCTTTAAATGCTTTTTAATGCATTTGTACCCAATTGTACCTTTGAGCCCTATGAGGTGTTTAATGTTTCTAACACCATGAATTCAGCCTATCCACTTGTTCCATGAAGTTAAATTGACATTCCAACCCATTCTATGAAGTCTCATTTTCAGCAAATTCCAAATCTGCATTTTCACCCATTTCAAACAACAAAAAGAGGTTGTGTTTGAATTTGAATATCTTGCACCCAAAAATGTTTTGTGATTTTCCACTTTGGGAGTATCTTGAGAGCCTATGTTTCAGATTTTGAGTTGTTTCAAATCTGTTTGACTAGGTTTTGAATCCCTCAAAGTTGGTAGTTTATTGTTTTCATGCTGATGCACATTGCACATAATTTTGGGAAGCCCTATTTGATGAGTTATAACTTTTGAACAGTTGACCAAAATGCTAAATTTCCTTCTATATTACATTATAGATGTCAAATAATTCTTATTTTTCAAGTTTTAGCTTATGACAAATCTATTTGATCATTTTTCAAACACAATTCCAAATGCAATTTCTATCTTTTTACTAGTGTCAGCATTTGCAGATTTTTTGGAACCTATGTTCGTGATGTTATAACTCCTAACCTATGATAGGTGAGATCAGATGGATTATACCACTATGTTTTCCTTTGAAAATAATTTAAGTGTGCCAAGTTCCAAATCTTGATGAATCCGTTTGCACACTTTTCTAGGTTAATTCCATTTGCAAAATTCTTTTTGCCATTGTCCCCAATCTGCAAATTTTTAGTAGCACAATTTGACCACTTGCCAAATTTACCTAGTTATTTATCATGAGCCCAAATCACAGATTTATAATGTCCTCATGAAAGCAAACAAATGCCCCAATTTTTTTTCCCCAAGTGTTAGTTTTTCTAGTTTTTGAACCCGATCCCGAGCGTGATTTGTGGTTTTCTGACATGTTTTGTTGCAGATAATTCTAAGAGGTCAACTTTGACAGTGAATATCTATTGACCCCAAATTATTCATGAGACTAGATTTGACGAGGTCCAAGTATGTGGAATAGAGATTCACTGTGCCATTTTTATAGCCCGGTTAGGTGTTTGGATCAATTTTTAAGGCTAGTCAAAGGACCTCCTAGCATAAAATTGACAGTTTGCTAAAATGGATAAAATGAGTTTCAAATGTGAATTCATTGGTCAAGTTTGTTTTTAAATACTATTAGGTGATGAATAGATCAGTTACAATTGTTAGTTGTCCAAAAATGATTTTTTTTTTAGCCAGACCCACTTTGGGGTCTGACTGATTCCATTAGATTGGTAAAGATGATGATACACTATATGGAGTATCTTCAAGATAAAAAGATGGAGTACCTGAATCTTGAGATGAAAAGTGAATCAAGGAAGAACTCAAAGAATATGGTGAAGTTGAGAAAGTTCAATTGTTATGTAACATGCCTAAATCAAAAAGAAAAGATTATGCGTTTGTTCATTTCCCTTTCATAAGGAAGCCCTCCTAATTTTTGACAGGATGCAAAACGTAGGTTTTAAGCTAGATTACATTAGTTATAGTGGTCTTTTATCTATGTATAACCATTCTAGTCTAGTGGATGAAGGTTGGCACTTGTTTTACTCTACGAGTAGAGAGTACTCCATCACTCCTACAACTAAGCAATATGCATGCATGGTTGACATTCTTGGACGTGTGGAGTGCTTGGGTGAAGCATGTAACTTTATTAAAAAAATTCCATTTACACTAGATTATTCTTACCATGTGGGGAGTTTTGTTGAGCTCCTATAGAGGTCATGGTAATATTGAGCTAGGTGAGCTTGCTGCAAAACATCTTTTTGAGTTAGAACCAAAAGACTCCACACACAAGAAAGAATAAGGGAGTTGGCTAGGAACCTAAGGCATCTCATATGAAAGGAAAAGCTCCACACAAAGACAAGCCGCATCAGTATAAATGAAGAGACCCTACACTAACAAGAAAGGGAATTGCCATGTAAGTATAGGAGTAGCAATGGGGAACAAGGTAGCTAGCTCACCTACCCACATTAGATAGGGAGACATAAAGAAAACAAAGATCTCGCACCTTGTTAAAAGGAGGATTAGCATTTATAAAGTAGAAAAGACGCCATGTATAAAAGAACATGCCATGAAAAGAGCTGGATACAACGGATCCCCATGTAGTTAAAGGAATATCCAATGCAACCAAAACATGCAACAACATGCAACTAAAAGGAATGACACACGCAGTCAAAGGAAAAATATCAGCCTAGAAAAACATTTGAAGGAGATGTTGAAACCAGGATAAAGAGCAGATGCCAAGTGGAAAGAAAGGAAAGCCCCACACAAAGCATAAAGAAGGAACTCTCCATGCTAAAACAAGTAAATTCGCACCCTATAAGAAAGTAGTCATGTTTTAAATTAACAACACTACCATGGATATAATGGAAACCGTAGTTTTCATGGCAGGAAGCAAAGAAAATGTGGAAATGCACGCAAGACCAATATCCCACATTGGTGTCATGGGAAGCTTTTTATCTTTTTAAATACTCAAACACACGAAGCTTATTATGTCCAAAAGACAATGCATTTTGAAAGGCCACAGGCTAGAAGGCAGACCCCATACACTAGTGGATGCCAGTTGGGTGATCACATAAGCACAATTTTGATGAAACATGTAAGTGCAATGATGTGGCAATTATGGGAGTTGATGCACAAGATTTCTCCATGTGTCTCGATCGTGTGGTGGGCACAAGCCCACAAGATGAAGGTGCCCATGAGATAAATAATGTGGGTATGCAGAATGATGCCACATGGCATGGGTCTCGGTTGGTGATGAGGTGGTGTTGTAGGCTTAGATCAACATTGATGCACTAGATCACGACACATGTCATGATCCAATGGATGACACAATCCTACAAAACTAAAGTCCTCATGAGATAAGAAGTGTGGGTAAGCTAGTGTGCAAGACATGTCAGTGGGCCTCACTCAGATGTGACATGGTGATGACGTGCAAGGTGACTAGATAGGGGTCAACCAATTAGGGAATGACACATGGCAACTACTCAAATTTTTGTTGAACTAGATCGAGATAACGGGAATAATGAAAATAATGAAAATATCAAATATTTTAATCATTTTCCCAAGTTTAAAGTGCATGTTCAGAGTTTTAAATTAAATAGGTATTTTTCTAAAGTTCAAACTTTAGAACATTTTAAATTTTTGAAAATTTAAAATATTAAAGTTATAGACCTGAGTTTTCTAGCAGAGGGGGACATTTTCAAACTGAGATTTAAGGAGTTCCTCGTAAGAAAAATATGCAATGTTATATATTGCCGAAACTGTGAGAAACTAAAATTTTCAATTCTAGAGTTCATTTTTGCACAAGGAGTAGTTTGTTTGAGCTATAGGAGGTTTTCTCCAAGATTCCTAACTTGCAACCAAATATAGGTATCAAATTTTAGTTCTAATTTCTAGTAGGGTAATGGTCTTAATATGTGTAAAAAACCATGAAAATGCAGTTGGGATCGAATTTGATCTCTTTCGAGTCAATTAGATGGGGATTTCACCAACATTTCATTTTGTTTTCAGATATTTTGGTTGCAGAATGATTTTCATCATTGAGAAGAGATATTTACAAGTTTGTTACAAAGCAATGATGAAAAAAAAATTAGATCAAAATGGTAGAAAGATGAAAGAGGTTTTCAACAGTAGAAGATAGAATTCCAAGTGGACACGCGTCATTCTGAGATCAGACCTAGGAATTCTCTCTTTCCTATATCATTATTTCTCTCTTTCATTGTAGGGGTTCTAGTTTTCAAAGAAAAATTGATCATTACTATGATACCAGGTTCAAGTTCTAGTCTTGATGTATTCCCAATACTGTGACACCATTCTTCAGAATTTCTTTTTGTATGAATAATAGTTGTAGAGATAATATAGATAGTTCATATCTATTAGGTTTTTCATTTTTTTGATTAAATGTATTTGGTTGTATTGTTTCAAGGAAATGACTACAAGTGAGCAATAATTCCATTAGTTTCATTCTGATTCTCATCTCCTATATCAATAATTTGTAGTCTTATGTGGTTTAGGAACAAAGATCTGAGATCCATTTGCATCCCTTTAAAGTTGTATGTCAAATAGGTTTTGTTGTTGGGACAAAGAACCAAGTAAATGCTTGATGTGTTTGATAGGATTGTTGGTTATGTTGAGAAGGATATTTTGTGAGAATGAGGTCTAAATGAACACCAATGTCTGAATCACAAGGTGATTAGATAGATCTGATGCTTGGGTATATGAAAGATGTCTTGATATCATAGATATATGTATTGAATCCATGAAATTACCCAATGGTTAAGGCATTGATCGATTATAGGATCACTTGTTATACTGTTGCATATTTGAGTTTTTGTTGAACTCAACATCGTTAATCAATTGTATTTCCCTTTCATGTTGAAGAACCTAAATATGATGCCCTCACTTAGCTTGTGAATATCATAGGATTTGTATTTAGCTATTGTAATCTGTGACATTGCATAGGTGTTAGGAGATATAAGGGTCTTTTATCCACTTTAATAGATTCATGAATATATTTTGTACTTGTACCATATCGATTGAATCTAAGGTCTACCCACCTAGGTCTTGTAGAACCTGAAGTAGAAGAAGGGTCCAACCTTATAGTTGGCCTGATGTTTGAAATTACATGTTGAAAATGGGAGTTAGCTGCCCCTAGATATGTTTTGTTCTCATCAGGGTAATTTGAAACCGGTAACATTTTCAAACACCAACATGGGGCATTGGTCTTGTAAGAGATAATAAATAATGTCTTTGTACCACACATCTATCACCACTCCTTGGTTAATATCAACTTGTGACACAACCATCTTCTTTTGATCATCTTCATCTATCTCGTCGTCAAACTTGAAATCCTTTTCATTTCCATCTTGGTTATTAGCTATCCTTTTTGACAACCCTTGACCTCTAACTAATCTCATAGATCGAATCTCAAGATTGAACCCTTGAAGTATGGCCATCCACTTTCCTCTCCTTTTGCCAAGTTCATTCTTCATCAAAAGTCTCTTTACTGCTACATCAGGAAAAATTTCATACACGATGGAAATTGTTTACCACCTTGATCAATGCAAAGGATTGGTTATCAACATTTGAATATTTCAACTCTACATTCTTCAAAGGACAACTCATAAAAGCAATTGGTCACTCATCTTCCTTCTGTCTTTTCTATGTTAGGATCCTTGCACAAGAGTGTTCGGAAGCAAAGGAAGAGATTTTGAAAGGTAACTCATAATTTTGACTTACCAAAACTAGGGTCGTGGAAATGGCAACCTTAATATCTTTGAAAGATTTATTTATTTCTGGTACCCATTTTATCTTAGCCCCCTTTTTGAGTAAATCATTGAGGGGATGAACTATCTCTACAAATCCACTTATGAATTTTCACACAAAGTTTATCTTTCCAAAGAAAGAATTTGATCCCTTCTGACTATGTGGAGGTGCTAACTTCAAAATAGACTCAACTCTATCCAGATCAATGGAGATTCTAGCTTCAGAAATGGCATGTCTCAGGAGCTTTCCTTTAGTAATGTCAAATGAACATTTCTTAGGATTGAGAGATATGTCATATTTATGACATCTATTGAATATCTACCTTAGATCAGCAATATGAGTACTTTGATCTTTTGAAAAGACAATCAAGTCATCCATGTAGATGACTATACATTTGTTTATCAATCCTTTGAAAGATTCATCCATTTCTCATTGAAATGTAGCTCCCACATTAATCAATCCAAAAGGCATCTGTCTTTAAGAAAATGTTCCCCACTTGGTTGTGAAAGTCATCTTTAGCCTATCTTCTTCATCAACCATCACCTGATTATATCCCAAGTAACAATCTAAGAATGATATCATTTTTGAAACATTAACAATCTGCAATACCTCATCTAGTGAGGGTAGAGGATAATTATCCTTCTGAGATGCTAGATTCAAGTTATGAAAGTCAACAAAAAGATGAATCAGTCATCTCTTCTTATGTGCGAGAACCAAATTGGCCACCCATGTGGAATGGAGGATAGGAAATATGATCTTAGCATCTAGTAACTTTTTTACTTCCTTCACAATCAATGGTTTAATGAGAGGATTTACTATTTTTTGTCTTTATCGGAATGGCTTGGCATAGGGTTTCAGCAAGATGTCATGTGTGATAATCTTAGGATCATAAGTCTTCAACTCTTCATAACTCCATGCCATGATGTCCTTATGCTTGATGAGTAATTTGAGCATGTCCTCCCTTTCCTGTTGGTTACACACTTTTCCTATTTGTACCATTTTTGGTTCTTCATCAGTACCCAAATTGTACGAATCACATTCTTTGATTCCCTTTTCTTGAGTTTCCCCTCTATTGAGTGCTGATTCATCACGATCAAAGATGCATTCAAGTTCAACCATCCCTTTTAGAATAGTGTTAGTTTTTAAATTCAGGATTTTTTCTTCATCCTCAAGCTCATCATTTTTAGGGTTTTCATCAGGTGTATCATCAATCTCTTGTCCCTAAAAATGGCAACTGCACATAATAAACTTGAGTATATGTTTATCATCCTGAAAGACCTAAAAGTTGGTGATATTGTTAGGAATGGAAGGAATGGCAACCAATTCTACTAAGAATCTTTCTAACTTTGTTCTTTCAACTAGTTGTAAAGCACTAGCTAAAATGGCAAGAGCATTCGCTACCATGTTCTTTCTTCTTGGAATGGACTTGATGTTTCAGGGCTCAAAGTCATCCAATATGTCCCATACCCTTTTCTTGTAAGCAAGTAATATCTTGTCATTGCAAGAATATATGGATTTTACTTTTCATATGACCAATTGGGAATCCCCTTGGATTTTAAGAGCTATGACTCCTTTCTACAATGCAAAGAGAAGTCCTCAAATCAATGCTTCATATTCTGCACCATTGTTAGTACATCTAAATTGTAATCGATATGTGGCATAGAAAGACCTACCTTTTGGGTTGATTAGTTCGATACCTACACCAGTTCCCATCTTGCACCTAGAGCCATCAAAGCAGAGTGTCCAATTTACATTTTCCTTGGGTTTTTTGAGTTTATGCTTATTCGTCCTTAACTTCTCTTTTACTTGAGCCTTGAATGGCTACTTATTAGGAACCCATTGTAACTTTCCTTGTGCGAGACTTGATGAGTCCCCTTCATATCCTATAGATAGAGGAAGTGTTTGTTTTTCTTGTTTATCTTGAATTTCCCCTATCAATTCTTTAATTTCTTCAACTTTAGGTTTAGGATGAATGACTACTAAAGTCCATCATTTACCTTTCACATATCATCTTCTTCTTTGAACTTTGATCATTGCTAGAGGAGGAGAAAAGAAACCTTCACCATCTGAAGAGGTATCATTGTATGACACATTTAGATCTTCACTTTCTTCTTCAATTTTTTCAACAATGTGGGATGAGTTCATAGAAATTTGACTTTCTGTGAGTTCATCTGTTGAGATCTTTGTATCCTTGTTTTCCATCATGTGGGTCAATACCTTCGTAACTTCTTTTTGAGATGATGAACATTCAAATTTAGAGTGACTAACTTTGTGTAATTGAGAAAATCATGGAAGGAGGAGGATACTGGGGTCAGCTTCTTCTCCTAAACATTATAATTAGTCACCATACTGTCTATGAACTATGTCACAATTTCACTTTTGGGTACCAGCACCTTAGGTTCTTCATTTTGATCTTGAGGTGTATGGTTTGGAACCATATCCAATTCAGTCAATTTCTATGACCCTAAATTCAATTATAAGAATGCTATCTCATTCGGGGCATTGTAATCTATGATCATTGTTTTCAATTTGGGCTCAACATCTATCTTGATTTGATTGTTCACTCCTTTCCATGGCAACCACAATTGAGTGAAGTCTATAGAGAACCATCCTCTCCGAAATTTCTTCCATTCTTTTCTCAGAAGTAATCCATATGTCTTTGGGATATCTACCACATGTATGTCAATAACATCCTCGATCCAAGGATCAACTATTAACTATATCCACACATCTTTCAATACTCCAATGACTTTCACGTGTATTTCATCCAACTATATCACCACTCAATTAGAGGGTTGAGGACTAACTCCTAGCCTTTGGGCTATTGATAATGGCATTATGTTACATGAAGCTCCTAAATCAATGAGGCAATTCTGAAGATTCTTCCCATATATCCTTATGCTTAGCAAAAATGGGTGTACCTCAACTTTATCCTTGAACATAGTGGGAAGCACTCTTGTAACATTTACTTGTTGTGGCACTGTCTTTTGAGGGACAACATTCGTATTGTGGGAAACCTTTTTATTATCTGATGTCTTCATGAGTGCTTCTCTTTGTTGTGGACAATTTTGTAACATGTCAAACATGGACATATTGGCTTTAGTTTTCTTCAAATCTTCTATTACATTGTACTTTTCAATGGACCAAGTAGGATTCTTCAATATTGTTGGTACATTAACTTGATTCTGATACTATTGTCCTCCCTGCACTAGTCTCACAGGTGGTGGATTGTTACTTGCTCTTAGATTAGGTAGAGTTGGTTGCAGACCTAGAGGAATCCCATCCATCAAGGGATCCTTTCTATTTTTGAGATTTTATGTATTCGGATTGTCATTTCAAAAGGAAAACATCTCATCATGTTGAAGGTCGAGTTCTTGACTAAACATGAATAAGAATTTCTCAATTTCTTGTTGTTCCACTTGTGTATTCTGTGTAGAATCATAAGATTCCAATAACATAGCATTGAATTGAACAGGAGGAGGATTGTCATTTACTTGTGAGTTTTGATTTACCTCCTGACTACCATTGTAGAATGAACCATCATGTTGCTAGGTGCATTTTGGCTATCATCATACTAAATGATATCAGCATATTGAGTGTTGTTGTTGTTGTTATCATTAGGAATACTTTCGTTATCTGCTTCCATAGGAACCATTTCTTTTCGTTCAAAGAAAGCTATTTTTAGAGGCTCATACCCTAGATGTGTTATTGGTTGAGATCATGGAGCGAGTGTCTATTGTAAATGAATTGGGTTTATAGGTTTAAACAGGCTAGGCATGGGGGGTGCTCCCATGGGGTATATTGGCATTGTAGGGACTGCTTGTGTTAGAAGCATCATTCCTCCTCCATTAGGATTGGCTTGCTTCATGAACATGATCACTTTTGCAAAGACTTTGTCTAATGTGTCAATATTTTCTACAGGAAGTCTTCTCAAAAAGATTACAGTAAGAGGGTCCATAGCATTCAAATAAATTTGAATAGTGGCTTCAACCAGTATAGTGTATGGCATTTCCAACTTGTGGTAGGCCATATAAAAGCGATGGTTGAAGCATGAAACTGTCTCAGCTAGGTCTCTTTTTATTGATATGAATTGTTGATGTATCACAACTGGATTGATGAATGCTTTGAATTGTTCCAAAAAAAAAATTTTGAATGTATTACAATCTCCAATGCATTTGGGTGGAAAATTGACATACCAATTGAAGGCAATTTCCCCCAAAGAGTAGGGGAATAAATGAAGAACCACATCCTCATTAGCCACTTGCTTTCAGTTGCAAATTTCTTTGAAAAATTTAACATGATCTTTGTTAGTTCACATTTCGCCATAGATGAATCTTGGGAAAAACTTCTCAGGATTGTTTGGGAGGTCATGGAGTGCACCTCTCAATTTTATCGATGAGTCTACAGTGTTTGCGAAAAAGGCCATTGGAGGGTTTGGTGGACTTAACAGTGCTTGTTGGGGAGTAGCTATTAGAGTATGTGGTGATTCACCAGGTGATTGGATTGGAGGTGGAACTGAAGAAGATGATGAAAGTTCGAAAGCAAGTGGTTGAACTTGGGAATTTCCCTTGTCACTATGTGGTTTACAAAAGTGGGTAAGCTCAAGAAACTTGTGTGTACTTGGTGTAGACCTTAATGCTCATTGAAATGGGGATTTTGGATCTATAAGAATTTGTCTTAGGCCAGAATTCACCCAAGAACTAAAGAACTCAACACAAGCACATAGTAGACCAAAATAGATAGAGTATGATCAGAATGACAATATTTATTCAATATGATAGCTTGACAGTACACTAGGAGTGCCTATATATAAAGGCCTCAAGAGAGCTTCTAGAATGCATTGAAGTCAGCATCATGATATGTCATACAACCAAGCACATGTCCACTAGATATGGGTTATCCTCCATTGAGCATGAGATTAAGTGCGATGATGTGAGGATAAGCCTACAATGGTGTAGCACGCAATTTAGTAGTGTAGACAACATGTGGTAAATGAGGAGTGCAGATAATTGTGTTGTCAACATGACAACTTAGTGAATGATGCATATTCTTGTGTTGTAGATACCATGTGCATAATTAGAGTTGCATAACTCAATGAGAGTACACAAACTCCTAAGTGTCTCACCTAAAATAATAATAAAATAATGCAAAATAATTAAATAATACATTAACCTAAGTAAACTTAAGTGTAATAAGTAAATACTTATTTACACCAACACCCCGCCTTAAGTGCAACTTAGGGGAATGCCCTTAAGGTTACAAAATCAAGGATGCAATGTAGAATAGGTCCTGACTACTAGGCCATGTTAGGTACCCATGTAGATAATGATATGCAATCTCTCATAAAGCAGGGAAAGAGGGAAAAACTCATGGCAAAAACCCTCCCCCAAAAAGAGAGATAAATAGGGATGCATGGATGGATGGAGTAATCAAGACCCCCCCATTATGACATACATGTAGTATATACATAAGAGAATAATGAGAGGAGGAAGAGAGAGATAGGATAGGCTCCCCCCCCCCCCCCCCCCCCAAAGAAGAATGCCAAACAATGACTGCTCTAATGAAGAAGTTGATCCAAGATTGCAGAATGGTGTTCCTCCCCTTAGCAAGAAAAAATGACAAGTGTACAAATGAGATGCTTCCACTGTGTGTGGAAAGAATCCCATGGATAAGTGATGTCTCTAAAACTTGCTCAATTGACTAAAGAACTTTTCCCAAAGAACTATCTATCTTTGCAATTGATGAAGAACCTTGTTGCAACTGCTGATCATAAGTATCCACAATCACTTTAACCTATAAGGATCAATCATGTAGAGAATGAGCAAGAGAGTCTGATGGAGCCCTCATGAAAATTGAAGAAGGAAATTTTGCATCAAGAAGAAGAGGCAGATCATCAATACTGTCCCCCAAATTTTTCACTGAACCTGTATCTAGAAGACTGAATGTACCCTTCTATTTTGGATCTATCACTATGGCTATGTATGCATGCAAGCTGAATTGATGAAGTGACCCCTCATTGCAACTATCGATAGAACCCCACATGTCTGAATCTGTTGAAGCATTATCACTGAAATCACTATCAGTTTCCACACTATATGATCTGTGAAGAGGAGTAGAGGACAAGCTAGGTGAACTTTTCTCAAAATGTACATCCTTTTCCACAAATATCTGATGTGTCTTAGGATCTAGAAGTCTATATGGCTTATACTATATTCATAACCAATGAAGGTACAAGGCTGAGATGAATATGCCTTTCATCCCTTGGAAGATCTCTTTGTCCATGTAGGAAAACTGAAGACTCTGAAGTGTATCACAATAGGTTTTCTACCACACCATGCCTCAAAAGTAGTTTTTCCATCTAAGGCTGGATGAGGAGAATAATTAAGAATGTGTGTGGCACTTGAGATTTCTTTGACTTCAAATGATGGATCTAGAGACTTGGCATTAATCATGCAACTTATCATAGACTTAAGAGTGTGGATCCTCAAAGTTGCAACATCTATTTTATGTAGACTGAATGTTGGCAAAGTCTCAAGATCAATTGCCTCATGTCTACAAAAATCTTTAAGTCTTCTATTCACATTCATGTTTCCATTGTCCATTCAGAGTACTTTGATGGCCTTTCTAGATTTTCGTTCTACATGAGCCTTGAAGGCTAGAAATGTGTCCAACACTTCATTCTTGTTATGCAGAAAGTAGACCCAAGTGAACCTTGAAAAGTCATCAACAAAAGTGAGCGTGTAGTGATCTTGGTTGAATGCAAATGGACCTACTAATACCATGTGAAGCATTTGTAGAACACATGTTGCTCTAGAAGACTTCCCTCTCTATAACTTCCCCTCTAGATGCATATCCATTGAATCTATTAAACATTCACCTTTAGAAAAGTTGATTTGAGGTAGACCTTTGACCATTTGGTATGTGCAAAGTTGTTGAAGATAGCAATAGTCAAGATGACCATACCACTCATGCCATAATTGCATGCTTGAATTTGATCAATATAATAAGGCCTTTGAAGGAGACTTGGGTATAGAATGAGAGAAAGAGTACAACCTCTTTTTATCATTCACTTTCCCTACTAAAACCAAGGAATCATCTTTAATATTGTGCACCTTTATTGAGTTTGGAAGGAACTCAACTCTATGTCCATCTCTGAGGTGAGTGATTTGGTAGATTGAAAGGAGATTTGAACTTAGGTTTGGAACATAGAGAACCTTTTGAAACTCTCCATTTTCCATCTCCACATTTTATTTCCCTTCAACTTCCATTTTTCTATCATTCCCCATGAAGATGTGTGGTACCTTGGACTGTTTCATTGAAGAAAAATCCTCCTTTGAAGAACCCATGTGATATGAGGCACCTGAGTCAAATATCCATTCTTTTGAAGAGTTTGAATTAGCCATGAGTGTTTTCCATTTTCCCTTTGAATATTAAGAAGACCCTTTATCCTTATAAGCATTAGGCAATGGAACATTATGTTTCTTCATGATGTTGGTCAACTCATCAATCTTTTTGAGATAACACTCATGCTCTTCATGACCTGATTTCTTGCAATAGGCACACTTCTTTTTCTCCTTATTGTTATCCCATTTTTCATTGGAATTTTAGGGCTTGCCTTGTTGATTGGATTGTGGTGTTATCTTTTCTACATCCTTAGATTTGTCCTTCTTCCATTTCTTCTTACCCTTTCCTCTATTTGAAGATTGTCCAACTGAATGTTGAGAACCCCCATTAGCCACCATTGCTTTGGACTGAGGTGATTTGATAATCCCCATTGATTTCAACTTCTTCTCTTCATCATCCAATAGTTTAGCATATTCATCAAAAGTGACTTTCTTGTAGGTAGACCCTAAGGTAGTCTTTGAGGTGTTAAAAGAAGATACAAATATGGAATACTCTGATGGAAGCTTGTTATGTATGAGATAGATTAGTTTGTCATCTTTGATAGAACTCCCACAATCAGTAAGCTTCATCCTTAGTTCATTCACCTTGATGATGAAATCCTATATTGAATCCTATGACTTAGGATCTAAGGATACAAGCTCATCTTCAATTTTTGAACACATCCTCTTCAGATACTTTTCCATAAAGGTTTTTGAGGGTATCCCAAGCTTCCTTGGATATAGAACACTTCTTGATTTGATATATGATCTTATCATCTACCCCCAAACATATATCACCTAGGGCTTTCCTATCCATTGCTACCTAAGCTGAAATATCACTTACTAAAACATTATCACCTACTAGTTTAGGAAGACTACCATCTACATATTGTGAAACTCCATTGTGCATTGAGTGATACAACATTTTGATTGAGCATGAAGCATAGTTATGAGGAGTTAATTTAGGAAAAAGTTTCCCATAATGCATAAAATGAAAGAAAAGTGCAAACAAGAGAGAACACAACACCAAGAACACCCCCTCCCCCCCCATTTCACTAAATCAAGAAACCCCCCAAAATAGATGCTTTGGGCACTTTATCAGTAGTGTGATTACAATGGGCCACTTGCCAATTTTGGAATTTTCCAAATTTTGATTTTTCTTGTTACAACTTCTAAAATGATTACAAATCTAGAACGTTACAATGTGTTACAATTCTGAATCATTACAAAGTAAAGAAAGGCCCTATTGCTAAAAGTGACACTTTTGTCCACAAAACTCTATAATCCAATACCAGATCTAGAAAGTAGACAAAAAATAATGTACTTTCAAAAAAAATAGAACCTATTTTTGACTCCAAATATGCCCTTACGGAGCTTTTGAAGTTGTAAAATGTAGGATTGTGTAGGTACAGTTGCTAATAAATGCAATTTCTAAACAATCCATGCACCAAAACTAGAAAATAGCTACACCACTAAAAAAATTTAGGAAATTCTACCCAATTTCAAAAAAATTGAACCTAATTTCAAGTGTGGATGTCCAAGTTATGGACTCCCAAAGTCAGACTACAAAAACCAAAATCAATTTGGAGAGGGGTTGCATCAGTGAATGACGGGGCTAAATTTGACGGTCATATGACCATTGTAGTAGTTTCCATTTTCTTTAAAATGACATCTAGATAGGCATGAAATTTAGACTAATGATCAGATGATGTCAGCATCCTTGTCCCTATGGTGACATCAGCATGGTGCCATCATTGTATGAAATTGTACAGATGCCACGTGTCAAAATTTTGTGTTGTACAAACACTAATAGAGTAGATGACTATGTCATCATAATGAGGATTATTTGCTAACGATAGTACCACATGTCAGACATGCATTGGCTCTTTGATCTATTGAGGTGGCTAGATTCGAGCTAGTTGTTAGGAGTGTAATGGGTGAGCTGACATAGGAATTTATGCATGTCAACAGTTGCCTCCACCACATGCTGTAGTGCAGAGCCTACACAATAACCAAAAAATTAATGCAATTTTGCTAATCACCTTTTTCATGCTAGAGATCCATGTTGACAAAGCAAAGAATTTGAGTTGTGCCAGGCCACGAGTTTTGACGTGCCGGTATATTCCTGCTCAGGCATGTGAACTTATGAAGTTTTATCACATATTCATGGGCATAGGCTTTGTTGAGTGCTTAAATATGATGTAGCTCAGGGCCCAAACAAACAAGTCACAGAAAATGATATGAGACTGGTATTTAATGTGGCCAGCTGCTAGTAGTTTTTTCATTTGCCGGTGTAAAAAGAGGCCGCCCTAAAATAATGGTCTGTAGAAGATTTTTTGTTGAATATTTGGAAATTTTGTAGGTATGGCCATGCATTTATTGCAAATACTCACAAATTAATTAATTAAATCTTGCAAGAATAAACCCAAATATTCCACCACCAAAATACTAAAGCCGAGCCGAGGTGTCATTTCCCGGGTTAGTAAAAAAAATTTCTCTAATGGGGTTGTTAAAAAAATCCAAAAAATAATTCCAAAAATAAAATTGCAGAGATTAGAAAGTAAAATTGCAAAGATCAGATATGAAAATACAATTACTCAAATTGAATTAGATCATACCTGAATTGCAAATCGGGGCCTCCAGGTTTTGATTTGCAAAATTGTTTTTCCTCATGATCAAATTTCACCTAGCATAGGCAAATTAATAGTCGATCTTCACTGAATTGACACTCTAGATGCAATGGTGAGGTCAAATCTGGCTCTAAACACTCCCAATTTTTGTGGATCCTCCAGATTCAGGTCAAGATGTTGAAGAATAAATAGTCTCAAATGGCTATGTGTAGAGAATCTCCCTTAGCACCATTACCATGTAAGAATTTGGCTTAGGCTAGAATTGACCCAAGAACTAAAGAACTCAACACAAGCACATAGTAGACCAAAATAGACAGAGTATGATCAGAATGATGATATTCATTCAATATGACAACTTGAGAGTACACTAGGAGTGCTTGTATATAAAAGCCTTAGGAGAGCTTCTAGAATGCATAAAATTCAACATCATGATATGTCATACAATCAGGCCCATGTCCACCAGATATGGGTTATCCTCCATTGAGCACGGAATTAGGTGTGATGATGTGAGGATAAGCCTACAATGGTGTAGCACACAAATTAGTAGTGTAGACAACATGTGCTAAATGAGGAGTATGGATAACTATGTTGTCAACATGACAACTCAATGAATGATGCATACTCCTATGTTGTAGACACCATGTGCATAATTAGAGTTGCATAACTTAATGAGAGTATACAAACTCCTAAGTGTCTCGCCTAAAATAATAATAAAATAATGCAAAATAATTAAATAATGCATTAACCTAAGTAAACTTAAGTAAGTGTAATAAGTAAATATTTATTTACACCAACAAGATCAATATCCTCCAGCTTACATCAAATTTTGGAGAAAAGTGCACCTCTACAAAAGTATACTTTTTAACCTCTCTAAATTTTGTGCACCGCAGAGTTTTGTGGATTTGGATTTGCGGACCTGTGGATCTACGGACCTGTGTGCCTATGGATTTGCAGACTTGCAGAGCTACGGACCTGCGCACTTGAATTTTTGAAAGTTTTAGAAGTACTTTCTGAACTTGTATAGAGTGCAAATTATTGGAAGGGTGCAAAAAATTTCAAAACTTTGTCAACTTTTCTTCATTTTTGGGAGTATGTTCTTTAGTTTGTGGCACTCCTTCTAGTGCCACTTCTGTTGTTCATTCATTTTGCATGAGGTCAATGGTAGGAATCCATTTCATGATTCCTCACTTGAAAAAAAAATCTTTTTAAGGATCCACTCCAAGGTTTAGTGTTTGTCTTGCAACGTACCAAAATCTTCTTAGTAGAAGATAAATGTGAGTGTTCACAAGGAGGCCTTTGCTAGTTCCAAAAGACTCTTTTATTTCGAAATCAAAGTAAATCTGTTTGTTGTCTCAAAATATCACACCGAAAGAACAATATTTTTGTATTTTTTGTTTTTCAATGAATGCAACTCTAACAATATAGCTACTCTGAGGTCTTATTCTAACAGGGGGTTAGTAAAGCAAATAACAAAATTGAAAACAAATAACATGAAATTGAAATGACTTGAAATTGAAATTCCTAAATGGACATAAGCTATAGAACACAACATGTTGTGAGTTAAACCTTTAAAGAAATTGCTAGGGAACCAATGAAAATAGGAGCAACACTTCCTAGAATCCACTGATGCAATCATCGGTGATAATCTTTAACAAATTGAATGTTATTTCACTCTTCATCAAATCACAAGGCCATGGAAAGTGCACTCATGCGAGATGAAAAGCCATTTAGACACAATTGGGTGATCTATTCTCAAGATTTTTATGTCAATAGAATTCATATATCTGTAACAAACACTAGAACTAAAAGATCGCACAACCAAAAACAACACAATAAACCTTTGGCTCAATCACAATCTCATGAATAAAATTCATAAAAATTATGACACATTCAATCAAGAATAACTACACTCCAAATGCAAGCACCAAAAGCATAATTTTATTTCATAATAATGGTGTTCCTTGTTAAATTTTACAATGGGGTATTTGTAAGAAATAATCTCCTCAATTTGTTTTGAGAGTGAGAGATATCTTCATGGAATAAAATGCTTTTTAAAACATTAAAAAAAACTAAATATATACAGACTATCAACTAATCTGGTGCTTAGAGGGACTCCATCCATATTTTATTCATTAATTGAATGCATGAGCCTTTTACATGTCAAAAAAAATGACAGCATGAGAGAGAAAGTAGGAGGAAGCCATTAGTCAAAGTGGAAGTGCATGGAAGCACCAAAAATAGAAGTTGGCCATTCACTAGGCGTGTGCCAGAGTTAACTTGCCATCAAAATTTTCTCTTGATGCATGGAAAGTGTTACTTTTGGAATTGGTAGTCAACTATTAGTGCACCTCTGAATTGTAGAGCTATAGACCTACAGAGCTATGGACCTCGATAGGGTCAAAATCTCTAAATTTTACTAAGTGTCAAAATTGAAATTCTGGCATCTGGGTTTTGTTCTCCTTCATCCCAAACCTATGTTTAGATGTTTTCCCTTGAATTTCTCTATCAAATAAATAATTTTAGCAGCATTTGGAAGATCTAAAGCCTCATACTTATCCTTGATCTTTTGTTTGTAGTTGTCCACCTCAATTCGAGTCTGCAACATCTCTGAGTTTGGTGTCCAACTCTAACAGTGCTTCCTCTATCCTAAAGGCTTGTCTAAAGTCTTCATCACTAGATGCTTCTTCTAAATTCTTTTTGAAATTTTCCACTACTACCTCAACTGGCAACAGCTTCTCTCATTCTTAATCTTCAAAGATTTCCAAGCATGCATCATTGTACAACTTTTTTGCTTCCAAAATTTTCTCTCAGGCTCGGTCCATGAGCCTATGTATCTCATCATGTAATGTTTCCATCACTTTATTTCCATCCACTATCTTCTTTATCCAATCATATTTGATATCTAGCTCTTCTCTGGTATATGCATCAATCAAAATGTGGTACCTTTTCCCTTTTATGGCTTGTAAAGTTTGTAAATTTTTGGTCCACGCTCGTACCTCATCCATGATATTGAAGTCTTGCATCAAAATTGTTGTCATCTTATCAAAATTATCTTGCGTAGCATGCAACAACTTCAATCTTCCTGTGATTATAGTGATACCTTTATCCTCAAGGCTATCTCACCATTCCTAACAAGCTTTAAAAAATGGATTAAGTCATACACTTTCCCCTTCTCTAAGAATGGTATTTAGAGTCCCCTTGGGGCATTTAGGATCAAGAGGACCAACAACTTCAGCTAGATATCCCTTTAGGATCTCAACTTGCCTTCAAAGTGTTCTGATTTCAATCTCATCCTATTCCACGTGATAAGAACTTCTTTGTCTCCCATTTTTATCATCTGTTTGGTTGTATCTTGTGTAGGCTTTCCCAATATAATATCTTTCACTTCATAGTCCTCAAGACTAATAGTTTCTGCATTTGTACCTTTAGGAGGGTGACCTACTTGTGCAAATAAGTCTTGATTCCACATGGTAGTGATGAACGCAAATGGCATTACATCATGTAATGGAGACTCAGGCTTGTTCAAGATCTTTGCAATATCACAAATGTCATCCTCTGAAGCACATAACTGATGCTTGGTACTTCTCATTATTTCTTTTCAAAACCATCTTGGGATGTGTCTCTCTACAACCTTGGCTCTAGATGATGAAGGGGTATGTTTAACTACCTCCTTCCCTTTATCATTCTTGTTCAAAGTCTCTTGCTGTGAGGACTCTTCTTTTGTAGTCTCAGTCTCTGTAGATTCTTTAATTTGATCCTCAACACCCTAAGAAGGTTGTTGTGTATATTCTACTATATGTGCCTATTTTGATGCCTCATCAGTAACCCTTGGTTCTAGTTACTCTTGTAATGATGGTTCCTTTTGAACATGTTCCTCTTCTGAACTTGGAGGTGGGGGAGTTACTAAACCCTTATCTACCGCCATGACCTATGGTTGAGATGGAGAAGTGAGATCAATACACTATGTCTCTTGTGGTATCTGTGTCTAGTCTTTCTATTAGAGTTCACCTATAGGGGTACCCATTATCTTACCTCCAACTAACTCCATACACACGGACATGAAATCAAAATCTGGGATGGAGAAAACATCCTCACCTTGCTCCCTTTTCTTATTCACCCACCACTACACTTTGTCTTCTAAAGAAGAGAGTTCTATAGGTTCTACTTGGGTGGGTGGGAGGGAACTTGTGGCACTCTTCCTTGTTTCCAATTATGTGGCTTTTGCTAACCAAGTTCTCCTTTGTAGAGGTACTTTTTCTTCCTCTTCATCTAATTTCATTTCTTCCTCATCTATTTCTTCCTCCAAAATGGTTTTGATAACTAATGGATTAGGCACCAATCTCTTACTAACTCTTTGCCTCTTGTTAATCCTAACCTTGGTCCTCTTTTGTCTCTTTGGAATCATAGGAGAAGAAGACTCTTCTTGCATAGGAGGAATATAGGTCTCTAGAATTTCTCCCTCTTCTAGTTGGCTTGGAAAAATAGGAGGCAACTGAAGTTCAACTTGGATTTGGGTAGCTCCACCATCTTGGGGTTCTTGTGGACTTGGCTCCCATTGCTGGGAAGAGACCTATTCTACAACATGCTCGGTCTGAGTCCTCTGAGGAGAGGCTCTCTTCCTCTTTCCCTTTCTCTATGAAAGGTGATAATATCCCACTAGGCAATCAAGCTGGTAGACTATTTCAAGCTTGATAGGATATTGGAGTGCAAAGTTAGGAATAGTGACTTTCCTCCCTTTATCCCTTTTTGGGTGAGCATGTGCATGGAAGATCACTGTATCTGGAACTGGATCAAGTGGAAAATGCTTCTTAATCCAACACTTTGTCATTTGAATGACATGTATTGCTCAATGATTGATATCATCTCCTTCCTCTCTATCAATTTTTGCATTCAAAATGGGTCTCTCACCAACTTTATCTACATTGAATAGGGGATCTAGTAGTTCCTTGGAGTCTTGTAGCCTTATCTCATTAGAGATGGTCAAATGGAGAAACTTTTTTGCTAGATACAAAGTCATCCTGCAATAGTCTCTGATGTGAATATCCTAGTCATTTGTGGCATTCATCTAATGATCTTCAATGGCATCCTCATGATAGAAATCCTTGCCTACCAGGTTATCCACTTTTCCCACATTGTCAAAATATGGCCATGGAGAGTTGTACTCTTCAAGAGGATAGTTCTCCCATTCCCATTCAAATGTCAAAATATTCTATTTTCTCTTCACTTGATATGCTCCTATGACAAAATGTCAATCCCAACAAGGTCTCTATTGTCTTTTGATCATCTCATAAGCTGACTCAATCTACAGGGATATTTCCATTAGGACCAACTTGTCACTTGGGTACCTCAAGGGTTTCTTCAAATTGATAGATGCACCACCTACCCGAATATATGTAAATGTCCTAAACTGGATAAAATATGGTCCAAGAGTTGTGATCTGTACCTTGGCTTCATCAGACAATCTTTTCCCATAGTCCCCCTCAATGAATTGAATGATTACAAAGATAAAAGGGCATCATTCACAATTATGTACTCCTTGCTTTGCAGTGAGAGCTTCTTCTTCACTAACTGAGGATAGACTATGTATAGCCAAGCATTGAGGTCCTACATATTGCCTTTCTTGTATAACTTGAGATAGTTTGTTGCCCTTGCTACAAGTAGGTATACCACATAAGAAGTTATATATAACTTCTTCTTGTCCTTTACCATCCTCAACTGCTCACACAAGATTTCACTAAGTGTGGTGGCCCAATCTAGTGGTATCATTGCATGTCTAATGGTCTCAATGAAGTTGACTGTGAATGGAGTGAGATGACCTATTGTAGGTAAGCCCATGACTCTACTTAAGATAATGATAAAGTATATGATGTCATCTTTCATATATCCCTAAGTCATATCCACTTTGTTGATTCTCTTTCCTTGAGATGGCTTCTCAATGAAGTACAAGGAATGCATAATATCAATGGCCTCTTGGTGATGATCTTTATACCATCTTTTAGCTACTTCATAGGAGAGTCGAATGAACTTATCAGCTCTAGGAAGATGGAAGACTCTCTCAATGTTATTAGGTTGAAAATCTAAGACCACTTCTTTGGTGACACTCTTAACCACCCTTTCATTAGTAACAAAGTGCCAAGACAAGGTCATGATCAATGTGGCTGACTATACAATCCCTAGATGTGATGTTGCATTCACTAATTTAGAAAAAATTAGTGTGGACCTTAGGGTTGACCTTTCTGTCAAACTATTGCAAACTCTCAAGAATTCTCCCAAGTCTATGTGTTCGAGGTCAGTATCTTTGATCTCAACATACTCATCATGTAATCTTGACTTTGGGGGTATACCTTGGAACTTGAAAACTATGGGTTTCGCTGCTACTCTAGATGTGGATTCCATCTAATCATGTTAGCTACACATCATGAGAAAGAAAATCTCATAAGTCATTAGATAGAAAAAAGGAAGAAACAATGTAAGAGGAAAAAAAAAAGTCCTCGGCACAGTTCTAAGAGTGCATGGCATTGAGGGCAGCATGGCACCCGCCGCAGTGTTGAGGGCATGCAGCACCTAGCACAATGCCAAGGGTCCCGCAATGTCATCACAACGATGAGGGTGTGTGGCACCAAGGGCATGTGGCACTGAGATTTCTCAGTGCCCAATATTTACACCAAGGGTGCATGGTGCCGAGAGCATGCAACGCCCAGTGTAGCACCAAGGGCATGCAACACCCAGTGCTTGCACCAAGGGCCATGGCGGGGGAGGGGTTTTCTCACCTACTACATTGGCTCTTGAAAAAGTGGATGAGGAAAAAAATGAAATGAGGGGGGCGGGAGAAGGAGTAATGGGTTTTTATACCCCTCCTTGCATGTGTTGAATAAAATGCCCACTATGCCTCATGGTGTGCGAGGGTGAATTTAAAAAAAAAAAATTGAATTTTTTTTCCTTTTTCTTTTTTTAGAATTTTGAAACTTGCATCTCCATTTTTAAATTTTTTTGGTGTTTTTGACTTTCTCTATTTTTTGTGATTTTATCAAATTTTTGATTTTTTTGTGTTTTTCGAATTTGACACTATGACGCAAACTTCTAAACAAATTTTCTTCTCCCGACTCTTTAGTTGTGAGTCCAGGAGTCACAAAAAAGTAGGGGGTCCCCATTCCTAGCGAGGAATGGGGTGTGTGTTGTGGAAACCACAACATGGTTAATTCCAATTTGGACACCTTCCTTCAAGATGGTAAGTGGATGGTAGGTGGTTGATTCCACCAAGACTCTACTTCCTCCAAGTTGAGAAACTTATCTCACTCTTGTCTAGTTGTCCTCCTAGCTCTTATGTATTAGATATTAGGAAATATTGATGCCATTATGCCTTTGATAACTTATGTCAAAGATTGTTCTTGTATTGTTATTCTAACAATTTCATTTCCTCTTTATTAATCTATGTCCTTCATTAGATTTTGGTTATATCTTTTTATACAAATTCTAACAATATATGTGAAAACCCTAAATGGACAAATCATGGTCAGAATGGTTTCTTAGATCTATTTCTCAAATATAGTCTCACCAAATAATGAATTATTTAAAATTATGAAGCATGCATTATCCAACTAAATCCACTAATCATCAAAATTGGCTTATCAAAAATACTAATCCCCATCCATAGACATGAATTTCAACTTTGTAACTAGGGATTTAATCTAAAAATTTAGAGATATGAATTTAGCATGCTCAATGTAAAAGTCCCCTCATTTGATCTAATCAATATTAAGAGAAATCTCTCAAACATAAAATATTCTTGAAATAAAGTCTCATAATGATTGAAATATAATTTACATTTCTTCAATATGATTATTTTTATACCATATAATTACATTCACATAGATTCATATAATTTAATATAGCTCTTGGAATCCATCCATGTCAATTGATCTCATTAAAGTATGTAACAACCTAGGTATAATAGATTGCACACTACTCTAGGAGAAAGAACATGCTATGTAGTTCCTAGTGTGGTAATATTTGGTCTCCAAGGATATTGACATGCTAAATTATTAATATGCACAATATAGTCCGTAACCATGTCAATTATTAACATCATACAAAGACATTGATGTCACTAAAAGCTCTTTTATGTTAATATCAAATCCAAAAAATTGAGAATATTAAAACTAGATGTCACATCGAACTCATTATTTCGGTGAACTCCCTTCTTTACCTTCAAATAAAATTTCTAAAACTGGTCTACCAACTAGACTAGATAAATTACCATATTATAGGTATAATAGATAAAATTTTGACATTATAGCAACTCATAGTATTTTCACAACTCAAAAATGTAGTCTAAAAAGTATGAAATGAAATAAAAAGTAATATTTATTCCTCTAGATGTACATTTTCATCAATAAATACAACTTGCTAACTCTTCTTTGAAGCCATTTTTCTATCATTCATTTAACATTAATGAAAATGCATTGTCAACCAGATAGGTAACTCCTCAAGACACCTAGAATATTTGCAAGACAAAAACAACTTCCAAAAGAGATGGTTGAAAGATAAATTGCATAATAAGATTTTATTGTTTTAATATGATTGAATATTATAAGAATAAAGAGATGCATTGTGTATAAAAGTGATGTCTGATATAGTGTCAACAAATAATTTACAACACAAACATTAAATGCATGGAACAAAACTATTAAATAACTACATAAATAAATGTAAGTGAGGGAATCATAGCCCCATTTTAATTGACTCATAGAAATGAAACCTAGGACCTGTTGGCCACTTTTGCCCCCCATTCAACCCATTATTGATACCTGATTAGAGAGACCTTCAATGGGCTATTTTCTTTGCATTGGATCATCACACTAAGGTTGGTGGGTAACATTTTATGTTATCATAGTCCCTTCTTGACTGAGCTGACTTAGTTCTTCTTTTGCCAAGCTAGAGATTGTTCTTTTGACAGAGTTAGCTCAGTTTTCTCTTGATTGGGTTAACTGGCTATAAGATCTGACAACACACATGTTTTTGTAAGATTGTCTTCTCATTTAGAGAGGGTACAAAATTCTACCAAGTGTCACCTTTCTAGCATTTCCTCACTTTACAGTCTCTGCAAGACCCTAAAGTCCTAAATTGTACCACACAGTGAGGGTTCCCACCTTTCATGCTATCCATTTCCTTCATTGGGAGGAATCTCTTCATTGTTGTTGGTCTCAAAATGGTTTTGACATTTGAGTGTCAACACACTTAACCACTTTTCATATAGAAGCTAAGTGCACTATATGTGTCAAGCCAGATAGAGTTCTAATAGGTGCCAAGTGACTTCAGGTGTTGAGCATTATATAGGTGCCGAGCATTATACAAGTGCTGAGTGATATATAAGTGCCAAGTCATAGTTGATGTTGACCAAGTCAAAACACTTCATGTGCTAAGTAAGCCAGAGTCATACATGTGTCGAGAAAGATAGAATGTAATAGGTGTTGAGAAAACCAGGATCAAACATGCGCCGAGCACCAGTAATCCAGTATGTGTTGAGTAACACAAAAATTAGCATATGAGTTTGTGCCTTCACAAACTCAGATGTAAACTCTCTTTTTTTGAGCCGACATAGAAGGATTTATAAGGATAATAAGGATAATAATGAGTCTTTTCTATTTCCTATGCAATCAGCATGCAACCAATAAGAAAAATGGAGAAGGCATGCAACCAATTAGAAAAATGCAAGGAATGAACAAGAATTCAAGATTCAATATGGATCATAAATCCATACCTAACCCTAAGTATATGAAGCCTTTATAAGAAGGTTTACACCCCACAATTTTAAGTTGTTGAATAGAAGTTAAGGAAGTTGCTAAGCAGATAGCAAAATTGCAGAACAGGGAAAACATCGAGGGTATCAAAGATTTAGTGAATTGAGCAACTATTACATATCCAGTTGATCAAAATAGAACAAGGGATACAAAAAGATATCAGATCATGAAAGGATCACATTAGAATGAGTAGATCAAGTGCCTAAAATCAACAATTGAAGATTGTAAGCAATCAGGTTAAAGATTTCTAATACTCTCTAGCAATTGTATTAGATAGTGAAAATCCTATTATGATAGGTCAGCTTAACAACTATTTTGTAGATCCTTTGAAGAGGTGATTAAATCCCTTAACAGGGTGACACTTTATGTAAAGTGTTTTAAATCCTTTAACCAAGTCACTATTGACATAGTGTAAAGCCTTTAATAGGGCAAACCATCAGAAGTGGTCAAACAATTATTGTACAATGATTTTGTGGGTATCATTCTGATGCAAGAGCATCCAAAGGTATAAGGGCAATCCTATATCACCCAAAAAAATGTACTTAGACTTAGTTTCTGTTTCATGTGTTTTCATTTCTAGATACCCATTTCGGTCAAATAAAGGTTCCAACTCTCATAGTTCTATTACCATTGTTCTAGGATAGAGTATTTGAGCACCTTGGGATATGTGTAAATGCCAAAAAAATAGGAGTATGTAATTGAGCCATAATTTTGGTGAATTAGAAGGTTTAAATTGGTTGAATGATTGTCATTTTACTTTAGAGCATTCCAAAAAAAAGAATCAGGTCAAAAGGCCCCACGGTTTGAAAGTTATTGCAGTTTTTTGATTTCTAGAGACATCCTAAGAATACTTCAAAGTCAGGTTATGGGCATTAAATGACCTTTAATAGGGCCAAAAAAATTAGGGATAAGTGAATCTGGTCCATAGGGCCATAGAGCACTTTGAGAGCTTTCCAGAAATGTAAACGGTTTGTCAATTGGAGCTATGGTTCAAAAGTTATGCATCCCGAAAGTTCGGTTACCATTTATAGATTCTTCTAATTTTGTGCCGACTTCTAGCTGGTTAGTAATGAAGTAAAACAACCTAAGTTTAGACCTATTCCCAAGGTAGCCTACAAGAACAACCCTATCAGCATGTTGTCCATAATTCCACCCAAGGTTTTCATGGTGCAAGATGTAAGGAAGTATTACAACTACAAGGTAAGGGCTATAGGTGACCTTGAGATATTCCAAGCCTATGACAAGTTGTGTGACAATAGGATTCTAAAGAATGAATTTTAGATAGTCAAGAAAAAGGGTTTAACCCATGCCTTAGTTTAACCTATAGGTTTTAAAATAGAGTGGATAAGAATTTTTCTCAACAAAATTCACAATGGATGTTTGTGGTTAGAAGGAGGATCAGTTAAAATAATCAAGAGGATAGTACATAGGGTTATGGATTCTCCAACCCTAGATCAGCCCAAGACCTTGTGTAGTGACTCAAAAGAAGTTATTGAAAGGAATACATGGGCTAAGTCAAATAAGAGGGGTATGACAATTGATACTATAATAGATCCTCTTCTAGATTTTGCAGTGAGAGTGATATCTCACAAATTTTACCAATCTAGTAGATTAAACAATGTACCATGTATTGCTATTGATGTAGCCTATAAGCTTGTAAAGAAAGATCATACATATGATCTAGCAAAATTGATGTTGTTGCAAATAAATGAGAACCTAGGAGCAATAAGAAGGTCAAAAGGTGCTTAATGCAAGTTTGGTTCAGTTTTTGTGTGCATATTCTTTTATGTCTTGGAAGATTTTCCTTCAATTGGAAATGTGAACTAGAATCCAAACAAAACTACAATTACTCAAATCAATGAGTACATTGAATAGATGGGTGACAACTTTGAAGCCTAAATGACAAGTTGTTTTGAGGATTTTAAGAAATCCATGAAACAAAGAGTGAGAATACCAGTTTCCCTAGTGGACAACATATCAATGACATATGCTTCCTAGTAGACATTGACTACATGTATGTCCAAGTAGTAGTTCCAAGGGTAAGATGGCTAAGGCCATTGGGATATGAGTTAGACATTGATGAAGCCTTAGCAAAAATCACTACATTTCTTGTACAAGAGATTGATAAGGAGGCTCCTTACTTTGGAACATATGATGTTGTGCATTCCAAGGTAGATATGGAACTAAAAACAACCTCCACCTTAAAGAAGAAGGATAAACAAGTGAAGAAAATAAAGAAAAAATTTGGTGTAAATATTGAAGAGGCACTAGGTGCTGAAGAGGAGGAAGAAGAAGAAGGTGAGAGTGAAGAAGAAGAACAATGGCAAGGCCCAATGGATTTAACCCATGACTTAGGTGAAGACAAGGAGGAAGGTGTCAAGGAAGAAGAAGCCAAGGAAGCACCTACACAAGTCGAGTCAAAGAAGAGAAAGGCTAAAACTCAACCTCTCGCCCAGCCTAAATTAAAGAAGGCTATAGAAACCTCTCAAGCTAAACCAACACCAATAACAAGAGCTACCACAAGGGCATCTACTCAAAAGGCCAAGGATCAAGCAAAAGAGAAGAAGGCCACTAAATAAACTGGTGAAGTGCAAAAGAAAAAAAGAAAGTATGTAGAATAGCTAGACATCTATGATGAGGAGAGAATAGAATTAGAGGATATCAACCAATTCAAAGTGGTAAGCCATCCTCCCAAATCTGCCATAGATAAAATTTGTGAAAATATTAAGAATGCAGATTTGATTGATCTGAAAAGCCTTGAATTTAACAAGTTAACTAGAGAAGAACAAAAAAAAATAGAGGAATTTGTATATGCCATGATGGCTGAATTTAAGAACACACCTCTAGAGCTAGACAATACCATGCCTTGGGAGTTATATGGGATAGTTGAAAACAAATGGCATTATTGTCTCAAAATGGAGAAGGAGATCAGAGAATCTACCTTAGCACAAGTGATGCCTGGCCTAACATGAGGTCAAATTACTAAGGCTAATAAGAAACATGGTGGAAAATTTGCATCAAAATAAAGAGCCTTCAGTGAATAAGTCCACACAATTGTGGAAGTCAATATACAAATTGACTAATGACAAGGATGAAGAAGAAAATAAGGCTAAAGACAATGAAAAGGAAAAGGAAGCCAAAGTAGTGGAGGAAGAAAAGAAAATAGAAGAGAAGGCAGAAGAGAAGAAATCAGATGAATAGAAGAAAGGAGAAGAAGAGAAGAAAGATGAAGAAGATAAGGAAAAAGGAGAGGAGGAAACACAAAAAGGAGAAAATATGGCAATAGCTAAGTAGCAGCAACAAGAAGAACAAGGTGTGCAAGATACACAAATGCCACCTCCTAGCCCTCCTCATGTAACCATCACACCTGTAGACACTATAACAATCAACGATGTTCCTAACAATTTTGCTCAGAACATCAATCCCCTAACTTTAGAGGATCACTCCAGGATTCTTCACCAATCCACTCTACAGGCACAATTATGCACAAATCCCATATTGGTGAGTGTAGATGAGCTACAGAAGGCAATAGCAACAAGAGCTATCTCTCATCTATACATCTACTAGTACTAAAATTCTAATGCTTCCACCACCATCATAGATTGCAACAATTGATAATTCTGTAATAGGGGAGACCATTCAGAATTTGAGTGTCGAAGCAGAGAAACACACAGAACAAATAAGACAGATTGTAACATTTGATCTTACAGTATGGACAATAGGTACACCCCCACCAATTATTGTCATAGATCAAGGGAAATCTGATGAAGCCAAGGAGGACACATCAAAAGAAGAGGAGCAAGCCACAATACAAACACTAGTAGAGTTACCAAAAATATGTACTCCTACAAAAACTCTTCAGAAGTTGAGCACTAATGCAATACATTTGCAAATATCAACACCGAGCTTTAGTAGAACCAAGGTGACCAGGGTACTTCCCTATGGAGACCATGGGCTAGATGAAGAGATAGTAATACCTACCTATGACTCAAAGACTATCACCATTGACCAAATTAGAGAGATGCAAGATGCACTAAATAGAAGGAGAAGACAATAAATACTTAGAAAGGAGTATAAGCATAAGAAAGCACTACTTGAGATAAAGGAAATCTTTATGGAGGCCTTCAACTTGCAGTCACTAGATGAGTCAAAGCCTATAATGGAACAATTATTAGATATAGTTGACCAGGTGACAAGTGAAGACTAGGATACCAACGTCAAACCTATGGAGTGGTCTAAAAAGAAATTTTAGGGAAAGGTAAATGAGAAAATATCCAATGGCATAGCACTTGCACAAGTTGAATTGGCTAAGAAAATTGAAAAGGTCAAAAATATACTTGAGAATATCTCCTCATTGTACAAAAAGTTGTGTGACTTTTTTCCAATTTCACACAAGAGATAGACCAGAGGATATTGAGCTTCGAGAGAAATCTTAAGATTTATAGCATGTAATTACCAACAGATCTAGCTCAAAGTGAGGAGCATTTTTCTCAATCACTTCACACTCAAAAGGAGTTAGCTACACTTACAAGTGAAGAGGCCAATATTAAGCCAAATTAATGCATATTCAATCCTCCATAATCCCACATTTGGAGGTCCTCCACAAAGAACAAGACTATGCTAAAAATGTTCTAAAGAAAGATCCTAATCTTTCTACATTAGATGGGCTTGTACATCTTGCTACAAAGACTGCCATCCAACATAAGTCACCAAAAATTGTTTTGAAAAATTGGGATGCAACTCTCAAGATGATAATGGAGGTAAATAGCACATTTTTGGTAAAATATGGTATTATTCCATAGAACCCTTTAACATAAGTATCAAAAAGAGGGAGATAGATATAATGTTTAGGAGGCGAAATAAAAATAAGGAAGATATCACTAAGGGGGAGAATACTAAGTTTTCTAGTAATTACATTCTTTCATTCTTTTGGAGAATAAAAAGGGTAAAAATTGCATAAGTGCCAAAAAGGGGGAGATAAGATTAAATGTGTAAATAGTGTGGAGGAGAAATAATGTTTTGGGGGAGATATGAATAAAACTTGCAAGTGTAGATAGAGTAGATAGAATAGACATAATAGCTCAGCAAGCAAGTATAGATTATAGAAATAGGGCAATGGCAAAGAATATTAGGTACATTCAGTACATAATTTTGGTTACAAGAATAGACAAGGAAAAATCAGCTCAGGGGGAATTATGAGGTATTTTGAACAAATTTTGAAATTTTGTACATATGCAGAGCAGAATGATTAATGTACTCATAAGGTCAGATCAATAATGTTTAGTTAAGTGTTTCTAACATTCATGTCAAAGGGGGAGATTGTTGGTCTTAGAATGGTTTTGACATTTGAGTGTCAATACACTTAACCATTTTTCATATAGAAGTTGAGTACACTATATGTGTTGAGCCAGATGGAATTCCAATAGGTGTCAAGTGACTTCAGGTGCCAAGTGATATATAGGTGTCGAGTGACAGTTGATGCCGAGCAAGTTAGAAAACTTCATCTGCCAAGTGAGCTAGACTCATACATGTGCTGAGCAAGATATAATGTAATAGGTTCCAAGCAAACTAGGATCAAACATGTGCTGAGCACCAATAATCCAATATGTGCCGAGTAACATAGAAATTAGCATATGAGTTTGTGCCTTCACAAACTCAAATGTAAACCATTTTTTTTTTGAGCCGACATAGGAGGATTTTGAAGGATAACAAGGATAAGAACAAATCTTTTTTATATCCTATGCAATCAGCATGCAACCAATAAGAAAAATGGAGAAGGCATTCAACCAATGAGAAAAGTACAAGGAATGAGTAGGAATTCAAGATTCAATATGGATCATAAATCCATACCTAACTCTAAGTCTACAAAGCCTTTATAAGAAGGTTTAGACCTCACGATTTTAAGTTTCTGAATAGAAGTTAAGGAAATTGCTAACAGATAGCAAAATTGTAGAATAGGGCAAACAACAGGGGTATCAAAGACTTAGTGAATTGAGTAGCAATTACATATCCAGTTGATTAGAATAGAACAAGGGATACAAATAGATATCAGATCAAGCAAGGATCGCATTAGAATGAGCAGATCAAGTGCCTAAAATTAGTAATTGAGGATTGTAAGAAATTAGGTCAAAGATTTCTAATACTGTCTAGCAATTGTATTAGATAGTGAAAATCCTATGATGATAGGTTAGCTTAACAACTATTTTGTAGATCCTTTGAAGAGGTGATTAAATCCTTTAATAGGGTGACACTTCATGTAAAGTGTTTTAAATCCTTTAACTAGGTCACTATTGACATAGTGTAAAGCCTTTAATAGGGTAGGCTTTTAACAAGGTAGACTATCAAAAGTGGTCAAACAATTATTGTTGTAGTGATTTTGTGGGTGTCATCCCCACCCTAGTCTTACCTTCTTATTCCTGGAGGATTTTTGGGTTACCAAAATTCTAGTGTTATGTGTGTTGATGCATGTGTTTACTTTATGTTTATTTAATATGTTTACATGCATGCAATTTACTTTTAGTTATTTGTTTTAAAGGATTTGAAATGGTTAAAGTGTGGTACTTTTGATTCACCTCCCCCCCCCCCTTAGAAGTACTCTTCCCATTTGAATATTCCAACACATTATATCTCAGTCGTCCACTAGAAATAGACATGATCTTCATCAATGGTTGTGACTTAATCTCTTGTTGTGGAGATTCTTGCAACATCTCAGTCATCCTTCTCAAGGGGAGTATCTTCATCAATGACCACAATTCAATTTTGGGAAAATCATATTCCCCCTCACGGTCAACTATGCATGTTATCCTTCTTGGAAAATTTGTTTGTCCATGGCATGCCATCGAGGTCAGTTCTTCAATGCCCAACTACTTCTTGGGCCTTGATTGGTACAACATCATTGCACTCCATGCCTCTTTAATGAATGAAATGATCAAATTTTAGTAATTTGATCTCTTATGGCTAGGTGCATTTATTTTGGTCTCATCATGTCACTTCCAGAGTGTAATTGCACCTCATTGTCACATTTTCTTTCTAATTCTCATTTATTGCTCTCTTGTGCACCTCAACCTCATGATTGTTGGAGTTTGAAGTCCAGGTTGTATATGGGTTATGCCTAAACCCCTTTTCACTTATGCATATTTAATTATAGTTCTCCTTCTCCCTTATTCTCTTAATTTTTTGTTTAGGTGAATCCTAATAGTGAGGAAGATGACCCTCTCCAAAGATTCAACCTCAGAGTGCAAGTCACACACTTGGAGGTTGTTTACATGTTACATAATGTCTCTTGAGGATCATACCTCAAGAAAGGGTGTAGAATTTTGTTTCAACAAGACTTAAGTACACTTAACATGTGAATAAGTTCTCACTAATGTCTAGTTAGAAAATTATTAGTTATAGGGAATATAGAGAGGGGGAGGTTGAATCAGTATTCTACAAACTTTTGTCACCAACTAGATATTATTAATTAATTTTAACCATGCATAAGAAAGTAAAAAAGTAATGCTAAACTATAATAATAACCATGCAAAAAGAGAACTCATAACATCATATTTTTTTAACTAGGGAAACCCTAGCCAAGGGAAATCCCTAGTGGGTATGATACCCACTAGATAATATACTTATATGTATGTTCCTTGTTAGAGGATGGACCTTGTTAGGAGTCAATGAGAAAATTTAGTATAGAGAATCCCTGTTAGGAGACTTTGAATCCCTATTAGGAGATTCCAACCCTATTAGGAGTTGTAGTATAGTGGATGCAAGAAGAGCTCATTGTCCAAACATGCACTTCCAATTACAAGAAGAGCTCACTACCCAAAAAAGTAATTAATCCTTAGGTATATTGATGTTGTATCTTGTTTCTTGACTAATCTCTAACCTTAGCTCAATCTCCGATCACAAAATCAAGTTCTCAAAAACTTTGCATACATCGCTTCACAAAAAGTTTGTATATCACTTTTTGTATTACAGTTACACACTACTTCTCGCAAGATATCCTTTGTATAAATATCATTCCTTTTCACGAATTTATGCTAGGTCAGCTAAGACCACAATATACTTTTTCAACTTAGAGTAAACATTTAGGATGTCGGCCCTAATTGGTCAAGTAATTATTTTGTAAACAAAATAATTCCTTTTCCTTTAATTGTGTCATTCTATTTCACTTGGTAAGTCATGAATGTCTCTTTTTTGTACTATATGTACTAATGTCTGAGGTTATACATATCAACATCAACATGTACATAGTCTTCATCTATCTTTGCCAGCCATATAATATGATGTCAAAAATATTTTACATATAAAACAATGTATTCGTGTAAAAAAATTTCATACTTAGACAATTCTTTTAACCAAAAACTAATTATTTTTATTGCCGAGGTTTTCTACAAGTAAGTACATCATGTGTTCCTATTAATGACAATAACTACATCGCTACATATAGCCAATTTTCAATAATCTCCCCCTTTGGCATTGATGGCAAAAAAAAAAGGAAATTTGGCTAAGTGAAAAAAACTTAACACAAATTTACAATACTTAAAACTATTACATTACAAATTCTCAATTGCTAAATTGCCCCCCCTTGGATATGATTGCTATATACATAACTTATTACACAATTTTCTGACTGCTATCAAACACTATATTGTTGCCTCAAGTTGCTAATATCTACATAAAATCATTAAAATTGTCCTTGAAACTATTCATACCTTTCTCCTGTGTGTCCTTTGTTGCTTCAGTAGTACTGAGAATTGCACATAAGTCATATGATGTAATCTCAACTGCATTAAGGTCAGAGTAGGTGAAATTTGCATAAGTGTCTTCTGCTTTACACATACTTCCAACTATCTTTCAATAGTTGATATCTTCAAAGAAATAGACTCTCTGAATTCTTATAGTCTTCTCAAAATTAGTTCTTTTTCAAGTTCCAATTTCTTGATGTTTGTGTGAACACCAACAACTTGTCCTTCAAATTCATCAACTTTGCAAGAGGGTTACTGTATCTGATTAGTTAGAGCTTCCAACTCACTTAGCTTCCCTTGAATATTTCTATCCAAATCTTTAGTGAGCTTATGAGATAAAGTACAATTAATGTAAAGTACCTTGCCACCTTGTTGACAACTTTAGAGTTCCTCGATGCAAGTATCAAGACTTAGAAAATTAATCTGAATATTCTGACAAATGGTGCTAAAATGATTAGCATCATGTGAAATTTGAGCCTTAGACTTTGCAACATTCAAAAAATTTGTAAATTCATCATCAAATGATTTTAAAACTACTTGTGCTCTCTATTTGAGGTATGCTTCAGTGTGTTTGGCCGAGAGGGTGCTATGTAATCTATCAGTCACCTCCATTAATGCTCTTCGTAGACTTTTGACCTTTTTGTTCTTCTCAAATTATTTTGTCAAGGATGAGATCAACTTAGATTGATCATCATCATCACCTATAAGGTTAGCAACAGATATAGGAGAGGATGGGCTAGATGTTTTCACCTCATCTTCCTTTAATTTCTTCTCTGTTGCCTTCTTTGATTTTTCTCTTCTTCTTCCTTCTCTTCACTTTATTTCTTTTCTCTTTCTTCATTTTCTTTTTCTTCTTCTTTCCTCTTTTTTTCCTTCTTTCTACTTCTTTTCCTCTTCAATTAGTTTTAGCTTGACTTCTTCAATCTTCTTCTTTTCTTCTTCTAGCTATCTTTTCTCTTCTTCAATCAATATCAATTGATCGTAAATATCTTCAGAAATGGGCTCAAGATGATTGAACATATCTTCATCAATGATTAACAATAACATTTGTCTAATCAATCTGCATAGTATCACCACTTATTGATACTTCCAAACTTTTCTCTGCAGTTGAAGGTTCCACCTTTAATTCACTCATCATTTGATTGATGGTTGCTGCATTTTTACTTCTAATAACATTCTTTTCTCATCCCATGAATAAAAATGGTCTCATCTTAATTCGCAAGTAAGGTGCTAGTTTCTTCGTCAATTTCTTGATTTCATCTTCATCATTTATCTTGCACATAGTTCTTAGCATTGACTTCTAAAGTTCTATGTCTTCTTCATGAACTTGTTCCTTCTTAGCTCCAAGTCTATCATAGACCCTCTGATTCATCATGCCTTTAATACTCTCAAGTTTCAAGTTATTAAGAATCATATATCTCACAATAGAGATATCAATCTTTTCTTTCTCCATATCATCATACAGATCATAAAACTTATTCATTTGTACAAAGTTCCCTTCAGTAACAATGGTTGTGTTCTTCACTATCTTTGGTTTCCAAGGTTGCCTTGTTTTACCTACTGGCTACTTGGAAATAATGGCATTCTTAGGTTTTTTGTCTTCTTGTTCCTCTTCTTCTTCTTCTTCATTACTAGAGTCTTCAATTGTCAATAATGTCTTCATTCTTTTCTCTAGTCCAGTAGCTTGTTGCTTGATGCTTTTAGACTTGTGAGTCTCTACTAACCTTTTATACTTCCTCTTAGGTTCACTTGCTTGCTTAGTTAATAGAGCAACATATGGAATGCTTTGTTAAATAAGAGTTTCTACAATAGATACACCAAATGCTTGGCCAACTGATAGAGGTGTCACATACATTACACCTTGTTCACCAGTTTGTTTTAGTTTGGAGATTGTTTGTCTAACTACTTGAGATTCTTCTTCTAACGTATTGGCCTCAAATAATTCTTTCTTCATTATAGATGCAATTTTATTATGAGATGCCTTTTCTAATGATGCCTAGTAAGCTAACTGGGTTAACTCCTCATACATTCATAATTTGTATGATGGTTGATCTATATCGGATTTCAACATTAAATCAATATAACTAATAGCTATATAATCGCTCAATTAATAACCTAGGGGCTCAAGAAATGTTTCCTAAGGTTCTACTACTTCAATATAGGTTAGGTCAGCATCCATCATAAAACATATATCATTCTTGAATCTATCAACAATTGTAGGGGAAATTTTGAATCTCTATTTCATCTCACTGTGAAATGTCCTCATAATCAAATTTCTGTTGTCCAAGATTTTCTCTACTGGATTCCTTCTACACACATTTTTTATCTTTTCCATAGTGCCTCTTTCACTACTCATAATATGAATAACTTATAAAAATGAAAATCTCTTAAGTACATGAAAGAAAATATGATTAATCAAACACTAGAATCTAAATACACCATTCTAAGTTCTTTTAATTTTCTCCAAATTCTCAAGAAGTTGTACTCTTAGAATCTCACTTAAATTCACTTGCTCTTTCTCAACACATATCTTATAAGTTGCATAAATGAAGCCTACTGACAACTCATCATTCTTAGAACTTGCACAAATAGAATATGCAATGATTCTTCTCAAGAATCTTACATCATGTTGTTTGATGGTGTTGATCACCATTGTAAAATACATTAGTATAACTTTCAACCTATTTCTTAACTTTTTCACCAGTAGGTACACTGCCTTGTTTTCTAAGACCAATGAATTCATGCATAAGGTTGGCAAAGATGTTGACTACATTGTGTCCCATCTAAATCTTTCCATTATGAATTCTGCTCAATACGAACTAAGCCCACTCTTCTATATAAAGTTTGTGGTAAAAATGATATCTAACTATGTCTAAGTCTTTTAGATGCTCAGATCTGGGCTTAGTAGTCATATCATGATTGAAAAAAAAAATCCATATCTTTGTTCATAAACTCACTTCCAATGGTTTCAAACTTACTATATAGATAGCTTCCTACATCTTCTAGTAAAACTACATTGTTTGGAGTATTTGATAAGGCCAAATTAGGGTTTTGCTCTAGGAGTTTCATAGGAACAACCTTTAATTTGGGTCTCTTGACATTTTCAACATTTAGAACAATTGACATATCCATGATTACACCAAATAAAAATTTATCAAAGAATTTATGTGCAAAGAATGATAAAATACCTTTTCTGGAGTAGGGTTTTGCTCAAAATCACTTTTTCCAAATTGCTTCTAGGTGCTCTAAGCTTTTGAGATGATAACAAGGTAGAAACAATCAAGTTCGTACTCTATTTATTCATCTAGAACTTTCATTAAGTGTATGCTTCGCTAAATCAAAAAAGCTATTTATTTTTCTCTGAAATCAAATATATTTTCAAGATCAATTGTCTGATCTTTGAATACTATTTAAGGTTCACCATAGCTTCTTGTCATCATGACAATGCTCCACAAAAATTTGCTCCACAATTTTCTTTGTAGAAACATAGATTTCATCTTCTGTCACAGAGTAAACTTTTTATGTTATAACAGTAACACTTATTTCCTTTGTAACTTGTTTCAATGAGCTTCGAATTGCAAGAGTGCTTAACTACAGTCCAAACTCATTTAGATACATCTTCCCTTAACCTCACTACTCATAGCTCGATCTTTAAATGAATTTTTTGATTCTAGTGCTATGAACAAGTTTAATTCAACTTGGTTGAATCAAACCAATTACTGACTTTGATTTTCCTATCTTAGAATCATCTAACTTTTCTTCTAAAATATATAATCCCATTACAAATGCCTCATTAAGCTATTCTTGAAGTTCACTAAGTACATTTTTTTTCTTCATTGTCTTGCTTAGTTCTAGAGTTCCTTTCATGATTCCTTCTGTCATTTTTGAAGTTCCTCCCTTCATTGCTTCTATTTCCAAATTTTCTTCCATGATTCCTTCTATCATTTTTGAAGTTTCTTCCATAATTGCTTATGTCCATTTTGCAGTACTTTGTTGTTAGTTCTACTTGGAGGATTTTATTGATCAATAGGTGCTTGACAATTTTAGGCTATGTAACTAAAGATATTACACTATTAACACACAATATGCTTCCTTTATTCATAATGTCTACATTCTCTTGATGTTCTTTCATTAGATCTTCTACTATCTATAGGGTTAGTGTTTCTAGATGTTCTACTATTTCTTCTATTATTGTCATATTTAGGTTTCCTACAATCAATTGCATTATGACCAATACCATGACAATTATGACAGTAAAATTTTATAACATGATTAAATGATTTATTTGTACAATCTCTTTTCATATGACCTATTTCATTAAATGAAAAACATTTACCTCTAAATGCATACCTAGTTTCCTAGGAGATTCCACTTGCTTAGGTTCATCCAATTTCTCAGTTTCTTTCTCTTGTCCAAATTATTTGGATTTATCAAAAGATTGACTGGATTCAATCTTATCATTAGATTTATCTTTCTCTTTTGGATGTGATTTACTATCAAGTTTTTTTGCAGACATGTTAAATGGATAAACAAGACCTATTTTATCATTGGTAGGTCTTTGTATTGACATAGATTCAACAATATTTTCTTTGCTAGTGTGAAGCATTTCAAGTTGTTGCTTGCACTAAATTAGTTAACCTTTCACAATAGTGTTGTACTTATGAAGTTCTTCATGATCTTCTTTCAATGTTTCAAATTCAGATATCTTCTTTACTAGACTCGCTCTAAGATCTGAATTTTTAATCTTCAAATTAGGTTAAATTTTGCTAGGATCATTCTTCAAATGGAACTTTAAATCAGTAATCTTCAGTTCATGATTCAAGATCTTTTACTTTGTTTTCAGTTTTGAATATTCATCATCACTAGTAGATTTAGTAGGTTCAGCCTTGGATTTGAGATGCTCAATCTTTTCATTCAATTTCCAATGTATACTTTGGAGTCTTCATATCTATCCTTCAACTTATCTCTTTCTTCAGTTTAGAAATCAATTTGTTCAAGTTCCTCTTCAAGGTTCTTCATCAACTATTCCATATCCATAGGGATCTTACTCAAGCTCTTAAGCCTCTTTTGAGTAACTATGCTTTGATACCAATTGTTAGAAGTTAGAGATGGGGGATATTGAGGGGGGGGGTGAGACTTAGTATTTTAGAAACTTTTATCACCACCTATATATTATTAATTACTTTGAACCATGCATAAGAAAGTAAAAAAGAAATGATGAACAGTAATAATAACCATGCATAAAGAGAACTCATAACACCATATTTTATTAACCAAGGGAAAAACCATTGTTGGGATGATACCCACTAGATAATATATTGATATACATGTTCCTTGTTAGAGGATGGACCTTGTTAGGATTCAATGAGAAAATTCAATATAGAGAGTCCCTATTAAGAGACTTTGAATCTTTGTTAGGAGATTCCAACCCTATTAGGATTTGTAGTACATTGGATGTAAGAAGAGCTCACTGCCAAAACATGCACTTCCAATTACAAGAAGAGCTCACTACCCAAACAAGTAATTAATCCTCAAGTATATAGATGCTATATCTTCTTTCTTGAATGATCTCTGACCTTAGCTCGATCTTGGATCATGAAATCAAGTTCTCTAAAACTTTGCATATATCACTTCACAAAAGGTTTGCATATCACTTTCCATATTACAATTGCACACTACTTCTCACAAGATATTCTTTGTATAAATAACATGCCTTTTCACAATTTGCTACTAGGTCTACTAAGACCACAATATACTTTTCCTACTTAGAGTAAACATCTAGGATGTCGGCCCTAATTGGTCGAATAATTAAGTTGTAAACAAAATAATTGCTTTCCCTTTAATTTCATTATTATGTTTCATTTGGTAAATTGTGAGTATCTCTTTTCCATACTATCTGTAGTCATGTCTGAGGTTATACATCATCATCAACATGTATACGGTCTCCATCTATCTTTGCTAATCAAAATATGATGTCAGAAACATTTTACATATAAAACAATATATTGTTGTAAACCAATTCCATACTTAGACAATTTTTTGAGTACCAAAAGCTAAGTATCTTTATTATCGAGGTTTTTTGCAAGTAAGTACATCATGTGATTTCATTAATGACAACAATTACATCACTACATATAGCCAACTGTCAACAAAAGTAACCCCAATCAACTAACACCCCACTTAAGTGGAACTTAGGGAGATAAAATTATTATGAAAATTCATGAAATATGTAAAGTGGCTCCTAGATACTTGGTCATTTTACATACTCATGTACAAATCAAATGCAATATCTCATCAATTTAGATTAGGAGAAAGTCCATTGGAAATAAACTCTAAGATAAAAAAATGTATAATCAAGGATGGGATGGAGGATGAAATGATACCATGGAACTACATATATCATAAATCCAATAAATCTCGCTCCATACGAAATATTCCAAGAGATACTTAGGCCTCCTGAGATGAGATAGCATATTGCAGAGAAGCATTGAAAACACTCTATGTAGTAAGCTCTAGGGCCCTCAATCCAAGAAAGTAAAGTACAAGATAGATCTAATTGGAAACATTAGAGACCTTTTTATCATGGAGCATCTCAAAAAACATAGTAAGAAAATAGATTAAATTCCAAGGGGAAACATTTCCAAGTAAGACTTACAAATTTTCATGAAGCAATCTAAAACAAAATGTACCTAGCAAAATGAGTAAAAAATGTGTAGATAGTTAAAAAGATCTCCTCAAAATCTATCCAATTTTTTAATAGTTATGAAAATTAGATATCATGAAAAAATGTTATGAGCTTGAGACCCAAAAAAAAAATGGCTTAACTAAGAAAAAAGAGAAATATTAGAAAAACTTGTGAATATAACTTACTCTGCTAGAAAATACATTGAATAATCTTTCTAGTTCTATCTTACATTTAAAAAACTAACTAGATATCTCAATGTTCTAACCAGTTTTTAGTCGGGTTAATGTCTAATATGCTGACTTACTTTTTAAGCCCCACAGAGCTATGGAGTATTTAACCTTATCCTAGGTGAGGGCAAAAAGCACCCCACCACCAGTGGTAACTTTGTGTCACTAATGTGGGACAACACTAGGATTAGTGTTATGATCATATGTTATAAGCCACACCATCAAGGGAATTTAGCTTCAAAATATTAATGTGACAACAAAATATGATATTACTTGAAACATATTAACAAGCATTTGTATTATTTGACCAACCAAAAAATACAATTTTGATATTAAAATTCAATTAAAAATAAATTTCATTAATACCAATAGTTGACCTCACCAAACATACAAACCTTACAGGTATGATGATGGAAGGACAATAAAAAAATTATGCCAAAGGGTGTATAAGTGATAATAAAAAAATTATGCCAAAGGGTGTATAAGTGATAATAAAAAAATTAAGAGAATATAATAAAAATTATGATAAATATTATGTAGTGTCTAACATTTTTTTCTCCTAGCTACAACCCATCCATATAGTATGAATATTATAAAAATTTATGAATTATAATAGCCATCATAATAAATAATAAATACTCTAATGCCCTCAAATCAAAGTAATGAAATGTAACTATTTGATAGTCAATTTATATATTTTTGGCTCATAAGAATATGATTTGAACATTTCAATGATAAACAAAAGTAGTCCAAAAATTTAGATACTCCGTAAAACTGGAGATTGAAACCCTTCTTACAAACATTATAATTCAAACAAAATAGGGGAAAAAAACAACAAAAGGAAAGGAAAACTTGAATTTCTTTGATGACATGGATTCAACTATAAGCTCAATGAGATCCCCAACTTATGCCCAATAAAATATTTGAACCATATGATAACTTTCACATTTGTAAGTGTGCTTGTAGAACTATAGTTCTAATATACTTCATGTCCACCACCAACAAAAAAAATCCTTTCATAAAGTAATATGCAATAGTGACATTTCTTGCATAGTGAAATATAAGATATAGGATGCATTACAAATATAAAATCACCCTAATTATATAGATAATGTTATATACAAATAGTGAAAATAGTTTTATTCCTCCATTACAAATACCTCATGTTATATTAATCTTCTACTATTATTATTACAATGAAACTCATGTTATATTTCTTCTATTATTATTATTACAATGAAACTCATGCTACATTTCTTATACTATTATTATTAAATGAAATCTTCCCTTTCAACTTTGTGATTTTATATTAATGAGTTATTAGATGATCATTGTAGATGAATATGTTGTCAAAACTATGCTCAAGTGTCATTCAAATTGGAGAGCTGAAAACACCAACTTGTAATGAACAATATCAAACACGTTTTCAAGAGAAGGCACAAAGCATGTTAAGGTTGCTTGCTTTCTTCAATTGTAAGAAGTCTTATCAAACATTTTCTCAAGAGAAGGCACAAAGTGTGTTAAGGCTGCTTATTTTACTCTTGTTTTCTTCAAGAGCAAGAAGAAGTTTAGAAAAGATCATTTACCTTCACAACATAGAATTTCAATATTTTCCATGTTTCCTTCTCTATTCTTGCTAGATACCATTTGAATTTCTCAAATGCTTTAGACTTTTCTGTAAGATACATAACAATCATCATTCTAGAATAGTCATCAACAAAAAGAATAAAGATTTTTTCTCCACTATAACTTTCTATTCCAATGGGTCCACATAGGTCAGTATGCACAATTTCTAAGACATCTTTAGACTGATAATTTTTTCTCTTAAAAATAGTCTTTCTCATTTTGCCAATCTGACAATTTTTGCATAAACCAACATCTAGTTTCTTCAAACTAGGAATACCTCTTACTTTTCTGAATTTTCTTATCTTGACCATTTTATCAAAATTTACATGACATAATCTTCTGTTCCATAACCAACTTTCCTCCATTTGAGCAATAAAACATGAACAATCACCAAGATCAAGATAAAATAGGTACCTCTTGTTTGTTTTCCCAATCCAATTAGATTTCCTTTGTCATCTTGCCTAGACATGCATGAATTCTACCTTGAATCCAATGTTGATTAGCTATGCCACACTGAGTAGATTATTTTTTAGTCCTTCAACCCAATAGGCATTATCACATACAAGTTCTTTGGTTAATGAGTTCAACCTTTCCCTTTTATGCAACAAGGTTCATTGTTTCCAAACCTTACACTACCACCATCATAGTCTTCAAATTGTTCAAAATTTGTTTTGTTTCCAGTAATATGATGTGAACATCTACTATCTATGATCCATGTGTCATTTTTACTGACCTGAGAGATAAGTTCCATTTTATCTTCTTCTTCATTAGATTCATCTTTCACAGCAATGAATACTATTTCATCTTCACTATTATTAGAATCTTTAGCCATAAAACAAGTCTTCTTACCTTTTTCCTTGAGTGATTTGTAATTTTTGAAATGCTTCTTTCCATTGTACTTTTGATTCTTCTTCTCATTCTTTCTTTCTTTTTTTGGACACCTAGTAGCAATATGACCAATCTCTTCACATGAAAAATAGATTAGGAGAATTTTATTGTTGTATTTTCCTCTACTTCTAGAATATTTATTTGCAAGTAAAGTTTCAACAACTTCAAGATCACTATCAGAACTTTCCTCTAATTCCTCTTCACTTTCTAACTGAATGTACTTTATTTTCTTGCCTTTCTCTTTGAGTGAAAGTTTGGCTTCAAATGCAAATTCAATATTCTTGGAAGTTGGAAGATAATTGTCATAGTTGTCTAGTTCAAAAGCTGTCAATCATCCTACTAAGGTATCCAAACTTATCCTATGATTTGGTTTAGACCTCTTTTCTTGAATAACAAATACTCTAATTGCATAGATAGGAAGTAGTGTTCTAATAACTTTACTTACAATAGTTTCTTCCTTGATTTCTCCTCCAAAAGCTCTGATTACACTGACACTAGCTTTGATTCTTTCCACATACTTGGCAACATTTTCATCTTCTCTCATTCTCATCTGATCAAACTATCCTCTAAGGCTTTCTACTTTGACTCTCCTTACATTTTCATCACCACCATAGAGTTCCTTCAACTTGTTCCACATATCAAAAGCAGTTTTGTAGTCCTTGATCTCATCAAATTCATCATAGCCAAGAGAAAATGCAATATCAATCATCATGGTGTTATGGTTCTTTTTCTCAACAATATCTCCAATAGATAATGTACCAATAGGGATTATGTATTCTTCATCAAGGTATTTCAATCTTCAATCACTAATGAAGGCCAGATGAAGTTGTTGGAGTTGATGAAATCCAACTCCGAAGATGCCCAAGATCACCTGCATGCAATAACTTGTCAAAGGGAAGCCAAGGAAGGAAGAGTGTGGAGCAAGGGAAAAACCCTAAACAGACATGCGAGAGAAAATATGCAAAACAATGAAATTGTATTTAAAATGAGAATTTGATGATGTGTTTACAATGAGAAAGAGGCTGTTGATAAAGGCCTCAAGGAAGCTTGTAGAACAAGCTGGAAGGTGGTAGAAGATAAGGTTGACAACCAAGCACTCTTCCACAAAAAGGTGGAACATGCTAGAAGGGAAAAAACTACCATTTTGTCAACAACTCACCACAACATGCATTAAATACTAAATATTAACTAAATGCATTAACCTAAGTAAGCTTAAGTAAATAGAATAAATAATTAATAATTAATTATTTACTCTAACACCACCCCTTAAGTGCAACTTAGGGAAATGCCTTAAGCTCACAAAACTAAAAAATGCAAAATGGGTGAGTTGTTGACAACACGAGAGTTTGTTCCCTTCTAGCATGTTCCACCTTTTTGTGGAAAAGTGCTTAGTTGTTAACCTTATCCTCTACCACCTTCTAGCTTGTTCTTCAAGCTTCCTTGAGGCCTTTATAAGCAGCCTCTCTCTCATTGTAAACACATCATCGTATTCTCATTGTAAATACAATTTTATTGTTTTTCATATTTTCTCTCTCATGTTCATTTAGGGATTTTTCCTTGCTCCATGCTCCTCCTTCCTTGGCTTCCCTTATACAAGTTATTGCATGTAGGTGATCTTGGGCATCTTCGAAGTTGGATTTCATCAACTCCAATAGAAGTCTCATGAGTCCCTACCATGCTAAAAAGTTGTCTTTGTTTAGCTTTGGAATCTCTCTCTTGTAAGACATCCTAATCTTTGGCTTAGGTCCTTGAAACATTTTCTACAAGCACCAAAAGCTATGATACAAATTGTTGCAAATATAGGAGTAACTAAGAGGGGGGGTGAATTAGGTACTCCTAAAATAAATCCTAGATCCCTTAGATGTCAAAAATAAAAACTTATTGTTGTTTTAATTTGGTAAACACATAGAAGATGTTGTAACTCAATAAATGTAGAGTGTGATTTACTTTTAATTTATCTTAAGACATTAATAGTTATTAATTTGCAAGCATAAGAGAAATAACTTGAACAGATGGGACACTAGATTTAACATGGAAACCCAATATGGGAAAACCACCAATGTAACTAGTTACTATTTTTACTCTTCTAAAGTGAACTCTGTTAGGAACCAACCTAGTTAAATGTTACAAAACACACTATTAGGTGTGACCTTGTTAGAGGATTTAATCACCCTGCTAGGAGTGGCCTTGCAAGAGGTCTTAAAAAAAATCAATGGAACTGTCACCTTGTTAGAGGATTTACAATTGGCCATTAAACCAAATTTGTTAAGAGATTTTTTATCATTGCTACAATGGTCAGAGAGTAACAATGAAATGAACTGATTGTGATGCCACTGAATTATTGATTACATATATCTATTTTGCTTCATAATTGATCCTTCCTAATCAAATAACACTTTTCTATTCCACAAGAATATCTACTTATCCTTCAAGTTCCCTCTCACTCTTTCCTTCTTAATTCAAACAACACACTTGCACACACACTAAAAATCTCAACTTGACCTTTGATTTATACCATCTAGATTGTCAAGTCAGCTCATACTTAAATTAAAATGACCAATAATCATCATCATAGTTGGCTAGAAATAATACTTAAAATAATTAAGGTTCTTATGCCAAAACAAAAAAATCCTTCATTGGCTAACCATGCTCGGCAAACACTATTTCTGAGATGATTTCCTGTGTTAACCAACAGAAGCTTAGTTAACACTGAAAACATGAAAAAATCCTTTGGAAATTGAGTGAACTCAGTGAACATTGACTCTATCCAACTTCTCTTCACTAACCATGTTAACTCAGTTAACACTATTTCCTGCCTGAATTCCTTTGATGCTCTAGTGAGCTCGATAGACACTGTCTTTGCAACGTAATATTTAGGAATGCTCAGCAAACAAGGAAAACTATCTTACTAACCAAGTGAGCTTGATAACCAATGATTGACAACTAATATGGCATTTGTGTAACACCAAAGACAACACATAATTAGACAATTGTATCTAACAAAAGTATGGTGTAGGGCATGGTTTTGCAAAAGCAACATCTCATATGATTTTAAGATTGGGTTATTTTTGGCCCATAATATTTAAGGACACTTTTGAGCATGTACACCCTTGTTGCATTTTCCAAACTAGTGCTAACAAAGAAAGGCATCTGGCAATGCCATTACAACTTGTATATGAGGTACACCCTTTTGCAAAGCGAAGGTTGGATTAAATTGGTTTGGTCAATCCACCATCATTAACTGGACACACCTACATTCTTGTAGCCACTGATTATTGTACGAGATAGACAGAAGCAGAAACTTTCTGAAATTAAACTAGCAAGGTGGTGACCGACTTCTTGGAGGAACACATTGTCACTAGATTTAGGATACCATTCACTTTAGTGTGTGATAATGGATCAGCTTTTGCGTCGATATTCATGACTCAATGGGAATTTTAAAATAAGTTTTTCATCAAGTTATCTTCAAATTACTACCCACAAGGAAAGTAGAATCTATGAATAATAACTTGATCATAGTAATAAGATAGTTATTGAAGGGGAACCCTAGAGATTGGCATACACAACTCAAATATGCTCTATGGACAGATCGAGTAAGGTTAAAAATGCTTTGGGGACTTCTCCATACTTTCTTGTTTATGGATAAGAGCCAGTGTTCCCGCTTAACCTCAGGAATTATTTTTTTAAAATTCATGAGTGGGTATGCTGAAGATGCTAACAAAGTACAAATTAGATTGATGAATCATTTAGAGATGGATGAAAAATAGACATCTGTGTTGAAACACATGGCTAAACATCAAGCTATCATGAAGAGATGGTTCGACAAGAGAGCCACAATAAAATCCTTTAGGATTTCCAACCTTGTTCTACTTTGGAATAAGGCAAAAGAAAAAGTAGGCAGCCATACCAAGTTTCAGTGCTTGTGGACTGGTCCTTATTAGATTGTGGAAATTCTCAGAGAAAACACTTTTAGGCTTAGTTCCTTACAAGGGGAATTTCTTCCCTTGAGAGTAAATGTGTAATTTTTGAAAAATTATTTGAGGCCTAAAAGAACCCAAAAAAAAAAATAGTTAGATTTTATTTCTGTGATTAGTTAGATTTTATTTTTGCAAGTGTGTTTATTTTTCACAAGTATGTTTATTTTCTGCAAGTGTGTTTGTTTTCAGTTGTGTGTTTGCTTTCAGTTGTGTCTTTGTTTCCAAAGTCATGTCAATCCCATGGGGTAAGGTGCACTTGGGATTTTATCTTGAGATATTTTACCAACCACTCTTTTGGTTCTATCTTCATGAAGAGGTATTTCTTTCTTAAAACATTTAGACAATTGTGTGTCTTACACCAACTGAGTATTCTTAAACTCAAGATTCTAAACCAACGACCTCTCAACACTTTGTGAACTTAAAAAAAATTGTCTCAAGTGTTGTCGAATTGAGGTTGAAGATAGCAGGGGATGATCCAAACCCTAATGGGTTCAAACAGGTGGATTCTTCTCGAAGGACTGCTAAGATCATTGTTTGGTGTGAGAGTTTCTAAAAATTCTTAAAAAAGGAATGCAATGGATGTTTATAAAAGATCAAATCCAAGAAATTACACCAATGTCCTGGTTGCATAGTCTAAGCATAGAGAGAGAGAGAGAGAGAGAGAGAGAGAGAGAGAGAGAGAGAGAGAGAGAGAGAGAGAGAGAGAGAGGGGAACAGTGTTAAGACTGAAGGTTTCTAAAAGATCTAAAATGGCAAAAGATAAATTTTCAAAGTGAAGTATCTTATACAAAAACATCGCTTCATCAAATAGTCACACTATAAACTACATTAAGTGATTATTCAAAATTTGCAAGAAAATTAAAAAGAAAGTGATAGCCTACTAAGATCCCTCGAACTAATTCTCTCATCTGGTCAAGCAAGAGATTGATAAGTAACCTTCATGAAAATTCTTAATGAATAAGCTAGGAGGGGTGGAAGATTGTTTCGAAGATATCAAAAAACTTGGATAGACTACATCCTAAGATGTCAAAGGAAATAAATACGCTAGACACACACTAAGCTCAAAGGTTTTGGATCTTGAAATTTTTGGGTGTAAAGTCATTTGAAATTTTCTTGGAATGTTCAGGTTTAGTGGGTGTTTGACACACGTTGAAAGAATGCTTGCTAGTAAAGAAATGCCTTAGTCATTTCTTTCTTTTTTTCAGGGCTATTTGTTGTGGTTCCATAATGCATGTCCCATTTCCTTATTAAAATGGGGACCCCCTACTTTATCTTGCACTTTTGACCTAGATTTGAGCCAATTTTGAGATCCTACCTATCCCCGAGTTCCCATCCTGGGTCCTTGTTGAGAAATTGCAAAAGTTGAGAAGTTGCAGAAGTCAAGGAATTTCAAAAGTCAAGAAACTATATAAGTCAATGTCAAAATTCAAAACCCAAAAATTTAAAAAATTAATAAATGTAATAATAATGAAAATTGTGCAGCTTCAAAGGTGTGCACTTGTGCACCTATGTAGTTGCACCAAGTCACGAAAAGTTTATAAAAGGGGGACGGGGTTCCATACACCCCTTACTTTTTTTTCATTTTCCTAACACTCTACCTTTCAAATCAACATCATAGCTCCTTTATTTGTGAGGTCCGCAACCCATCCTCCCACTGAAACTCTACACCTCCCAGATGCTTCACTTTCACACCATTCTAGGTTTGCTAAAACTTTGTCTCCTACTCCCTACAACCTCATCAACCCCAATTGGGTGCACACTTGCACATCAGTTAGGGTGTGCTAGTGTGCACCTTAATTGGGAATTCAATCAAAAAAATGACAAAACTTAAACAAATGCAAAAATTTAAGGGGTGGACAGTAGCACACCCGGCTTGGTGTGCTCCTATGCACCCCCATATAATAAAACTCTCACATATGCACAAAGAGAAAATGAAAATCAAAGAGAGACCAAGGGTTGGTGTGCACTAGTGCACCTGACTTGGTGTGCAAGTGTGCACCAAACCCTAAATAACATGTAAAACCTCACAATAAGGTGTGCAGCTACTAGATAGGTACACTAGTGTGCACCTCTATGCAAATGAAATTTCTGAAAAACTAAAAAGAAATGTTAAAAAAAAACAAAAACAAAACTAATGTAAAACCAAAAAAGGGGGTGTGCACCTGCACATCTAATCTTGTGCACAAGTGTGTACCCATATAAAATGCAAAAAACAAAAAGGAAATAAGGTGTGCACCTACACAGCTAATCTAGTACATAGGCACACACCTTATATTTTAAGTTTTTTTTAACAAAAAAAGAATTAGGGTATAATGATGGGTTTTAGTGTATTTCACATTTTTTATTTTATCATAACCTTCCCATTCTTTGCTTTGAACTAATGGATGCCTTCTTTTTCTCATGAAAATATAATGTCATCTTCATTCGGAGAGAAAATGGCACCAAAGCCTATTGTATTCAAGTTCCAAGGTGTGCCATCAAAGTCAAGATTCTAAGATGACTACTCAGAAAATAAGGATACAAACTTGGGGCACACTGATCTAGGAGAGTTCCTCATGAAATACAACAAGGCCAAGGAGAGATCAGCTTTGGTATCTTAATTAATCCAATTAGGGTTGGTGAATGCAGCTTCGCACCCAACATCAGTACAATCCTTAGATTTAATCATGACACTAGCACATTACTTTGATCTTGAGCAAAGAGTAGTGAAGTGTGTGAGTGGAGAAGTTGCCCTTGACCTCTAACTTGACAACATTGAAAGGGTCTTTCATCTCCCTAAGGCAGATCAATTCATTAGACTCACTTATGAGGTAGTAGAAATGTGGTATAGGGAACACCTAAAAGAGGTGACAAATTTCATTCAATCTTCCTATCTCATTGAGAATACTCCTCTAGGTAAGGTAATCAGGAAGGTGAATATGACAAGGGGGTATATGAAGGAAGATATTGGATACTCTATCATTCTTTTGAGTAGAGTGATGGGTTTACTAGTGGTTGGACAAGTGAATGTTTTCATGGTTAATTTTATTAAGACTATCAAGACAACAAGGATCCCACTTGATTGGGCCACCAAATTGAGTGAAAACTTATGTGAACAATTGGAGGTAGTCAAGGACAAGAAGTTCTACATGACTTCACATTTGGTATATCTATTAGTTGCCAAGGTGACAAACTATCCTAGATTGTATAGGAATGGTAGCATGCAAGATCCCAATGCTTGGTTGTACATCATCTACCCTCAATTAGTGAAGAAGAAGCTCTCAAGATAGAGAAAAGAATACAGAATCGTGAATGATGCATTCATTTTTGCTATCATATGATTCATAGAGGGAGACTATGCAAAACGATTATCTAATGATGTAGTTGCATAGAAAATAGCTCTCAAGGCTTACTACATTTAGTTCAAAACATTCAAATATCTAAGGGTAGTTGGTGCCACTGTAAATTGAAAGAAGCTCCCTAGATATCCTAGTAATAGACTTGTCCTATTGGAGATTGCATAGCAAATTGAATCTGCATATGATAGGGTTAGGAGACAATGAAGACCATGTTAGACATGGCCCCTAGTCATAAGAAAATATAAGGTGAAGTGGAAATAGGATATTCCATCTTTTGAATGGGAGTGGGAACAATATCCCCTTGAGGAGTACTATTCTCCCAGACCTTGTTTTGGCAATATTGGGAAAGTTGAGAGTCTAGTGGGCAGGGAATTTCACCATGAAGAGGCTATTGAAGATGATTGGATGAATGCAACAAATGACTAAAATGTCTTAGGGACTATTGTAGGATGACTTTGTATTTAGCTAAGAAGGTTTTAAAAATAAGCATTCCTAAAGAGATATTGCAGCAAAATTTTGGGGAGCTATTGGACCCTCTATTCTACATGGACAAAATTGGAGAGAGACCCATAATGAATGCCAAGGTTGGCAGAGAGGAGAGTGATGATATAAATCATAGGGTGATGCATGTCATTAGGATGATGCAGGATTGGATCAAGAAACCATTCCAACTTGATCCAATGCCTGACACAGTGATTTTTCATGCATAAGCCTACCCAAACAAAGGTAGAGGGAAGAAGGTTACTATTACTACCTTTGTAGCCTAGTCACCAATAAGATCAAAAATAATATACCAACTAGATAGGCCAGTTGGATACTATCATATTTTGAAGAGGAAAGGGAAAGGAAAAAGAAAGAGGAGTTCTCCTCAAAGGGCTGAAATAGAAGAGGGTGAAGTATAGGCACCTCCTCAGTAGCAAGAAGAAGATGTGTAGTGATCAAAAGACACTTGGGCTTCTCAAGACAAGCTAGACCCTCAATTGCCACCAATTGCACCTAGCCACATAGAGGGTGAAATTACACAAGTCTCTCCTCCTCTATAGGTAGAACCAACATCCCCTTCTACCTCTAAGAAGTAGAAGAAGATTAAGATTCTAATGAAGAAGAGGAAAAAGGTGATTAGAAGGATGGTTCCTTTCCCATTTGTCCTGGAACCTATTCTCAAAGGAGAAGAAGAAGAAGAAAAGGAAGGTGAGGAGGAGGATATGTCTATATAAAGAAGAAGCCAGCTAGCTAGAGCCACTAAACAAGAAAGGAGGAGAAGTTCCATGGTCCCACTACCATCTACCCTAGAAGAACCTTTTGAAGTAACTTCTTTAGAGGATGAATTATAATAATGGGTCGATGAGCAGGATGTGCAGGGTGATGATGTATTTGAAATGCTAGATTTTTACTTCATACCTGTGCTAATAGAATTGGTTGGGGATAAGATTAGGGATACCCAGATAGGTGAACTCCAATAGGAGGACTGGATGCAGATGTCACCAGAATCTTAGGGTCCTGATCTTACTTCATCCCTAGTGTAGGTTCCAGTTGTGGATAAAGGTTTTGTTACTCCTCTACCTGTATCTTCTAAAAAAGAATAGGTTCAAAAGGAGCCTTCATAATAGGTTGAGCCATAAAAAATGCCAATCGATGAAGTGTTGAAAGGGGGACAAATGGTTAAATACTCTCAAAAAGCCTCTCAAGAATTGAGGTGAAAACTACAAATTCCATAGAAATAGAGACCACAAAAGGAGAACCTCTGCAAAGAGAAAGAACTCTAGGGAGGAGTGATAAGGGGAAGGAGGTAGCTCAACATACTCCTTCATCCTCCTGAAGGAGCCCTTAATTTGAATGGGTTCCAAGGTGGCTAAGGAAAGAAATGATGAGAAACATTAAACCACAATTCTATGCTAATCAGGAGGATATCATTGAATTGGTTGACATCCTAAATAAACCTGAGTCCCCATCATAGGAGGCAAGACCCTTGGCATTTATCAACAACACTCGATATCAAGATTTGTTTGCTCAAGTGGTTATTCCTCCTCCTAATGCAAATACAAAAAGCTTGAGCCCATAGGATTATCAGATCAAAGAGGTCATGCTTGGAAGGCTCAAATTGGATATGGCTAGATTGATGGTGACCATGGGTATAAAGGAAGCTTTTAGAAACATGGACCAGGAAGGGGCTGAACTTAGAACATTTTGAAGGAAAAATGAAATTCTAAGAGGATATCTAGCTAAAGTTGTCAGTCCCCTAGACCCCGATCACCCCAAGGAGACTCTAAATGATGTACTTAGAGAAGGGAGAGGTGTGCATTTGGACCCATTTTTGAAAGCCTGTCAGTAGTGGTAGGAAAGTTATGAAGAAAAGGGTGTCTTAATCATCCAAGGGAATCTGAAGTTATTGCATGCTACCTAGGAGAATGTAAATAAGATGGTAGCAATTTTGAAGCAAGACTTCACTATAATGGATGAAGTGTTAGCATGGAGTAAGGATTTACAGGTTTTACAAGGCATAAAAGGGCAAAAATATAGGATCTTGGTAGATGTGTATACAATGGAAGAATTGGATTTAATTGATGATTGGATTGAAAAGATATCAGACAACAATAAAGTAATGAAGACATTACACGCAGACATCCACCAGCTCAAGGACCAAGCCCAAGAGAAATTTTTTGAAGTGGAGAGGAATTATAGTGATGTGTGTCTAGAGATTTTTGAGGATGAGGAATGAGAGAAGTTAATGCCCGTGGAAGTAGTAGTGCAGAAATTTAGGATGATTTTTGAAAAAGCTTCCAATGATGAGGCCATCTAGTAGGTTTTTAAGAAAGAGGAAGCCTTATTAGATTTGGATACCAAACTTGAGGATTCTTTTGAGACTCAAATTGAGGTAGACAACTATAGATAGAAGGTTAAGGACAAGTATGAGTCTTTAGATTTACCAGATGCGGCAAAGATTACTGAGATAATAGAGAAATTCAATGGCAAAAATCTAGACATAGATTTGGGATGAAAAGCAACAAAACCTAGATGCACAAATCTCAATTTTGACACTCAATAAAATTTTGAGATTTCTTATCCTTTTGAGGTGCACAGGTCTGCAAGTCTATAGGTGCACATGTCTACAAGTGTGCAGGTCCACTTTTCTAGAGGTGCACCGATAATTAACTGCCAATTCCAAAAGTAGAGCTTTCAAAGCATAGGAAATGCATTTTAATGGCAGTTTAACTCTAATAGACACCCAGTGAAGGATCAACTTCCATTTTTAGCACTTCCATACACTTCCCCTTCGACTAAAGGCTTTCTTATTCTTTCTCCTCTCATAAATTCTTTGTTTTTGACATGTAAGCGCTCATGCATCTAATTAATGAATGAAAATGGAGTCCTACTAAGCACCAGTTTAAATGTTGGTTTGTATATAATTAGTTCATTTTATTAAATTAAAATCATTTTATTGCATGAAGATATCTCTCACTCTCAACACAAATTGAGGAGATGATTTCTTATAGATACTCCATTGTAATATGTAATGAGGGCTGCCATAATTTTGCAATAAAATTATGTTTTTGGTGCTCCCATTTGGAGTGTAGTGATTCTTACCTAAATGTGTCATTGTTTTGTGAATTTATGTTCATGGAATTGTGATTAAGCTAATTTGTTGTTGGTTTATTTCTGGTTGTGCAATTCATTAATTTTGGTATTTACTATGGTTTTGACAAATTCTGCTGACATATCTAGCTTGAGAAGAAATCATCAAATTGTACCTGCATAACTTTTCATCTCCATGATTGCACTTTCTGTGGCCTTGTGATTTGATGAAGAGTGAAACATCATATGATCACTAAGTTTCTCACCGATGATTACATCAGTCGAATGGAGGAAGTGTTGCCCCTTCTTTCATCGGTTACCCACTGATTTCTTTGAAATCTTAACTCATGGATGTGTTGTTTTCTGTAGCTTATGTTCATTAGGATTTCAATTTCATTTTATTTTCTTTAAAGTTTTGTTATTTTCTTTATTAACCCCCTTGTTAGAATAGGACTTCATACTAGTTGCATTGTTAGATTGCATTCATAAAAATATAAAATATAAAAACATAGTTCTTTTTATGTGTTTTAGTTTGAAGCAGTGTGTAGATTCTTCATCTCATCCAAAATCAAAATGAACCAGCAAAGTCCTCATTGTGAAAAATCACATTTATCTTCAACTAAATGGATTCTAGTAGGTCATGAGATCACCTAGAACCTTGGAGTTGATTCACAAGATCATCTTTTCAAGAAAGGAGTTCACAAGAATTCTTGCAGTTTAGCATTGTGCATAATGACAGCTCAACATGACTTTATAAGAAATTAATTTAATCAATTTCTCCTTATTTATCCACTTAGCCTTCAGAGAATGTGAAGGCTAAGAACTCCATTGAGATGCTCAAAATATGGGGTCATTACACTTGAAATATTTGATCTCCAAAATCATATGAATGTAACCTTTCCTCTAAACCATTATCAAGGGGAAGTAATTTAGGTTACTAACTAAATCAATCCTAAGTTAATGGGTTACATTGCCAACCATAATTTACATGTCAGTACACATATGCATATATGATGTAGGAGCATCTTGGGCTTGCTTGCAATCTAAAATGTTGGAGGTGTTTTGGCTAAGAGTTATGGACTTGGTCACCAAACAGTGGTGCTCAATCATTGAAGGGTCTAGTTTTGGGTGAGGATCTCAGTCGTTGAAGTGGACTCGATCATTTTGTAATATCCCTTCCCAAACTAACATATTTAGGAATATTGTCAAACACTTGTATAATGCCTTTCTCTTTTTCTTTTGTTTTAGATTTTTTGATATAGTTTGAATTATGCTAAGAAAATTAGAATGTTTGCAAATGGTATTACAATACCTCTTACAATTAACTAATATGCAAGTGTAGTTCTTTTAGATATTTTGATGCATATACATGAAAACTAGATATGGAATGCATACCTATAGCCAACTGCCATTTTGACAAACAATTGGCATACAATTATTATGCTAATCATATGTGCTATTAGCTAGACATTTTGTCAAACAAATCATATGCAACATATATCTCCTTTCTTGAATTCATTCCCATGTACAATGTTGCTATGAATTTTCCAAGATAATTGGGCTTACAATAATTACTACAAAAATGCAAAATCTACTTATAAATTATCACTTACAACAACAAAATTATATGCCTAAGATTATAATGCTAACTACTAATAGTTGCAAGAGGAACCTAATAAAAGTGATTCCCATGAATGGAGATGAAAGTTGCAATCAAAATCAAGCACAAATACTATAGCACAACATTGTTCAGGTGTACTATAGTAGCAAGGGAAAAAAATGATTACTAATGGCTTCCAAAGATGAATCTTTAGGTCTGCACTCCTTAGTGCTTCAATATTAATCAAACCCTTGGGTTATTCCTTAACTTTAAGCACAAATAGAACTCTAGAATGAAGCTATCCTAAATTTCAAATTTAGTGGATATTTCACCACCTCAAATGGTTGCAACATTGAGGAATTGATGCTCTCCAATGGCTAACTAAAATCAGAAACCCTTAGTTTCTTCTACCAAGTTCATATCAAATGCAATTGATAATAATTGGATGCCTAACAATGAAGCTCTCACCTCTATTTATTCTCTCCCTTCATCCTTCTAGAAGGAAAAAGAATATTATTTAATTACAATCTCTAGAAGCTTCCCCCTTTCCAATAAAATAATTAGTTGTGCTTCTAAAAAATTAAATTAATTAAATATAAAGTCACCTTTAGATTTATTTATTTATTGACTTGAATTTAATTTATTTCTCATTATTTATCAACTTAGCCTTTAGAGAATGAAAAGCTAAGAACTCCATTGAGGTTCCAAAAGATGGGGAGCATTACACATTGAAGAGGTCTTGGTCATTGAAGGAGATCAACAGATATAGTTTGCTCAACATTCACTACAGCACTTAGCATCTCTTAGTTTCTTGCACTCTTTTTCTACTTGACATGTGTTGGTTGCTTGGCACTCTTTGTGGCCTCAGAATGCGTTAGTTGCTTATCATTCATTCAAAGCTTGGAAATGCTTGTGGTTTGGCTAACACTTGGTCTTGTCTTGATTTCTTGTACATGTTGAGATGTTTATGAGCTAACTTTTGGCATTTAATTCATGTTTTACATGACTTTGGTTATTTAATTCATGTTGTAGCCAACTTGTGGCTCAACATATATTTAACTTAAGGGTTTAATTTAATTTTTAATGATCTAGAATGACTTGTGGCTTAGTGTAGTATAAGTAGGGCATCTTTTGGAGTCTTTAAGGGAGGGGCAATCCATCTTAGAGAAGAGGATGTGAACTTTGAAGAGCTAGTAGCTATAGCTTGAAAACTAGGTGATTTCATGGTGGGCTTAGGAGCACAAATTAAGATTTCCTTGGAGGTTTCTACCAGAGTGTGGATCTAGACTAGTTGGGATTAGGATTGTGAGTTGGATCTTATGGGATCTTGCAGAACTATTTTGTAATTGCTATTGTATTTGGCCCTAACCCAAAAGGCCTTATAGTTGGGAATATCACATTTAAACAATTGATTTATGAATAAAGAATTATGATTTTGGATTAGATCTTGCATTTTTTTTTCTTTGTTGTGTTTCCACTATGTGATTATTTGCAGAGATCTAGATTACCTCCAATACAGGTATCCTCAAATTATCATTGTATTACATGGTGTCAGAGTGAAGGTTGTTCCTAAGTGTGTAGACTACTCACCAAAGCTAAGGCAATTTTCACTAGGACTTGGGTGAAGGTTGGAAGAGAAGTTTGATCTAGTAGAGTTGACTGATCTTCTAGATTTGTGGATCTGTTTCTTTTGGTTTTGCAAAAATATTGGAAGATGCCTTGAAGAAGATTGGACCCTAGGTAAATTGATGATCTTAGTGATGTTGTAGAAGAAATGATCTCAAAGAAGGTTAAAGAAGATTTTAGATCTAAGATGGTGTTGATGAAGAGTGACATGATTGAAATTGTGAGTGTTTTAGGTGGTGTACCTAGACATGTGGGTACTGAAGATGGTTATGAAAAGTTTCTAAAGACTTTGAAATTGTTGGATCAAGTGGTGAGGACATAATTGATCATGTGGAGAGACCTATTGGAACTAGGGTTGGTTAGTTTTCTAAACCTAAATCTTAGTGTTGGAATACTTTAGAATAATTAAGAGGGGGATTGAATCAGTTATCCAAGGTCCATATGTATAAATAAAACTTTTCACAGCTTAGTGAACCCATAAAACATTTATACCCATCCATGCATCCATTAAGATTATGCAATTATTTAAAACTTGTAGGTTACTGTCAAATAAACTTGTAAAAATATAAAGCATGAAACATAACAGATTCATCAACACACTTGACACAGTGATTTATGTGGAAACCCAATTTGGGAGAAGCCATTAGTAACATCCTACTCCTTTTCACTCTTCTAAAGTGATGCCCTATGAAAGGCTAACCTTGTTAAAGGTTACAATACACCTTGTTAAATTTGACTCAATTAAGGGATTTCAATCACCCTATTATAAGTGAGCCTTGTTCGAGGACTTTATGCCATTCAATTGAAATGCCACCCAATTAAAGGATTTACAAATGATTGTTAGATCAACCTTAATCTAAAGGGTTTACCCTAGATTGATACAATTGTTAGAGAGTAATAGTAGAGCTTTGATTTGATACAACTTACAACTTCTTTTACAGATTATAGATCTCTGTTTAGTCCTTAATTCTACTTAGCCTTCATACTTTGCAACTCTGATAGCCTTTTCACCCTTCAAGAATTCATCTCCTTAAGTCTTCTTGCTTAGCCTGTCATTGTAGACTCTTCCCTTGGGTCACTTGATGAAGCAAAACCTTTAACTCCTTCTCCTTGGTTTCTCACGCATGACTCTTTTTCTTCATGACCAAACATTCTTATAAATAGGAAATTAGGATATTTTCCCACTCATTCGGATGGATTAGATAGGACACAATGTATCTACCCCATATCTTTTCTTTTCTAGAAACTTCTCCTAGAATCCATTTGAATTCACCTAAAAATTATTTACAACAATTTATGTTCCACAAACTCAGCAACCTTATCTTCCTCCTAGTTTACAAGTTTCAACAAAATAAACTTTTTGGCTTAGATTTAGTGAATATTTGATCTTTAACATAATGCAATAGCTCAACATTATCAACCTTCTAATGCTCAACACATACTGCATTTCTCAATATCAACTAAATTTTATTGATGCTCAAGATCAACTAAACTTTACTTGGCATCAACTATCTTGCTTCGAATCCACTAGAATTTTTTTTCACTGGGATCCAACTAATTTTTTGCTCAGGTAGTACTGACTTTGCACAACACCTACTATCCACTCAGTCAAGCTTGGTAGAAAAAATTCATGTAACTTGTTCTTCTAAACTTTCTAAGTGTAGCCAACATTTTGTAACCTTAAGTAGATTATCAATACATCATGTTATCACTATCTTAACTAATCCTTGTACTTCATTACATAATCATAACTCAACCTTTCCTCTAGGTGCTATTGTTACCTATTATTGATCAAACCATCTTCCTCAATCAACAAAGTTATAGTACTTGAATCTTATAAGTAGGTTTCTTGCCAACAAATAGAAGGCTTGACATCAGTGACAAAAAAATGATTGAAACACATAGTCTTCTTCAAAAATCTCCATCTTTCAGTACTTTCTCTCAATAATGATATTTTCAATCATATCTCAACAATCTCCCTCTTTAGCATTGATGGCAAACCAAATTGATCAACCAAGTTAATCAAATGATGAACATCTTGTTCAACCAATCTAACTGGGTTAGAATGGTAAGGCAATACCAAAAAAAAAACTTGTATCAAAATTTCTCCCTCTCTCAACAACTTCCTTCTTCTGATTAGGTTACAAAACTATTTCTTATAACTCCCTCTGAGTTCCTTCATGTATCTCCCTCTTACTAGGTAGATTAGGATTTATCCCTCTTTATCACATCATTCATGTGTCTTCTTCTAATCAGCAACATCAGCAATTATTTGATCTCCCTCTAAGATCAATGTTCTTCAGATTCTTTGACAATAATCTCTTGTACTTTCTCCCTCAACATTTATAATGAATATCTTCCTCTATGATTACACTTTCTTAGTTTGATGTACTTTCTCTCTTTCTGATCAATAGATCTCCCTTTTTTATGGTAATTAATTTAATGTACCTTCTCCCTCTTTATTTTGGCAGCACTTGATCATCTCTCCTTCTTGATCAATTTATTGTACTTTCTCCCTCTTTGAAAACAATGCCAAAGACATGTGTCAAAATAATGTCATCTTAAAACATGCAAATATAAGCTTTTATAGTTTCTTCAGTTTCTTCGTCTAGTACCTTGCTTGTGATAGATTTTAAGTTTCAGTTTTATGATTACTTTAGGCAATTCCTAAAGTAGGATCCTTTGCATCAATTTGAAACATATGAACATCAACATGTTTGAGGCAAGGAACTCCTCTCATTACTTAAATAGCCTTTGATAGGGGTATCACCCCTATTTTACCTCTTAGATACTCATGAGCATCCTTAGGTAATGGTTTTATGAAGATATTAGCGATTTTCTCCTTTGAGTTAACATATTCCATCTTCACCTCTTTATCTTGAACTAATTCTCTTAAGTAATTATACTTAATTACAATGTTCTTTTTCTTTGTGTGTATCACTAGATTCTTTGATATATTGATAGCACTTGTATTATCACAATAAAGTATCATTGGTTCTATGATCTCTTCCTTCATTCCTTTGAGTAGATGTTTGATCCATATAATGTTTTTGTAATTCATAGCAGCAACAACATATTCATCTTCAGTAGTAGATTGTGAGGTGTAACTCTATTTCTTGCTAGTCCATGTAACTATTCTCTTGCCTAAGAAAAATGCTTCTCCACTAGTGCTCTTTTTGTCATCAATATTTCCAGCCCAATCAGCATTAGTGTAGGCTCTCAATTCAAATTTTGCATTCTTCTTGTAGTATAGGCTAAACTCTTCTGTTCCTTTCAGATATCTCATTATTCTCTTTATAGCCATTAAATGATTCTCCCTAGGATTTGTAGAGAATATTGAAACTACACCTATAGATAATGCAAGTTTTCTAATCATAGACTTGTATAATGTTTGATTCACCTCAACTAAAACATTATTCTTTGACGACTTGTCTCCTGTCACCATAGGTGTACTTACTGGTTTGGAATCTTCTAATTGAAAAGTCTTCAATATTTCTTTAACGTACTTTGACTGAGTGATGTATACCATACTTCATCTGATATACTTGCAAACCCACAAAAATTTTGATCTCTCCAAACATAGACATTTCAAATTCTTGCTTCGTCTAATTTCCAAAATCCTTACATAAAGCATCTTGTCCTCCAAATATGCTATCATCATCAAATAATTTAGATATTAAAATACCTTTTCCTTTCTTTATATTTATATACAAATTTTTGTTATCATTAGTCCTTTCAAATCCAATCTTCACAAGATAAGTATGAAGTCTTTCATACCAGGCTCTTGGTGCTTGTTTCAAACCATATAGGGCTTTGTGCAATCTACATACCATGTTCTTATTGTAATCATCAACAAAACCTTCTAGTTGTTCTATGTAAAAATTTTCTTCTATTATGCCATTCAAAAATGTAAATTTAACATCCATCTGATAAACTTTAAAACCTTTGTATGCAACATAATGATGTAGGAGCATCCTGGGCACAAAGACAATCTTGCATCACCCAAAAATATTTTATTTTTAGTCTTTTCTATTTTAATAAGGACTAGTAGACAATGTGGTTACTATTTATGGAAACTTATAATTTTTAATAAGTTTATCATATGAGCTCAAAATGTTCTCATTTTCTACAGGAAGGTTCATTTTAGAGTTGTAAGCCTACAATGAAAATCTCATTGTTCAAGCATTAGTATTAGAGAAGTTATTGCAGATTTTTGATGGAAAATTTTGTAGAAAAATATTTAGGCTCATCATTGGAGGCCTTAGAGTTCCTAGATGAGGTCCAAAAACTCAACAGAAGGGTGCTAGTGCAATTCCAAGCCTATAAGTTAGGAGTTGGCATTTTTAAAAAGTGGTTGTAATAATCAATTGGAGTAACAAGTTGTGAGTTATGGCCTTCAAAAGTTGGGCTACTAAAATTTGTAAAATAATTTGTCAAAGATGTATTTGGCCAACTGTATGTGTATTGTTAGCAACTTTCGGCCCTAGGTATTAAGTTTGAGCATCTAGAACCTTCCTTGGTTGCATAAAATTACCTATTTAAGAAAATCTCAAGCATTGCTTAGGATAGCTCTGGGGAATAGCTCACAGTTTGTCCTTCAAATTATTTTACTGAAGGCACCCATGTGGGTTAGCATATTATACTTATGAATTCAATAATTCTTCATTTTTGGTGCAAATAAGAAGCCCATATTTTGTTCTCACATTTTTTGTTGTTTCTATGTTTCTGTTATGAGTTTATGGTATTAAGGGGATCCCTCTACATCACATAAGCAAGTAGAGTTCTTACTCCTTCCATTCTAGCAATAGGGGAAAATGTCTCCCCATAGTCAATTACTTCTTCTTGTGCATATCCTTTGTAGACTAATCTTGCTTTGTTCCTTGTGAATTCACCATTCACATCTAGCTTTTTTCTAAATACCCACTTAGTGCCAATCACATTCTTATGTTCTAGTCTAGGAACTAGAATCCATGTTTTATTCTTCTTTATCTATTCAATCTCTTCTTCCATGGCTTTGTACCAGTCCACATCTTCTAATGCATCTTTCACTATTTTAGGTTCCTTTATGCTTAGCAAACATGATTCACTTCTCAATCTATTTTTTGTCATTGGCCTAGCATTTTTATCTCTAATAATTTTATCCACAAGATGATGTCTTTTGGAATATTTGGACAATCTTGTCTTAGCTCTTGTTTCTTCATTTTATCTTTCAGCTACAGAATCATTGTGTACAGTTCTATCATGTATCTCAACATCTCTTTCATGTGTACTAATCTTATAATCAAAATGTGCATCATTTTCATTCTATAACTCAACATTTGAATGCAACTCAATTCCTGAATGCAACTCAGCATTCACAAGATGTGAATCGGTAGTCACTAAAACTTGTTGGTTTGTCGCTTGATTTGCATCATCTTCTTCAACAGGCATTCCTTCATTAAAATATGCAAATGATTTGTAGTATTCTGGTTCTTTCATAGGTTCAACCTCATGTACCTCTATAAATTTATTAAAATTCACATTTTCACTTTCCACCATTTTATTAGTGTTAGTATTTAAACATTTATAAGCTTTACTTCTTCTAGAGTATCCAAAGAATATACTTTCTTCACTTTTTGCATCAAACTTTCCATTCCTAACATATTTAAGAATGTAACACTCACTTCCAAATACCCTAAAGTATTTTACATTGAGTGGATATCCATATCATAGTTCAAAAGGTGTTGAATAAATACCTTTCTTGATTTGCACATGGTTTGGGGTATATACAATAGTACTTATAGCTTATGTATGGTATACCTATAGCATAAGTGTTCTATCACAATCCATTATAGACCTATTTCTCCTTTTAGCAATCCCATTTTGTGGAGAGGTCCTAGGGGCAGATGTCTATATTTTGATTCCTTTGTCATTACAGAACATCTCAAACTCATTTAATGTGAATTCTCCTCCTCTATCTGATCTCAAGCATTTCATACTTTTACCTATTTATTTCTCAACTCTTGCCAAGTACCATTTAAGCATTTGAAAAGCATCAAATTTTTGTTCCAAAAATATGCCTGTCATTATCTTACAATAATCATCAAAAAATAGCATTATGTACTTATCTCCTCTATAGCTTTTCACTTCACTTGGTCCACACAAGTTAGTATGAACAATCTCTAGTATTTCTTTAGAGGTATAAGCTTTACTCTTAAAGCTTGACTTTGTCATTTTTCCTAGCTAGCATTGTTTGCACACTACAATATCAGGCTTCTTCATCTTAGGCAAGCCTCTAACTTTCTTCATGTTACTGATACTAACCAAGTTATCAAAATTAGCATGACATAATCTTTTGTGCCAAAGCCATACATCATCAAATTTTACAAGACAAGTAGCATCCTCTATATCAAGAGAGAATAGGTTACTTCTAATTTGATTAACTTTTGTAATCAGTTTCCCATTTGTAACAAATATCTTAGCAGTCTTATTTCCAAATTCAACCTTGCATCCTAACTTATTCAATTTTGATACACTCAAAAAGTTATAGTTTAGTCCTTCAACATAGTAAGCATTATCACATGAAATCTTGTCTATGAGTTTGATAGAACCTTTTCCTTTTATCAAACATGGTGCATCATAAAAAAATCTTAGACTATTTCCATCATAACAATTCAAGGTAATGAACTTACTTATGTCTCTAGTCATATGATGTGAGCATCCACTATCAATGATCCATCTATCATTTTTTTTCACACAAGTCACAAGTACAGTTGCCTCATCTTCATCAAATTTTTCCTTCATTGCAACATACACCACTTCATCATCATGTTCATCAAAATCATCCATGTTTTCTTCTTCAACAATGTAGCATGACTTCTTGTCTTTATCTTTGTAATCTTTTCTATCATCTTCTATTATATTCTTGTACTTGTTGCCATCTCTAGAGTTCTTCTATGTACGTCTTGTAGCAATATGACCAACCTCATTGTAATTGAAACAAATGATCGGTAACTTACCTTTGAACTTGTCCTTACCTCTATGAAATCTTCTTACCAGTAGTGCTTCCAATTGTTCAACATATTCCTCATCTATATCACTATCACTAGATACATATTGCATCTTTCTCTTCTTCTTCTTCTACTTCACCTCATCATAGTCCTTCAATAACAAATTAGCTTTGAAAGTGAATTCAAGACTCTTAGGTTTGTAATTATCAAAATTAGATAGCTCAAAAGTAGTGAGTCTACCAACCAAACCTTCAAGGGTTAGATCATTTCCTAGAATACATCTCAACTCTTGAATTGTAGAAACTCTAATAGCATGAACAGGTAGTAATGTTTTCAAGACTTTACTTAACATAGTATCATCATCTATATGACCAGTAGCTCCTCTTATTGCACTAACAACTTCTTTTATTCTAGCAACATATTGAGCAATATTCTCACCTTCTTCCATTCTCATATCATCAAACTTAACTTTGAGGCTCTAAGATTTGGCTCTTTGAACACTTTTGTCTCCTCCATAGATAGTGTGTAAGGCATCTCACATTTTCTTTGTAGTTTCACAGCCTTTGATATCATCAAATTCAGCATAGCTTAGAGCAGAGGCAATCTCCAACATTTCCAGATTGTGTTCTTTCTTCTTCTTCATATCTCTAGCATTTAAGGCTCCAACTGGACCAACATGTTCCACTATAATGGTAAATTGTGCACGATCTCCAAGTCCTCCAAAGTGTAGCTTCATCAAACTTTTTCATTCAAGAAAGTTATCTCTATTGAGCTTGGGTACTTCTCTTTTAGACATCTCGATCTTTGTGCTTCTAGTACCTTGAAACTAATCCTCTTAAGTAGATGGCTCTGATACTAATTATTGGAATACTTTAGAATAACTGATGGGGGGGGTGTGAATTAGTTATCCAAGGTCCAAATGTATAAATAAAACTTTTCACAGCTTAGCGAACCCATAAAAAATGTATACCCATGCATGCATCTATTAAGATTATCCAATTACTTAAAACTTGTAGGTTATTGTCAAATCAACTTGCAGAAATGTAAAGCATGAAACTTAATAGATTCATCAACACACTTGACACAATGATCTACGTGGAAACCCAATTTGAGAAAAATTTCTAGTTACATGCTACTCCTTTTCACTCTTCTAAAATGATGCTCTATGAAAGACCAACTTTGTTAAAGGTTATAGTACACAATATTAAATGTAACTCAGTTAAGGGATTTCAATCACCTTATTAGAAATGAGCCTTGTTAGAGGTATTTAGGCCATTCACTTAGAATGTCACCTAATTAAATAATTTACAAAAGACTATTAGGTCAACCTAAATCCAAAGGATTTACCTTTAATTGATACAAATTTTAGAGAGTAACAATAGAGTTTTGATGTGATACAACTTACAACTTCTTTTGTAGATTACAGATCATTGTTCAATCCTCAATTCTGCTTGTCCTTCATACCTTGCAGCTCTAATAACTTGTTCACCCTTCAAGCATTCATCTCCTTAAGCAGTCTTGCTTAGCATGCCATTGCAGACTCTTCTCTTGGGTCACTTGATGAACCAAAACCCTTAACTCCTTCTCCTTGGGTTCTCATGCATGACTCTTTTGCTTCATGACCATACATTCCTATAAATAGGAAATTAGGAAATTTTCCCACTCATTTTCTATCGTCCAATTTAGGATTTGGATGGATTAGGTAGCATACAATGTATCTACCCCATATCTTGTCTTTTTTAGAAACTTCTCCTAGAATCCATTTGAATTCACCTAAAAATGGTTTACAAAAATTTCTATGCCACCAGCTCATCAACCATATCTTCCTTTCGGTTCATAAGTTTCAAGAAAATAAACTTGTTCACTTAGATTTGGTTAATCTTTGATCTTTAACATAATGCAACATCTCAGCATTATCAACCTTCTGATACTCAGTACATACTACATTTCTTGGAATTAACTATAAATTACTTGGCACTAACTAAAGTTTATTGATGCTCCACGTCAACTAAACTTTACTCTTCATCAACTATCTTGCTCTACATCCACTATAATCTTCTTTCACTTAGCTCCAACTAACTTTCTGCTTGGCTTGCACTGACTTTTCTCAGCACCTACTATCCACTTGGTCAAGCTTGGTAGGCAAACTTTGTGTAACTTTTTCTTCTAAACTTTCTATGTGTAGCCAACATTTTGTAACTTTAAGTAGATTATCAATACATCATGTCATCACTATCTTAAGTTATCCTTATACTTCATTACATAATCATAACTCAACCTTTCCTCTAGGTGCTATTACTACCTCTTATTGATCAAATCCTCTTCATCAATCAACTAAGTGATGGTACTTTAATCTTATACATAGTTGTCTTACTAGAAAATAGCAAGTTTGACATCAGTGACAAATCAATGATTGAAACACAGTCTTCTTCAACAATCTCCTTCTTTCAATAATCTCTCTCAATAATTATCTTTTCAATCATATCTCAACACTTAGTTGAGGCTAAAGCATAAGATGGAGGTTTCTAATTTCTTAAATACTTTGACTCCTGAAGACCTAATTGGTTGGATTGGTGAATTGGAAGACTACTTAGAGCTTGAGTATATTGAGGATGCACTGAGAGTAAGGTTGGCACAAACTAACTGAAAGGACATGTTATTGTTTAGTGGAAAGAACTACAAAGGGACAAAGAAGAGGAAGGTGAAATGAAGATCACTAGATGGAGGTTGATGGTGACTAGCTTGAAGACTAAGTTCATTAATATTGATTATGACCTTGAGTTGTTTAAGAGGTTACATAATCTAAAATAGAAAGATATGACTATGAAAGATTATACTGAGGAGTTCTACAAGTTGACTATTTGGTCTAGGCATAGAGAATTCTCAAAGGATAAGGTAGCTCGGTACATTAAGTTTTTGAGATTCAATATCTAGGATGAGGTTAGTATGTTGAATATTTCTTCAGTTGAGGATGCTTATCAGTATGCCCTGAATGTAGTAGATAATTTGAAGAGTAAAAGTCAAGGTAATGCTAGAGGGAAGGAGAACCAAGATAGCTTGGAAAAAGATAAATTGAGTGATGAAGATGAACCAAAACCTATTGATTAAAAGAGGAGGATAGGTTGAGGTGATTTTAAGAGTACTTGTTATAAATCTGGAGATGTAGGGCATACATTTTATGAATTTCCCAAGGCTAGTGATAGAAGAGATGTTGTTGTGAATGAGGTTGAAGGCCAAGATAGTCATCCTAAGCAATGAGAGAGTTTCCTAGCTCATTGAGTGTTAATTGGTTATCTTGTTAGAGGACTAGTTTGTTTAAGACTCATTGTAAGTCTAGTCATAAAGTTTGCAATGTGATTATGGATGGTTGTAGTACTGATAGCCTCCTTACTAAGGAGATGGTTCAAAAACTTGGTTTGAAGAGGGTGGACATCCTTATCCTTATAGGAATGGTTTGTTTCAAGGTGAGCATGATTTGGAAGTGAGGGCTCAATGTCTTGTTAATTTTCAGATTGGGTAGTATAAGGATCAAGTGTTGTGTGATATTATACACATGAATAATTTCATGTGTTGCTTGGTAGAACTTAGCAATATCATTGCAAGGTTTTGCATGATTGTGTCAAAAATGTGTTTACTATTGTGAAAGGTGGTAGGAATCATTCCTTGATTACTTTGTAGAATGACAAGCTCAATAGAAAATCCCTGAGTATTGGTAGTTGAGTTGAGTTGAAGAATTCTATGAGGGTTAGAGATCAACATAGAAAGAGGGTTAGAGATCAACATAGAAAGAAGACTTGTAGCATACTTGGGATGGATATGAAGAAGTAGAAGAAGAATAAGGGAAAGAGTGTACAAGTTGAGGAGTTGGAAGATATGTATGTGAAGAACCAGTTTGGAAATTATGTGTTGAATCCCAAAATATGTTCTTCCAACTATTGAGAGCATCTTTTTGAGCTTGAGGTGTCTGATGCAAGAGCATCCTAGGCTTGCTTGTAATGCTACATGTTGGAGATGTTTTGGCGAAGAGTTGTAGACTCAATCACCAAACCATGGTGCTCAGTCTCGAAAGGGTCTAGTTTTGGCTGAGGAGCTCATTCATTGAAGGGGGCTTTGTCATTGAAGGAGCTTGGAAGATACAATTTTCTTGGTCTTCACTAAAGTTCTTGGCATGTGTTGGTTACTTGAAACTCTTTGTGTACTTGACATGTGTTGCGTACTTGATACTCTCTATATGCATGACATGTGTTGGTTTCTCAAAATGCTTGTGGTTTGGCTAATGCTCAAATTGGTTGTTTTGACACTCGGTCTAGTGTTGGTTCTTGTAGGTACCGAGTTGTCTATGAGCCAACTTTTGGCATTTAATTTTTGGTGTAGCTCACTTGTGGCTGAACATATATTTAATGTAAGGATTTAATTTAATTAATAATAAGTTGGTCTAACTTGTACTTAGTTGGGTATAAGTAGGGGGTCTTTAGATTCTTTAAGGAAGGGGTGATCCATCTTGGTGAAGTAGATGTGAACTTTGAAGAGCTAGTAGCTTTGGCTTGAAAGCTAGGAGATTTCTTGGTGAGCTTGTGAGCACAAGTTAAGATTTCCTTGGAAGTTTCTACTAGAGTGTGGATTTGGACTAGCTAGGATTAGGATTGTGAGTTGGATCTTGTGGGATCTTGTAGAACTATTTTGTAATTGTTGTTTTATTTTTCCCTAACCTTAAAGGCCCTAGAACTAGGCATATTACATGTAAAGAGTTAATTTATGAATAAATATTTGTGATTTGGTATCAGATCTCGCATTGTTGTTGCTTTGTTCTTATGTTTCTACTATTTGTTTATTTGCAAGGATTCAAATTACCTCCAATAAAGGTATCTTCAGATTCTCACTTCATCAATATAATGAGTATCAATTGACACCATAAGATTTACTTTTACATAATATTTAACATGACAAAAAATATAGAATGATACACATACATTAACATTATGATACAAATTAAACACTTGACAATGAGGTTTGAATCACTCAATTGAATTCAACCTTGGTCTTACAGTTTGCACACAGGGTTGGCTATTGTTTCTCTTATTAATTCCATTGTTAAATTTCTTACACACTCAATGCAAATATCAGTAGTTTGATAAAATCACATTTATATATATAAACCAAATTGGCATAATCAAATCTATCAAAGCATTATAACTTTTGTTTAAATAAAATTTTCCCATTTATGAAAATGGATTATCATCATAATCTCATCATTGAATCATCATAACATATTCATCAGTTTAAAATAAAATACTAAAATAATCATCATAATGCATGTGTATACCTAAGACATCATAGACATCATCAATAGAGCATATTGAACTATCTAAATGCATATAACCTAGTCATCAACATACTATTAATAAACATCATCATCATAAGGTGAGACACCTCATAACATTGTTAGTACAAATCAATGTTTAGATAGTCAAACAATGTAGTAAGTCTTGAATCATGGTGTATCCATTCAAATCTCCTATAAACTATTTAATAAAGAAATTAATATTTAAATAAAAAGGAGGGGTCTTACAATAACAAAAAAAGAGAAGGAAATACAATGTCAATGAGAGAGAAGACAAAGAATTAAAGAGTTGAGCAATGTTGGGTTTTCAATTTCAAATATTGCTTTAGAAGAAAAGGACATTGAGGATACTATCATGGATGAAGAGGCTGAAGAAGAGAACTCAATACAAGGATATTTAGGTGTGAATTTGAATAAAATATTCAATATGGGTATATCTCCAAACCCTTGAATTTTTTCAAATGAAGAAATCAGAGATTTTGTAGAAGTAGGTTACAATTTATATGATTTGGGTTTTCTTCATGAGAATAGATTGTCAAATGATCATGCCCTACAAACTCCAATGGAAATGAAAGTCATAAAAGAAATACGAAGTTCAAATTCCAAATAACATTGAAAATGAAATGTCAATTGAAAATAATAATTATATGAATGTAGACATGGAAACACCAAGTACTGAGGAAACATGTTTGAATGATACTAAAGTGCATGAAGATAATTTTTATTTTTATAATGATGTGCTAGAAAATATTCATAGATTGGTTTCATGGAGACAGATTAGGACACATGCTAACAGATTATATATACAAGTGTTTTATAATAAGAAATTTGGGTTTCAATGTTAGTTGATGTTGCAACTAATTAAAATGTCTAAAATTTGAAAAATGATGAAAAGGTTAGGAATGTATGAAAAACCCAAAAATTAAAATGAGTCTTTAAAAGAAGTTGTATCCACTGTTATAGTGCCTTTAATGTTATTACAAAGAAAAGTCACTCTAAAGATAAAAGTGTGGCACGAGAAGCAACTAAAATAGATTTAGTTCACAAATTAACTTCTAACAAAAGATTGATTAGTAACATGGGTGGATATCTTAATGTGAGTTGTAAAACTCTAGAAATAGATAAAAAGAGAAGAATTAACTTTGAATGTGATCTAGAAAATAATTTTTGGGCCTGTAGTTGTAGAATCTCAAGATTTGATATGAAACTTACTAGTGAAGTCAAAAGTTTGGTTGAAACATTTTGGCATGATAATACAAGAGTATCACCTAATTCAAGAGATGTTCTTAAATTAATAGTTGGCTTGAAAATAAATGATCCACATCCTAAACACCTTTTGGACGTCACTCAAATTGAATTATTCAAAAAAACCTAGATGATAAGATGATAACTATTACCATTAGTCAAAGATGTTTTGAAAAGTGTAAATTGTGGTATGTAGGGATTAACAAGGAAAGAGACACATGTTGTAAAAATCATGTTCAATTTAATTTCCATTATGATTTATTTCAATTTATATGTAGTATCATGCATAGTAAAGAAATTTTGTAGGAATGTGGTATGAAAATACCACCTCAAGCTATAAAGGCCTTCATATTAGGTTTGTTTTATAAGCCACCTAATGACCAATATTTTCTTTTCAATGCATGTCTTTCTGGTACATTTGATATGTGTGGCAATCTTGCTTCATTAGATGAATGTTTACATGAAAATTCTTTGACTACTTTTGAACAATAATTAGTTATTGTAAAAAGATTCAAAACTATTTAATATATATTAAAGGATGTGAAGATTGGAAGAAGGTGTGATCTAGTTACAGATAAAGTTATTTTTCATGCATTTATAAATGAGTGTAAGAGTGTGATCATACCAAAATATGTTAAACACTATCAATATACTAGATGACTTAATGAAAAATTTCACATATGTAAGAATAAGTTTCCAATTGGTGCTATACTTTTAGTCATTGTCTTTGTAGAGAACTACACACTTGCACCCTAAGATGAGGTACAAGCACAATATTACAATTCAGTGCAAGTAGAAATTTTTGTTCATATAGTTTATAGGCACGCACATAAAGTATAGAAGAGGGTCAAAAAATATTGAAAGAGTATTATTTCTATATGAATGATTATAAAATTCATTCATCTGAGTTTGCCTAATATTGCTTCAAGGTCTTTTATGATAATTTAAGAGAGAGACAAATTCAAATGACACAACATCTAATATGATCAGCTAATTGTACAAGATAATTCAAGAATTCTAGAATGTTTGAGTGGTTGACTAGGACATAGGCAAAATAAATTCCAACATATGTTGATTTTTTTTTAGGTTGGACATGGTAAAGGAGAACATGATGGTGTCGGTGCATGTGTGAAGAGGGCCCTTTGCAAAGAGAAATTAAAATTTAAGGGAAAAAGCCAAATTCAAAAATGCACATGAAATTCTCAAATGGTCTAACAAATATTTCTACATAGGATCATGACAAAACTCTATAATTAGATGTTTCTTCTTCCTATTTGAAGAGAACAATATCCTTTCAAGATAAGAATATTATACAATTACCAAGTCAGCTAAATGGCATTCATTTAGGAGTTCAAATTCTAACACTTGGACTATGTGGACTAGGGAGCTTGCTTATTTTTGTCATTTTTATCTTGTAGGTGAATGGGAGGAATGAAAGAATATAGAATGGGTTGAAGATTAGAAACAAAAATTATTAGCACCTACTAACACACATATTGATGATGATATAGTAGATGAAGGACCAAATATAAAATTTACATTAGAAGACTATATGATCATATTTCAGACCTCATACAACCTCGTATATTTTTATTAATTTGGTTGTGATCATGCTTCAATTTATATTATTTATTTATATACATGTCATTAATATATTATTTATTTATGTATAGGTCATTAATATAATTTTATGTATTTTATCTTATCTTGTACGACATGTTTATGTTGTTATTGCACTTGATGATAACGATGAGTAGACTAAGTATTGGCTAGCTATATGTGTGGAACCTAAAAGAAATTGATATGTCATCAAGTATCCAAATGTCTCTATTGTTGTAGCTAACACCTAGCTATGTTTATACCTAACAAGAAAAAGTGGTTTATTACCATTTGAAGACTACCAATCAGACAAAAAAAAATTCTATTCTCATTTGGTTGTGAAAAAAAATATATAATTAAAAAGACACAAAGGGGAACACTCCAATAAGGTATTATGGACAATCTCAATGGAATACCATAACACAATCATAGATGCATTGCAAAAGAGAGAGGATGCATATGGTATAGTACGATGACTACAAATTACACACATGTAAGTTTTTTCCTTATTGTGCTCTCTTTATATATCTACTTATATAATTTAAATGTATGTATGCATTCTCAATAGAAAATCAAAGAAATTATAAACCTCTTATTCAGGTCTCAAGTACGACTTATAAAAATTTAAATGTTTTAATTTGATCCAACATCAACATCTTGTGCAATTACACATAGTGAGTGTACATTGAGCATATTTACATAATATGGATAGGTCTTATAAATTCATGCCTTTACTAACATTTCAATTTGTGTTTTAAAAAAAAAAATTGTAGTACCTCATTTGAAGAAATTTGTTCAACAAATTTTTTATTTCAATCGAAACATGTTGTAATCATTTAAAAGCATGAGTTAACTTCTATTTATGTCCTTCATATTGTGTTACATGTATATGACTTCACTTGTTTTAAATATATGACTTCACTTTTTTTTTAATATATGAGTTCAGTTGTGTAAAATATAGGAGTTCACTTCTATTTGAAATTTATTGATGTGCACTTGATATTAAATTCTTTGTCAATTTATAATGACCTCCCATATTTTTCCATTAATTTTACATTCGAAAATGTTTAACTTAATTTTCCTATGTTTACTTAAAATTATTTAAATTATTGTTCATACCATATACTAAAAAAATGTGTCATAACATGAATAAAACGTGTCACAGTTTAAAAAAATGGGTCATACTTACAACATGATAACATAAGAAGATACCATACACTGGCATGATAACAAGTCATACAAATATATAACAAAGTCTAATACATGATAATATTCATGATCTATGAAGTAAAAAAATAAAATATAGATATTTTTCCTAATACAGAGTGTATCATACTAAAATGTTTCATAAAAACACAATGTAAAGGTTCCCAAAGATCTAATCAATCTGATTTGTAGTCCTTTTTACTCCATTCAAATAGAACTCAAATGGATCATCTTGTGTAACATGATGTGTCTCATCATGTGGGGCATCATGTATCACATCGTATGTGGCATCTTGAGAAGACAATATGTATATGCCTAACTAAAATGGGTTTCAAACTAGTTTACAATTGAAATAAAATATTTAGTACTTATTTAAAATTGTACCCTATGAGATAGGTGTCCCTCTATAATAGGAGGAGACGTCCTAACATAGCTACCAAATGTGGTATTGGCCAACTTCTATAATAGAATACATAAATTTTGAAATTTTCAAAAAGATCATAATGAGCTATGTATAAATAACAATATTGACCTCAAAAGTTGATGTTTTTGCCTCCATGTAGCTTAGTCACTCCCACCAATACTCATGGTGACATCCTCCTAAAATCATGGATACATAAACCTTGAGTCAAAATTATATATACAAGAATTTCACAAAGTACATTAGTTAAAAAGTACATAATTGGCACTACAATTTTTTGAAGTAAAAGCATATACATCATACTTGACTACTAGTCAGTGTCATAGATGAGTCTAGAGATATGCTTGTACCATTATGATCATGTATTCCAATGGCCTACAATTAAAAAACACAATGATGAATTAGAGTTGTAGGTATAAGTTAGTAATCATACATATGCAATAAAAAAAATCTTGAAAAAGTATGTATAGTACGTATTTAAGGCTGATCCTCACTACTACAAGCATCAACATGTCTAAAATGGCCAAAAGATGAAGGACTCAAAAACATACTATAGTGAGGCCTATATGGAATAGTACGATCCATCCCCCATTCATTAAAAAAAACATACATTATTATACACTAATCAAAGTTGAATATAATTTAATAACAATATGTACACAAAAATAGTAAAATGTATTATTCTTGCAAAGTTCATAACATAGGTATTTGAAACTGTGCCTTGCTAGTGGATGAGTCAGGACCTGTAGAAGTATCTAGTTGTGTAACTGATAAAAATCCCTACAAAATTAGACAAAAAGAATATATGAGCACATGTTATTAAATTCAAGCTCCAATTTACATTATTTTAACTATAATTCAAATTGCATATCATATGATGGATGCCAACATCTAAAGGTTTCAAAAAAGACTATACTATCTCTTGGGAGGAACAGTGTCCTCCATCCTCTATTAATTTAAAGTCAACATACATTAATATGGTTAATACAAATATTCATATGTAGAAAGTAAATAATTTTTTACTTTAGAAATTTTAATTAATTTTTTACCGACTGCTTCTGATTATCTTCCTTCCCACAAAGAAGGTTAAAAAATGACAACACATCAATATCATCAGTAGCACCACCATGGGCCTCTGCATATACCCCCACAACTGGTACAAATGTGTCCAAGGGGATGAATATCCCTTTCCTACATCCATTGGTCTACTAAATTTCCTAAAAAGGAACTCAATGAACTAAGAGAAGATGACACTGATCAATGATGGAGAGCCATTCGAGTAACAAGTGTAGACATAGGAACAAGAGATTGAGGATGTCGGTGATTCCTCATATTATCACTATGATTTTCCCTAGGCCTATCCTAAAGCATCCCTCCACCAACCCCTTGCAATAGTTTTATATCAAAGCAATTGGGTGTCAAACCCAATTTATACTCTTCCTATAGTTTCCTAAGAGAGTACATGGGCACCTTATTAATAGTGTGTGGTGGATGGTCAAATACCATCTACCACTGCTCCCAAAAATAATCTAATGTGTGGAAGCATGTGCACCATCTAATAGATATACGAGGCTTCTTGCCACTTATCTCTTCACCCATCTTGAGGTTCTTAAAATATCTTCGTAAATTTCCTTTAATAATTTTCAGTTCATGGACCTGTCTATAAGATAGGCCATCAGAATAGATGGTGTACATGGTTTTCCTTCATGCTCTAAAGTTATCTATGTCATAGCCTAAGTGATCTATAACTATACTATTCCTTGCATGTTATGCCTAAGAGTTTTTATGTCTTGCATGAGGTCACAGAGGCTATGCCTAATGCTCTCTCACAACTCCTCTAGGGTAGGTGGTGGGGGAGGACTAGGTGGTCATGGAGGTGGGGGTGGAAGTGGAGGAGGTGGGCGTGGGGGTGGATCCTCACCAAATATGTCGTCCATGATTTATATTATCTACATATATGTACACAACATTAAAACTCACCAAATTACTATTTAGTTACAAAAAGTTTAAAATATATAAATATAATTACATGTCTTTAAAACTATTTAAACATCTTAAAATACATGTCATAATTAGGGTCAGGGTTTGCAATTATGTAATGAAAACATATTTTTCCATTTAGGTTGGTACTAATGCTTAGTACTAGGGTTAGGTTTTAGGTTATGATTAGGGTTTAATAATTAAGCTTATGATTCAAGTTAGCAGTATAGTCAATGTTATGATTATGATTAGACTTTGGTTCTAAAGTGTTAAGGTTTATATATTACATTTTAATATTTATGTGTTTATATTATGTTTTCACTTTATTTGCACAAATTTTTCTTTTGTTTATATAAATATTTCATAAAGTATTGAAATAAAATCAAATGAATTACCTGATATTTAAATATAGACTAATAATTAGCATGTCAAAGTTGCATTTGTTAGAGTAAGTCATTTATTATTCTAGTTTCTTTAGCTCTCTTAGGTGCATATAATTAATATTTTATATTAATTATATTGCGCAAACCTAGTTTTCTTTCCTTTAAGGGTTTTGTTCACCTTAAAAGATTGAACTTTTGTATTTTGTTTTCATAATTTAGAATACATTTTTTCTCTCACATTCTTGAGAACTTCTAAGCTCTGCTTTTTCCATTTTCTGGCTTCTCTTCATTGTAGGATATTTGCATGTAGGTGTTCTTGAGGATCTGTGAAGTTGGATTTCTCAACTTCTACATGGTATCAGAGCGGACCTGTTGCTTCCTCATCTGAAGATTCTTGAAGCGACGATTTGCAGTCAGAAACCCTAGCTTTTTTAGTGGTTTTTTTCTTCAAAAGGGTGAAGGGAAAAATTTTGGGGCACTTTGGGCTCAAATAGACATCGCCATTGGATCTGGAAGGTTGTTTGCAATCAAAATACATTTTTAAAAAAACTTGTTTTTGGCCTCCGAGAATCTGGCAAAATTTTTTAGCCCCCCGGGAGGCCGTACGGACACATTTTTCGAAAAATAATAATTTTAAAATTTTAAAAATATAGTTTTTTTGGGCACTTCACCCACGGGCCACCTCGGCACCACCACACAACCACCGAAGCGTTGCCCACACCCAGCACAGCACCAGCAGCACCGCTCGCGCCCTGCCGCCACTAGTTGGCCACCCAGGCTCTACCTCTGCTGGAGCATGTTGCCGCTGCAGTAGCTATCATTGACTGATGTCAAAATTCTGTCAGCTGACGTCAAAAATTAGACTATGACATCACTTCATGGCAGTCCTTTTCGGCAATTGATGATGTCATTTTTCAGCACGATGATGTCACTTACTAACTGTTGATGTCATTTTTTTGACAACTAGATTTTTTTTCAGTGACATCCTGTGATGGTCAAATGGGCATCAATTTGAAGCCTGTCATTGTAATTTTCCAGAGAGCTCTTTTTCTGAACCTACAGTCAATGTTTTGCTCATAACTTGAGCATAGAGACGTATTTTTGCAATTTGAAAGAAGCACCAAAAAGCTAACATAGAGACAGAGATAATGGTGCTAGTTTTGTGTGATTTTGATTGTGATTTTGATTTTGCTTCTATTTTCCTCTTCTCTACATCCGAATTCCAGGTTCTTTTCTCTATTTTTTTATTTTTCCATAGTTGTTGCTTTGGTTTTTGGGGATTATTTTATTTGTTGTAGGGGGGAGCATTTTCTATTCTATAATTTTCTTCAGAATCAGACCCTTCTACTTCTGTCTTTTCTTTCTCTCAATGTCGGATCCTTCTATGATCTGGCTCATGCCGCACAACTATCACACCTGGAAGACACAAATGACTAGGCTTCTCATGTCAAGAGGATTATGGTCATGCCTAGATGCGAACCAACCTACTTTGTAGTGCCCTTATGAGGTTCTTCAGCAAAGAAATAAAATGGATGAAGCCATGGGACTGATTACACTAAACATCTTCAATAGTCTACTATTTCACTTGCATGGTTTGAGTACTCCATGAGCTTATTGGCTCAAATTTCAGAATTTGTTTGGCCAAGTGAATGAGTTTCGAGCACTTCAACTTGATGCAGAATTGACTTCTTTGACACCTGACAGCTTTCCCACCATTGAGGACTTCTTGATGAAGTTCAAATCTCTATGCACAATTTTGCAGGGATGTGGTAGAAACAAAACAAATGATGAGTGTATTTTTTTGATACTCTCAAAGTTGCGAGGATAGTATCAGATCTTTTCTTCTACTTTCTACTCCACTATGGATGCCTTGGGTAACAAACATCAGATGCCCTCTTTTGAGATTTTTTTGTGACAGGTTAACTTGTGAGTAGTCCAAGCTCACTCAGATGGATTCACTTACATGTTCACCATCACAGGCACTATTGCCAAGGATACACAGGAGCAGAAGCCGAAGTAGATATCTGATTTCTCTTCTCAGCACTCTACTGGTCCATCCTCTTCTTCTAAGAAGAAGGAGAAAAAGAAGAATGAGACTCCTTCCTGTTCCTATTGTCAAAAAGGAGCTCATGATGAGGCACATTATTTTTAGAAGAGATTTGATGGCTATGAGAAATAGATTGTATATTTGCAAGCTCTTCTTCAAAAGAGCTCTATTTCATCCCCATCCTCTTCTACCTCTTAGGGGTCTGCCTTTCAGTCTTCATCCACCTCTTTGACATCTTCACTAGATTTTGGATAGGGTCATGTATTACGAGCTTCCCTTGCATCCCCTTCCCAGGTCCCTTGGATATTGGATTTAGGTGCTTCTCACCATATGGCATCTTCTCAAGGGGTCTTCTCCTCTATTGAGCCTTCTCCATTTCCTCATATTCTCATGGGGAATAACACTGCTCTAACAGTCTGCAGGAAAGGTTTAGTTCACATTTACGATGGCACATTCAATGATGTATTGTATGTTCCATCTCTCTCTATAAACCTTCTCTCAATGTATCAGATTACACACAATGGATCAGGGAAGTCAGTTGGGTTCACTGTAGATTCAGTCTACATTCAGGATAGTGCAATAGGAGGCCTTATTGCTATAGGGACAGTTGATCATACCACCCGTCTCTAAACCTTCTTGCACTTTGGTCCACCATCTCCATTATTGGAGCATACTTCTTCTCTTTTGCGAGAGCATCCTGTGGTGTAGTCAGGACACGTGAACATTTGTATTGTTCCTGAGTTCACCACACCTCATTCCTTTGAAGTCTTTTCTTCTTCAGCTCTACCAGACCCTCTAGCTCCACTCATTGAGCCTTCAGGAACACTTGTTGTAGATTCTATAGAGGATGGTCATCTCCTCTTTCATTATAGTGTCAGCACACCTGCATTGGGGATTCCTTTTTAGGATCCTCATGTCTACTCTTTTGAGCATTAGTTTGGCCTTCCTGCCATTCAGTGGTTTCCTTGTTCTGTGCCCTTGTTTCTTCCACATTGGAGTGCCATTGGTTTGTTCATTTCTACGAGGGCTTCATCATTCTCGGGGGGCTTTGATGTCTCATCTCTTTCTCATGGGGGGGTTGTTTATGATTTTGAGAGAGTCTCTTGAGCCTTTTTTTTTTGTTATTTTTTCATCTCTTTTTGGAGAGGGGTTTTCTCCTTTGTCTCCCATTTACAGAGATTTCCTTGTATTGGGTACTTGATCAGGCCTTATTGTTGGGACCCATTTTTTTGTTTACATAGCTTTGCTAGGTTAGCTTCCTCCTAAGCTTCACTTAAGGGGGGCTGTTAGAGTAAGTCATTTATTACTCTATTTACTTTAGCTCTCTTAGGTGCATATAATTAATATTTTATATTAATTATATTGTGCAAACCTAGTTTTCTTTCCTTTAAGGGTTTTGTTCACCTTAAAAGATTGAACTTTTGTATTTTGTTTTCATAATTTAGAATACATTTTTTCTCTCACATTCTTGAGAACTTCTAAGCTCTGCTTTTTCCATTTTCTGGCTTCTCTTCATTGTAGGATATTTGCATGTAGGTGTTCTTGAGGATCTGTGAAGTTGGATTTCTCAACTTCTACATGGTATCAGAGCGGACCTGTTGCTTCCTCATCTGAAGATTCTTGAAGCGACGATTTGCAGTCAGAAACCCTAGCTTTTTTAGTGGTTTTTTTCTTCAAAAGGGTGAAGGGAAAAATTTTGGGGCACTTTGGGCTCAAATAGACATCGCCATTGGATCTGGAAGGTTGTTTGCAATCAAAATACATTTTTAAAAAAACTTGTTTTTGGCCTCCGAGAATCTGGCAAAATTTTTTAGCCCCCCGGGAGGCCGTACGGACACATTTTTCGAAAAATAATAATTTTAAAATTTTAAAAATATAGTTTTTTTGGGCACTTCACCCACGGGCCACCTCGGCACCACCACACAACCACCGAAGCGTTGCCCACACCCAGCACAGCACCAGCAGCACCGCTCGCGCCCTGCCGCCACTAGTTGGCCACCCAGGCTCTACCTCTGCTGGAGCATGTTGCCGCTGCAGTAGCTATCATTGACTGATGTCAAAATTCTGTCAGCTGACGTCAAAAATTAGACTATGACATCACTTCATGGCAGTCCTTTTCGGCAATTGATGATGTCATTTTTCAGCACGATGATGTCACTTACTAACTGTTGATGTCATTTTTTTGACAACTAGATTTTTTTTCAGTGACATCCTGTGATGGTCAAATGGGCATCAATTTGAAGCCTGTCATTGTAATTTTCCAGAGAGCTCTTTTTCTGAACCTACAGTCAATGTTTTGCTCATAACTTGAGCATAGAGACGTATTTTTGCAATTTGAAAGAAGCACCAAAAAGCTAACATAGAGACAGAGATAATGGTGCTAGTTTTGTGTGATTTTGATTGTGATTTTGATTTTGCTTCTATTTTCCTCTTCTCTACATCCGAATTCCAGGTTCTTTTCTCTATTTTTTTATTTTTCCATAGTTGTTGCTTTGGTTTTTGGGGATTATTTTATTTGTTGTAGGGGGGAGCATTTTCTATTCTATAATTTTCTTCAGAATCAGACCCTTCTACTTCTGTCTTTTCTTTCTCTCAATGTCGGATCCTTCTATGATCTGGCTCATGCCGCACAACTATCACACCTGGAAGACACAAATGACTAGGCTTCTCATGTCAAGAGGATTATGGTCATGCCTAGATGCGAACCAACCTACTTTGTAGTGCCCTTATGAGGTTCTTCAGCAAAGAAATAAAATGGATGAAGCCATGGGACTGATTACACTAAACATCTTCAATAGTCTACTATTTCACTTGCATGGTTTGAGTACTCCATGAGCTTATTGGCTCAAATTTCAGAATTTGTTTGGCCAAGTGAATGAGTTTCGAGCACTTCAACTTGATGCAGAATTGACTTCTTTGACACCTGACAGCTTTCCCACCATTGAGGACTTCTTGATGAAGTTCAAATCTCTATGCACAATTTTGCAGGGATGTGGTAGAAACAAAACAAATGATGAGTGTATTTTTTTGATACTCTCAAAGTTGCGAGGATAGTATCAGATCTTTTCTTCTACTTTCTACTCCACTATGGATGCCTTGGGTAACAAACATCAGATGCCCTCTTTTGAGATTTTTTTGTGACAGGTTAACTTGTGAGTAGTCCAAGCTCACTCAGATGGATTCACTTACATGTTCACCATCACAGGCACTATTGCCAAGGATACACAGGAGCAGAAGCCGAAGTAGATATCTGATTTCTCTTCTCAGCACTCTACTGGTCCATCCTCTTCTTCTAAGAAGAAGGAGAAAAAGAAGAACGAGACTCCTTCCTGTTCCTATTGTCAAAAAGGAGCTCATGATGAGGCACATTATTTTTAGAAGAGATTTGATGGCTATGAGAAATAGATTGTATATTTGCAAGCTCTTCTTCAAAAGAGCTCTATTTCATCCCCATCCTCTTCTACCTCTTAGGGGTCTGCCTTTCAGTCTTCATCCACCTCTTTGACATCTTCACTAGATTTTGGATAGGGTCATGTATTACGAGCTTCCCTTGCATCCCCTTCCCAGGTCCCTTGGATATTGGATTTAGGTGCTTCTCACCATATGGCATCTTCTCAAGGGGTCTTCTCCTCTATTGAGCCTTCTCCATTTCCTCATATTCTCATGGGGAATAACACTGCTCTAACAGTCTGCAGGAAAGGTTTAGTTCACATTTACGATGGCACATTCAATGATGTATTGTATGTTCCATCTCTCTCTATAAACCTTCTCTCAATGTATCAGATTACACACAATGGATCAGGGAAGTCAGTTGGGTTCACTGTAGATTCAGTCTACATTCAGGATAGTGCAATAGGAGGCCTTATTGCTATAGGGACAGTTGATCATACCACCCGTCTCTAAACCTTCTTGCACTTTGGTCCACCATCTCCATTATTGGAGCATACTTCTTCTCTTTTGCGAGAGCATCCTGTGGTGTAGTCAGGACACGTGAACATTTGTATTGTTCCTGAGTTCACCACACCTCATTCCTTTGAAGTCTTTTCTTCTTCAGCTCTACCAGACCCTCTAGCTCCACTCATTGAGCCTTCAGGAACACTTGTTGTAGATTCTATAGAGGATGGTCATCTCCTCTTTCATTATAGTGTCAGCACACCTGCATTGGGGATTCCTTTTTAGGATCCTCATGTCTACTCTTTTGAGCATTAGTTTGGCCTTCCTGCCATTCAGTGGTTTCCTTGTTCTGTGCCCTTGTTTCTTCCACATTGGAGTGCCATTGGTTTGTTCATTTCTACGAGGGCTTCATCATTCTCGGGGGGCTTTGATGTCTCATCTCTTTCTCATGGGGGGGTTGTTTATGATTTTGAGAGAGTCTCTTGAGCCTTTTTTTTTTGTTATTTTTTCATCTCTTTTTGGAGAGGGGTTTTCTCCTTTGTCTCCCATTTACAGAGATTTCCTTGTATTGGGTACTTGATCAGGCCTTATTGTTGGGACCCATTTTTTTGTTTACATAGCTTTGCTAGGTTAGCTTCCTCCTAAGCTTCACTTAAGGGGGGCTGTTAGAGTAAGTCATTTATTACTCTATTTACTTTAGCTCTCTTAGGTGCATATAATTAATATTTTATATTAATTATATTGCGCAAACCTAGTTTTCTTTCCTTTAGGGTTTCATTCACCTTAAAAGGTTGAACTTTTGTATTTTGTTTTCATAACTTAGAATACATTTTTGCTCTCACATTCTTGAGAACTTTTAAGCTCTACTTTTTCCATTTTCTAGCTTCTCTTCATTGCAGGATATTTGCATGTAGGTGTTCTTGAGGATCTGTGAAGTTGGATTTCTCAACTTCTACAACATTTACACAATTCAGATTACAATCAAGATTCTATCAACCTTGTAAATTTTATATATTTAGTTTTAAACCTAATATCAAGTTAGTTTATCATCCATAATGGATGAGAGATTCACCATTTAAATAGTACATATTATGACTTTTGATATAAAAAAATTGATGTGACCTTTTAACCATTGAGGTGTTGGATAATGCATGCCTATGGCTATAGAAAGAAGGTCTAAAATGATATTTTGGTTAGTGCTATGTGTTTCTGTTCATGTCAACCTTAAAGCTTCCAATATGTATTATGGCATTTGATGATGATAATGACAAGGAATAATTAATAGTCAACATTTTTTTTGGATTAAGGTAAAAATAAGTTTTATAAGGAGATCTAAAACCCCAAATATAACCTAAAAACTTTGAATGATAACTCTAAATTAACAAAATAAAAACAAAAATATCTAACCCTAGAAATATAAATAACCCACTTACAAGCAACTTTAAACCCCATAAAAATATTGTATTAAACCATTGTATCAAATTCAATCTTGGTTCTGATAAAGACTTATGTCTAGTGTTAGGGTTAGGGTTTAGGTTATGATTAGGATAACAATTAAGTTTATGATTTGACTTAGTAGTATAGTTAGTGTTATGATTGTGCTTAGACTTTTCATTCTAAAGTGTTAGGGTTTATATACATTTTGGGTATCGGTTACACTTGATATATGGATTTGGTTTTTAGTAAGGGTTTAAATGAAAAATATCAATCCTAAATGTTGAATCCCAATTTTCTAACCAATAGTCCTAAGTACTAAATCAAAATCTAAAACACTAAACTCTGAATCTTATTAGGTAAAAATAATCCTAAATAATGAACTATAATTATAAATGCTAAACATGAAACCTAATTGTAAATGTCAAATCATAGTTGTAACCTTAATCATAAATGTTTAAAACCCTTATAATCCTAAATGTTATATCTTAACCCTTCAATACTAAATGTTAAACTCTAATCTCAATTTTTCAAATCATGATCCTAACACTATGCCTAAATCATATGATTGCATTATTTTATCTAAAATTGAATACAATCCGTGATACTAAATGTTAAACCCTAATACTAAATGTTAAATGATAAACATCAATCCTAGAATATTAAACAATAATTATGGTTAGTATTTAAAGTTACAATTAAAAGTATGGATTAACATTTAAGATTATTATTATTTAATTAGGATTATAATTAGGGCTTGGAATTTACTTTTATGGTTAGGATCTTATCATTTACAAAATTAGGTTTTACTAGATTGAACATTAATATATGTTGGTTAAGATTTAGGATTTTTTATTTTTTATTAAAGTTTTGCCATTTAGAACTAAGATTACAATTTAACATTTAGGATAAGGGTTGGGCTTTCATTTAATATATTATGAAATATCATTTAGTATTAGGGTTATGCTTTAACATTTAAAATACAATTTTAGCATTTGTAATTAGGGATAGGATTATGGTTGGTTGTTGAAAACTATGGTTCAGGATTTAGAGTGAGCACAAGTTGTTTACATTTACAATCACCATTTACTATTTCAGAATGTTATTTTATTTAGTTAAGGTTTAAATAGATTAGGTTAAGTTTAGGGTATGGATTTACTTTAACTTAAAGTCATTAGTGTTTAAACTAATATGGAGGAGCTTTTTACATTTTTTGGTTTTCCAATTTAAGAATTTTCAAATTTACATTTGTTTTGTGTGTTGAAGTTTTTTTTAAATTTATTTTCCTAATTTATTAATTTTTGTATTATTTTTATTACATTTTACCTAATGCCAATATTTATTTTTCTACTTAAATTTTTTATTTTTTAATTGAAGTTGAACCTATAGTTTATGTTTTCAGTATCACTTGAAACTATGATTTATATATGAAATTTTTCAAAGAAGACGATGCTTAAATTAAATACAATGCAAATCTAGAATTAAAGATATAAATTTATTAGTCATGAAAACAACAAAAAATTGACCAAATTTTAAAGCTAAAAGCTAAAAACAATGAATAAAATAATATAAAACAAATTAAAATACCTAGGAGAGTGAAAAAATTAGTGAGGATGGGGTTGATATGATGTCTAAAATTGGGCTCTTATTTTCAAAAGCCACTATCAGCAACACATGTCAAAAAAGCCCAAAAAATTGGGATTTAAGTTTTTACAAATCGGGCACCTGATTTGTTCAAAATTGAGTATCTAATTTGTTTAAAATTGGGCACCCGATTTTAAAAATTGTCTTCCTATTATGGTTTGGGAGCCTGATCCTCAATAAAAAATTGGCAACCCAATTTTTGAAAATGGATCAAGGTCACAAACCATAACAGGTACTCAACTTTGAAGAATTTTAATTCTACAAAATGGACTTCTACAGAAGTGAGACTCATCTTTGTGTACTAACCCTAGTGTCAAATTAGAGTTGATATATGTGCCGAATAGAAAATATAGAAATGATTGAGTAATCTAGTGATGACCGAGCATGAGAACATAGTGTTTTCTAATGGACAACATTTGATAGTTTATGAGGAGATCATGATTTCTAGCCTACATGGCTTCTTTCTTGGAATATGTAAAGTATGTTGAAGATAAGGGTGGTTGACTTAGAGCATTTAAATCAAGGGAAATTGTGCTTGTTCATTTATATGCAAGGATTAAAGGAGAAGTTTGGAGAAGAGAAAAGAGGAGATGAAATGAAGGAAGGATTAGATGAATCTAACCAAACCCTAGGATCTACAATTGTGTTTAAACACTAGAACATCAAAACTACTAATTTAAGAAGGTACAAGGACTAACCTAGAGAGGTTGGAGCAGTTGTTGATTCTATTGATTGGTGAATTTGAATAGGAGGCTGATAAGAGTTGTTAAGAGGTGAAGAGTGATTGCTTGAAGGGTTTCCAAGTGAATTAGTTATAGAGATGAAAACAAAGGCCAGTTAGTGGATCAACATGTCAGTCAAATTGTGATCTATATTTTCAAAGTGAGTTGTATTAGTAAGATCAAAACCTATTGTTACTTTCTAACCATTATATCAATATTTAAATCCTTTAATCTAGTTTGACCTAATAATTTTGAAAATGATTCTGGTTTAAATAATTTCTACCAAGGAAGTATTTGTTTAGTGGGAGCTATATATTTATGTACATCATGTTTTTTCCACTAATATCAAAGGGGGAGAATGTTACTCCTATATATAATTATATTGCTACCAAGTGAAAGAGAGCATAGTAATCAAGTGACTATATTGACTAAGAAAGAAGGAGGAAATGAATGACTATTATAGTTATACATGAGGTCAGTACTTATTCCATGATTAAATGCTCATCGAGAAAAAGACATCATCATGTTAGAAGATCTCAATGAGCCACATAGAGTATACCAAGCAAGGAGACTGCCAAGCTACATAGTTATAACTAAGAAGAGGTTACACTGGATGACAACATAATGAACATAATATTTACCAAGTAGCACAAAAGCTACATAAATGTTTGAATTGGCACAAAGTTTGATGAGACATGATCATACTAAGTGGAACAATCATTTACATTGATTAGGATAAATATTTGCAAATATTTTTTCAAGAATGTAAATTGATTATTTGATGATTATAAGGAAGGAAACACAAATGAAAATGAAGGATGGAAAAGGAATGAAATAATGAAGTGTTCTAGATTGTTGATTTCAATTAAAGATGAATTCTTGAAAGTTCCTAAACCCTAATTAGGTCATAGATCACAAAGAAAAAGAAAACTATAAAAGACCTGAACAAGAATAGTTTCAAATGTTGCTAACATATTGTTGTTGGTGAAATAAGTATAAAAGTGGGAAAGGAGATCAAAGGATAGAGTAAAGTAGAGAGATCAAAGATCAAAGACTAGAGAAGAAATATGATGAAATACAAATCAGTCTTAGAAGGTGACATATCAGTTAACAGAAGAGGGATCGAATCAAGAAAAGTGAGTTTCTATTACAAAGATTATTTTCCACTACTCTCTAATCATTATAGTGGTTTCAAATCCTTGAAAAAGGTTGACCTATTAGTCTTTTATGTAATTCTCTTAACTTGGTACACACTTAGAAAAGTGTAGTAAAATTCTTGAGAAAGATAGATCCTATAAAATCTAATTGTACACTCTTAATAGAGTAAGTCAATAGAAGTGACAAGATATTGTAGCCCTAACAAGGAACCCTCTTACAGTAGTAGTGATTTAAATTTGTGCATATTTTCCACACATCATATTTTTCTCTAACCAAGGGTTTCTACATGAAAAAATGAATTTTTTATGTGTTATGTTTTATTTTTAGGAGTTGATGGTTGATAAAATTTTAATTAGTTTTATTACTTTCATTTCCAAGTAATGTGGTAAATGTTTAGTGCTAACTGAGTGATAGATGAAGGAAGAAGAATACTAATTTTTTTTTAAGTTGAATGGTTTTTAGGACACTAATTCACACTCCTACCCCCTTCTCAGCATCCTACCTTTCCTAATATTCCAACACTAAATGTATTTTTAGGAATAAGCTATGATGGATTTGTGGGTACCATCCCCACTGTAGCTTTCCATCTAACCAAGGATTTCTGCATGACTAAATCAATGTGTTATGTGTTATGTGTCATATTTTATGTTTATGAGTTTATGGTTGATGAATATCTCATTAGTTATACTACTTTAGTTTTTATAAATCTATAATGATTGCCAAGTGATAGAGGAAGCAAGGAGAATGCTAATTTGGTTTTAAGTTGATTTTTTTTTAGGGTATTGCTTCAGCACCCCACCACCCACCCACCCATCCCCCCCCACCTAACATCCTACTTTTCCTAATATTCGAACACTAAATGGATATTTAGGAATAAGATGAATGACAAAGGAGAGGTAATAAGAAATAAAGAAATATTATTTTGCAAAAGATATGCTCAATTGGAAGGTCTTTATTATGGTAAGAATTTTACACGTATCTAAATATTGTACATAGTCATAAAAATATTGGCTTATGTAGCATATATATCATTGAAAGTCTATCAAATAGATTTGAAATATGCATTTTGAATGAAATACTTCAAAAAGAGGTAAACATTGAAAAACATGAGGGATGAATTTCTAAAAAAGATACGAACATGGTTTACAAATCTCATAAGACATTATATGAATTGAAACAAACATTAAGGGAATGATATGAAAGACTTAATGCCTATCAAATTCAAATAGGTTTCACAAGAACTAATGAGAATAGTAATGTGTATGTAAAAGCTATAAATGAGGAGATGATATGTATATTTCAAATATTTGGTGATGGCATAATCTTTGGTGGAAATAGAGAAATGAGTAGACCATTTTCCAATGAAATGATAAAATAATTTTAAATGTCTATGATAGGAGACATCAATTTCTTTATAGGACTTCAAGTACAATAGATGAAGAAAGGTTCCTCAATTAGTTGATCAACGTACATCAAGGAGACACTGAAAACATTTGGAATGGAAGACTCAAAATTAGTTGGAACACATATGATCATAGGATGCAAATATTCCATAGAAGATGATTTAAAAGAGGTAAATGAAATATTATATAAATCAATGATAGATAAGTTGCAATATGATGTTCATAATGGAGTGGATATAAAACACTTAGTTGGCATAGTTTCAAGATTTCATCAAATCCTAAGGAGTCTCATATGGTAGAAGTAAAGAGGATATTCATATATCTTATAGGAATACAAGACTATGGTTTAGGGTACAAAAAATAAGAAAATTTGTGTTTGAATGTGTATATAGATGCTAATTTGGATGGTAATGTTGATAACCAGAAAAGTACCAGAGGAGGAGCTTTCCTTCTTAGAGAAAGACTAACTTCATGGAGAAGCAAGATGTAGAATTGTATTTCACAATCTGATATAGAGGTATAAAATCTTCTTGCTACTATCAATTCTAAACAAGTTCTCTAGATTAAGAAAATACTTTAAGGTATACATGAGAAGTTAACAAAACCAATTATGATACATTGTAATAACTCAAGTGTTATAAATATATAAAAGTATCTAGTGATCCATTCAAAGACAAAACATATAGTAATAAAATATCATTTGTGAGAGATAAAATAGAAGAGAAAGATGTCAGACTTGAGTTTATTCTATGAAAAGTGCAAGTTGCAAACATATTTACCAAGCCACTATCAAATGTCAACAAGTACTCTAGATTAAGAAAATACTTGAAGGTATAAATGAGAAGGTAACAAAACCAATTATTATACATTTTAATAACACAAGTTTTATAAATATATAAAAGATCCTAGAAAACCAATTATTATACATTTTAATAACACAAGTTTTATAAATATATAAAAGATCCTAGTGTTGCATTAAAAGACCAAACATATAATAATAAAATATCATTTTGTGAGATTAAATATAAGAGAAAGAGGCTGGACTTGAATACATTCTAATAAAAGGGCAAGTTGGAAACATATTTACCAAGCCACAATCAAAGGAGAGCTTTAAATATCTATAGAGATTGAAGAGGCTAAGTTCAACATAGGGGACAAGATCACTACAGTAACAGGATGAGAAATATGATACAAGTACACTTGGTCATATACTAAGGAATTAATCCCACCTTCCATAATCACCTATTGGAGATAAAATATAGAGCAAACAAACTTGATGTATAAAAGGAAATAGGCAACATTGAGGAAAAATAATATGAGTAATGAATCCACTTCAAGAATGAGAATAATTATAATATTGGCATTGTTAACTCTAAAAAAGATCTTTTTGTGATTCTCCCTCTACCTAGGTAGTTAATTTAGATGACTTTAATATTAGCATGAACCAATAATGGTCTAAAGTATTATATATATATAAATGAATCTAAAGAGTGATATAGAGAAAATAAATTATGTGAGTGGGGTTTAAACCATGTAATTAAACAAAAATTAAAATTGAATGAACAATAGAAATATAAAAGAAAAATGGTTCAATAAGAAGGAGAAAACATGGATAAAACTATGTAATAGGAAAATAGGTATAATAAATGTAAATGGGTATGTATGTCAAATATTATAACACTATAAATAAAGAGGAGGAGGAAAATATGAATCTAATAGAAATATTACTATAGAAAGAAAATAGAATAGCATTCTAGACATTAACATCAAGCTGAAGTTCCAAATAGAGGGTTTGGTGACTAGGAGCATTTATAGATCTTTTAGTGTAAATCATTTAAGGATTAAACTTTTTGGTTCTATTTGTTCTTGATTGGATTCTCCACTAATATAAATACATTTTCAATCTAATAGGTTAAACAAATTATTAAAAAGATTTGACCTCTTTTGTACTCTTATAAACATCTTATGTACAAACTTGTCTCCCTCTAGTAAAGATTTTATCCAACCATGACTTAAGTTATTTGTAGATCATTTTCCCATGTGGGATGTCATATGTTGGAAAAAGGGTTAACTCATTAGCACTATGGTTGAAAAATATTGTATTTACATTAAGCATAATGATCTTGAAACATTCTTACTATTAAAAAAACATTACATTTTGCTTCAACAAGCTAAGAGTTTGCTATTAAGATAGCTTATTTTTTATATTTTTTTATATACTTTTATTGTTTTTTTGTTTGTTTTCTTTCTACATCTTTTTTCAAGTTTAATTTGCAATCTATTTGTTTAATCTGCTTTTCCATTTTTCCTCATAGCTCCTAGAATGTGATCCAAAATAGAAGTTACATTAAGAATCAAACACAAACCATTGAAGTCATCTATTATAACTATAATTGATTTCCCTAATTAAAAATAATGATCTTACAAAACACAATTACTCCATATGAAAATACAAATAAGTTTTCTTTTCTTCAATCGGAATAAAGACTCATGCTTTGTAAACTATCTCCATGTCTTTCTCTTTCTGGGGATAGTTTTAATCCTCTTTAACTGGTTTGGTCTAGTTTTTTCTTTGTCTGACTCTGTTTTGTTACTGGTCTTTATTATGGATTTTATTAGTCTTTGAAAGACCCCTTACATCCTCCAGTTAACTGCTTTGTAATGATTCTGCAACCGCCTTTAACTATTAAAAACACACTTACTTCATAAAATAGTCGGTTCCCATGTAAATTCAGTGATATTGAATTAACTTGCACCATCTGATAATCAAAATTCAAAGTGAAAAAAAATCATCTTCAATTCTCTATCATTCACGCTAAATAAATTACTTCATCTTCTCTGTATTAAATTTTTTAAAGAAACTAATATCTAAACATAGAATTAGTTCATCTGGGAAATATGCTTGACAAGTTAAAAGGAAAACCAAAAGATTATTGATATTGGACCAAATTGAAGATAAGAGATAAGGAAGCATAGTCTGCCCTACCGCTTTCTTCCTGAACCCAATTATAGATGAGGTCCCACCATTATTGAATCTCTAATCCAGACACAAATATCTTTGATGTCTGCTGGCAGGTATATGATGCCCATTCCGATCAGCAAGTATCCCTGAGCACTAAAAAGCTCTTGTGGTTTCCAAGACATTTATTTTAACATTGTAAAATCTGAAAGAAAGAGTATAAATATCCTGAAAGTTTGAAAAGAGGTGGAATCTGTAAAGCAATATCCATTCATACAACTAATTCAATTTCGATGGTAGCGCCACACCCAATCACCTTCTTTAATTCAGATAAATGTACTCCTATATTCAAGCACTAAAAGTGCCAATATTAATTTTCCATCTTATTCATGAATTAAATGACATATAAAAATATGCGACTGTCAAAAAGTGAACTATTTTTATTATTGAATGGTTTGATTGTTATGAATGTCTATGATATACAAACACTTTAACCGGTTCGTGACTCTATATTCACAAATACTGTGATTATAGTTTACTGAATCATAATATTTTATAAGTATTGAATGTGTATAAAATTTGAAATTTCTCACCTAATCAGCTTATGTTAGTCATTGATGAAAACATTATGTAATGATTAAATCCAAAAGCTATTAATGTATTATTCAGCTTAAGTTGCTTTAAACAATGGATAGCTGTCCACTGCAATCCACTTATTCTAATTCTCAAAACATGAAACTATCGAACGTGCTAGGGTTTCTGATCCCGTTCATAATGAGCTGGGTGATGAGTTGGCTATCGGTCAGCATTTATGAATAAAAAATTCAATTATCTTGTACTCTTTAAATTCATGTACACAATATGCAGATGGAACCAGATAGGGAATCTCAAAGTTCAAAAAGGAAAAGTGGATGCAATCAGTGTCATAATAAGAAACATGCCATGTTTTAAAAGCATTAATTGCACAAAACAGTAAAATCATTCTGGTGTTTTACTGGAGTGCAGCTACCTGAATGTGTATCACTCTATTAAAGTTTTCTTTTTAATTTTTAAACTTCCACACAGTCTATAGGTTATTTAAATGTTTGGATTTCCTTTAACCTAATAACACTTACAACACAATTACTATATATTGCAATACCAGCCATTGAATTGTAGATTGCTACAATCTTTCTATGCATCTTCCATGTTTATCCTCTCCATCAGCTGCCCAAGTCTCTGCTCAAGATTGGCGGCGCTGCTGAACTTCTGCTGATCAGAAAGCTGTAACACAAATCAACAAATAAATATTCACAATTTATTGCCAGCTTGATTTGCCTTTAGAATTGAAGCCCAAATGCTTCTTTAAAAAGATGGGTTCTTGTGAAAGCACTACCTTGCAATGAAGACTGTGTAAAACTTTGTCATCAGGTGTGAAAGAAGAAGCAGAAATTATATGAAGCCCTTCCTCTTCAAGTACAAGGACAAGACTAGAGAGGGCCATCTGCCCTCTCAAAGAAGTTGTTGTGACAAGTACAAGTGAACCCACATGACTGACATTCACCTGAGGAAATACATTGCTCTCCCATAATGATCTATCTTTCTTCTCTTTGTAACAGTGTTTCGTTTCATTAAGCTTCACATTTTCTTTCTTCTTTGTAAGCTCCTCCAGCTTGTTTTCTAGATTTTGGATATAGTCAGTGGCCACAGATAACTGATCAATTAAAGAAGTCTTGCCCTGCACATATTTATCTGTGTTTTACTCTCCTTTAATGGGCACCAAAGTCAATGTCATCACAATAAAAAGCCATATTGTTTCAAAACTTCTAGAATGTTCAAAACTGGATTTCAAGCACTTACTGGAGATATTAAGCAGTGTTGCAAGTAGAATTCCTTTGTAGAAATTACTGTTCAAACACCTGTATTTTCTAAGGTCATGAGTTTATCAAGCCAACTATCACTTCAGGAGTCCACGAGATAATTTTGCATTATCTTTTAAAATGAGTTGCATTACTAACAGCTTAGGTAATGGGTGAAATTGTGTATGGAGACTTACATAGAATATTTGTTATTTTATACTGACCTTAAGGCATCGATTGAACTGTTTTTGGAAGAACGTATGAGATAGTATGGAGTGAATGAAATCTAAACTTGTAACACAGATAGAGGGTTTTAGAGATCACATCCTGATCCAACATTTAATAAATAAATTGGCATCTAAGAAATAGATCAGAATTGCTTCATAGATTCATCGAAAGACGCAAATAGAACTCATCATACAAACTTGATGCTATTAAATATTTAAGAAATAAAAAATTAAGCCAATATGGCAGATGGAAGAATTACTAAGAAATATTTCAGCCTCGTAGGCACTAGATTTGTTTCATACATATCCCTAAACTTCCACATTGACTCCATCTTTTAATGCATAGCTTGGAGGATATATCATCTGCAAAAAGTGAGGTAAGAAAGAAAGGGATTTCATATCAAGAAAAAAATGAGAGAGATGGGTTAGTATTACATACCCTAAATTTTTCCTCTGGTATCAAAGATCTGAGATCAGAATAGCGAGATTTCATTTGTTTCCTCCTCTCTTTTTCTATCACTTTGTGAAGCAATTTCTTATCAACACCTTCTGATCTTCTTTTCCCTTTCTTTTTATCATCACTAAATTTGGCGGAAGCAGTCTGCTGCGTTGAATCGAACCCAATTTTTCCATCACTAAGACAGAAGTGAGGGAGTGAAAACTTTTGGTCTCCGATCTGCACATCATTGCTGGAATGAAATTTGGAAAATATTGGAGGAAAATCATTCATTTTCTTCTTTAAGATGGAGCAAAAGCAAATTTTGAAAGAAGGGATGTGGTTAGAAAGAAGACATCGCAAATTTAGAGCGTTGGTGAATAATTGAGGAATGCTGATTTGATCTCATCTGAAATATTCAACAACAGGAAAGCCCTACTTCAAATATATGATTTGACAATTGAATATGGGTACTACCACGAGAGAGAGGTGTTTATCGGAGGATATGACCGGCAAAGCATGGCACCTGTCGGTAGCTCCCAAGATTTTCTTGTCATTGGGATCTAAAAATTAGGTCGTCACAAATCGGACACCCAACAACCATTTCTATTCTGCACGGTCTCCGAGTTTAACAAATTGACTTGTCGAGCCCACTGCCAGCTCCCATATTGTCTGAATTTTTTTCCCTGTAAGCTCCGTAGGAATACAGTGAACAGATTATCATTCTGAAATAAACACAGTGTAGTTCATTGAGTAAATCTTCCTTGTATCTTAGTTTTAGATTGTTGTTCGAGACAAATAATTAGTTGCAAGTTGTACTAGATATGAAATGCACTCAATACAACATCAAATAGGTTCAAGATAAATTGATTGCTACAATGGCTGAGAAAAACCCCAGTAATACAAAGCGATTGTTCATGTGTATGTACATATAAACACGATATAAATGATCTTGATTTTTTTATTAGATAATATATTAATGAACATTCCCATTATATGGGAAGTTTATAGACAATGAATTCAACAATTAAAATTATGATGTGTTTGTACTGTTTATGTGTGAAATTCTTACATATTTTCAAGTCTTTTTTCAAGGGTTAAGTCCATTTCAATTTGATTTAAAATTAACTATTATTAACAATTTATATAAGCTTCACAATTTTGGTTAAACTCAAATTATATTATTATTAGTCTTTCCTTAATCAATCAAATTTAGTTGGTAATCAAAAGGAAAGGACTATGATGAGAATACCTAGGCTACATAGATCTATTGTCCAAATCCAAACAATGAATTGCCCTTAAGAATACAAACAAGAATTTATAAAAATGAAGTAGGCATCAACCTACTAGGGACAACAATCCAAAATTACATTTGAAGGCACAAACCTATGCAAGACATAATACCCTATTCCAAGATCCAAACATCAAATCACCATGTCGAACACTAATCTCAAAGAAGAATATAAGTGATATGTAACAAGGATCTCAAAGGTTGACTATTGCGATTCTTCATGATTTCATTAACTTTGTTGGTGAAATTAAATATTTACTAATTACACTTACTTAAACTGACTTAGGATAACGGATAGCATAATAGTTTGTCTGGTGCAGGAGCACCTACTCTAGATTCATCAAAGAAAGACCCTAAGGATCTTAAATAGTCTACTTAGGTAGGTTTGGCACATTGATCCAGTTGTAAGGCCTAGTTCCAGGATTAGGCATAATTATAAGCCCTGGGTAACTAAGGTCAAATATGATCAATAAGCCTAAAAATGCATCAGATTCTAGGTTTTTAATCGTTTTTAATATCAAGATCCATATTTGATCACTTGCTTTAGGTCTAGACCAACTTTGGTCTCTAGATTTGCATTTTTTCAAATTTTGCAAAAATTGCTCAAAAGTTGTCACCAACTTTTGAGCAAGTTTGCAAAAAAGTTGGCAAATACATTAAAAACTATTCCTCCAATGGCTAGGCAGTTTGAATTGAACATGTAACCATTGGAGAAGTCCTAGAAAGCCTCATAGGCCAATGGTAGGAGCACACATTGTAATTTGGCATTGAAATCAATACAAAATCAGCATTTTTCCTTGCAAAACCCGTGTTCCATGCCTGTGTACATAATTGTATGGATGAGGGGACATGTGCCAGTGGTTCTAGAAGTTGGAGAATTTAATCTACTTTATTTTGCATCAAGTCTCATGTTTTCATTCATCATAGGTTGAGAGTTATTGAATTTTCTTTCTTGCTACCTAGGATTCAGCCTAAAAATTAGCATCTTGCTTAGGACTGGGTCATTTTGGTACATTACTGTTGGAAATAGAGATGGATTAACTAAGAGGGGAGGAGTGAATCAGTTACCACAAAAATAAATCCACAGATCCTTAGATGTCTTAAAATATAGTTGTTGCTGATACTCGGTAACCATACAAATAAATGTTGAAACTTGATAGATGTTCTATTAACTTATTAAGCATTTAAAGTGATTAACATGCATGCATAAAGGAAATAACATGAACACAAGAGACACTAGATTTAACGTGGAAACCCAATTTGGGAAAAACCACCAAGTAACTAGTTATCACTTTTCACTCTTTTGAAGTGAGCCCTATTAGGAGCCAACCTTGTTAAAGGTTACAAAACACACTATTAGGTGTGACCCTATTAGAGGATTTAATCACCCTGTAAGGAGTGGCCTTGTTGGAGGTCTTAAGAACAATTCAACTGAATTGTCACCTTGTTAGAGGATTTACAAAATGGCTGTTAAACCAACTCTGTTAAGAGATTTGAATCACTGTTACAATGATTAGAAAGCAACAATGAAGTGATCTTAAATATATGCAACTTATTTTTGCTGAATACAGATCTCTATTCTGCTTCACTAGATCCTCACTGATCGAATACAACTTTGCAACTCCTTAAGGATATCTAATCCTTTCACAAAATTCACTCATATCTTCAATATTCACTTTTTCCATTTACATTCATACATTTGCACTCTTATGCATCCACACTCTTACATTTTTTTTGAATTCACAACTTAACCTTTCATATATACCTTGCAGATTGTCAAGTCGGCTCAATTACAAGTTACAAAAACTAAAAAATATTAAATCAGTCGGTTGCAAACATTGCACAAAATAATTAAACTTAATTCTTTAGAATAATAAAATTCTTCATTGCCCGACCCAGCTCGGTGACTGCTACTCTAGAATGGTTTCCCCAGTATTAACCAAGTGAAGCTCGGTAAACACTGCAAACCTTGTAACTTCCTTCGGAGACTGAGTTAACTCGGTAAACACTGACCTTCCTTTGCTTACCGAGTGAGCTCAGTAAAAGCTAACTTTCTCTTCGATGACCGAGTGAACTCGATAGATATTGATTTTTCCTTTGTTAACCTTGGGACCTCGGTTAACATTAACTTTCTGCTACAAAATCCTTTGATGCCCGAGTGAGCTCGGTAAGAGCTAACTTACTGTGTAATGTTCAGGAATGCTCAGTAGTCACTATAAATTGCTTTGCTAACCATCTGAGCTTGGTAGACTCTGTCTAATGGATGATATGACATTTGTGTAACATCAAAGACAATACACAATTAATAATTGTATCCAAAAATCTCCCTCTTTGGCATTGACGGTAACACAACATGTCATATCAAAATGAAATTTGAAAAAAAGTCTTTCTCTTATATGGCAACACAATATGTCAACATAACAATTCTCCCTCTAAGAAACTCTCCCTCTTACAGTAATCTCCCTCTGTGAAGGAATTACATAGAAAACTTTTTATCTTAAACAAATTTTAGAGAGATGTGACAATAAAACTCTCCCTCTCTTTGACAAAACATGCCAAAGACAACTCAACTCAAATGAATTTCAGTGTACCTTTAGTACTGATTCATATGCAATATTTTCTGATTATGTTGCATCAACTGATAGATCTTCAACCTGGTATGAGTTGATACATTACTAAAACTTTATTTTAGTGAACTTCAAATAGGGGAGTGACCCCTAACTTACCTCTTAGATACAAGAATGCATCCTTAGGTAATGGTTTTGTGAATATGTCAGCAATTTGTTCCTCTATATGAACATATTCCAATCTGATCTCTTTATCTTGCACCAATTCTCTGACAAAATGATATTTTATTACAATGTGCTTGGTTTTGGAATGCATCACTGGATTCTTAGATATGTTGATTGCACTTGTATTATCATAGAACATAACAACTGGTTCTTTGATTTCCACCTTCATACCTTCCAACAGCTATTTAAACCAAATAATATTAGAACAATTTACTGTTGCAGCAACATACTCTGCCTCTGCTATAGATTGGGATGTACAATTCTTCTTTTTTCTTGTCCAAGAAACCAACCTCTTTCCAAGAAAGAATGCACCTCCACTTGTACTTTTTTTGTCATCAAAGTTTCTTGCCCAATCAGCATCAGTAAACACTTTCAAATCCAGATTACCTCCAAATTTGTACCATAAACCATACTCTTCAGTTCCTTTCAAATATCTCATTATTCTTTTGATTTTCATAATGTGATTTTCTCTTGGTTTTGCTGAAAATCTTGCTACAATACCAACTACAAGGGCAATATCTGGCCTAGTATGAACTACATACTGTAACTTTCCAATCATGGATCTATACAATGTTTGATCTACTTCTTTTGATTCATCTTCCTTGGTAAGTTTTAATCCGGTACACATAGGAGTCCCAACTGGTTTACAATCTTCCATTCCAAACTTTTTCAATATCTCCTTGATGTATTTTGATTGAGTGATGTAGATACCATTTTTATTCTATTGAATTTGAAGACCAATAAAGAATTTGATCTCTCCAAACATAGACATTTCAAATTCCTTGTTCATTTTTTCTGAAAATTGTTTGCAAAGATCATCATTCCCTATGAAACCAGTATCATCTACAAATATTTTTGCTAAGACAATCTTATTATTTGGCCCTTCTTTTATATACAAGCTACTATTATCATTAGTTCTTTGAAAACCAATCTGAATAAGATAGTTATGCAATCTTTCATACCATGCTCTAGGGGCTTGTTTCAGACCATACAATGCCTTTTGTAATTTGTAGATCATGTTCTTCTTATCTGGGTCAACAAAACCTTCAGGTTGTTCAATGTAAACCTCTTCATCTAGTATACCATTGAGGAATGCTGACTTGACATCCATCTGATAAACTTTGTATCCCTTGAATGCAGCATATGCAAGTAAGGTTTTGACTCTTTCCAATCTTGCAACAGGAGCAAAAGTTTCTCCATAGTCTATTCCTTTTTCTTGAGCATATCCTTTGCATACTAGTCTAGCTTTGTTTCTTGATACTTTACCATCTTCATCCAACTTGTTTCTGAATACCCACTTAGTTCCAATCACATTATTGTCTTTAGGTCTAGGTACAAGAGTCCATGTCTTATTTTTTTCTATCTACACTATCTCTTCATTCATAGCCTCAATCCAACTATCATTTTCCAATGCATCTTTGATATTTCTAGGTTCAAAATCAGCAAGTAAACAAGTACCTTTCAACTTATTTCTTGTCATGGTTCCTTCAGATTTATCTCCAATGATCTGATTTTCTGAATGATGTCTCCTGACATAGTTAGCTAATACAGGTTCCTTGCCTTTTGAATGAATTTCATTATTATCCTCTTGCATTTCAACCTCAGGTTCTATCTCTTCTGGCTCAGTAGATATTTGCTCGGTAGATATTTGCTCGGGTCCTTTAGAATCGGTAGACACTTGCTCGGTAGACACTGAATTTAACTCGGTTTGTTGTGACCCGGTTTGAACTTCTTGTAACTCGATTACAGATGACTCGAGAGTAGAAGATTCTTGATTCTCTGATGTAACTGGTACTATATCAGGTTCAATAAAGACAAACCTTTTATAATCTTCTGGTTCCCTTTTGCTTTCTTCTTCAGTCCTTTCTGCAAACTCATCAACTTTCACATGTGCACTTTCTATGACTTTGTGAGTAGACAAGTTCAAACATCTATATGCCTTACTTTTGCATGAGTATCCAAAGAATATACCTTCATCACCTTTCACATCAAATTTTCCTTTTCTAGATTCTTTCAAAATGTAGCATTTACTTCCAAATACTTTAAGGTAACTTACATTAAGTTTATGGCCATACCATAACTCATAGGGAGTTTTGAATGAGTCTTTCTTCAGCTGTACTCGGTTCAGGGTATGAACTGCAGTGCTCATAGCTTCCTTCCAGTATTTGATAGCAATGCTCTTTTCAATCATTAAAGTTCTTGCACAATCCATGATGGATTTGTTTCTTCTTTCAGCTATTCCATTTTGTTGGGGCATTCTAGGGGCTGATAACTATCTTTTGATTCCTCTTTCAATGCAAAATTTATTAAACTCATATGAAATAATTCTCCACCTCTGTCTGACCTCAAGCATTTTAATCTTTTCCCTGTTTCCTTTTCTACTCTGGCCAAATACCATTTGAACTTTTCAAATGCTTCTAATTTGTTTCGTAGATACATGACTGTCATCATTCTTGAGTAATTATCAACAAAAAGAATGAAGAACTTTTCTCCAGTATAGTTTTCAATTCCAATGAGTCCACATAAATCAGTATGCACAATTTCTAATATATCTTCAGACTAATAGTTTTTACTTTTAAAACTAGTTTTTTCCATTTTACCAATTTGACAATTTTTGCATAAACCGACCTCAGGTTTCTTTATGTTAGGAATGCCTCTTACTTTCTTGAATTTGCTTATCTTTACAAAATTATCAAAATTTACATGACACAACCTTTTATGCCATAACCAACTTTCTTCAACTTGAGAAATGAAACATGAACATTCATCTAGTTCAAGATAGAACAAGTTACCTTTAGCTTGAGTACCTGATCCAATCAGCTTTCCTTTGCCATCCAGAAATCTTGCTTTACCATGCATGAATTCTACTTGGAATCCATTATTGAGTAGTTGTGCCACACTTAACAAATTATGCTTTAGTCCTTTTACCCAATAGGCATTATCACATATAAGTTTTTTGGTTAGAGAGATTCTCCCTCTTCCTTTTATGCAACAAGGTTCATTGTTACCAAATCTTACACAGCCACCATAATAGTCTTCAAAGTATTCAAACTTAGTTTTGTCACCAGTCACGTGATGAGAACAGTCACTATCTATGATCCATGTATCATTTTTTTTATATGAGAAATGAGTGTCATTTCTTCATCACTATCAAATTCATCTTTCACAACAATCTAGAAAATTTCATCTTCTTCTTCATCATTAGAATCATTAGAATCTTTAGCCATAAAACATGTTTTCTTACCTTTATCCTTGAATGATCTGAAGTCTTTCTTGCCATTGAACTTGTATCCTTTCTTCTCATCTTTATTCTACTTGTTTGGACACCTAGTAGCAATATGACCAACTTCTTCACATGAAAAACAGATTAGAAGTACTTTACCTTTGTATTTTCCTCTGCCTCTAGAGTATTTCCTTGCTAGAAGGGCTTCTATTACTTCAAGATCACTGTCTGAACTTTGGTCTGATTCATCTTCACTATCTGACTGAGATTCCTTTTTCCTTTTGCCTTTCTCCTTGAGTGAAAGCTTGGCTTCAAATGCTGATTCAATGTTCTTGGAAGCTGGAACATAGTTATCAAAGTTGTCTAGTTCAAATGCAGTCAATCTTCCAACTATAGCCTCTAGATTTATCTTATGATTTGCTTCATATCTTCTTTCTTGAATTGCAGAAACTCTGATTGCATAAATGAGAAGTAGAGTTCTGAGAACTTTACTTATAACTATCTCTTCTTTGATATCTCCTCTAGATGCTTTGATTGCACTAACACATGCTTTGACTCTTTCAACATATTTTGCAATGTTTTCATCCTCTCTCATCCTCATTTGATCAAATTATCCTCTTGGACTTTCTGGTTTGGCTCTTCTAAAATTATCATCTCCTCCATAGATCTCTTTCATCTTTTCCCACATTTCAAAAGCAGATTTGCAGTCTTTGATTTCATCAAATTCTTCATAACTCAGAGTAGATTCTATATCTATCATCATAATGTTGTGGGTCATCCTTTTAGAAATATCATTGACAGATATTGTACCAGTTGGTTCTGCATATTTTTCATCAAGGTATTTTAGTCTTGTATCTCCAATAGAAGCTAGATGAAGTCTCATCAACCCTTGCCATGCTGAGAAGTTGTCCTTGTTAAGTCTTAGAATTTCCCTCTTATAAGACATTTTGATCTTTAGCTTAGATCTTTGAAATCTTATCCTGCAAGCACCAAAAGCTCGGATACCAATTATTGAAAATAGAGATGGAGTAACTAAGAGGGGAGGGGTGAATCAGTTACCACAAAAATAAATCCACAGATCCTTAGATGTCTTAAAATATAGTTGCTACTGATACTCAGTAACCATACAAATAAATGTTGAAACTTGATAGATGTTCTGTTAACTTATTAAGCATTTAAAGTGATTAACATGCATGCATAAAGGAAATAACATGAACACAAGAGACACTAGATTTAACGTGGAAACCCAATTTGGGAAAAACCACCAAGTAATTAGTTACCAATTTTCACTCTTCTAAAGTAAGCCCTGTTAGAAGCCAACCCTATTAAAGGTTACAAAACACACTGTTAGGTGTGATCCTATTAGAGGATTTAATCACCCTGTAAGGAGTGGCCTATTTGGAGGTCTTAAGAACAATTCAACTGAATTGTCACCTTGTTAGAGGATTTACAAAATGGCTATTAAATCAACTCTGTTAAGAGATTTGAATCACTATTACAATGATTAGAAAGCAATAATGAAGTGATCTGAAATATATGCAACTTATCTTTGCTGAATACAGATCTCTATTTTGCTTCACTAGATCCTCACTGATCGAATACAACTTTGCAGCTCCTTAAAGATATCTAATCCTTTCACAACATTCGCTCATATCTTCAATATTCGCTTATTCCATTTACATTCATACATTCGCACTCTTATGCATCCACACTCTTACATTTTTTTTGAATTCACAAATTGACCTTTCATATATACCTTGCAGATTGTTAAGTCAGCTTAATTACAAGTTACAACAACTGAAAATATTAAATCAGTCAACTGCAAACATTGCACAAAACAATTAAACTTAATTCTTTAAAATAATAAAATTCTTTGCTGCCCGAGCCAACTCGGTGATCGCTGCTCTAGAATGGTTTCCCCAGTGTTAACCAAGTGAAGCTCGATAAACACTGCAAACCTTGCAACTTCCTTCAGAGACTGAGTTAACTCGGTAAACACTAACCTTCCTTCGCTTACTGAGTGAGCTCGGTAAAAGCTAACTTTCTCTTTGGTGACCGAGTGAACTCGGTAGATATTGACTTTCCCTTTCTTAACCTTGGGAGGTCAGTTAACATTAACTTTCTGCTACAAAATCCTTTGATGCCCGAGTGAGCTCGGTAAGAGCTAACTTACTGTGTAATGTTCAAGAACGCTTGGTAGTCACTATAAATTTCTTTGCTAACCATCTGAGCTCAGTAGACTCTGTTTAATGGCTGATATGACATTTGTGTAACATCAAAGAAAATACATAATTAATAATTGTATCCAACAATTACACCATGGGAAATTGATTCCCTTTGGTGGAATGAGAAGTCTAACCATGTACTTTAATATTCTGCATTTTTTTTTTCTAGAAAATGTAGTGAGTTGGGTTTGTTTTCATACTCTAGGTGTGCTTCTTCAACACCATATAGCAGTTACAACAGTCATTTCTAGTTTGTGATTGGAGATTCTTCAAAAGTTGAAACCTTGGATTCTTGGTTATTTTACACACCCCCACATGTCTCAATGATTGGATTGAGTTTTCCCATTTTAGAAAGTACACTTGTAGTGTAAATGGAGACCTAATTAGGCCTAGCAATCCAGTCTAATGTTGCAAGAGCAACAACCTCTGTTCATCTCCATCCTTGGGCACTTTGGTATGTTTTATAAAACCCAAAATGGTATCAAAATCTCTAGTCAAACCACCATGTTGTCTGAGAGCATTCAAACTTATGCCTCAATTTCATTCTAGGAAGGGCTACAAGCCAAATCCTTGGTTTTCAAAGCAACTTGATGTTATAAGTTGTCTTTGATGAAAAGAATCATTGATTCATGTTGAGTAAGATCTAAATAGGCCATATCAGTGATTGTATGTCACCTCTGGTCTGTGTATCCATTTTTTATGGTTTGATCCCTCTTTTTGTCAAGGGAATCCATTAGTGCATTTGATGTTTTTGGTGCTTGGAACTTTGGTGAACCTAGTGATTAGGTTACCTTGTCTTGTGGGGTTTTGATAACCTTCCTTTAAGCACATTTTCATACCTAAGATAGGTATTTGGGACTATGATCCTTCACCTTGGGTGTTGAGGGAATTGGATACCATCATTTCTTGTTGTTTGAAGACTTCTACTACCTACTACTACATCAAGTGGTATCAGAGCCATGTCTAAACCTAAGAGTAAGGAGAACCCTGCAAGGGTTACAAATAGTGAGTTAGAAAAGATGGTGAGAGAACAAAAGGCTATGAATAAGACCTTACTTTAGAGGCTTCAAGAACTTGAGAAGAAGCTTAAGAGTAAAGACAAACAAAATGGGTTTGAAGATGAAGAAGGGAGTGATAAAGAGGAGGATGACTCTGAACAACACATCCCTATAGACCAAAGGCCTCTCATTGATGCCTTGAAATCCATGGGAAGGGGAACCATGGAAGAGAAGATAGATTTCCTAGTTTTCAATGGCAAGATGAATGCATATTTAGTCTTGGATTGGATAGAGGCTTTGACCACATTCTTTGAATGTGAGGAAATCCCTAAAAAAATAAAGGGTAAAGATGGCAAGATCCAAGTTGAAGGGAGTAGCCCTAGCTTGGTGGAACTTCATCCAGACAAAGAGGGTGAAGAATAGAAAGAGCATGATCAATTCATGGAATAGAATGATAGCTTTGATCAAAGAAAGCTATTTACCTAAGGATTATGGAGTACAACTCCATAGGAGGAAGCAAAGTCTAAAACAAAAGGACATGGATGTAGGCACATACACTAAGGAGTTCCTAAAACTATGTACGAAGACCAATATGGTAGAAGATAAGGAAGAGAAGTTGGCAAGATACATGAATGGCTTGAAGGTGCCCATTCAAGAGGAGCTTAGCCTACATTGCCCTACTATAATCAATAAGTGCTATCAAATGGCACTAAAGGTAGAGGAAAAATGGAAGAGAAAGAAGGATTTTGGAAAAGGAAAAACCAATGATAGTGGGAATAATTTTAGAGGAAAAAGAAACTCTTGGAACAAGGGACAAAGTAGTGGTAGCAACAACAAGATCTCTAAACAAGGAGAAAAATAAAATAGTGACTCTAATTCAAGAGGAAACTATAGAGGAAGAAGACCTTTCAATAGAGGAAGAATATCTATGCCAGAAGAGGTAATGGGCCTTTGAAGTGTTTCAATTGCAATCAAATGGGACACCATGTAGGAAGATGCCCAAAGAAGAGGAACAACAAAAATCAAAGTGAAATAAGAGAAGCATTTGTCCAAGAAGATAAGAAAGAAGACAATGTTGATGTTATAGAATTGGAACCAGACGAAGGAGCATGCTTGATGATGAGGCAGGTCTTCCTTCAAGTATCACAAACCCAAGAACCTCCACAAAGGAAGAATCTCTTCAAGACAAAGATCAAATTTCAAGGAAATGTATGCAATATTCTTATAGATTCTGGTTCAACTAAAAATCTTGTATCTTGTGAAATGATGCATAAATTAAATCTTCCTAAGAAGTCACACCCTTACTCCTATCATGTTTCATGGTTAACCAAAGGCCAACAAACTCTAGTCATAGAACAAGCCTGGGTAGAGTTTTCTATATCTAATTTTGAGGACAAAGTCCTTACTGATGTAGTTGAGATGGATGCCTCACACATCATTTTAGGTAGGCCCTGGAAATTTGATGTTGATTTTGTACACCATTGTAGGAAGAACACCTACTCCAACACCAAAGATGGGAATAAATTCACTATGAAGCCCCTACCTGATAACAAATCTAAAAAAGCGCCCACTGTGATTATCATAGGAGAAAAATAGATGCTAAAAACCTTGAAAGAATCTGATATGGAGCCATTTATCTTAATTTCAAAGCCCAAAGATAACATCAAGTCTGATCAAAAGGAGCCTATACCAAATGAAATTATTAAATCGCTGCAAAAGTACAAGGATGTCACTACTATTGACCTACCCACTAGCCTCCATCCCATTAGGGACATTAGCCATCAAATACACCTTATACTAGGCTCATCCTTGCCTAATAAGGAACCATATAAAATGACACCATTATAGCATGCAGAGATTGCAAAATAAATTATGCAATTCTTGGAAAGAGGATTCATTCAAAAGAGTCCCAAGCCTTGTGCCATACCTTCAGTTTTGGCGCCTAAAAAAGATGGCAAATGGAGGTTATGTACTAAGGCTCTAAATGAAATCACAATAAGGTACAAGTTCCCAATGCTAAGTATTGAGGAACTATTGGATCAATTAGGAGGTGCTTTCTACTTCACCAAGATAGACTTAAAGTCTAGATACCACCAAATTAGAATGAAGCCAAGAGATGAATGGAAGATAGCATTCAAGACAACTGAAGGTTTTTTTGAATGGTTAGTAATGCCTTTTGATTTAAGCAATGCCCCTAGTACTTTTATGAGGCTTGCGAATGAGATATTCATAGATTTTATTGAAAATTTTGTTCTACTTTACCTTGATGATACACTAATATTCAGCCATAGCAAAGAAGACCATCTTGATCATGTGGAATAGGTATTGAGAAGACTCCATCAGCACAAGTTGGTAATCAACTTGGAAAAATGTACGTTTATGGAAAAGGAACTTGCATTCCTAGGTTTTGTAATCTAACAAGGTACCCTCAAGATGGATCCTGAGAAGGTAGATGCAATCATAAATTGGCCTCCACCAAAGAATCTAGGTGATGTGAGAAGCTTTCATGGGCTTTCATCTTTCAATAGGAAGTTTATTAAAAATTTATGTCATGTGTGTGCACCAATGTTGGAAACAATAAAAGGTGGAAAGAAAACCAAGTTTTTATGGACAAAGGAAGAAAATTATGCATCCCAATACTTGAAGAATAGAGTCTCTCATTATCCTATCTTGGTTCTCCCTAATTTCAACAAAGTCTTCATTATGGAGACAGATGCAAGCAATTTGGCTATAGGTGTTGTCCTAAGCCAAGAAGAAAAACCAGTTGCTTTCTTTTCAAAGACATTGAATGAGGCTAAAAGAAAGTACTCTACATATGACCTAGAGCTCTATGCCATGGTCCAAGCCCTCAAGAAATGGAGGCACTATCTGATTCCAAAGGAATTTTTTGTCTACATATAAAATCATGCATTAAGTTTTCTAAATTCACAAGAAAAACTTTTAGTTAGGCATCTTAAATGGGTAGAACAATCATAGGCCTTTACCTTCAATATTAAGCATAAAAACGATGTAACAAACCAGGTTGTTGATGCTCTAAGTAGGAGGATTAGTCTTGTTGAAGAAGTTCAACTGCAAAGTGTTGGCATTGAGTCTCTCAAGCACTTGTACCCAGATGACCCTAATTTTGCAAAGATATATTACATTTGCACAAAAATGGAAGGCGGATATGATTTTGATTATTCTGAATATCTAATTCAGAATGGGCTTCTATTCAAGGGAGCACAACTATTCATACCAAAGTACTTAATAAGAGAAAATTATTGTGGTGGCTTGGGAGGTCACATCAGCATGGACAAGACAATAGATATGGTGAAGAGAAGTTACTTTTGACCCAAGTTGAAAAATGAAATTAAGAAATTCGTTAAATTTTGTATTATTTTCCAACACGATAAGGCGATGATATCAAATCAAGGGCACCACCAACCCTTACCAATCCATTCAAGACCTTGGGAATCCATATCCATGGATTTTGTCATGGGACTACCCAAAAAAGAACAAGGATATGATAGTGTATTTTTCATAGTGGACAAATTCAACACGATGGCCCATTGTGTCCAATGTAAGAGCACAAATGATGCATCTCATATAGCCAATCTCTTCTTTAAAGAAGTAGTTAGAATTCATTGCTTGCCTCAAACAATAGTATCAGATAGAGATGTGAAATTTCAAGGGCACTCTTCAAGAAGTTGGGTACAAATCTCACCTATAGTTCTACCTATCACCCACAAAAAGATAGGCAAACTGAGGTGGTGAACAAGTCCCTAGGCAATCTCCTAAGATGCCTAACCAACCAATATTCATAGAGTTGGGATAATATTCTACCCCAAGTAGAGTTTACCTTCAATGACTCTATTAATAGGTCAACTAGCAAAACACCATTTCAAGCAATATATGGTCTACACCCCAAAGGGACCATTGGATCTAATGGAACTTCACTCTAATTTTAAAATCAGTGCTCAAGGCCAAGAATTGGCAGAACTAGTAACAAAGGTACAATAGAAAGTAAGGGAAACATTGTGAAAATCTAGTTTGAAATACAAATAAAATGCTGACAAGAGAAGGAGAGAGGTCCACTTCAAGGAGGGGGACAAAGTTTGGGCTTTTCTAAGGAATGAGAGACTACCCAAAGGAAGGTACTCCAAACTATAGATGAAGAAGGTAGGCCCCTACATCATACTCAATAGGATAGGTGACAATGCGTATGAGATCTCCCTTCCCCCAACTTTGTAGATCTCCCCCATATTTAATGTTGCAGATCTCACACCTTATAAGGTTGTTGTAGGAACATCAGATTAGCAAGATGAAGACACCAATGAGGAAGACTATGTTACCAACCTTCCACCAAGGAAACCAGTAGAGTTAGAGGAAATATTGGACACAAAGCTACTAAAGCAAACAAAAACCAAGAAGTACATGTAATACTTAGTTTTATGGAAGGGCTTCCCCACCATGGATGCTAGTTGGCTAACAAAAGACCAAATCAGGCAGCATGGCACTTTAGTGGATTTTCTACCCTCAAGTAGGGACTTGAGTTTTAAACCTCAAGGAGAGTATGGTGTAGGATTACCTACTCTAGATTGAACAAAAAAAGGCACCTGAGTATCCTAAAAAGTCTACTTAGGTAAGTTTGGCACATTGATCTAGTTGTAAGGCCTAGTTCCAAGATTAGGCATAATTATGAGCCCCTGGGTAACTAAGGTCAAATATGATCAGTAAGACTACAAATGTATAAGATTCTAGGATTTCAAAAAAAATTAATATCTAGATCCATGTTGGATCAATTTCTTTAGTTCTAGACCAAGTTTGGTCTCTAGATTTGCATTTTTTCAAATTTTGCAAAAAATGCTCAAAAGTTATTAGCAACTTTGCAAAAAAGTTGTCAAATACATAAAAAAATATTCCTCCAAAGGCTAGGTAGTTTAAACTAACCATGTAACTATTGGAGAAGTCCTACAAAGCTGTATATTTCGATGGTAGGGACACAAATTGTAATTTGGCATTAAAATCAATACAAAATCAGCATTTTTCCTTGCAAAACCCATGTTCCAAGCCTATGCACAGAATTGTATGGGTGAGGAGCATGTGCCAGTGATTCTAGAAGTTGGATAATTTAATCTACTTTTTTTTGTATCAAGTTCCATGTTCTAATTCATTATAGGTTGAGAGTTATTGAATTTTCTTTCTTGCTACCTAGGACTCAACCTAGAAATCAGCATCGTGCCTAGGGCTGGGTCATTTTGGCACATTCCACCATGGAAAATTGATGCCTTTTGGTGGAATGAGAGGTCTAACCATGTACTTTAACATTTTGCAATTTTTTTTCTAGAAAATGCAAGGAGTTGGGTTTGCTGCCATACCCTAGGTGTGCTTCTTCATGAGTACACCATACAACAGTTACAATAGTCCTTTCTAGTTTTTTATTAGGGATTCTCCAAAAGTTGAAACCTTGGATTCTTGGTTGTTTTACACACCCCACATGTATCAATATTTGGATTGAATTTTCCCATTGTAGAAAGTATGCTTGTAGTGTAAATGGAGACCTAATTAGGCCTAGAAATTTGGTCTAATGTTGCAACTGTTGTTCATCTTCATCCTTGGGCACTTTGGCATGTTTTATAAAACCAAAATGGGTATTATAATCTCCATTAAAACCACCATTTTTTTTGAGGTCATTCAAACTTATTCCTCATTTCCATTCTAGGAATGGCTACAAGCCAAATTCTTGGTTTTCAAAGCAACTTGATGTTATAATTTATCTTTGATGAAAAGAAACATTGATTCATGTTGAGTAAGACCTAAATAGGCCATATCAGTGATTTCATGCCACCCATGGTCTTTATATCTAGTTTATAGGGTTTGATCCCTATTTTTGTCAAGGGAATCTATTACTGTGTTTGGTGTTTTTAGTGCTTGGAACTTTGGTGAACCTAGTGATTAGTTTACCTTGTCTTGTGGGGTTGTGATAACCTTCCTTTTGGCTCATTTCCATACTTGAGATAGGTATTTGGCACTAGGACCCTTCACCTTGGGTGTTGAGGGAATTAGAGACTTTCATCATTTCTTGTTGTTTGAAGAATTCTATTGCCTATAGTTGCATCATTGTCATTGAGGCACATAGGAGTTTGCACCTTAATAAGGCAAATAGTGTAGGAGAATTCTACTCTAGGAGCTCATTTTTTTTTAATCTCAACCCACCTTTAATGCGCATATCACATTATCATCCTTATTATCACACATACTTCATTACATTATGGAGGATGATTGACCTTTGTTTGACATGTGATTCCACCTTGTGCAAGTAATAGGTTATCTTCTCTTTATCATTGTTAGTTATCATCTTTCCTACATAAGGAGGCCTATTATGCACATAGTAATCAATACATTACATTTCAATAAAATCCATTACCAATAATATCATGCTTGCAACTTAATGGAGTGTTCTTAAAAATCTCTTGTGTAATCTATTTTGGTCTTTCATTTGATGCTAAGGGTGTTGTATAGTCACCTAAAACTCTAACATGGCATCAAAGCTCTCAAAGTGTGAACACCTCTTCTCAAGAAGTGCAATCTTGTCTTCACTCATTGATGGTGTAGAATTAGGAAATTCAGACATCATCATCATAGTTTGGATGAGATTTGAGGATTTGTATTTTGTGACCTTATATTACAGGTAAAACTTGGAGCTTGTTTGTGCAAATTAGAAGGTGGAATCATATAGAGGAGAACTAGAAACCCCTAAATTGAATTTTGTTTCATGCAAGTCAGATATCTGAGGCCAAATCTAAAGCCATTTTATTTTTAAAGGTGCAGTAGTGGTCATTCAAAAATATAATTTGAGAGACAGTTATCAAAAAATGATATATCACAAATCTAAAGCCATTTGATTTTTAAAGGTGCAATAGTGGCGATTCAAAAAATATAATTTGAGAGACAATTATCCAAAAATGGTATATCACTTATATGGAATCCTTTTTTGGTGCATTTATTTTGTGTTGGAGTAGAATTTCATAATCTACATGATGTTGTAGGTGATTTTGGATTTCCATTTTTAAGTTTTTCTGAAAACTGCAAGTTGTATTTTTTGTATATTTCAAGGCTTTGTTTGGGCACATATGGTATCATTGTCAACAGCATTTTTTTCGGGAAGTGTGTGATTTTTCATCTAGTTTCTAGATCTAAAATCAATTTTCTTTTGTTTGGAGTAGACATTTCACTAGCAACATTTGTACTTGGTGAATACTTGGATTTCTGTTTTCTTATTTGTATCAATAATTTGAAGGAGTTATCACTTGATTATTTTCCAAATTCTATGCTACTATGGATGCACTTAGTAGTTTATACAAAATGTCTTATGTTGATGAATTTACTATTGATCTCACTAGGGCAAAAGAAAAGGTAGCATGCATTGGTAAATTGAAGCCTTCAAAGCATCAAACATTGGTCACAAATGAATCCTCTCCAAAGGCTTCTAAAGAAAAAATGATGAAGGGTGCTACCCTTAATACCATAAATCACTAACAAAAACAAAGAAACAATAGAAAATGCAAGAATAAAATAGGGGCTTATTTTTATCATTGCAAATTTTGAGTAATAGAATTCACAATTAAAAAATGTTAACCCACATGGGCGCCTTCATTATTGTAATCTACAAGTCAATGTTGTGAACTATCACCCTGAGTTGTTCTAGACAATGTTCAGGTCTTTCTTAACTAGGAAATTTTATGTCACCTGAGAAGGTTCTAGACATTCACACTTAATACCTAGGGCCGACAGACCCTAACAATACATATAGAGTTGACCAAATACATCTTTGACTTTTATTTTAAAAATTTTGGGTAGCCCAACTTTGGAAGGCCACAACTCTCAAATTGTTGCTTTGATTGGCTATTATAACTACTTTTCAAAAATGCTAGCTCCTAATCTATAGGTTTGAAATGACCCAAGTGCCCATTTGTTGAGCTTTCATACCTCATCTAGGGCTTGTAAGGCATTCAAAACTAAGTTAAAAGATTTTTCTCCAAAACATTTCCTCTAGAAATCCACAATAACTTCTTTGATATCTAAGCTAGAACAATGAGATTTTTATGGTAGCCTTATAATTCTAAAATGAACCTTCATTTAGAAAATCATAAAGTTATGAGCTCTTATGACAAACTTACTAAAAATAGTAAGGTCCCAGAAATAATAATTCCCCTATCTACTAGTCCTTATTAAAATAGAAAGACTGAAAATAAAAATATTTTTGGGTGATGCAAGATTGTCCTCACACCCAGGATGCTCATGCATTAGACACCCAGGGTAATTTGAGAAGCGACTCCATCATGTCTCAAGTGTGCAAAGGAAAACCAAGATGGTTAACCTTCTCCCTCGCTAGCCATGATGAATCCTCTATTGGTATCCCTTTCCATTTGACCAAATATTCCTCATAAGATCTCTTCCTTGTACTTTTGTCAACTCAACTATTTAGTATCTCCTCATTTTCCTTTGTAGCCAAAGTAACTACTAGAATACCCCACTGTGCTTCTACAACTTCATCTCCATCACCTCCTTCATAATACTCTATCAAATATAAAATATTAAATACTGGTGAAATATTCAATTCAACAAAAAAATCCACTTCATAAGCATTTCCAGAATCCTGCCTTTTAACTAGCTTGCACAGTCCAAACTTCTTCATCTTTAGCTTATTATAGGTAGACTAGAAAATGCTCATTTCTCAAATGAACCATAACTTCATCTCCAATTTAAAATTATTTATACCTCCTTTTAACATCTGTCTTAGATTTATGCTATGTATTCATCTTTATAATGTGCTTCCTCACCTCCTCATGGATGTTCTTCAAATGTTCAACAAAATCTTCTTCTTTAGCACTACTTATCTCTCCTTTATCTAACTATCACAATTCAAAAGCAATTCTAGGACTACTTCCATATACAATCTAGAATGGTGATTACTATTACTCCTATCGATGGAAATATTATCTACAAATTCTGCCTATGGTAAAATCATATCCCATCCTTTTTGGCATGTCTCCAACCAAACATCTTAGTGAAATTCCAAAACTCTGGTTCACAATTTTTTTCTATCCATCAGTCTATGGATGATGTGATGAACTGAACTTCAACTCTATCTTCAATTTCTTCTACAATGTACGCTAGAAATTCCTGAAAAAAAATTATCTGGATCTTAAACTATACTCTTTTGCAGGCCATAAAGTCTCACTTCTCTAAAAAAAACTCTACCACATGAACAATATCACTAGTCTTCTTGCAAGGAATGAAATGTGTCATCTTTGAGAGCCTATCAACCAACACAAAAATAGAATCATGCCCATGCTTCATCCTCAATAATCTAAGAAAATAATCCAGGTTGACATCTTCCCACAAATTCTCTGATACAGGTAATGGATTATTTAACCCTATATTCTACTTCACTCCTTTCATCATGTAACATACTCTACAACTCTATACAAACTTCTTCACATCCTTTTGCAACTATGGCCAGTAATAATTCTTAGCAACCAAAGCAATGGTCTTATCTCTCCCAAAATGTCAAGTCAATCCTCCACTATATTTTTCCTTGATGAAATTTTCTCTCATTGAACTTCTGGGATTGAATAATTGACTTCCTTTGAATAGAATACTATCGTGGATCATTAAATCCAACTACTTTGTCCTGTTAAGTATAATAGGTTTTGTACAAGCCTTCCATGCTTCACCAAATAAGGATCATCTAGATACAAAGTACTAAGTTCATTGAACCCAACCACCTCTATTTACATTTTTGTAAGAAAAAGTTGTCTTCTACTAAGAGCGTCTACAACTCTATCAAACTTCTCACTCCTGCATTTCAAAATAAATGTATAACTCTACAAAAAATTTAACCCACTTCAAATGCCTTTGGTTCAATTTACCTTGACTATTCAAATATTGAAAAGCTTAATGATCAATATACAAAATAAACTCCTTAGGAAGAAGATAGTGTCTCCACTTCTTCAATACTTTAAGTATAGCATAAAATTTCTGATCATAAACATGATATTTATTTTTTTACATCATTCAACTTCTCACTAAAATAAGCAACGAGTCTACCTTCTTGGCTTAAAAAAACTCCTATTGTATTAACACTAGCATCATAGTCTACTTGAAACACCTTGTTAAAATAAGAAAGTGCTAAAATAGGCTACTCAGTAACTTTCTATTTCAATAGATTTAAACTTTTATGTACTCCTAAAGTCCACTTAAATTCTTTCCTATCCCCTATCATTGTTTTAGATAAGGGTCCACAAATACTGCTAAAACCTCTTATGAACTTTCTGTAAAAACTAGCCAATCCATGAAAATATCTTAACTCTATCGCACTCTTTGGAATAGGCCATTAAAGGATAGTCTTCACTTCTCTAGGTCCATTTTCAAACCTTCTACTAAGACTACAAATCTTAGGTACACCAACTTCCTATTTATAAAATTGCACTTCTTCAGGTTTATCAACAACTTTTCTTCTCTCAATTTATCAAACACCTTGCAAATATGAATCAAATTCTCCTCCAATATCTTACTAAAGATCAAAATGTCATCTAGGTAAACAATAACAAACTTACCCAGAAACTCCTTTAGTACCTCATTCATGAGCTGCATGAAAGTGCTCAGTGCATTGGTTAGCCCAAAAGGCATGACTAACCACTCGTATAGTCCTTCCCTTTTCTTGAAATAATTCTTGCACTAATCACCTTCTCTAATACGAATCTAATAATACCCACCCTTCAAATGTATCTTTGTCAAATACTCAGCTCCACTCAAATAGTCCATAATATCATCCATCCTTGGAAATATAAATCTATATTTGATTGTGTTCTTGTTGGTAGCATGAGAATCTCTGCAAATCCTCTATTCTTGAGTCTTCTATGGTACTAATATGGTAGGTATAGCACATGGACTTAGACTCTCTTGAATCAACCCCTTCTGTAACAACTCATGAAATTGTTTTTTCAACTCTTCACTTTCTCCTAGTGTCATTCTGTGAAATGCCTTATTTGGAAAACTAGGTCTAGGAACTAAATTTTTCTGATGACTAATCTTCTTTACTAGGGCCAATCCATCAAGTACATTATTTGATACAATATTAGAAAACTCCCCCAACATATCTACAACTTCTGCAGGTACCTCCTCTAGACTTCTTTAATATCTTTTGAAATTATAGAAAAACACATATGCTCACACTTCATACCTTTGTGAAACTCTTTTCCATCAGAAAAACATATTCTGGAATTACTACATACCTTTTCTTCTTTCTTCTTCAACAACTTCAACTTCTGTTTCACTCCATCATTGATCGAAGTGTAGGTATTCTCTCACCCATCATGTACAACATGCCTATCAAACTACCACAACCTTTCCAACAACATATGATATATATGTTGGATAGAATTGATTAATTATGTGGTGTCTTTGATGTTACACAAATGGCATATCATTATCAGTTAGTGCATGTTCAGCTCACTTAGATAGTGAAGATAGTTTTCTATGTCTACTAAGTGTTCCTATTCAAAAGACAGTGTCTATCGAGTTCACTTGATTACCAAAGGATCGTTGCAAGTTTGCAATGTTAATAGATCTTCTATTGGTTAACACAGGGAAATCATTTATGGGTTAGTGACTACTGAGTTAGGTCAGCTAATGAAGGAATTTCCTATTTTGGAATATTGAGATTAATTAATTTATCTATTGATTCTAGCCGACTAAGCTAATAAATGTTAATTATTCTAAGTTATATTCTAGCTGACTTGACAATATGAAGGATATAAGTATAAGGTCAAATTGTGAAATAATTAATGTGTGTGAAAAAAAAAAGGATCATTATTGAAGATTTGAGGATTGCTCTAAGTAAGCAAATCTAGAAATGAGAATGATGTGTTTGAGGAGCTAAAAGGATATATTCAATCAGGAAGGATCATGTACAAGCTAGATTAGAGATCTATAATTTCTAATCTAACCATTATAGCAGTGATCTAAATATCTCAACAGAGTTAGCTTAACAACTATTTGCAAATCCTCTAACAAGTTGGCAGTTCTATTGAATTGTTTAAAGACCTCTAACAAGGCCATTCCTAATAAGGTGATTAAATCCTTTAACAAGCCACACCTAATAGTGTGTTTTGTAACTTTTTGATAGGGTGGGCTCCTAACGGGACTCACTTTAGAAGAGTGAAAATAATAACTAGTTACAATTTGTGGTTTTCTCAAATTGGGGTTCCACATCAAATCTTGGTGTCATAAGTGTTCATGCTATTTCTTTTATGCTTGCAATTAAGATGAAGCAATGATAATCATTGATGACATATTAATATTTGCAAATTTTATTCATTACCAAGTGCATTTAGTATTTATCGAGTTATAACATTATTTTTCTGTATGTCGAGCATCAGTATTTCAATTTTTAGAGTTTGTTTTATACTGACATCTAAAAAGATCTTGAAATATTTTTTAGTAACTGATTCACCCCTCCCCTCTTAGTTACTCCTTTATATTTCCAACAATTGGTATTAGATCTTTTGGTGCTAGTAGAGAAGGTTTGAAGGATCTAAGCTAAAGATCAGGATGTCTTACAAAAGAGAGATTCCAAAGTTGAACAGAGATAATTTTGTAGCATGGCAAGGACTTATAAGGTTACATCTAGCTACTATCAATGATTCAAGTTGCAAATATCTTAATACTAAATACAAAACTTCCACTGGAACATTATTAGTTGAAGATATTGTTGAGAAGAAGAATTATAACATCATGATGATTGATATTGCATCTACTCTTAGTTATGTTGAATTTGATGAGGTAAAGGAATGTAAAACTACATATAAAATATTTATGAAATTGAAAGATATCTATGGAAGTGATGACAATGTAAGAAGAGCCAAAGCAAAAAGTCTTAGAGGCCAATTTGATCAAATGAAGATGAGAGAATATGAGAATATTGCAAAATATGTGGAAAGAATCAAGGCCAATCTAAGTGCAATCAAAGCATCTAGAGGAGACATTTAGGAGACAACTATTGTAAACAAGGTACTCAGAACTCTTCTTCCTATCTATACAATTAGAATGTCTACTATTAAAGAAATGAGATTTGATCCAAATAAAAAATTAATCTTGGATGCTCTAGTTGGAAGATTGATAGCTTTTGAACTAGAAAAATATGATAACTATGTTCCTATTTCCAAAAATATTGAGTCTACATATGAAGCCAAACTCTCACTTAAGGAAAAGAGCAAGAAATCGAAAGACAATCAATCAAGAAGTGAGGAAGAAACTGAAGAAAATTCTGACAGTGATCTTGAAATTGTTGAAGCCCTACTTACAAAGAAATTCCAAAGGCAGAGGAAAGTATAAAGGTAAAATACCTCTAATCTACTTTTCTTGTGGAAAAATCAGTCACATCGCTACTAGGTGTCCAAATAGGGAAAGCAAGGATGAGAAGAAAAGACACAAGTACAAAGGAAAGAAGGAATTTAAAAGTTACAAGAACTACAAGGACAAAGGTAAGAAAACTTTTTTTATGGCTAAACATTCAGATAACAGTGAAGATGAAATGGTGTATATTGTTGTAAAAGATGAATTTAATGATGAAGGAGATAAGATGGCACTTATCTCTCATGTTAACAAAAATGATACATGGATTATAGATAGTTGATGTTCACATCATATGATTGGAAATGAATCAAAGTTTGAACATTTTGAACATTATGACAGAGGAAGTGTAAGATTTGATAACAATGAAATTTTTTGCATAAAGGGAAAAGGTCATATTTCATTAACCAATGAACTTATATGTGATAATGCCTATTGGGTTGAAGGACTAAAGCATAATCTGTGTGGCACAATTGAACAACATTGGATTCAAGGTAGAATTCATGAAAGGCAAGGCCACATTGTTGGATGATAAAGGAAATCTAGTTGGATCAGGCAAGCAAACAATTTAAAGCAATCTATTTAATCTTGATATTGGTAAATGCTCATGTTTTATTGCTCAGGTAGAAGAAAGTTGGTTATGGCACAAAAGACTATGTCATGTAAACATTGATAATCTGATCAAGATAAGAAAACATAGAAGAGTAAGAGGTATCCCTAGTTTGAAGAAACCTAATGTGGGTTTGTGCAAGAATTGCCAAATTGGTAAGATGGGAAAGACTAGTTTTAAGAGAAAAAATTACCAGTCAAAAGAATTTTTGGAAAGTGTACATGCTAACTTATGTGGACCCATTGTAGTAGAGAGTTATAGTGGAGAAAAAAAATTCATTCTTTTTGTTGATGATTATTCTAGAATGATGATTGTGATCTATCTAAAAGAAAAATTAGAAGCTTTTGAGAAATTCAAATGGTATCTAGAAAGAGTAGAAAAAGAAACTAGAAAAATATTACAATGTTTAAGATTAGATAGAGGTGGTGAATTTATCTCTAATGAATTTAATAATTTTTGCATTGAAAGAGGAATCAAGAGACAAGCATCAGCCCCTGGCACACGTTAGTAGAATGGTATAGCTAAAAGAAGAAATAAATCCATCATGGATTGTGTAAGGACACTGATGATAGAAAAGAATGTTACTATCAAATACTAGAAGGAAGCTATCAATATTGCAGTACATACTTTGAATCAAGTTCAGTTGAAGAAAGACTCAAACCAAACTCCCTATGAACTATGGTATGACTACAAACCTAATGTAAGTTACTTGAAAGTCTTTGGTAGCAAATATTATATCTTGAAAGAGTCTAAAAAAGGAAAATTTGATGTAAAAGGTGATGAAGTCATATTTCTAGGATACTCCTGCAGAAGTAAAGCATAAAATGTTTGAATTTGTCTACTCATAAGATCATAAAAATTGCACATGTGAGAATTGATGAGTTTGAAGAAAAGAATGAAAAAGAAAGCAACAAAGAGCTAGAGGATTAAAGAAGATTTGTCTACTATTAACTTGATACCCTACCAAATCTATCTGAAAGAAAGGAGACTTTACCTCCTGAGTCCCCTAAATCTCCAATAGTTACTAAGTTGTAGGAAGTCAAAACTAAGTCGTAATATAAATGACCTAAGTCACAGTTAGAAGCTATCAAGCTAGTTCAAACCAAGTGTGAAGGATCCAAGTCATAGTCAATAGAACCTGAGGTTAATACTGAATTTCATGATGAAATTAGTGGAACTCACCAAATCCAAAGAACCTATTTTAGCAAGATATGTCATAAGGCATCACGCACCTAATCAGATCATTGGAGACAAATCTGATGGAACAATGATAAGAAGAAAATTGAAAGATATATGTTTACTTGCTGAATTTGAACCCAAAAATATTAATGATGCATTAGAATATGACAATTGGGTTGAAGCAATGAATGAAGTGATAGGAGAGATAGAGAAGAACAAAACTTGGACTCTTGTTCCTAGACCCAAAGATAAAAATGTAATTGGTACTAAGTGGGTATTAAAAAAAAAAAAAATGAATGAACATGGAAAAGTGTCTAAAAACAAAGCAAGACTGGTATGTAAAGGTTACTCTCAAGAAGAAGGTATTAATTATGGTGAAACTTCGGACACCGCTACAAGATTAGAAGGTGTTAGAACTCTACTTGCACATGCAGCTCATAAAGGATTTAAAGTGTATCAAATGAATATTAAATCTACATTCTTGAATGGAATTCTTAATGAGAAAGTCTACATTGAGCAACTAGAAGGTTTTGTAGATCCTAACAAAAGGGACATGGTCTACAAATTACACAAAGCACTATATGGTCTTCAACAAGCTCCTAGAGCCTAGTATGAAAGACTACACAACTATTTGATATTAGTTTTCAAAGAACAAATGATAATAGTAACCTATATATCAAAGAAGGACCAAACAGAAAGATTGTGTTAGTAGAAATATTCATTGATGATACTTTATTCATAAGGATTGAAGAATTGTGCAAAAGATTTTCAGAAGAAATGAGAAAGGAATTTGAAATGTCTATATTTGAAAAGATAAATTTCTTTTTTGGATTACAGATTCAATAGAAGAAAGATGGTGTCTACATCACTCAACCCAAATACATCAAGGAGATACTAAAGAAATTTGAAATGGAAGATTCAATAATAGTTGGAACCCCTATGTCTATTAGACATAAGTTTTCCAAAAATGATAATTTCAAAGAACTAGATTTTGACCACATACCGATCAATGATTTGAAAATTGTAGTATGTAGTACATACAAGGCCTGACATTACATTAGCAGTTGTTATGGTGGAAAGATTCTTAAAAAATCATAGAGAAAACCATATGATGGAAATCAAAAGAATCATGATATATCTGAAAGGTACTAAAGACTATGGCTTATGGTACAAACTCGAAGGCAATCTAGACTTAAATGTGTTTACTGATATTGATTAGGTAGGAAGTCTTGATGATAGAAAAAGAACTAGTGGTGGAGCATTCTTTCTTGGCAAAAGACTAGTGTCTTGGATAAGTAAGAAACAAAATTGTATCTCTCAATCCATAGCAAAGGCAGAATATATGGCAGCAACAATCAATTGTTCTAACATTGTTTAGTTCAAACAACTATTGGAAAGAATGGAGGTAGAGATCAAAGATCCAGTAGTCATATATTGTGATAACACTAGTGCAATCGATATATCAAAGTACCTAGTGATGCATACTAAAACAAAGCTTTTTGCTATAAAATATCACTTCTTAAGAGAATTGGTGCAAGATAAAGAAGTCAGATTGAAATATATAAATACAAAAGAGAAAATTACAGACATATTCACCAAGCCATTACCTAAGGATGCATTTTGTATCTAAGAAGTAAGCTAGGCATCATTCCTCTATTTGAAGCTCACTAAATGAAGTTTAGTGATGCATTAACTAGAGCAAATTGAAGATCAATCAGAGGATGTAGTATTGACAAGGGAATATTGCAAATGAATCAGTACTTAAGTTACATTAATATTGTTTAGTTTGGCATGTTTTGTCAAAGAGGGAGAAGTTTACTGTCATATCTCATAGAAATTTTCATTATTACAAAGAGGGAGAATTTCTATGGAGAGATGTCAAAGAGGGAGAATAAACTTGGCAGAAGATTGTTGTGAATAGAAGTTTTTTAGCAGAGGGAGAAACTAAAAAGTTCACACTGACAAAGAGAGTCTTGTTTTGAAAATTTTATGTTGTTATGATATGTTGTGTTTCCATCAATGCCAAAGAGGGAGATTGTTGGATGCAATTAACTAATTGTGTATTATCTTTGGTGTTACAAAAATGTCATATCATTATTAGTCAGTGCATACTAAGCTCACTTAGATAGTAAAGATAGTTTTCTATGTCTACCGAGCATTCCTATTCAGAAGACATTATCTACTGAGTTCACTCGGGCATCAAAGGAAAGTCTACAAAAGATGAGTGTTGAACAAGCTCACTTAGTTAATGAAGGAAAGGTTGGATGGAATTAGTGTTAACCAGGTTCACTCAATTACCAAAGGATTGTTGTGAGTTTGCAATGTTAATCAAGCTTCTGTTGGTTAACACAAGTAAATCATTTCTGAGTTAGTGACTACTAAGTTGGGTTAGCTAACGAAGCAATTTCCTATTTTGGCATATTGAGCTTAATTAATTTATCTATTGATTCTAGCTTACTAAGATGATGAATTTTAATTATTCTAAATTGTATTCTAGCCAACTTGACAATAGGAAGGGTATATGTATAAGGTCAAATTGTGAGATAATAAGTGTGTGCAAAATAAAAAGGATCATTATTGAAGATTTGAGGATTGCTCTAAGGAAGTGAATCTAGAAATGAGAATGTTGTGTTTGAGGAGATGAAAAGATACATTCAATCAGTAGGGATCATGTACAGGCTAGATTAGAGATTTGTAATCTACAATTCAATTGCATCTAAATTAGGTCATCACATTGTTACTCTCTAACCTTTGTAGAAGTGATCTAAATCTCTTAACAGACTTTACTTAACAACTATTTGTAAATCCTCTAACAAGGTGGCAATTCTATTAAATTTTTTAAAGACCTCTAACAAGGCCACTCCTAATAGGATAATTAAATCTTTTAACAGGGTCACACCTAATAGTGTGTTTTGTAACCTTTAACAGGGTTGGCTCCTAACAGGGCTCACTTTAGAAGGGTGAAAAATAATAACTAATTACAATTGTTGGTTTTTCCCAAATTGGGTTTTCACATTAAATTTTGATGTCATAAGTGTTCATGTTATTTCTTTTATGGTTGAAATTAAGATAAAGTAATTATAATCACTGATAACATCTTAAGATCTACAAAGTTAATTCATTACCGAGTACATTCAGTATTTACCAGGTTACAACATTAATTGTGTATATTGAGCATCAATATTTCAGTTTTCAGAGTTTGTTTTATACTAACATTTAAAGGGATCTTGAAATATTTTTTTAGTAACTAATTTACCCCTCCCCTCTTAGTTACTCCTTTATATTTCCAATAATATGTCCATATTTATGATCTTACATGCAGACAATGCGATAATGATGTGGATGTTTATGTCTTTTCAACTTCAACTTTTGACCATATTTTCTAACACCAGATTATCAGTGCTTCGACCATCAATGATCACATCACAACACTTATCTTCACATTTGCACTTGGTGCAAAACAAACTCTTTATTTTGATTTGATTCATTCTCACCACTAAGTAGGATTCTTTTATTGACTAGGACTTCTTCTCCTTCAAAATCTTTAGAATATGATGATCTAGCATCTTTTTCAATATGTGCAACTCTAGCCTAGCCTTTGATTCTTTGATCTATTCTTCCTACGCACTCGAAACATTCAAATTCTCTATGCCCTTCTTCTCCACAATGAAAAAAATTTCCATAGAATCCTTGTCCCCTCCCTCTTCCTCCCTAATCTGTATTGTTCTAATCATGGAAAAGATTGAAATTATTTCTCCTCTAGTTTTGATTGCTACTTCTGGCCTCATTATTTTTCTTCTAATCATCATTATGACCTCCATAAGATTGTCTACCAAATCTTCCACCATGACCTCTTCCACTATTCTTATTGTCAAACTTCTTGCTCAATTTCTCCTCAACTCTTAAGGAAAATTGTTATGCCTCCTTAATACTATTCATTCAAAATAGGCTGAACTCATCCTAAATACTAGGTCTTAAACCCTTAAGGTAATGGGCCACTTTCTCCTTATCAACTTCTACGTGGCCAATTCTAATGATAACTCTGTAGAACTCTTCGGTATACTCTTAAACAGATTCTCTCAGTTGCTTCAACCCTTGTATTTTCTTCAATATATCAAGTTCATAATCCACGGCAATGAATTATTGCTTTAGTTTAGCTATCATTCGATCCCATCTAGTGATTTTTTCCTTTCCTCTTCTAGTTCTCTCCAACTAAATCCCCTACCACGAGATCTTTGCATGTCCCTTAAATTTTTCCTTTGCGAACTTGACCCTATAAAAATCCTCAATATCTTCATACTCAAATTAATCCTCCAATTCATTAGTCCAATCAATCAGCTCCTCTGGGTTAATATTTCCCTAAAATGTGGAAACCTCAAACTTCAGTCTTTTTCTAATCTTGGAAATAGTCTTAAAAAGCCTCTATTCCTCTAAATTTAGGACTACCTTTATTTCTACATTTTCTTCTTCATCATCCTCATCTTTGCTTTCATCTCTTAGAAAAAGATTTATTCCTCTATGCATTTTTTCTTCCAATGATTGCATTTATCTTTAAAGGGCTCTAAAACCCTCAGGTCTAACACCTACAACTCTTTTGCCACGCTCTCTTCATGGAGACATTTTTGTACTTTCACTAAAACCCTAGTACAAATTGCCTCACAATCAATGATCTATCTACATGCTTAGCCCAAACCATGGTCCTGGTGCAAACTACCTCATAGTCGGCAATCTATCCACACACTCAAGAACTCTAGCTCTGATACCACTTGCTGAAAGGTGCTCCCCTTAATACCATAAACCCATAACATAAAAAAAGAAACAATAAAAAATGTGACAACAAAATAGGGGCTTATTATTTTCACTGCAAATTCTAAATTAAAAAATTTACAATGACAATATGCTTGTTGGAATTCTGATTGAAAAGAACATTATTAAAAAAGGGACATTGTTGCAAAGAGGGAGGTTGTTGATATAAAGAATGTTTTCAATCATTGTTTTGTCACTGATGTCAAACCTACTATTTGTTGGAATGACAATTTCTTATAATATCCAAGTACTATCACTTAGTTGATTGATGAAGAGGATTTAATCAATAAGATGTAACAAAAGTGCCTAAGGGAAAGGTTGAGTTATGGTTTTGTAATGAAGTGCAAGGATTAGTTAAGACATTGATAAAATTATGTATCGAAAATATACTTAAGGATACTGAGATTGGCCACATTTAGAAACTTTAGAAGGATAAGGTGTAATAAAGCTATCTACAAAGCTTGACCAAATTCATTAGTGGGTGCCAAGCAAGCTAGTTCATGCCAAGTAGATTTTTAGTAAGTGCCAAGAAAATGTAAAATCTTGTGTGTACCAAGTGAAATAAAAGATGTCGAGAAAATTTAGGTGCTAAGCAATAGGAGTTGAACATCAAGAAAAACTTAGTTGATGCTAAGTGAATCAACAATAGGTGCCAAGCATCAGTAAAACATAGTTGGTGTCGAGTAACATAGTATATGTCAAGCTAGATTCACCAGATCTGAGCTGACAAGTTTGTTACCTTGAATTTTATGAACCAAATGGAAGATAAGGATGATGAGCTAGTGGCACAGAATTTTAGGTAAACCATTTTTGGGAAAATTGAGGAGGATTCTTCATGATGTTTCTAGAAGAAACAAGATAAGGGGTAGATTCACTGAATCCTACCTAATCGATTTGAACTAAAATTAGAAGTGGGAAGTTTTGAGAGGGAAAAGTATTTCAAACTTCTATTTAAGGAGTTACATGCCAAGAAGCAAGAGTTGCTGAGATTTCCAAGTTGGCAAAGTGGTTGAAGGGTGTCAAGGAGAAGGCATCGAGAGGGAGGAACAAAGTACAAAGACTCTGCTTCAATAAGTGGCCATATAGGAGATTACACTAGTACATCGAGCATGGAGACTTAAGGAGACGAAGCTTGAAAAGAGGACAAGCTGTCAAAATTGCAGAAACTGAAAGCTAGGAAAATTTGTGAGCTAAATGTGATCTAAAATATGCAAGTTAAGTTGTGATTTGTATCAGGTCAAAATCCCTTATTGTTACTCTCTAGCAATTGTATTAGTTACAGTAAATTCTTATGGACTTACCTTGGTTTAACAACCATTTGTAAATCCTTTAATAGGGTGGCATTCCAAATGAATGTTCTAAAGTCCTCTAACCAAGCCCACTTCTAACATGGTGGTTGAAATCCTTTAACTAGATCACATTTAACAGCGTGTTGTAGCCTTTAACAGGGAAAGCCTTTCATAGGGCATCACATTAGAAGAGTGAGAATTGAGTAGCATGTTACTAGTATTTTTTTCCAAATTGAGTTTCCACATAAATCACTGTATCGTGTGTTGATTCTTCATGTGTTGTTCTTGCATGATTGATTTTTCAGTAACTTGCTAAGATTAAAAAAAAAAGTTTAGCTTGGGTGTATAATTAGTTTAAAGGGTTCACTGTACTTAGGGAAAAGGTTTGAATAGGACATTTGGACCTTCAATAACTGATTCAACCCCCACCCCCCCCGCCCCCCCCCCCCCCCCCCTGCCCCCACTCTCAATTATTCTAAAGCATTTCTAACAATTGGTATCAGAACCATTTGCTGATTTAGTTTTAAAGTACTAGAAGCAGGAAGATCAAGATGTCCAAGAGAGAATTTCCCAAGCTCAATAGAGATAACTTCAATGCATGGAAAATTTTAATGAAGTTGTACCTTGGATCAATAGGTGATCATGAAAAAACCTCAATTGAAGTGGAAGATGTTGATCTAGCTAGAGCCCCTACTATAGAATATTTGAATAAAAGGAAGGAACACAATCAAACGATGTTAGAGATTTCCTATGCCCTCAACTATGTTGAATTTGATGACATCAAGGGATGTGACTCTACATTTAAGATGTGGAAAGCCTTGATAGATATCTATGGAGGAGATCAAAATATCCAAAGAGAAAAAAAAAAAAAAGATAAAGCCTTTGAGAAAAATTTGATGACATGAGAATGGAGGAAGCTGAGAATAGTGGCCAATATGCCTCTAGAATAAAGGAAGTAGTAAGTGCAATAAGAAGTTTGGGTGTTCACTTAGAAGATGATATTGTTAATAGAAAATTCTTAAGGACCTTTCTCCCCATCTATGTTAGTAGAGTTTCAGCCATCCAAGAGTTAAGATGCATACTGGGAAACAAGCTAACTCTTGAAGGTATAGTGGGAAGACAAATTGTATTTGAGCTATCCAACTTTGATAACTATAGACCTAAAAATATTGAATCTACTTTCAAGGCCAAGTTGATGCTAAAAGACATTGAAGAGGTGAAAACAAAGAAGAAGAATAAAAAATATGCATCTAGTGACAACAACACAGATGAAGAAGATGTGAAACAATTGGAAGCATTGTTGGCTAGAAGATTTCACAAAGGCAAAGGTAAATTCAGAGGTAAGATGCCTATCATTTATTTTAATTGCAATGAAGTAGGACGTATTGCTACAAGATGCACACATAAGAAGAATTACAGGGAAGGCAACCAGAATAAGAACATAAGAGAAGATGATAGCAAAGATTACAAAGACAAAGGTAAAAAGTGTTACATTGTAGAAGAAGAGAATTCTGATGAAAATGATGTTGAAGCAGTCTATGTAGCTATGAAGAATGAGCTAGATGAAGATGAGGCAACAACACTAGTAACTTGTGTAAACAAGAGTGACAGATGGATCATAAACAGTGGATGCTCACATCACATGATAATAGACAAAAGTAAGTTTATTACCTTAACTCAATGTTATGGAAATAGTGTTAGATTTGCAAATGATCCTCCGTGTCTAATCAAAGGAAAAGGTTCCATTAAGCTTATAGAGAAAATTTCATGTGATAATGCATATTATGTTGTAGGATTGAACCATAATCTGTTGAGTGTGTCACAATTAAGTATTGTTTCTTGCAAAGTAGAGTTTGAAAATAAAATTGCCAAAATCTATGACACTGATGGAAATCTGATAGGAAAAGGAGACCAAACTAGGAGTAATCTGTTTCACCTAGATATGGAAAATGCAACCTGTCTTATTGCAAAACTTGATGATGTGTGGCTATGGCATAAAAGGTTATGTCATGTCAACTTTGATAATCTGATTAGCATTAGCAAAATGAAGAGAGTTAGAGGATTTCTTAAACTGAAGAAGCCTACCAATACAATGTGTAAAGAATGTCAGCTAGGAAAGATGACCAAGTCAAGTTTCAAAAGCAAAACCTACACTTCCAAAAAAAGTATCAAAGTTAGTCCATACAGACTTATGTGGCCCAATAGAAGTGCAGAGCTACAAAGGAGACAGATATATAATGTTTTTTGTGGATGACTACCATATTTTTAAAGAAAAAATTTGATGCATTTCAAATGTTTAAGTGGTATTTGGCCAAGGTTGAGAAGGACACAGGAAAGAGTCTAAAGTGCCTAAGATTAGACAGATGAGGAGAGGTCACATCTAAAGAATTTGAGACATTTTGTAATAATAACAAAATCAAGATATAAACATCAGCACCAAGAACTTCCCCGTAGAATAGAATTATGGAGAGAAGAAACAGATCACTGATAGTCTATGCAAGAACATTAATGATGGAGAAGAATGTTGCTCTAAAGTACTAGAGAGAAGTTATTAGTACTATCATTTACACTTTGAATCGAGTACAAGTCAAAAAGGGTACAAATGCAACACCTTTTGAATTATGGTACGGTCACTCACCCAGTGTAAAACATTTTAGAGTATTTGGTTGTAAGTGCTATATTCTTAAAGATACTAGAAATGGCAAGTTCGATTCAAAAAGTGATGAAGGCATATTCCTTAAATACTCCACTAGAAGTAAAGCATATAAGTGTTTGAATACTAACACCAATAGAATAGTGGAGTGTGCAAATATAAACTTTGATGAGCATGCAAAAGTTCAAGTTGATATGACCAAGAAACCAGAAGAGTATAGATCCTTTGTATACTTCTATGAAGGAATACCTTCTAAAGAAGGACCTACCAATCAAGGTGGAAATCAGCAACAAGGTTTAGTATCATCCGAGTGACAACCAATGAATGCCAAACTACATTCAGAAGCCGAGTTGGAGAATGAAGAAAATGCACATTCTGATTCCAACATTAGTATACATGAAAGAGATGAAGAAATACCTGAAAGAGGTGTGCATAGTGACTCTGAAGTTGAAAGACTAAACACGGAAATAAGGAAAGAACCAAGGCTATCCAAGTATGTGAGATGACATCACCCGATAGAAAAAATAATTGGTGACAAGGAAGCCAGGCCAATGACAAGGAACAAACTAAGAAATGAATCATGTCTACTGAGCAAGATTGAGAGAAAAATAGTAAAAGATGCACTGCAAGATGATAATTGGTGTAAAGCTATAGAAGAAGAAATTGAGAAGATTGAGAAGAAAAAAACTTGGACCTTAGTTCCAAGACCAAATGATAAGACTGTGATTGGTACTAAGTGGGTTTTTAGGAACAAGCTAGATGAGAATGGTGAGATCACAAGAAATAAGGCTAGAATAGTTTGCAAAGGTTATGCAGAAGAAGAAGGACTGGACTATGGGGAAAAAAAATTTCTTTTTGCAAGGATGGATGGAGTGAAAACTCTACTTGCATATGATGCTTACAAAGGTTTCAAACTTTATCAAATGGATGTAGAGTCTACTTTTCTGAATGGTATACTAGAAGAGGAAGTCTACATAAAACAACCAAAGGGATTTTTTGATGACAACAACAAAGATATGGTTTACAAATTGCATAAAGCACTCTATGGTTTGAAGCAAGAACCTAGATCATGGTATAAGAGACTACACGAATATCTTGTGAAGATAGGATTCAAGAGAATAGATGACAATGTCAACCTATATTACAAGCCAGAAAAAAGTAAAGATATTCTAATATCTGAGATCTTTGTTGATGACATAATATTTGGAAGAAAAGATGCACTATGCAAGGATTTTGTTGATCAGATGAAACATGAGTTTGAAATGTCAATGCTTGGAGAAATCAAATTATTTGTTGGATTACAAGTACATCAACTAAAACATGGTATATTTGTGACTCAATCAAAATACATCAAGGAGATACTTAAAATATTTGGTTTAGAAGACTCAAAACTAGGTAGTACACCAATGGTAACAAGACATAAGCTATCCAAGAATGATAAGTCAACTGAGGTAAATCAGACAATGTACAAATCAATGATTGGAAAGTTTCAGTATGTTGTGCATAGTAGACCAGACATTGCATTAGCTGTTGGAATAGTGGCAAGATTTTCTGCAAATCCAAAAGAAAATCATCTTATGGAAGTAAAAAGAATAGTGAGGTACCTAAAAGGAACTAATAACTTTGGATTATATTACAAAAGGACTAAAAATTAGATTGGGGAGGCGATATTGATGACAGAAAAAGCACTAGTGGTGCACTCTTCCTAGGTAAAAGATTAGTCACTTGGATTAGCAAAAATCAAAGTTGTACCTCATAATCTACTACAGAAGCTAAGTATGTTGTTGCTACTATCAATTGCACCAATATTGTATGGATCAAACATCTATTGCAAGGTATGAAGGAAGAGATGAATGAACTTTCAATACTCTATTGCGATAACACAAGTGTCATCAGCATATCAAAGAATCATGTGATGCATGCCAAAACAAAGCACATTGCAATTAAGTATCACTATGTAAGAGAACTAGTGGAAGACAAGCAAGTGAGGATGGAATATGTCAGTTCAAAGTAACTAATTGTTGATTCCTTCACAAAAGCATTACCTAGTGATGCATTTGAATATCTTAGAGGTAAGTTAGGGGTGATACCCCTATCCAAGGTTTCTTAAGTAAAAAGAAAGACTGCCCTGCATCAAATGAGTTGATTGCTATAAGGTGATGAATTGATGCAGAGGATACCTAATTTAGGTCTTTGCCTAAAGTAACTAAAAGTGTTGACATTCAAAATCAATCACAAGTAAGGCGATAGAGGGAGAAATTGAGTTCCTATAAATGCTACACTTGCATGACAAGATGCTGAAATAATATGTCTTTAGCATTGTTGTCAAAGAGGGAGAAATAGTAGAAACTGATCAATGCATGCAGAGGAGAAATAGAAAATTTAAAGGAACAAAATGTAAGAGGGAGAAATAGTAGCTATGAGGTAGAGAAAAATTGATCAAAGTGGTAAGCTACAAAACAGAAGGAGTCATACAGAAAATGATCAAACATGTAGAGGAAGAAATGTGTGAAAGGAAAATAGAAAAGAAAGAAAATAGCAGCTTAGAGGGAGAAAATAATGTAGACAAGAATCGATCAAAGAGAGAGAAAAAAAAAAAGGGAGAAGATACTATATCAAAAAAGGAGATATCCCTAATACTTTGAAAGAGGGAGTTACTAACAGAATTCAAAGTTAGTCAAAAGCTAGTTTATGTTGCTGATAGAATGAACATTTCTTGATAAAACTTTTTCACATTTGACTTACTGTTTTAACCTAATTATCATTTTGATAACTTGGTTGATTAGTTTGGTTTACCATCAATGCCAAAGAGGGAGATTGTTGAAAATCTAATTGAAAAGATAATTATTAAAAGAGGGAGACTATTGCAAAGAAGGAGATTGTTGATATAAAGAATGTTTTCAATCATTTTTTTGTCATTGATGTCAAACTTGCTATTTGCTAGAATGACAATTTCTTATAAGATCCAATTACTATCACTTAGTTGATTGATGAAGAGGATTTAATCAATAAGATGTAACAAAAGTACCTAAGGGAAAGTTGAGTTATGGTTTTGTAATGAAGTGCACGGATCAATTAAGACATTGATAAAATGATGTATTGAAAATAGACTTAGAAATTTTAAAAGAATAAGGTGTAATAAAGCTATTTGCAAAGCTTTGACTAAATTCATTAGTGGGTGTTGAGCAAGCTAGTTCATGCCAAGTAGATTTTTAGTAAGTGGCAAGCAAATATAAAATCTAGTGTGTGCCAAGTGAAATAGAAGATGCCAAGAAAATTCAAGTGCCAAGCAAGTAACAGAAGTTGAGCATCAAGAAAAACTTATTTGATGCCGATTGAATCCACAGAAGGTGTCAAGCATTAGTAAAACATAGTTGGTGCCGAGTAACAAAGTATTTGTTGAGCATCAGAATTTCAATAGAGTCAGGCTACTGCATTATTTGAAAAGTCAAAGATTCGCCAAATCTGAGCCAACAAGTTTGTTACCTTGAATTTTTTGAACCAAATGGAAGATAAGGATGACAAGCTGGTGGTATAGAATTTTAGGTAAACTTTTCTTTTGGGCAAATTGAGGAGGATTCTTCATGATGTTTCTAGAAGAAACACGATAAGCAGTATATTCATTGAATCCTACCTAATCCATTTGAACTAAAATTAAAAGTGGGAAGATTTGAAAGGGAAAAGTATTTCAAACTTCTATTTAAGGAGTTATAGGTCAAGAAGTAAGAGTTGCTAAGATTGCCAAGTTGGTGAAGTGGTTGAAGTGTATCAAGGAGAAGGCATCAAGAGGGAGGAACAAAGTGCAGAGACTCTACTTTGATAAATGGCCATATAGGAGATTGCACTAGTACATCAAGCATGGAGACTCAAGGAGACAAAGCTTGAAAAGAGGACAAGTTGTAAGAGCTACAGAAATTGAAATCTAGACAAATTTATGAGCTAAAATGTGATTTGAAATATAAAAGTTAAGTTGTGATTTGTATTAGGTCAAAAGCCCTTATTGTTACTCTCTAGCAATTGTATCAGTTAGGGTAAAATCTTATGGACTTAGGTTGGTTTAACAACCATTTTTAAATCTTTTAACAGGGTGGCATTCCAAGTGAATATCCTAAAGTCCTCTAACTAGGCCCACTTCTAAGAGGGTGGTTGAAATCCTTTAACCAGGTCACATTTAATCGTGTGTTGTAGCCTTTAACAGGGTAGGCCTTTCATAGGGCATCACTTCAGAAGAGTGAGAATTAAGTAGCATGTTACTAGTGGTTTTTCCCAAATTGGGTTTCCACATAAATCATTGTATCATGTGTTGATTCTTCATGTGATGTTCTTGCACGATTGATTTTTTGGTAACTTGCTAAGATTATTAAAAAATTAGCTTGGATGTATAAATACTTTAAAGGGCTCACTATACTTAGGGAAGAAGTTTTAATAGGACATTTGGACCTTGAATAAATGATTCACCCCCCCTCTCAATTATTCTAAAGCATTTATAAAAATGCTAACCCATATGGGCATCTTCATTACAGTCATTTGCAAGACAATTATGTGAACTATCACCTAGAGTTGTTCTAGAAAATGTTTGGACCTTTCTTAAATAGGAAATTTTATGTTGCTCGAGAAGGTTCGAGACATTCAAACTTAATACCTAGGGCCAACAGACCTTAACAATAAATATAGATTCTACCAAATACATAATTGACATTTATTTTAGATATTTTGGGTAGCCCAACTTTGGAAGGCCATATCTCTCAAACTATTGCTTGGATTGGCTATCATAACCAAATTTTGGAAATGCCAGCTCCTAATCTATAGGCTTGGAGTTGTACAAGCACCCTTCCATCAATTTTTGGACCTCATATGGGGAATCTAAGGCCTTCAAAACTGAGTTCAAATATTTTTTCCCAAAATTTTCCACCAAAAATCCATAATATATCCTCTGGTATTTAAGATGGGGCAATGAGATTTTTATGGTAGCCTTAGAATTGTAAAATGAACCTTTATGTAGAAAATCAAAACATTTTGACCTCTTATGACAAACTTACTAAAAATAGTAAGCTCCCAAAAATATTAACCCCTTGTCTACTAGTCCTTATTAAAATGGAGAAGACTAAAAATAAAAATATTTTTGGGTGATGCAAGATTGCCCTCACACCTACGATGCTCCTAAATCAAAAAAGAAAGAAGATACACAAGGTTCCTAAGCAACATGACAAAGGTAAAAACTCTTCTTGATAAATAAGTTTAAATCCAAGTCCTCTTCAAGAGAGGAATCATCAAGAAGAAAGAGAGAGAAATGTGTATATTGTAAAAAGTTAGGACATTATGAGAATAAATATTTTCATAAGAAGATTAATGAGCTCACTCACATTCTTCAAAATAAAAAATATGTATTTTCCCTCATTAGTATCTATTCCTTCTACACATTAGGTAACTTCTACATTTACATCATCATCTAAAGATAAAGGTATAAGACAAGCACTCATTACATCCACACATATTGAACAAGGTATATAGCTTCTTGATTTAGATGCATCGCATAATATAGCATCTTATATGGATAAGTTTTCTTCTATTAAGCCTTGAACTTCTCCATCTATATTAATGGGTAACAACACATACATAAAAGTTTTTGGAAAAGGTTATATGCTTATCGGAGGGTGCATTTAATGATGGTATTTGTGTATCATCATTAACCAATAATATATTTTCCATTTACAAAATTACTAATGGGTCACAAGGAAAATTTTGAGTTCACTCTTGATCATGTCTAAATTAGGGATATGAAGAGTAGATATGGCATAGCTATGGGAGTTTCTAATCATAGATCACTCTTGTACATTCGTTTGCACATTTTGTGGATAGTGATGATGATATTCATGGTGCACCTAACCCTTTATCAAAGGTGAATTATTCGTGCAAGGATAGCATTGGACACTTGAATCATTTTATTCTTGAGAAAAGTGTTGATCTTCCTACTCCACATGTTGTATCTTTAGATGTGAGTTCTACTATTCAATAGGATGATCTTCTTTCTTAATGTCTTGTAGTATGGTATGAATTATTGTATGACCTTTAATATGATTCTCTTGATGATACTTCTTTATCTTCTTTGGATATTGGATCCCCCAACTCTTCAACTTCAGTTAGTTTTTTTTACATCTCATAGGTCAGCTTGATGGTGTGATGTAATCCTTGAGCATGGAGATACTTATTCATTCTTCAGCAATGCATACATGAAGACCTTCTTCCCCCTTCAATTTTTTTATGGAGTGGCTTATTCATCATTTCATCTATATATCTCTTCCTAAGGGGTGACATGTTACTTGTAGGAATTAGATTATCTTTTGTTTGTGGGTACTCTTCATCTACATTTGAGCTTCTTCATTATGGTGGGGATATCATGTCTCCTTATTTCCTTCCTATGGGGGGATCATTCTTTCTATATAGATGATGTTTCTAGTTCTTGGGGGGTACTTAGTAATCCATCCATCAATGCATTTTGTATATTCATCTCTATTTTGAAGGAAGTTTTTTCCCATGAGGTTTTCTCACTTTCTTTGCTTTTGGAGAGATTTTATTTCAAATATTGGCATATTTTACATGGGTACTCAAAATGGCCTAGTAGCGGGGAGCCATCTTGCATTGTGATTTTAAGTTCATTCCCCTATTTTTCACATTAGGGGGGTATTGGTGTAATTAAATATTTATTAATTACATTTACTTAACAGCACTTAGGATAATGCATTGCATAGTATTTTTTCATTGAGACACCTAGGAGTTTCCACCCCAATTAAGCACATGGAGTAGGAGAATTCCACTCTATGTGGTCATAGGTGTTATCTCAATCCACCTTTAGTGCACGTATCATATTATTATCCTCATCATCATAGATACTTCATTCTATAATGGAGGATGATCCACCTTTGGTGGACATTTGATTCCAACTTGTGTAGGTGATAGGTTACCCTCTCCTTATCATTGTCTCTTATCGCCTTTCCTATATAAGGAGGCCTATTATGTATATTTTAATCAATCCATTGGATGCAAATCAAGTCCTTTATAAATTATATCATTATCGCATCTTAATGCAATTGTCTTTCCAATATCTTGTGGAAGTTATCTTGGTCTTTCATTTGATCATGAGGGTGTTGTAGAATAACCTAAAACTCTAACAAATATCAAGAAAATTATGATACATTGCATAAGAACTTCTTCCTAATCTAATAAACTTCATAAAATTTTCATACAATGTATATGTTCTTCAAATAAAAATGTGTACAATGATTGAGATGTGACTCACAACATCATCATGCAAATATGCGCATATTACAAACCACACCTTTCACACAACTTACACAATATACATACTAGGAGAAAACCTACATCAACCATATATTAGTACTATAACATTCATACATTTACATGGAATCTTAGAACATAATTACCATATATACAAGTCAGTGACAAAGGTAAATGTTAAACCAAACATGTAATATGTGGGGTCTAAAAGATACAAATTTCTCTTAGAGACATGGCATGTTATTTATTAACCAACATAAACTCTACTAGACCAAAAGAATCTTCTACTTGGGGTACATTATCATTTTTTTTTAAAATCAATCTAGAAGATCAGTATAGTTAGCTAACGAGTAAAATTTACACTATGTCACTTCTAATTCTATTTAATTGAGAAGTCGATAATGCATTAGATTGTTTGAGAGTGGAATTATTGATTGCTATCTTTGGAATTAATAATTTTTCATTAATTTCAACATTTTTGTTTATTAGACAATATTCTTAAATTGTTAATTAGTACGATGAGATTTTTAGTGAAAATTAGTTCGTTGAACCTGAGCTTACGAAGCTTATAATATTTTTTAAGGTGACTCTACATGCTATGTTTTACATCTAATGACTTTCTAAGTTGATTTGGTGAAGTTTGAGAAGATTTTTTGAGGACTAGTTATCATCATTATTTCATGAGAGTTTCTATAGATAGTGCTTTGATATTTTAATCAGTGAATTTCAAAGCAAAAGTTATAGTATGAGATTAAGGATACTTCATGGAGATGTACATTCATAGATCTACCTATATATTTTCTTGAGGATTATTAGTTCATTTTTTAGTTCTCTCATTGGATAGTGAAAGGAATTTTATCTCCTAATCGACTCAATCAAGAAATGTATTATTTGGATTATATTATGATTATCTATAAGATGATAGTGTGTTGATTAATATTGCATTGTATTCTATATGAACTATAGAAAATACCTATGGAATCCCATTGGTTTGTATGATTTATTTTGATATTAGGTCTCAAATGGAGAAAACCCTAATAAGTATTTGAGACTTGTCTAAGAGAGCGAATTCATTGTGAATTTAAAGGTATGTCTAAAAGAGAGAATATGCAAGAGGATGATATAACGTGAGTTTAGATTAGAGAAAAACATCAATGTTGTTGTATAAGGGTATGGATGGAATATAATTATGTACTTCAAAGGAATTGTATTGACATAGTTGACACTTCTGGTCAATTTATCTTACTAAATTATTATCTAGATAGTGAATTGTTGTTCACTCTTTTGGTTTTTTCCTTATTGTAATTATATTTTTGTGCAATTAAGCTTGTTTTCCTTGCTGTAATATAGTATTGGGATCCATGTAATTATCTAAATGCATGTGCAATTCCCATTATAACTTTCATTGAGTCATATATTTTTTAGACGTAATCTTGTGGATTTAATCCCTACTTGGATTTTTCTCATTAACAAGGTTTTTCTCAACAAAAAAATATTGGAGTTGTTTGTTATGATGTTATTTTCTTTTGACTTCATTTAAGATTTCAAATCCAATATATTATGGATATTTTAATATTTTGATTTGGTCACAACTGATTCACACCCTCCCCCCAACCCCTGGTTGTGTATTGTACATTTTTCTTTCTAACATTATTATGTTTCCTTACTTCACTTCTAAGGAATATGCCACAACTCTTAACTATGGTATACACAAGATAGAATAATTTTCCATTTTATACATTATATCCAAGTGAAAGACCTAAATAACATACCACAAAAACTAATGGATCGCAATTAAAAACTAGAATAGATGTATGCTAATATTAAAGAAATATTCGACAAGGTAGTTATCAACAAAATTTTTCACTATCCTTTCAAAATTTAATTGAACCAATATAGCATGAAAGAAGTAATTTAAATTATTATAACTACTAGATGCTTAGGATCAAATGTAATTTAATTGAATTTTCACTAGTCTACATTGAAATCAATTATTGTGAAATTTTCCATTAATAGAAGCTCAATGAACTCTATGATATTCTAATTTCTCATTAACAAATTTTTTTTTTGAAAAGAATACAAACATAAATACAAAAAATACAAATTTGTGACACTCCCTCAATTAGAAACTCCTCCTATGAGTTATAGTTAGTTAGATAATTAGAATTTAATTATAAATAAATAATCCATAAGAGAGGTAAATTACTTGATCTACTTAAGATATAGAATATTTTGGACTTCTTTCTCACACTAGGACATAGATGAAAAAGGAAAATGCCTTTATTATCTCTGAGATTATCAACACTCCTATCATTCCCTACAATATGCAATGAATTATATATATTCTTGCTCAAGGTAGCAAGTCAAAATTTGCCCTAACTTTGAACTTTATTTTAATTCAAGAGGAGAGAGAAACTAATCAAACCAAATTTTACCAATGATACTCAATCTCTATTCGAAGATATTGTGTGGAAATGTCTATAATTACCTCATTATCTCATAATATTATAACATCATTGTGTTCTTTGTGACCTTCTCTCTCTAACATTTAATTGAAGTATGGTTTGCCCTTGTAATAATTACCCATTTTTTAGAATATTTGTGCAACTTGTATTATCATAAGGAATATTAATGTGTTCCCCAAACTCCATTTTCATCTCCTTTAGATTTACTTTCATTCATAGAATCTAGTTGAAAGAAGTTTACTATTTCAATATAATTTATTTCTATTATAAATTAGATCCTTGAATCATTATTTTTCTCAAAATAGATACAAGAATGTCACCAAGATGTAAATCTCCACCACTTTTAATCTTATGTTCATTACACTTTTATCCCAATTTGCATTTATGTATATAGTCAAATTTCAGAAACTTTTACTCTTGGAGTACCAGAGCTCAAAGTTCTATTTAGTATTTAGATATTATAACTATCATTTTTTAATTCTAGACACCATTATTTTTCTTGTATTATATCTAATTTAATGTGAACCAAGATTAAGAGAGTAGAGGGTTTAATCAATATTGACCAGATCTTTAAAAAATGAGTGATACACACTTATTAATTATATTTATCCAACTTAAGTTATAAAGAAATATATTTCAATAATAAAATATACATATCAATAATATAATTTTATATTGGAATCAAGTGTAGGAAAACTAATAATGATAATGACACTCATAACATAAATCACCAATTACAATTGTTTAAGGTCATAGGCCAAGGAGTATTTTGCACTTGTAACTAACTTCTAGGCTAAGGCACCAACCATGAGAAAAAATAGAGAGAAAATTAATATCAATAAGAGGACCTATTCCTTCAAGTAATGATATAATTTTTTTAATATATCAATGGATCCATTGTTATTGAACAAGCATAATAGATTGACAAACTAAAACTATTTAGGCTCTACTTATCAATCATTGCAACAAATCTATCAAACTTCAAATCTTGCACCTTTAATATTTTATATTCTATTCCACTAACTTTAAATTTGATATCAATATAATTAAATTAAATTTTAACTTCAAATTAAACTACACAAAGTCAATAAAATGAGGTAGTATACCAGAATTGTACTTTTATTTGATGTAGTATGAGTAAATTTGGTTATAGTTAATGGGATTTTAAGAATAAATAGTTAGTTAGGATCAGATATATCATATTCAAGGAGAAGGTCATCTATAAGAATAACATGCATGGAAATAAGAAAGAAGAGGAACAAATATAGCACATGGTTCTTTATGAAATCTTAGTGAATATAGTCCCTATAACACCATAAAATATTAAACAAATAAAACTATAATAGGTTCCTCAAACTCCAATAACATGACTTTCTATGATATCTCCAAAACAATTTATCTTATATTAAATTATGTATTATTGACTAATTCTGATGAAAGATAAATTTATGTAGAAGTAAACCAAGTTGAATCTAGGAAAAAGTGGAAGGAAGGAAAATAAGAGGAGATGTACTACTTGCCACAAACTCAAAATTGTAAGTAGATTTTTTTAAAGGTAGAGGATCATCACATAAGAAATTTGTTTATAGGCTAAAGGTAGAACATGGAGGAAATAAAATATGCATGGTTAGATTTGTAGTTAAAAAATTTTAGTTGAAAAATATATTAATTATGATGAGATATGTTCTCTTATTGTTAAAATAACTTCAATACAATCTATTCTAAGTCTCATGGACATAGAATATTTGCATCTAAAATAATTAGATGTCAAGACAAATTTTCTCAATAAAGATTTGGAGAAAGATATTTCTATGTAGAAACCAAAAGGATATGATGTCAAACATAAGGAAAATGTAGTGTGAGGGTTGAAGAAGAGCTTGTATGTGCTTTTAAAAGTATCTTAGAAATGATATTTGAAATTTGAAATTTTTATGGCTAAAACAAAGTTATAATTTATTATTATTCTAATAATTGTATTTAGTTTAAAATATTGGACAAAAATAGCTACATATTTTATTTACTATGTATTTATTATATGCTAGAACCTTCAAACAAAGACCCTTGCTCATTCAAATATGGTGAATAGGGGTATTTTTGGTTGTTTGTTTATCTTCATGCCAAAAAGTGGGGAACCACTTCTATGGGCTAACCCTACTATTTTTTTATCAAACATGTAACATATAAATTAGCTCAAACAAAACTTATCTCACTCAATTTTTATGAAGGATTTTTTGGAAGTCTTTACTGGGAGACTAAGGTATTCAGAGTGGGGAAGGGAGAGAATCAATATTTGTATCACTTTAATCTTTTAACAATTCTTTATTTTTTTCACCACATTTACCATCTCATGTCCAATGTATGCATAATATAACTTATAAAATCAAACTGTAATAACATATAGATCTAATTTATCAATCACATGTATGAAATGTAAACACATAACACAAAGATTTGGTTATCAATAAACACTTCAATGTGACGGTAACACTGGGGTGGGGATGACACCCACAAATCTTTACACTGTAGTAATAAAGGTAATTTGTTAGGGTTAAAATTATTAACCACTTTTTATGATCTTTCATTTGAGGGGTTGTCCCTATTAAAAGCTAATAATACTATTAGGTCTTACCCTATGAGAGAATTTTACACTTACAAAAATGTAGGGACTCTGTTAGGAGATTTAAAAAGATCTATTAAGGTTACTCTATTAAGAAATTATTCATGACTCAATTTGTTAAAACTGATTTAGTACCTGATACTTGGTCTTGTCTAATAGGATGGTTTTGGATCTCCTCTCTTCAATCTGATATGGTCTCTAATTTGATATAGCATAATTTTCCTTGACTACTTGGACAAGGTTTCTTGCTTTGTACTACAATAATAAAACATAACTCTTTTGTCATCTTTGCAAAGCTCACACTTTCACACTTTATCTTTGTGATTGCACAAATCGATCTCTTCTGTTAGCCCTTATTTTCATGCCCCATTATTTTTAAACTAGTTCTACAAGATTTTTGAAATTTCAACAATCATATCCTTTTTCTAGGGTGGGAAATTTGAAATAAACCTTAATTGCAAAAATGAAAAAAAACTAGTATTACTGTAAAATCCTTTGGTATGGTTATTTCCTTGTTTGTTTTGAATTTGCACAAAATAGGGTTAATTCTTTAAGTCATGTCTTTGCTCATCCCATGGTTTCATCCTAGTTAGCTCACATCCTATGTAAATGTGCTCATTTAACTCAAGTGACAAAATGACTACTAAGATGGTGGCTCAAGTTCAATGTACTTAGAATGTAAGGAATAGGTTAGTGAACAATACTGTTGGAAAGGCATAAGGTATTTTCATTAAAGATATAACCCACAAGTTGAATGATGGCCATAACCAAAAGAATATCAAATAGTTTTCAAGATAAAGGATAGTAAGGTCAAGAAGAGGAAGCCTAAGAAGAAGGTGTAAGCTCAAGGTGTAGAGGTAATCAAGATAAACAGATAAGAAAGGAAGTCAAATCTTGATGTTTTCTAACAAGTTGAGGAGTCTATTGTTTAAGTATAAGAAATTAAAGGTAGTCTATTAAAACCTCTTGTATATGACCCTATTGACATGATTTATATGTTGTTACAAATTACTATTAAAGTTCCCTTGTGTGAAATATTTAGAAAAGAGGAACATAAAACTAGAGCCCTTTCTTAGCTAGAAGGGATTGGGAATGGTAATATCATTAAGGGAGATTTATCATCAAGATAGGAAACACAAGTTGTCATAAAAGAAAAGGAAGATAAAGATTTCATATCCCAAATACCCCAAATTTGTTTGGATAGTTCATTTGTAGCTTACATTGAGAATATTAAACCTTTCTTCCTTAGCTTGATTCCTAAATGGAAAAACCTTGAAGAATTGCATAATTGATTTAGGAGCTTCCAATACTATAGATACTAAATAGGGTAGATGTAGATCCATATATGCTAGATAAGTTCTTGTTATAGGTACAATTAATGCACTAACATATAGGTTTGTTGGATACAATTGATAATTGCATGATTGTCTTTGATGTTACACAAATGTCATATCAGTCATCAGACAGTGTTAACCGAGCTCACTCGGTCATCAAAGAAAAGTAGCAGACAGTGTTAACCGAGCTCACTCGGTCATCGAAGAAAAGTAGCAGACAGTGTTAACCAAGCTCACTCGGTCATCGAAGAAAAGTAGCAGACAGTGTTAACCGAGCTCACTCGGTCATCAAAGAAAAGTCAGAGAAATCGGTGTTTATCGAGTTCACTCGGCGACTGAAGGATTTCACAAAATTCTCTGTATTAACCGAGCTCAGTCGGTTAACACAGGAATTATTTTCTGTACAGTATTTACCGAGTTAAGTCGGTCAGTGAAGGATTTCACGAAATTCTCTGTATTAACCGAGCTCAGTCGGTTAACACAGGAATTATTTTCTGTGCAGTATTTATCGAGTTAAGTCGGTCAGCGAAGGATTTCTCGAAGGTAAAGTAATTAAAGTTAATTACTTTACGTAATGTATGAAGCCGACTTATAGCACAATTATTTATAATTGTAACTTGTATTTGAGTTGACTTGATAATCTGAAAAGTATATATGAAGGATCAAGTTGCGAATTCAAGGATGAAAAAGTATGAATGTGAAAAAGCTAGCAGATATGATTGAATATCTAATATGCAAATTATAAGGAAGGTCAAAGAAAATTTCTGAAGGATCAGAGATGCAGAGTTGCATTTGATCAGAGAGGATCTAGAGGAACAGAACAGAGATCTGTATCAGCAAAAGATAAGTTGTATTTATTTCAGATCACTCATTGTTACTTTCTAACAATTGTAACAGTGTTTTCAAATCTCTTAACAGAGTGGGTTTAACAGCCTTTTGTAAAATCCTCTAACAAGGTGGCAATTCAGTTGAATTGATCTAAAGACCTCTAGCAAGGCCACTCCTAGCAGGGTGATTAAATCCTCTAACAAGGTTGCACCTAACAGTGTGTTTTGTAACCTTTAACAAGGTTGGCTCCTAACAGGGCTCACTTCAGAAGAGTGAAAAATAGTAACTAGTTACATTGGTGGTTTTTCCCATATTGGGTTTCCACGTTAAATTTGGTGTCTCTTGTCTCTTGTTTCTTGTGTTTTCAGTTTGATTATATGAGTATCAGCAATGAGTATTTCCTTTGAAATCTTAAGGGACTTGTGGGAAAAAATTTTGTAGTAACTGATTCACCCCTCCCCTCTCAGTTACTCCATTCTCATTTCCAATAATTGGTATCAGAGCTTATTGGTGCTTGCAGGAAAAGATTTCAAGGATCTAAGCCAAAGATCAAAATGTCTTACAAGAGAGAAATTCCAAGACTCAACAAAAATAACTTCTCTGCATGGCAAGGATTGATGAAACTTCATTTGGCTACTATTGGTGATACAGGACTGAAATATCTTGATGAAAAATACAAAGAACCTTCCGGCACATTATCTGTCAATGATATTGTTGAAAAGAAGACTCATAACAATATGATGATAGACATTGCATCTGCACTAAGCTATGAAGAATTTGATGATATCAAGGATTGCCAAACCGCTTTTGACATGTGGAACAAGCTGAAAGAAATCTATGGAGGAGATGACAATGTGAAAAGAGAAAAAGCAGAAAGTCTAAGAGGACAATTTGACCAAATGAGAATGAAAGAGGATGAAAACATTGCAAAATATGTTGATAGAATCAAAGCATGTGTCAGTGCAATCAGGGCATCTGGAGGTGATATCAAAGAAGAGACGGTTATAAGAAAAGTTCTCAGAACCTTGCTTCCCATCTATGCAATCAGAGTTTCTGCAATTCAAGAAAGAAGGTGTGAAGCAAATCATAATATCAATTTGGACGCTATAGTTGGAAGACTAACCGCATTTAAACTAGACAATTTTGACAACTATGTTCCAGCTTCCAAAAACACTGAATCAGCATTTGAGGCCAAACTTTCACTCAAAGATAGAGGCAAAAAGAAATCAGAGTCAGAAAGTGATGATGAATCAGACCAAAGTTCAGACAGTGATCTTGAAGTAATTGAAGCTCTACTGGAAAAGAAATACTCCAGAGGCAGAGGAAAATATAAAGGTAAAGTTCCTCTAATCTATTTTTCATGTGAAGAAATTGGTCATATTGCAGCTAGGTGCCCAAACAAGCAGAACAATGATGAAAAGAAGGGTCATAAATGGAATAGAAAGAAAGATTACAAATCATTCAAGAACAAAGGTAAGAAATCATGTTTCATGGCTGAAAATTCTAAGGATTCTGATAATAGTGAAGATGAAATTGTTTATATTGCTGTGAAAGATGATTCTGATAGTGATGAGGAAGATAAAATGGCTCTTATCTCTCATATAAGTATGAATGATACATGGATTATAGACAGTGGTTGCTCTCATCATATGACTGGTGATAAAACTAAGTTTGATCAGTTTGAAGTTTATGATGGTGGCAGTGTAAGGTTTGGTAATAATGAACCTCGTTTCATAAAAGGAAGAGGAAGAATCTCTCTAACCAAAGAACTTATATGCAACAATGCCTATTGGGTTGAAGGTCTTAAACATAACTTGCTAAGTGTGGCACAGTTACTCAATACCGGATTTAAGGTGGAATTCATGCATGGAAAGGCAAGACTGTTGAATGAGCAAGGAAAGCTGATAGGATCTGGCACACAAACTAAAGGTAAATTGTTCTACCTAGAACTTGGTGAATGCTCATGTTTTATTGCTCAAATTGAAGAAATTTGGTTATGGCATAAGAGGTTGTGTCATGTCAATTTTGATAATCTGGTGAAGATAAGCAAATTCAAAAAGGTAAGAGGCATTCCTAATATAAAGAAACTTGAGGTCGGTTTATGCAAGAATTGTCAGATTGGAAAAATGGGAAAGACTAGTTTTAAAAGTAAAAGCTATCAGTCTGAAGATATATTAGAAATTGTGCATACTGATTTATGTGGACCCATTGGAATTGAAAGTTATACTGGAGAAAAGTTCTTCATTCTTTTTGTTGATGATTACTCAAGAATGATGACTGTTATGTACCTAAGGAATAAATCAGAAGCTTTTGAGAAATTCAAATGGTACTTGGCAAGAGTAGAAAAAGAAACAGGGAAAATATTGAAATGCTTAAGGTCAGACAGAGGTGGTGAATTCATTTCACATGAGTTCAATAACTTCTGCATTGAAAGAGGAATTAAAAGACAAGTTTCAGCACCAGGAACTCCAGAACAAAATGGGATAGCTGAAAGAAGAAATAGATCCATTATGGATTGTGCAAGGACCCTAATGATTGAAAAGAACATTGCTATCAAATACTGGAAGGAAGCTATCAGCACTGCAGTTCATACCTTGAACCGAGTACAACTAAAAAAGGACTCATTCAAAACTCCCTATGAATTATGGTATGGCTACAAACCCAATGTAAGTTATCTGAAAGTATTTGGAAGCAAATGTTATATTCTGAAAGAATCTAGAAAAGGTAAATTTGATGTAAAAGGAGATGAAGGAATATTTCTAGGTTACTCTTGTAAAAGCAGAGCATATAGATGTTTAAATCTATCCACTCACAAGGTCATAGAAAGTGCACATGTGAAAGTTGATGAGTTTGCAGAGAAATCAGAAGAAGAAAGCAAGAAGGTTCCTGAAGACTACAGAAGATTTATTTACATTGAACCTGATACTATACCAAGTACTCCAGTTAATCAGGAATCCTCAACTCCCGAGTCATCAATGACCGAGTTGCAGGAAGTTCAAACCGAGACACAGGAAGTTTTTACCGAGCTAAAAGAATCCGAGTCACTTTCAGACTCTACCAAGCAAGTATCTACCGAGTCTGAATCTACCGAGCCAGAACAGCAAGAATCTGAAATACAAAGGGACAACAATGAAACTCATTCAAGAAGTAAAGAACCTGTGTTAGCTAAATATGTCAGAAGGCATCATACTCCAGATCAGATCATTGGAGACAAATCTGAAGGAACTCTGACAAGAAGTAAGTTAAAAGGCACTTGTTTACTTGCTGATTTTGAACCCAGAAATATCAAAGATGCATTGGTAAATGATAGTTGGATTGAGGCTATGAATGAAGAAATAGAACAGATAGAGAAAAACAAAACATGGACTCTTGTATCTAGACCCAAAGATAAGAATGTGATTGGAACAAAATGGGTATTCAGAAATAAACTAAATGAAGATGGCAAGGTATCAAGAAACAAAGCTAGACTAGTATGCAAAGGATATGCTCAAGAAGAAGGTATAGACTATGGAGAAACCTTTGCTCCTGTTGCAAGATTGGAAGGTATAAGAACCTTACTTGCATATGCTGCTCACAAAGGATTCAAAGTTTATCAGATGGATGTCAAGTCAGCATTTCTCAATGGAATACTGGATGAAGAAGTTTACATTGAACAACCTGAAGGTTTTGTTGATCCAGATAAGAAGAACATGGTCTGCAAATTACACAAGGCGATGTATGGTCTAAAACAAGCTCCTAGAGCATGGTATGAAAGATTGCATAACTATCTTATTCAGATTGGTTTTCAAAGGACTAATGATAATAGTAGCTTGTATATAAAAGAAGGTCCAGATAATAAGATTGTTTTGGCAGAAATATTTGTAGATGACACTGTTTTCACAGGCAATGATGATCTATGCAAAGAATTTTTAGAACAAATGAACAAGGAGTTTGAGATGTCTATGTTTGGTGAGATTAAATTTTTTGTAGGTCTTCAAATCCAACAAAGTAAGAATGGCATCTTCATCACACAGTCAAAATACATCAAGGAGATATTAAAAAAATTTGGTATGGAGGATTGCAAACCAGTTGGAACCCCTATGTGTACTGGATTGAAACTTACCAAGGAAGATAAATCCAAAGAAGTGGATCAAACACTGTATAGATCTATGATTGGAAAGTTGCAGTATGTAGTACATACTAGGCCAGATATTGCCCTTGCAGTCGGTATTGTAGCAAGATTTTCAGCAAAACCAAGAGAAACTCATATAATGGCAATCAAAAGAATAATGAGATATTTGAAAGGAACTGAAGATTATGGGCTATGGTATAAATTTGGAGGTAATTTGGATTTGAAAGTATTTACTGATGTTGATTGGGTAGGAAACCTTGATGACAGGAAAAGCACAAGTGGAGGAGCATTCTTTCTTGGAAAGAGATTGGTTTCTTGGACAAGCAAAAAGCAGAATTGTACATCCCAATCTACAGCAGAGGCAGAGTATGTTGCTGCAGCAGTAAATTGTTCAAATATTGTTTGGCTTAAGCAGTTATTGCAAGGAATGAGGATGGAAATCAAAGAACCAGTTGTTATGTTCTGTGACAATACTAGTGCAATCAATATATCAAAGAATCCAGTGATGCATTCTAAGACCAAGCATATTGCAATCAAATATCATTTTGTTAGAAAATTGGTACAAGACAAGGAGATCAGATTAGAATATGTCAATTCAAAGGAACAAATTGCTGACATATTCACAAAGCCACTACCTAAGGATGCATTCTTGTATCTCAGAGGTAAGTTAGGGGTTACACCCCTATCCGAAATTCACTAAAAACAAGTTTTAGTGATGCATCAACGCATACCAAAATGAAAATCTATCTGTTGATGCAGTCAAATCTGAAAGCTTTGCATATGAATCGGTACTAAAGGTACATTACAATTCATTTAAGTTCTATTGTCTTTGGCATTTGTTGTCAAAGAGGGAGAGATTTACTTTACTGTCATATCTTTCTAAAATTTGTGTGAAAAAGAAAGTTCTTATGTAATTCCTTCACAGAGGGAGATTACTGAAAGAGGGAGAGTCTATCATCTTAGAGGGAGAATTTTTTTGATGACACATTGTGCTGATAAGGACTTGTTTTCAAATTTCATTCTGCTATGACATGTTGTGTTGCCATCAATGCCAAAGAGGGAGATTGTTGGATACAATTGATAATTGCATGATTGTCTTTGATGTTACACAAATGTCATATCAGTCATCAGACAGTGTTAACCGAGCTCACTCGGTCATCAAAGAAAAGTAGCAGACAGTGTTAACTGAGCTTACTCGATCATCGAAGAAAAGTAGCAGACAGTGTTAACCGAGCTCACTCGGTCATCGAAAAAAAGTAGCAGACAGTGTTAACCGAGCTCACTCGGTCATCAAAGGAAAGTCGGAGAAATCGGTGTTTACCGAGTTCACTCGGCGACTGAAGGATTTCACAAAATTCTCTGTATTAACCGAGCTGAGTCGGTTAACACAGGAATTATTTTCTGTACAGTATTTACCGAGTTAAGTCGGTCAGTGAAGGATTTCACGAAATTCTCTGTATTAACCGAGCTCAGTCGGTTAACACAGGAATTATTTTCTGTGCAGTATTTATCGAGTTAAGTCGGTCAGCGAAGGATTTCTCGAAGGTAAAGTAATTAAAGTTAATTACTTTACGTAATGTATGAAGCCGACTTATAGCACAATTATTTATAATTGTAACTTGTATTTGAGCCGACTTGATAATCTGAAAAGTATATATGAAGGATCAAGTTGCGAATTCAAGGATGAAAAAGTATGAATGTGAAAAAGCTAGCAGATATGATTGAATATCTAATATGCAAATTATAAGGAAGGTCAGAGCAAATTTATGAAGGATCAGAGATGCAGAGTTGCATTTGATCAGAGAGGATCTAGAGGAATAGAACAGAGATCTGTATCAGCAAAAGATAAGTTGTATTTATTTCAGATCACTCATTGTTACTTTCTAACAATTGTAACAGTGTTTTCAAATCTCTTAACAGAGTGGGCTTAACAGCCTTTTGTAAAATCCTCTAACAAGGTGGCAATTCAGTTGAATTGATCTAAAGACCTCTAGCAAGGCCACTCCTAGCAGGGTGATTAAATCCTCTAACAAGGTCACACCTAACAGTGTGTTTTGTAACCTTTAACAAGGTTGGCTCCTAACAAGGCTCACTTCAGAAGAGTGAAAAACAGTAACTAGTTACATTGGTGGTTTTTCCCATATTGGGTTTCCACGTTAAATCTGGTGTCTCTTGTCTCTTGTTTCTTGTGTTTTCAGTTTGATTATATGAGTATCAGCAATGAGTATTTCCTTTGACATCTTAAGGGACTTGTGGGATAAAAAAAAAAATAGTAACTGATTCACCCCTCCCCTCTCAGTTACTCCATTCTCATTTCCAACAAGGTTAGCTACTTATCCTGATGTTGACTTAACCATGAGTTTCCTAGTAGTTGATATTCCTCCCCAATATGGAATGTTGCTCTCAAGAAAGTAGAGTATTGCAATGGGAGGTAGCCTACAATGTGACTTGTTTTTAGCTATATTTCACATAGAGGGAAAAGTGATCAAGATTAATAAAGAACCAAGGTTTATTCATATGATTAAAGACAATATTGACAGTGATTCTACACATTTCTTAGATACAGAAGCAATGCCTTCATGAGAGAGATTGATATTCAAGAAATTGAAAAAACTATCCCATTGATGTCACAAGAAGCAATAAAGTGCATTGACTCACTAAATGTCTAGACCATGTATTTTTCAAAGAAACATCAAGGGTTGGAGTATTTTTATCTTTCTAGAGAAGAATACATTTAGATATTCATTTTCCCTAAATTTTACCTATACAAATGACATAGCAAAAAATGAAGCATTTTTACTTGGGTTAAAAGTAGCTACAAGTAATGGTATTAAAAAGTTACATGTTATTGGTGATTCTAAGTTAGTGGTTTCTCATATTAAGGAGACATATGCATCCAAGAATAAGAGAATAAAACAATATATGAAATGTTGTATGGGATCAAATTGAAGCATTTGATGCTTTTGGGATCACTTGGATGGATAGAAGTAATAACAAAATGGATGATCTTATAGCTAATGTATTCATTAAGCCTAATGACATATATTTTGCTAGAGTATCCAAAATTGAAGTACAAAACAAGCCTTCAATCACTAATAAAATAGAAAATTGCCAGGTGTTTGAAGATGACAAAGATATTTTGAATTTTCTTTTGAATGAAGATAAATACCATGGTCAAGAGTTAGACTACAGTACACTAGTTGAGAGCATAGATTGAAAGGACACTATTTTTTTCCAAGAAATACTACAGTTAAAAATAAATAAAGTGACTAAAGGATTAGTAGTGATGCTGATTAATTTTCATAATTAGGACAGAGTCCATTGAAAAGTCAATTTAGACAAGACACCACAAGAGCTTAAAGAAATCAACCTTCGAACAAGTGAGTCTCCCAAAAAGGTGTACATAGGTAAGACTCTCTCTCCTACTCTAAGAAAGTCCCTAATTGATTTACTAAGGAAGTTTAGACATATATTTTCATGGTCTTCTAATGATCCAAAGGCCTATAGGGAATATTTTTTCCAACATGTCATACCATTAAAAGAAAATGTTAAGCCTTTTAGACAAAATTAGAGACCTATAAATCCCACACTACCCCCCAAAATGCAAGAATGGCTGATGAAGTTTAGGGATGGGGAAATTAATAAGCCTATAAGACATTCCTCATGGGTATAAAACTTAGTGCTAGTAAGGAAGATTAATTATGATATAAGGATGTGTGTAGACTTTAGGAATCTTAATATTGCTTCCTTGAATGATAATTATGGTCTACCAAACATGGAAGCTATACTATTGCAAGTCACTGGTTCTAAATTAATGTCTATGATGGATAGTTTTTGTGGGTACAACCAAGTGTTGGTTGATAAGAAGGAATATTTCAAAACCACTTTCACCACACCATGGGGAACATATGTATATGTTTGAATGCTCTTTGGCTTAATCAATGTAGGGACTACTTTCCAAATAATCATGCATGTTGCATTTATTGAATATATAGATAAATTCATGGTTTTTTATCAAGATGAGTTGATAGCCTATTACAAGAAAGATGAAGACCACTATAGGCATTTAGAAAAAATATTTTTAAAGGCTTTAGAATATGACATTTCCTTGAACCAAAAGAAGTGTACCTTTCGAGTTAGAGAGGGGAAATTTTTGGGCCACATAATATATAATGAAGGAGTCAAAATTGATCCAAAGAGAGTTGTAGCAATAGATAAAGTTCTCAAGACAAAAAATGTCAAGGGTATTCAATCATTCTTTGGCCAAGTAAACTTCTTGAGAAAATTTGTGACCAATTTTACTGAGTTAAGAAGACCCAAATCTAAAATGCTTAAGAAATGAGTAGTGATCAATTGGGAAGGTAAACCATCAATTGCTTTCCAAGAAATAAATGATACAATAAAGAATGAAAAAGTTCTTAGAACACCTGATTATGCAAAACCAATGCACATATTTTATTTTTCTTCCTTCTACAAAGTTGCAACAGTTTTATTCTAGAAGAATGATGAGGGTTTTGAACAACCCATTTCTTTTGTTAGTAAGTAACTCCAACCTGCAAATCTAAAGTATGAAACTAATGAGAAGTAAGCATATGCTCTTGTGAAAGTTGTTAAAGCTTTTAGGTGTTATTTGGTAGGAGCTATTGTCATAGCATTTGTTCCTAGTTTTGTTTTAAAGGATGTCTTTTCCCACAAAGAAGTGGCTAGTAGGAGGTGCAAATGGAATAACAGAATCCAAGAATTCAACATTGAAATCCAAATTACAAAATTGGTGAGAGGCCAGGGGTTGGCTAAACTAATGGCTCATTCTAACTTAGATGTCAATAAAATAAATGTAGTAGATGAAGACCACATGCCATATACATGTGGTATGGATGACTATGAATGGTATAAAAATGTTGTTTATTACGTACAACACATGGAACCTCCACCTAATTTGATTAATATTGAAAGAAGATCTATAGACTTTTAGGCTATCAAATATATAATCATTGATGGAAAGATTTGGTGGAGAAATTTTGAAGGAATACTTTTGAAGTGTATTGATCATGAAGAGTCAGCAAAAATACTCACTAAAATGCATTCAGGAGTATGTGGAGGTCATTATATAGCCAAGACTATAGATCATTAAGTGATGAGAGATAGCTTTTGGTGGCCAAACCTATTCAAGGATGCTCATGCTTTTGTTAGAAAATATGATCCTTGCCAAAGATTTGCTACTCGACTAAAAAAAAATTGGGAATACCCCTTTAAAGCTAGTAGAAGTTCAAGCACCATTCTACTAGTGGGGAATGGATTTCTTTGTAGAAGTATCAAATAATTCTAGTACTAGTTATTCATATATTATAGTAGTAATTGACTACTTCACCAAAAGGATAGAAGTCATGCCTACCAGAAAAGCTACTAGAACAATTGTGAACAACTTCTTGCTAAATAATATAATCACTAGATTTGGATGTCCTGAAAGTATTGTAATTGATAATGTCATGTGCTTTAGGTCAGAAAAGTTTATAAAATTTTGTGACAAGTGTAGCATTACAAGATCAACATTGTCTCCCTATCATCCATAAGGAAATGGGAAGAAAGAATCTACTAACAAGAGTTTTTTGAAGATTATCAAAAGAACATTGGATGATAACAAGATGACATGGGATTCCAAGATACACCTAGTAGTTTGTGCTGACAAAGTAAAAGTTAAGAAATCAATAGGTGTTTCACCTTTTGATTTGGTGTATGGAATCCAAGCAAGAGTGCCTCATAACAACTTGATAGGTCTAAACAATTACACCCAAATTTACGATGAGGATATCATAGATGATATGCAAGAAAAGATGGATGAATTGGTTGGATTAACTGATGTTAGGGAAAGAAAGCCTCTACCAAGAATGCCAAGTTACAATTATAGGCCAGATACTTGTATGATAAAAAGATTGTAACAATAAAATTTGAATTAGAAGATTTGGCCCTAATGTGGAATGCTAGAATGGAGACAAGGGTAAACATGGAAAGTTTGAGCCAATTTGGTTAACTGGGGAGAAGACTCATATCTTGTTAAAGAGTATATATTTTTCTATGAACAATAGTTTAGGTTTTTGTACTTTTGTAAATCCATACATATATGTGGTGTTTTTCATGTTGTGTGTGCATTACTCTCTCTAATTTTTTCAAATATATGGTCTTCTTCTACTAGATTTTATGAGCCCTTATATGAATATGGATTATTCATCATCCCCAGATAGAGCCACTATTAGCCCTTATTTTCATGCCCCATTGTTTCCAAAGTGGTCCTACAATATTTTTTAAATTTCAATGGTCATATCCCTTTTCTAGGGTCAAAAATTTTAAATAAACCCTAAGTGCAAACATGAAATATTTATAATAATAATAATAGAAAAAAAATATATTATTACTTTAAAAATCTTTGGTAGGGTTATTTCCTTGTTAGTTTTGAATTTGCACATAGTAAGGTTCATTCTTTAAGTCATCCCTTTTCTCCACCCATGGTTTCATCTAGGTTATCTTGTATCTTGTATACATGTACTCATTTAACCCAAGAGATGAGTTATTCTTGTTAACCATTGATCTTCCTTAGATCTATGTCTCATTATTCTCACAATTTGAAGATGTTTCTATTTAATAAATGTGACAATATGAGATTTTGGCACCTATCATGTGGGACTAAAGAAATGTAATAATCCTTGGGTTTGATATTAGCCCACGAATCCTATTAAGATCAATGTCTATCACTTTGTCACTGAATAAAGATGTGCATGGTCTAACGAATGTGACATAGCAAAATTCTAATGTGTAGACAGTATGGGCCTGTAAAAAGATTCTTGAAATGCTTTGTCATCATTTGCCAGTTGTCATCCCCAACAAAGCCTTTCTTTTTATGTATTTTTTAATCATTTATTAAATTGCATATCAAGGGCTATCGCTATCTCACAAAATAAAAGTGTTCAAGGTTTAAGAAATGCAAGAATTGCATCTTTTGATAGGTATCTTGGTGGGGCCATTGCATTGAAAATTTGAAGAATGAGCTCTTTTTTCAGCCATAGATGAAGATGAAGTTCTATAGTAGTCGTATTCTCACAAAAGAAATATGAAAGGTTTTTAACCAAAGAGAGAATGTGAGGGAACAACATGTTGTTAAGTAGGCCTAGTTTTTACTGCGACTTCAAAATGAATGATGTCAACATGAAGTACCAAGTGGCATATTCTAATTCTCCTTTAGTGTTATGCATAACAACATTAAAGTATTTTCCCATTCATCAAATCAAAGGGTGATCTGCACTTCTCTCTATCTTGCAAAAGAAAGATGTTTGGATTTTAACTAAAGTGAGAATGTGAGGAATTGTCTCATGTATTAGTGGGTCAATTTTATAAATAGAATATTAAGAAAGCATGGTTATTTCATGATCATTTGATACATGGCTAATCAAGGGTTGTCATGATCTCACAAAATTAAAGTGCACATTTTTGTACAAAAACCAAAATGTGAGAAGCTAACATGTGTCCCACTAAGCAAAAGGGTGATGCAATATCAATTTCAAATCATAGCCTTCAGATTTGTGCATCAATGATCAGTTTTCAAATTCTTTGACTGTTAGAGAATTAATGGTGTTTCAATGCAACCTCATGTGAATGGATTTGGAAAAAAGTTTGTAGTTCATTCTATGATCCTAGATTTCTTAGCCATATTGCAAATTATTGTGAATGAGCTTTCATACTGTGATTAGAGGTGTGAGTAAGTGCCCTAACATTTTTTGTGAAGAGTTTTTCTATTTAAATTATTTGAATTGATAAGATGCCTCCACATAGGGACTTTTCTAGAAAAATAGACTATCAACATAGAAATGTGCATGGTGATTTCCTTGAGCAATTGTCTGCTTGAACAAACAAAACTACGAAAGGAAAGAATTGGTTCCAAAAGACCCTAGACTAAGGATCTATGAGGGTTTCTATGAAAAATACAATGGGTTGAGTGATCTAAAAACATCAATGGGGGATTTTCAGTTGTTTAGGAAATGGTTTATGTAGAGAAACAATGATACTCCACTGATCAATGTTTGGCAATTTGACATTGGAAAGTTGGTCATGCCTAGTGTCTTGATGGATGATAATCTGGTGACAATGTTGGAAAAAGGATATGATCCAATCTTACAAGATGTAAAGAACCATTAAGGGGATAACTTTTTTAGGGTTAATACTAAGGTAATCAAAGAGGTTTTCATGTTAAATCTGTAACTTTGCTCTACATGAGAAGATTGATTTTCATGATTCGTAGACTAGGTATGATGCTTAGAGAATATAGCTTCGAGGGGGACCACTGTAGGATCATTTTTTGATACAACAAGAATCCAAGGGTTCCCCTACTAGAGGAAATTTGGATCCCTATAAATAGCCACATAGTGGAAACACAACAACAAGATACACCATCTAATACCAAATGCAACTCTTTATTTATAAAATAACTATTTGTACATGAAATGTGCCAGGCTATAAGGCCTTTCAAGTTTTGGCCAATTATAATAGCAATTACAAAAATAGTTCTACAAGATCCCTCAACATCTAACTTAATCCTAATCTAAGATAGTCCACATCCTCACCCTGGCAAAAAACCTCAAGGAAATCTCAACATGTACTTGCAAGCTCACTAATAAATCTCCTAGTTTACCAAGCCTCAACTACTAGCCCTTCTAAAAGTTCTCTCCTCCACTTCATCCTTATCTCCAAGCTAGATGAATCTACTATCTCCTACCTTAAGACTCTAGAAAACCCCTTACTTATAACCAACTAAGACACAAGTTCCCCTAGCCCATTAAAAATTAAAATAAATCCTTACATTAAATATTTGCATAATCCACAAGTTAGCTAGAACACTCATTAACTACCCTCAACCCAAATTAAATGTTAAAAGTTGGCCCACGAACAACTTAGGCACCATAGGGACCAAGATGAAATCTAGTGTCAGAGAAAACCATATCGTGTTAACATTCCACTAGATGTAATTGACTAAGCCAAATTGAGCAACACAATAACCAAACCATGTAGATAAAACTAAGCTTGCAAGTATTTTTTGAGTCCCTTCAATAACCGATCAACTAGGGTAACACTACTACCAATTTCCTCCTTTGTAGACTGAGTCCCTTTAATGACTGAGCAATATGGGCAATATTACAACCCAACTCCACTAAGATCCTAGTGTGTACCAAGTTCTTGCAAGCATCATTGAGCTCCTTTGATGACTAAGTGCCCCCAAGCTATGACAAGATCCTTCAACAAATAAGCACCTCCAAGATCATCAAGTCCATTCATCCACCAAGTTATCAAACAAGAACTACCAAGAGATGACTAAGTAAGCTCCACCAATCACCTTTTCAATTGATTATCAATCTAAGCATCCCCCAAAAAAACTACTAAATGTTCTTCCTTGAACTCCAAAGTATCCTCCTAGAAAACCCAAGATGCTCCTGCATAAGACTCCCTAGGTAAATAGAAAATTTAGTCCCACACATTGATGTCTAGAGAAAGATCAACAACCATCTTTATCTTCACCAAAGGCTTCCACTCCAACAAGGACAAGAAAATTAACATGATAATAATCCACATCTACATCCATCTATCAAACACCAAAATATCAACCATCCAATTAGCATGCTCACTCCTCAGAAAAAAATTGAACATAATGCTTCATCAACAAAATCTCATTCACATTAGCAACTAGTGAATCCACACCACCAACAACTAACTCCATATTAGTAGTAATATGTAACTCCTCAGAAACATATGCCAAACTCTCAACACTAGTAATCTCATTGCTCACAACAAGATGCTCTACAACAAATAACTCATCACCAATAGCAATTGGATTATCCATGAACAAGTGCTCTATAATCTCTATGTCAAACCCAACTGACTAATCATGAAAACCAACCTCCATCTTTTTGGAACCATGAATTCTAGTGATATTCCTATGGGGGAGTATTGTAGATATGTTATTATTATGATATGTTACATTCATGATTGACTTTGTCATTAATGTCAAAATAGAAATCTTCTGGGTATCTGATAGAAGAATAATAGAAAGATCAAGTTAGGACAGATGGATAGTTGAGTATTCTCACTATTTGAAGTTATGGGACATATGTCTAAGTATCTAGTATATGCAGTTAATGTCAAATGAAGAAATCTTAAGTCTAGAAGAAGTTATGTAAGTTTTGGTGATGTCTGGTTTGGGATAGAGTTTGCAGAGGCATGTTCTGGTAAACTTATTATATCTCTTAGTAGAATTGTTATTTCGAGAATTGAGGTTGAGGATATGTAGAATACATGTTGATGATGACATGGTTAAGTTTTCTCATCATAATATTTCATGTACAAAAAGTTATTCAAGTTGCAAGATGAAATATTAATGTTATCACTAAGTATAATGTGTTCTTAATGTGGTCCTATAATGATTAACTGAGAAGGTATAATAGTTGACTTAGGGAACTATTTTATGGACTTGATATAAAGGAAGGATATTTTCCTTTATCATGAATTATGGTATTGTATGGATTAGAAGTGATTGTAAATAGTAGAGAGAGTGAAATGCAAAGTTGAGTAGAGCAAAGCGGAAGTGAAGGAAACTTCATTGCCAATGTTTTATTATGTGATTCAAGGTTTGATATTTGAATTTGAGGTTCATGACTTGGTCTACAAGGTCTGCGAGTGATTGGTTCAATTGAAAAAACAAAAGAAAGAAGAACATAATAGTAAATTAGTTGTTTGGGTAGTGAGCTCTCCTTGTAATTAAAATTGCATGTTTGGGCAATGGGCTCATCTTTCATACATTTTATGACAACTCCTAATAGGGTTGGCACTACTCCTAATAGTGTTGAAATCTCCTAACAAGGATTCAAAGTCTCCCAGTAGGGACTCATATGTACTAAATGTTGTAATAGACTCTTAATAGTTTCCATCCTCTAACAAGGAATATTTATATTAGTATATCATCTTGTGGGTATCGTTCCCACTGGGGTATTCCCTCTAATCAAGGGTAACCCTAGTTAACATATATGTTGTAATTGTCTATGTGCATCTTTGTATGGTTGCTATAAAATTTGGTTGAAAGGTTGAGTTTATTTAAGGAAGATAATTTTTTTAATTTTTGGATAATTAATTCACCGCCCCTCCCCCCCCCCCAGTTATCCTAGTGGACTATTATTTCTAAAAATTGGTATCAAACCATTAGGTCCTTGAAGATAAAGTTTAACAACTTTGGGAGATCCATGGCAAGCATGTTTAGGAAAGATAGTCTCAAATTTGATGGAATAAATTATGACAGCTAGAAAGAAAAGACAAAGACACATCTACTATGTATGGGTCCGAGATATTGGATCTTAACAAAAATATCAAAAATAATCATTGCTGAAAATAATTTGTAAACTTGTATCAAGGTAGAAAGAGATCTTTGTATGTGCGACATGAGAGCTAGAGAAGTATTATTGATTGCACTTCTTGAAATTGAATACAATTAGGTAAAGTCACTAGCTACTTCTCATTTGATTTGGAAAGTGTTGGAAAATAGTTTTGAAGGTGATGGGAAGTCTAAGAAATTAAGGTTAGAAAGTTGGATTTGTGCATTTTAAGATGCTAAGATGATAGAAGATGAATTTGTAAGAACATATGTAGGCAGGATATCAAAAATCACTACAAGTTTTAGACCTCAAGGAGGAACCAAAGAAGATGATGAGGTTATATGGAAGATATTGAAGAGCTTAACACCACCATTTACGCCAGCAGGTCAAATGATATAATCGTTAATATATTGTACAAAAAAAATTCACAAAGGAGACATTGCTTGGAAGACTTGAAGCAGCTAAGAATGAGCTTAGACAACCTAGAGAGAATTGACAAGAATTGAAACAACTTCCAGTGCCTTAAATATTCAACCTAGTTTATCAAGAGGCACAAGTGTTAGAGGAGATTTTTCAAATAGAAGTACATATGAGGAGGATATAAATATTGAAGAATGAGTAGCCCTTCTAGTAAGAAGAGAAAAAAGGTAGTAAGAAAATATTTAAATGTTGGACTTGTGATGAATCTGGTCATTATGCACCTAAGTATCCTAAAAGAAAGGAAAATTAAAAAGGAATTTACAAACCTAAAAGAGATAGAGTGTTTGTATGCAAATGAAGAAAATGATTCTGATGAACAAGCAGTAAGTGCTAGTGATGATGAAATAGGATTTGTGGCAATTAAAGAAGAAAGTTTAGAAAAAGTAGCCTTAGTGTAACAGGTTAAAAAGAAATTTAATTGGATAACTGACAGTGGTTGTTCACATCATATGGCAATTGATTTGAGCAAGTCTATTGGCTTCAAAAGTTAGGATGGAATCATTGTCAGTGTTGGAAACAATGCAACATGCCAAGTTAAAGGTATTGGATCTATAACTCTTGATGGTAAAACTAATACTTACGATGTATATTTTGTTGATGGTTTCAAGCACAATCTTTTGAGTGTTGGACAACTACTGGACAGAGGTTATCAGTTAGAGTGCATAGAGAAGACATGCGTGATTAGAGATAAAGATGGAAAGGTAATTGGAATAGGAACTAGATCTAGAAGGAATGTACTTCAGTTGAATCCTACTGAAATGATATGTTTGGTTGCAAAGGTGGATTATAGTTGGTTATGGCATAAGATATTTTGTCATATAAACTTTGACAATATTGTGAAGACTAGTAGTATGCTTGCAGTTAGAGATTTGCCCAAGATTGTAAAACCTACTAACACAATTTGCAAGGAGTATGTTTTGGCAAAGCATAATAGGACATTATTTTCCCAGCAAGAAGTTTGCTACTATAGAAATTTGGAGATTGTACACATAGGCAAAAAAAAAAATGTGGAAGATTTTCATGTTAGTTTTCCTATCCCTACTGAGGTGGAAGCTTGTGGTAAAGATGAAGATGGTTGTATGTCTTTCTGTTGGCATCAAAGTGTGGGACACGCTTTTCTATCTACCAAGGGAGTTTGATGCAGGAGCATCTTGCATGGGAAAATTAAATTATTGGAAAAAAAAAAAAAATTGTCGAGGAGAGAGAAAGTGACGAAAATAGAAGGAAAAAATAATAATAAAATAAAATAAGGAAAAAAGGAGAAAAGAGGAATTTCTATTTTCAAGGTGCATGGGTGGCATAAATAGAAAATAATAAAAATAGTTGTCATTCCATTAATTGAGGTGTATAGGTGGCAATTTAGAAGTTTGTGGGAAGCTTCTTAAATCATGTATTTAATATTTGTTGGTTACTTAGTTGTATTTGGGTGGGAATTAAATATTTGTTGAAGGGTAGTTGTATTTACCTTTTATCCCACATTGGTTGTGTTTGTAATGTCTTGGGTTAGAAGTGCCTATTTAAGCAAGGCTTATTATCATTTGTAATCAAGTTGGAGAAATAGAAGCTCTTCAAGTAGAAGCTCTTTGTATGTGATCTCTTGTAAGGAAGTTCGAGAAATAGAAGTTCTTGCGTTGTAAGCTCTTCAAATGTAATCTGTTCTAATGGATTTCAAGTATTAATGGATGCTTCATGAAGCATTTTTGTCATCTCTCTATCTCCATATTGTTGCATTTTTGGTTGTGAGTTGGTACGGGTGGTGTGGCCCGTCATCAGTGGTATTAGAGCGAGAGTTCCTAAGTGTGTGGATAGATCGCCAAACGTGAGGCAATTTGCACCAGGACCTTGAGTTGGGTGAAGTTTGTGAAGAAGTTCTTGATTGTGTAGACAGAGCACCGACTGTGAGGCAGTTTGCATGAGGTTCTTATTTTGGATGAGATTTTTCTTCTGAAGACTTGATTATGGAGAAGAGAACAAAGAAGATGACTTTTGTGATTGGATGGATTCTGAGGATTCCTCGACTAGAGAAAATTAGGGCAAGAAATCAAGGGGCATTGCTAGTTAATTTGCAGAAGCAAGTGAATGAATTAGAAGCTGAGTTGCGAAAACGAAGAGCACATTACCAGAAAAGAGATGTTGATAATTTCTTGGATGCGGAAAAGAAAGAAGATCCAGTGGAGTATGAGACATGTGGTACAAAAGAAGAGCAAGAGGATCTAGAGGAAATTATTTGTGAACCTAAAGTGGAAGAAGATGAAAGAGAAGAGGAAGAGCATGAAGATGACAAGATTTATGAACCTGAAATAAATAATTTGAAGATTGTAGCAATGGAGGAAACATATAGTGCCTTTGTTGGAGATCAAGCAAGTGGAGTAGTTACCTGCATTGTTGACGACATAAAAGAGGCAAGCAAAGATGAATATGTCAAAGAGGTAAATTCTTATGTATCATGGGATGTTGTCTTTGAGATGAGTTTAAAAGATATTGATAATGGTTTGCATGAGAATCTTGTTAGTTATGTGTGGTATGCAAAGAAATATTGGTATGGTGTTGTTGGGTTTATTACAGGTGTGATTAATTCAATAAGATTGGATGAGGATGAGAGTTATACTTGGATAGAGTTCATTGCAAAGGAGTATTTTCAGCAGCAAACAGTTGTTCCGACTAGGTGTTGGAAAAGAAGAAAGAAGGAAATATATCGGCACCAGATATTTGTTTCAGCTATGTGTTGGAGGAAGAGAAAAAAAAAAATGTCAACAGTGGCTACTTCATTTTGTGAATCCATACTCACAAAATTTTTCCTACCATGGGAGTCGGATGCAGGAGCATCATGCATCAGCAAAAAAAAAAATGTGGAAGATTTTCATGTTATTTTTCCTGTCCTTGTTGAGGTGGAAGCTTGTGGTAAAGATGAAGATGGTTGTATATCTTTCTTTTGGCGTCAAAGTGTGGGACAGACTTTTCTATCTACCAAGGGAGTTTGGTGCAGGAGCATCTTGCATGGGAAAATTAAATTATTGGAAAAAAGAAAAAAAAGAAAAAAAAAGGGGGGGGGGGGAATTGTGGAGGAGAGAGAAAGTGACAAAAATAGAAAGAAAAAATAATAAAAAAATAAAATAAGGAAAAAAGGAGAAAAGAGAAATTTCTATTTTCAAGGTGCATGGGTGGCATAAATAGAAAATAATAAAAATAGTTGTCATTCCATTAATCGAGGTGTATAGGTGGAAATTTAGAAGTTTGTGGAAAGCTCCTTAAATCATGTATCTAATATTTGTTGGTTGCTTAGTTGCATTTGGGTGGGAATTAAATATTTGTTGAAGGGTAGTTGTATTTACCTTTTATCCTACATTGGTTGTGTTTGTAATGTCTTGGGTTAGAAGTGCCTATTTAAGCAAGGCTTATTATCATTTGTAATCAAGTTGGAGAAATAGAAGCTCTTCAAGTGAAGCTCTTCAAGTAGAAGCTCTTTGTATGTAATCTCTTGTAAGAAAGTTCGAGAAATAGAAGTTCTTGCAATGTAAGCTCTTCAAATGTAATCTCTTCTAATGGATTTCAAGTATTAATGGATGCTTTATGAAGCATTTTTGTCATCTCTCTATCTCCATATTGTTGCATTTTTTGTTGTGAGTTGGTGCGGGTGGTGTGGCCTGTCATCAATCTTAGTGCTCCTATGAATACTAAAGGATTATAGCTATTTTATGATTCTACTTGATGACTTATCTAGAATGATCTAGGTTTCATTTTTTAGAGAGAAATCTGAGTCATTTGATAAGTTCAAGATATTCAAGAATAGAGTTAAGAATAAATTTGGTATAAAGATTAAAGGTTTAAGATTAGATAGAGGATGAGAATTTACTTAAAATGAGTTTAACATATTTTGTGAAGATAATGGAATCAAAATATTGTTATCAACTCCAAGAACCCCTAAACAGAATGGTATATTAGAAAGAAGAATTAGATCAGTAATAGAAGCAACAAGAGCTATGTTAGTTGAGAATGATGTATCTAAGATGTTTTGGAGAGAAGCTATGGAAAAAAAAGTCTACACTATGAATAGAGTGCAAGTCAGGAAACACACAAACAAGACCCCTTATGAATTTTGGTTTGATCACTCACCTCCAATTAAGTATTTTAGAATTCTTCATATTAAGTGTTATATCTTGAAAAAGATGATGATATTGTTAAGTTTGATGCTAGAAGTGATGAAGGTATGTTTCTTGGTTATTCATTGAAAAGAAAGGCTTATAATTGTTATAATCTGAGAACTAAAACCACTATGGAAAGTAAAAATGTAAGAATTGATGAGAAATTTAGGATACAAGAGAGAATGATTGATTACAATTTAGATGATGATGTTGTTACTAAGCCATGGAATGATGAATTATTTCTTGAGACTAACAATAATTTGCAGAATGAAGGAGAACCAAGGTAGGAACAAAGCTCAAAACCTTCAATAGAGCCAAGAGTTGAGATAGCAACTACTACTTCAGGAAAGAATATGGTAAAGAATCACCCATCCAAGTAGATCATTAGAAGCAAAGATAAAGGTGTGATGACGAGAAGAAGAGTCAATGAAGAACTATATTTGGTATCTTAAGTTGAATTTAAGAATACAGATGAAGCATGTAAAGAAGATTATTAGAAACATCCTATGAAAGAGGAATTGGATCATATGGTAAAGAATGAGACATGAGAATTGATCCCCAGACCAGCAGACAAGAATGTGATAGGAACTAAATGGGTATTCAAGAAAAAGATGAATGAGCAAGGCAAAATTGTAAGGAATAAGAAAAGACTAGTATGTAAAGGTTACTCATAGCAAGAAGGAATAGACTATGATGAGACCTATTCTCCTATGGATAGAATAGTAGTAAGATTATTCCTAGCTTATGTAGCACAAAATAAATTCAAAGTGTATCAGATGGATGTCAAGTCAAAAATTATGAATGGAGAACTTGAAGAAGAAGTGTATATTGAGCAACTTAAGGTTGTCCTTTGACAAATAGCAAGGACATAGTATGAAAACTGAAGAAAGCATTGTATGGCTTGAAGAAAGAACCTAGAACCATGTATGCACGGTTGGACAAGCATTTGACAAAACTTGGATATAGAAAAGGTATGGTAGATAGTACTCTATATTGGAAATAAATTTAATGATGGTTTGATGATTTTCATAATATTTTTTGATGATATCATATTTGGAGGAAATGATGATGAAAGTGACAAGTTTGCAGAAGAGATGAAAAAGGAATTTGAAATGAGTATGATAAAAGAAATGAAATATTTTCTAGGATTATAGATTGAATAGAATAAAGAATGAATCTGTATTTCTCAGACATAGTATTTAAAAGATTTAATGAAAAGGTTTAGTTTGGAAACATGTAAACCCATTGGAATACCTATGGTAATTGAACATAAGTTATCTACAAAGGATGAGACACCCACTATTGAGAAAAGGAAGTATGGATCTATAATTAGAAGATTGCAATATCTTACTCACATAAGGTTGGATACAAAAAATGTAGTTGGAATTGTTGCAAGATTCTAAGATGATCCCAAAGAAAAGGATATTTAGATATCTAAAAGGAACATTTGAGTTTGGATTGTGGTATGATAGATCTAATTATTTTACTCTAACTGCTTATACTAATGTTGATTGGCCAAGCTATATGGATGACAAAAAGAGCACTAACGGTGGAGCCTTCTTTCTTGGAGGAAGATTGGTTTCTTGGATAAGCAAGAAGAATCATTGTACCTCACAAAGTATAGTAAAAGTAGAATATGTTGTAGTAGCAAACAATTGTAATCAAGTTGTTTGGATGAAGTAGATGCTAAAGGATATAAGGATAGAAACCAGTGAACCTGTTGTCATACATTGTCACAACACAAGCACAATAAATATGTCTAAGAATCCAATGTTGCATTCAAAGACCAAGCACATTTCTATTAAGTATCACATGTTGAGAGAGAAAGTTGCAAAAAAGTAAATTAGATTGAAGTATGTGAGCACTAAAGAGAAGATTACAAATATATTCACTAAGCCTCTTCCCAAAGAGACTTTTGAGTATTTGCAAGGTATGTTAGGAGTTATGCCCCTTTCTAAATCAGAGTACAAGATGTAAGAGTGCATTAGTCCAATGTAACAGAGCACCATTATTTTTCTAGACTGAATGTTTATGCTTCCTACATGGGGGAGTATCTATGATGGATAGAGTCATCTAGGACTCTTGTTGGATTTTGTTTTGAACAGTTTCTTTGGACACTTGAGCTAGTAAGAATCAGTTGTTCTAGATTTTGATGGTTGTTGAAACCTTTCACATTGATGTCAATGGGGGAGAAGTTAAGCACAAAAAACATCATGAGAAGATCATGAGAAAGAACAACATGTTTGGAAGAAGTATAGCACAGAATGAAATTTTGATTGAAAGCACATTGAGGTATATCAATAGATAGAATGATTGATGAAGGGGATTTGAAAAAAAATATGAATAGTCTTTTGTTGGTATTCTTGGAACTAGATGTTTTTCATCTATGTTGACATCAATGCCAAAGAGAAGGATTGTTGGAAGCATGAATGCTAATGATATTCCAAAGGGGGAGAATTCTAGATATGTTATTATGATGATATGTTACATTCATGATTGATTTTTTCATTGTTGTCAACATAGAAGACTTTTGTGTTATTTGACAAAAGAACAATGGAAAGATCAAGTTGGTACAAATGGCTAGTTATGTAAGTTTTTGTGATGTTTGTTCTAAGATAGAGTTTGCAAAGTCATGTTTGGGTAAACTTGTTACATCTCTTATCAAAATTGTTATTTTGACAATTGAGGTTGAGGATATGTAGAAGACATGTCAATGATAACATGGCTAAATTTTCTCACCATAATATTGCCTGTACAAAAATTCATTCAAGTTGCAAGATAGAAGATTAATGTTATCACTAAGTGTAGTGTGTTCTTAATGTGGTCCTATAATGACTAATCGAGAAGGTCTAATATTCAACTCAAGGAATTATTTTATGGACTCGGTATAAAGGAAGGACATTTTTCTTTATCATGAGGTATGGTATCATATGGATTAGAAGTGATTGTAAGTAGCAAAGAGAGCAGAATGTGAAGTTGAGTAGAGCAGAGTGGAAGTGAAGGAAACTTCATTGCCAAGGTTTTATTGTGTGATTGGAGATTTGATATTTGGATCTGAGACCTGGTCTACAAGGTTTGATAGTCATTAGTTCAGTTGATAGAATAAAGGAAAGAAGAACATAATAGTAAATCACTTGTTTGGGTAGTGAGATCTTCTTGTAATTGAAATTGAATGTTTGGGCAGTGGGCTCATCTTACATACATTGTAGTACAACCCTTAATAGGGTTGGAACAACTCCTAATAGGATTAGAATCATCTAATAGGGACTCATATGTACTAAATGTTGTAATAGAATCTTAATAGGGTCCATCCTCTAACAAGGAATATTTATATTAGTACATCATCTTGTGGGCATCATTCCTAGTGAGGTTTTCTCTCTGATCAAGGGTCTCCCTAGTTAACATATCTGGTTTAATTATCTATTTTCATTTTTGTATGGTTTTTGTTTACTTTGGTTGAATGGTTAAGTTTGTTTAAGGAATATAAATATTTTAATTGTTGGATAACTGATTCCCCCCCCCCCTTCCCCCCCTCAATTATCTTGGTGGACTATTGTTTCTAGCACATCCCAACATCAACAAGGTTAGGAATATCCTCAAAAATAACCTCAAGTTTCTCTATAGGTTCTATATCAAACTTCACCAATTGATCAATAAAACCAACCTCTTCCACCTCAACATTTCTTTTTCTTCTTCTCTCACGAACAAGTCTTCCAATTGGCTAGACCAATCTCTTCTGGATTGGTAGAATCCAACTTGAAAATTATCTATGGAATGCCTTCCCCATCTCATTCTTAACTCAATCATCCAAACTAGCTTCAAACTGAGAAGACATCTCAAAAAGGCTCCTCTTCACCACATCACAAATATTTACAATTGTCCAATAGATCAGTCTTCCACAACAAGATCAACCTTCCAACTTTGCATCCCATTATCCATATGTAACTCCTCTGCAATTACAAGTTAGAACCATGATTTACCACCTCATAACTAAGAGATATAAGACTCCAAAAAGAATAAACAACCACTAGATCAATATCTTCTCAAATCAACTCTTCTCATCCCAAGGTCCTAGTGCAAGTTGCCTAAACTTTAGTGATCTATCTACATGCTCAAGAAGAACTAAGCTTTGATACCACCTGATGCAATGAGAATTTGAGGGTGCTTCTATTGGAGGTAGTTTGGATCCTTATAAATAACCGCATAGTAAAAACACAACAACGACAAGATAAATAATTTAATACCAAATGAAACTCTTTATTTATAAAATGATTGTTTAAATGCAATTTGACCACCTATAAGGCCTTCTGAGTTTCAACCAATTATATCAGCAACTAAACAATAGCTCTATAAGATCCCTCAAGATCCAACTCAATCTTAATCCCACCTAGTCCAGATCCACACCCTAGCAAAAAAACCTAAAGGAAATCTCAAATTTTTTTTGCAAGCCCACCAAGTAGTCTCCTCGTTTACCAAGCCTTAACTACTAGCCCTTCTCAAAGTTTACTCCTACACTTAATCCTTTTCTCCAAGCTAGATGGGTCTACTATCTCCTACCTTAAGAATCCACAAAACACATTACTTATATCCATCTAAGCCACAAGTCAGCCTAGCCCATTAAAAATTAAAATAGACCCTTACATTAAATATTTGAATAATCCATAACTCAGTTGAAACAGTCATTAACTACTCATAACCCAAATTAAATGCTAAAAGTTGGCTCATAGACAACTTGGGCACTATAGGGACAAAGACTAAACTGAGTGTCAAAGAAAACCATGTCAAGTGCTAGCATTCCACTAGACATAATCTATTTCCTTTACCAATCGAGCCAACTTGGGCAACACTCCAACCAAACCATGCAAACCAAACCGAGATCGCAAGTATATGTCAAGTCAATTTAATAACTAAGTAATTTAGGAAACACTACAGCTAAGTGCCTTCTTCATAGGCTGAGTCCCTTCAATGACCAAACAACTTGGGAAACACTATAGCCAAGTTATACCAAGCTCCCAGTGTGTGTCAAGTTCCCACAAGCATCATTGAGCTCTTTTGATGACCAAGTGCCCCCAATCTATGTCAAGCTCCTTTGGTAAATTAGCACCTCAAGGATCACCAAGTTCTTGAGTAGTAACTGCCAAGAGATAGCTGGGTAACCTCTACCAAGAACATCTTCTTCAACTAAGTATTAGTCCAATCACCCTTCAAATCAACTACTAAGCCTTCTTCCATGAACTCCAAAGTAGCCACCAAGAAGACCTAAGATGCTTCTGCATCATTTTGTAAAAGGTACGACATTTGACACTAGTAACAGATTCTACCGTGGAGTCCTTTATGAAGAAATATTTCAACCCTAGGGATTAGGTTATTTATATTTTCCTCTACAAAATCTTTGGTATGGATGAACAAGAGCACATCCCAGGGTCCTTAATTTTAGTGATGGCTAATATTTTGTAGTATGGAATGAGGTCTAGTTTTTATTTTTCATCCCATTTGGCTAAAGAAATACACAATGCAATAGTTGGCATAAGTAAGGATAAGGCTAATAAACCCTTTGTCTAGTATTCATTTATGATATTTATACATCTATTTAAGGATATTTTTTATCTTTACAAAATACATGAAACTAGAGTGAGAAATGGATGGGGAGAAACTACCAATACAACTCTGGAATGCAGAAATGACTTGGGAAGTCACAAATGATCATTTGGTTCATTTTGATAAATATTTTGCATCCAAGATGAGGGGGTAAAAGCACAAACCTATGTCACCCTTTTGTAAAGGAAAAGGCTAACAAAAGCATAACTATTCACCTTCCATGACAAAGAACTAGTATAATTATTTAGAATTTGAAACTCAAGTAAACTAATGAAATGTGTAGAAATGGATGAAGTTTAGGATTATGATTTTTAATAATTATTTGGAATAAAAATTGATATATTTTCCTAATTTTTATAGATAATTTTTTTGTTGATAAAAACACTGAAAAATAGGGGTTTAGTTCGCACCACAAAACTATATGGAAATAAACTTATTTCCATTTGAACTCAGACTATGTTATAGATAACATATATATCTAGAACAATCAAAAATAAAAATTGACTTTGACGTATATTTTCTCTTTTATAATGATTCAAATTTCAATTCATATGAAATTGATAGTTTTCACCTCCCACCACATTTTTCAAAACAAGTTTATTCTAACCAAAAGATAAATTATACATTGTGAAAGATGAATCTCTCCTCTAGAATGTCATATTATTTTTATTTTTATTTTATATGATTTAATATTTTTTCTTTCTCAAAATAAACATATTTTTGAGTGTTAAAATATGTGCTTTTAGAATTTTTTCATTACAATATACTAGATCTAATTAAAACACTATAAATTCTATATGACAATATTCTTGACTTTGAGTTCTATAAAATGGTATCTATATGTTACTAAAAAAATATCATTAAAAATAGTAAGAGTTATTAAAACATCATTTTTTAAAAATAATTTTTTGGTAATTGGATACAAACTAGTATGAAACATGTATTTAATTGATACTTTTGTGAGGCCATATATAACATAGCTAGAATGAATTTATCTAGATCATATGTTTGAGAAAAAATAATTTTTTGATAGAAATACTCAAATTTAGTCATTCTAATAGGCTAGCTTGAAAGGTGACACAACTTTTCACTTTTACCCAAAAACATTTTTGATTCAAGACAGCCCTCAAATTCCTAGACCCCTATTGGAGCTGGTCAGGCCTAAGGATCATGCTAAAGGTCTAAAGGTTAGCAACAATTGGGGATAAATTGTCCCATATTTAGTTTGAACTATTTTCAAAGTTCAAGGTATCCAAGGGAAGCCCCATGTCCTTACTTACCAAGTTCTCTTGAAGATAGGAGTTGTTGATTTTCTATGGAAGATTCAAGTACTTCAAGAAAAAGAGTCGGTTGGAAGATCTAGAGGGATAATCTTTCTAAATTTTATAATTGTCCACAATTTTGTGCTGACTAAAGGAGGATGAAGACACTTGGCTAAGTTCCTTGATAGGTATCAAATGACCCAATCTCATTCTTATTTTATAGATCCAGAAGGATTTTTTGAAATGTTCAAAGAAAGAACTATAGCTAAATCATATGATTATATATTTTACTTTCATAAGGATATAATCAGAAATGACTTTTCTTTACAAGAATAGGAAGTAAAGAAAGAAAAATGGAGAGTTTATAGTAGTGTTTTAGAATTTTTTAATACTTTAGAGAGAAAATATGATCCTTTAGCTAACATCAAGTTTTGGGGAGATAAAATATATAAATTGATGTCACATTTTGTTGGGATTATGCAAACCCTAAATGAAAAGAAAGAGGCATTAATAAAGTCATATCTAGACTAGGCCAAGGAGGTGGAAAGAAGAATGGTGAATAAAGTTGTCATAGGCCAAGGACAATATACCCTCTAAAGGAAGGATGGATATGTACTTGCTAGGAATGTGGGAGCACATCCTGTGCCAATTTATCAAAGGCAGCATTTAGAGAGCCCATCCTCAGAGCCAACATCTAAAAAGGAAAAAGTTGGAAGAGGGATCTTTATCAAAGGTAGAAGAGTACTCTCCCTCTCAAACCCCCAATCACTTTGATAATAAAGAATCCTTGAGGGATCAATTTTAGAAGATGGGAGGAGAAGATTGTGTTCTTATAACAACATCAAAATAATAGGAGGAAATGCCTAAAGAACCTCCAATGCCACTCATAGCCCTTACTATTGAAGATTTAAAAGGGAAAGAGATGAATCCTATTGTAGAGAAGGCTACTAGGAAATTTTTTAATGATGATGATTTTGTGAAGTCTAGTGCATTTATTCAATTCTTTTGGAGAAGCAGTATATCTAATTTTGAAGCAAAATGCAAAATAGTAAAGGCAGAGCAATCTAGTGAACACAACTCTAAAATAGAGAAAGACATTAAAATTGAATTGAAGTAGAATTTCAATCAAATATCCCCATAGGGGGAAGATAATTACTGAAGGATTTAGGTGTTCTCATACTTCCAAAATGGGATATTGATAATGCAATGGTTTTTTATGTTGTTAGGAAAGAAAAAAGGGGCAAATTTAACAAAAAGAAGAGCTCAAGGAAGGCCATAAAGTTGTGATATATAATGACAATAATAAGGCTTTGGTGATGTGGTATATTCAAAAGAGAGACAAATCTAGACATTGGGAAGCTTCAAATGCAGAACATATAGGAAGCCTGGTAGTGTACAAGGTGGGAGATATGGACAATGAGAAAGTTGTTCGCATGAATAAAGAGGTAGCTAACTTTGGTGTGGAAGTAGGAGTAAAAGATAAAAGTAAGTTTCTTGAGATAAATTCCAATTTGAAAAGGTATTAGAGGCTTATGATGATAGGGGAAGGAGAATAAAGGAAATGGAGAAAGTCATTTCAAATTTGCAAAAGCAACAAGGTAAGAGAAAGGTGGGGGAAGAATCCAACCAACTTATGATTGTAGCCTCCCCTGCTCTACCACCTCCCATTAGACCTATTGTGGAAATTCCAAGTACACCTTAGAATCAAGATTTTTATGCTACAGATTAGCTAAATGAGGAAAAATTTAAACTCAGGGCAGCACATGTAGAACTATAAATTCAATAGGAGGACAGGGTTAGAGATAAAATTTTGTTTCTTGTCAATAGAGAAAATTTGCCTCCATTTAGAGATGTCAAGATTTATAAGCATCTGGAAGGAACTAGAAAATAATGACGCTACCTTAAGACAAATTTTGAGCAAGTGGATTAGTAGGAAATATGATATCATTGCTCTATGTTTTACTGTCATTGACAAAATTGATGATCAAATTGAGAAAACATATGATTAAGAAAGTGACCTACTAGATTTTGATTTAAAAAGAGATATATCGCAAAGAAAATTGAAATTATGTTTCTCTAGATATTTGAGTAGAAATTTTGATTTTTCCTCATGTGCTAAAGGGCCTTGGCATTATTAAAAGTAAAGATGAGTGGGCAAATTGAGATGAAAGAATTAATGAGTATCAAAATGAATAAAGATGTTAATAAGGAAAACTATATCTGGTTTACCAAAATTCTTGAGGAAGTGGTTAATGTCCAAATATTATTTTATTCTTTCCAACAAGATTTTGAAGAAATGAAGAAATAAGGAAAATATATCTTGAAGAGAGAATAGGAAATCCTCAATTTCAATTGGCTAGATGACATTGTTTTTGATAAAGTTGATGGCAGAATATTCTTCAACCTTAAAAATGTTATAGGTGGCATCTAAGGGTAAATTGATGGATAAATCCATGACTACTAAGGAAAGAGAAATGTCTAACAAGGCTATCTAGGTAACCATGGTACAGCTAGATGAGATGAGCCCTCAACCATCACAGGAAGTTAAAGACAAGATATCAGAGGTAGTTGAGGAAAGAGACAACCAATTACGTAGTGCAAACAATACAAAATCATATCTGAGAAAAATAGAAGAAGAAAAAGTTGCCCCACAACATGAAAGAAACAAAGAAGATAAACATCAATCATCAAATGTTGTGGAGGAACAAAAAATAGATGAAATAGAAAAGGCCCACCACATGGTAATATATAGAAAACTACTTTGTTATCAAGTAAAATGCCACAATTTTTTTTAAATTTCTCATGGAATGAATACAATGACATTTTGGCCTTTTGTGTAACCTTTATTTTGTTTCTAGGACAACTGACCTTTTCCCTCTAGATCTAAAACTTTTTGCAACTCATGCTATATATATATATATGAGTTCCAAAGGCTAGAGGAAGGTTCTAAGAATCTTTGTCTAAACAAGGTTTTGTTCATTTTTTGAGTCATTCCATGTGTATTGTATAATTTTATTCCAAAAGTTAGAATGGAAAAAGTTAACAATTGCTAGTCTGATTGAGCTTTCTTCGATATGAGTTGACAACAAATTGTATTTTTCAAAGAAATTAATACAAAGATGGATAGAATTGGTTGTTCTTTCTAGATCTTTTCTCTTCTTTGTTTCCATTTTATTCTCTAAGATTTAATAAGAAAATTTCATTAAATTGCAATTGTAATTCATTCTAAATTATATTTCAATTGACTTTTGCTAATAATATAATGGGTCATGTAAATGGTTAATGTAAATTGGAAGAATTTCATGGATTTCATTGAAGATTTTGATAAGAATGAAATCTAGAAATGAATATTGATATTCTTCTCACAAAGTGTTAAGATAGATCAAAAATTAGATGTTAGATTACTTTGAGACAATAGCCCAAAATATAAGCCACTACTCATCCTTTGAATTTGATACAGTTTGGAATATCTTATATGATACAATCTTTTAAAAGTCAAGTATTTTACTATTCAATTGTTGAAATTTTGAAATGGCAGTCTATACTTGATTCATGGAGTTTTAGGATTTGATAGAATAGCCATTTATCATCTGTTTAATAGTCCTAGAGTTAGAAGAATTAAGGATAAATCATCTACTATTGTTGGAAATATTCAAAAAGGATAAGTTACTGAGAGGGGAAGGGTGAATCAATAACTTTGCAAAACTTCTTAACTTCAATTATCCAATTAGCATTTAATCCTTTGCATATATTCTGATCTAGTTGCATGCATAAGAAATTAAAAATATGAAAGAATTCATAACACTTTGACACATAGATTTGGTGACCCAGAAGCCTTCCAAATAAAAAGTAAAAATGGGGTGGGGATGATACTCACAAACTTTAGCAATGCAGTATAAAGTTGGCCTGTTAAGGCTTACATTGATCACTTTTGATGATCTACCCTATTAGGAGCAATAAGGACTGCTAGATCCAACTTGTTAAAGGATTTTCAAACATACACTCAGCAAAGAGATTTTCAAAAGACTGTTAGGTCTATCTTGTTAAAGGATTTTACTAATCCACCTATTAGGATGAAGTAATAGCTTATCTCTGATTTTCAACTTGGTTTGTTGAATGAGATTCCTTTATGTACAAATCACCTTGTTGTGATAGATATGTCTTCGTTCCTCCATATACTATTGTAGCCTTTATAATTTGTTCTTTCTACTCTTCTCTAATTGCATTCAATTACATTTCATCACTTGCACACCTTTAGATATTATACAATTCATTACATATAGACCAATTAAATTATACAATTACAAAGTCAACCACAATACAAGTTTACACAAATATTACAAAGTCGGCCCAAATGAAGACACTCAGGTTTTGAAGACTAATTCGGTGAGGTTCTGATACTCAGCATCCACTATCAATGCTTGGCATCATCATGCACTCAGTAGACATAGAAGCTCGGTCCATACTAATCACTTCCAAGTACTCTAGAACTCGATTTGCACTGGTGACTCGGTGAATATTGTGAAACTCAGCATATAAATTGAATCACTTGATTCACACTATGTGACTTGGTCAATGCTTCCTCTACAAGCTCAGTGTAAACTAAATCACTTGGTTAAGACAGAGTAGCTCAGTTATCACTGGACTCAAATCAAATAAAATGTGAACTTGATAAGCACTACACTACTCAGTTTACACTATTGATCTTCACACTAACTGAAACTGCTCGGCATGCACTAAAATTTGTTCAAAGGACTCGGTAGCAACTATAGGACTTGATGGTAATTGAAATGCTTGTTAAAAACTATTAACTATACAATAAGCTTGGTAGAAACTTATAATCTGAATAAATGTTTTTCATTAATAACAAACTTGACTGATATGTCAACAATCTCCCCCTTTGGCATTAGTGACAAAAACATCTATCAGCCAAAACTGAATTCAAAAAGTTTCTTGAATACCATCACCATGTTATTCTAGCTCGGTAGAGTATACTGGCTTTTGAGATTTTCCAAATTTGGTTTTGTAAGTATACTATACACTTCCTTGTTATATACAATATATGTTGATTGTACATATTTTTCTCCTTGATTGTTTTTACAACATATTATAGTTGATCCCCCATAACTTTTTATATCTTTACACATATTTTTCCCTTTATACACATATATCTTTCTCCCCCTTTTGATATTAATGCCAAAGATTTATTCTTTATATTTACATAGTAATGCCAAAATAAGATTTTAAAAAATATGAATGTACCTTGAGCATTATAGCCAAAGTTTTATCCCAATTTCCTTGCAAGACCTTAGATGTATGTAGTGCAATTTGCACTTCTGTTGATAGCTCTATCATATGATCTTCTATTGAGAAGTTTTTGTCATGGATGAGGGTATTAGAATGTGCAATATGTTTTTGAATTGCATCCATGTTAGGGAGACTCATATTTTGAATATCTACCAATGTAGATCTGATTCTTGCTTCTTCCCTTAGCAATTCAGCCTGCATATCTGTCAAAAATCTTATCTTCTTGAAGTGTGCAAAACTTGAACTAGGGTCAAGTTTCAATTGTTGAGCGCTTATCTTAAGGTTTTCATCTATTTTGGACAATTTTTCCTTTATTTCCTTGTTAAAATTGTTAACATCACATAACTTGCCAAAATGTATTGATACATTAGTGCAAGACATTTCCAAAGGACCCAAAATTGTAGAGAGTTCTATTTGATAAATTACATTTTTTCTGAGCAATGTGCTCTAATACTTTATTATCAAATCTATTTTTCTCCTTCTACACTAATTTATCCTATCCATTAGTATCTTCTTTAAACTTTTGAACTACCTCAGCTAATTGATACAAAATTGGTTGTGAAGAATCAATGTCTACACCTATAGCATCTTCCATAATTTTGAGCTCTATGTCCCTTTCCTCTCTTAATCTCTGTTGTTTGGCTTTCTTTTGGAGGAGTTCACCAAATGTCTACATTTGTTCTAGATTAAGCTTGGAAATTTCCTAATTAGGGATTAGAATTTCCTCATCTAGGTCTATATCTTCCTCCATTTGTTTTCCTTTTCCCAAAAATTTTGTGCTTAGTTGAACCTTGGTCTCAACTGTCCTTGTACTTATTGCTTGTGTACCTGGAATAGAAACAATTGTAGACATACTAAGACTAGCTATAAAGATTGATAATGTACTTATTAAATTAATACTTGTAGAAATACCTATAGAATCAAAAAATGATGTATTCAAGACTATTGTGCTCAAAACTGATGTAGCCAACTCGGTAGAAGAGGGAAGAGTATGCAGCTCAGTAGATGAAGTGGAGGTCACTTCAATCAATGATGTTATGAGCTAAACTTGAGCAAAGAGTGATTGGATGTTTGTGTTGTCACTAGTGGTCATAATCAATCTTGTTGGGGTTGTCTCCTACTTGATGTTGTCACTAGTTTGCTTGGAGAGTGAGGAAGTGAGGCAATGACTGCTACAACAATTTTGACTAGAGCAATTTCCTCATCATCTTGTGTTACTTCCTCAACTTTATACTCTTCATAGTAAACAATATCAAAATGTATTGACCCTTCACCATCCCCTTCCTCATCTTTATCTTCTTCTTCATCATCATCATCTTTTACATCAATAGGAAAATCACTTGGTTTAAGTAAAAGATAGACATTTTTCCATGTGTTTGTTGCATTCCTTACAACATGCTCAATATTTTTCATGAGAATCAAACAAGTGTTTAATTTGAGAGTGAATTTCTACCATTTTTCTTTAGAGATTATGTAATATCCTTGTCTTTTAAGCTTGGTAAAAGTTGTCTCAAGGTTTTCCCATAAATGTCTTTTATAGTTTGCATGGAAAATTCCCATCTTGGCTTGATCTTCTCCATTAAGACATTAGGAATTTGAGATTTAAGCTAGTCAGGTGAGTACTTCCACTTACCCATTTTATCCATGACCAGATCTTCTATATTCTTTTGGTCTACGTCAGTCCTAGTTTGATATATTAATGCCTTAAAGTTTGTTATACCTGCTCCTGCTTCCAGTTCTTTCAACCTATCTTGGAAGGTGGGTGGAGGTCTATTGTATATTATATCTCCTCCTTCCTCATTAGTTTTCTTCCTTAATCTCTTGGTAAACACAACAGTGAATGGCTTCGTATGTTTGGTAATAATCACCTTGCCTTTTTTCTTCAGTGGTTCCTCTTCCTCTATTTCTTCTTCATCCTCTACTTCTTTGTCCTCAGCTTTTCCCTCAATCAACAAGAGAGTAGAACTTCTTTTTAGTTTACCAATTCTCTTCTTTCCTTTGTTAACTCCCTAAGGGAGCTTTATTTCTAGCTCTATCCTATATTTTGCTTCATCATATGTACTGAAATATGCATCCTTAGGATCAACTAGCTTATTAACAAGTGCTTTAATGATATCTTTAGTTTTATCTATATTAACTTCATACCCAAGAGGTTTCACCCAAGCAACTCTAGACCTGACTGCTTGAATGTATACTTTATCACTATCTACCATGAAACACACGTCATCCTTATAATTCTCAACAAGTTTCTTGGGAATTCAGTACCTATTATTCATTTTCTCCTTGAAAGCATCAAAATAATTGTCCATAATACTATTGTAATTTTCACCCATTTCAGCAATACACTCATTAATCTAATATAAAATTGGCACATCTTTCCTCCACACAATAGTGGCTTTTGATGGGAAAAAATTTTGAACATAAAAGAATAAACATCTTAATAGGGAGCCAAAATTATACAGGTTATTCTTTGATGTCCTGATGCTCTCCATGATCTTGTTGAATTGTTTCAACAATAGCTCAGCAAGGTCAAAAGATAGATTATTCTTCACTACCTTGTATGCAAGGTCAACTATTTCACACGACATGTTATTTAACCTGCTCTAGCTATAAATCTTGTGTGCAATAATATTGATTCTAAATTTCAATTCCATGTATGTGACACTACTAATATTCATTCCTTTATCATCCCATTCTACTAAGGTTTTCTTCTCAAGTTTAGCCCGACGTAGGGTTTTGGTTGCCTTGGCTTTTGTCAACATTGGGAGACCAATAATTTGATGGATCATCTTCTTTATGATCAATACTAGTTGCTCCAACCACAATTTCCCATTATGCACCTGACTAAGAATAAACCTAATCCATTAACTTGAAATTCACAAGGCATGTGAGGAATGTGAGTTAACCCTTTAGTTTACAAATGTTGGTGCTCGAGTTTCAAAACTCAATTTACACATAGTTTATCTAGGGCATTATCCATTTCCAAAGTGCTAATCTCTTGAATAACACATTTAAAGTGAGTCTAGATGTCATTGATCAATAGTACCTTTGGAGGGATTTGAGACTACACTCCACTAGGATCTAGAGTTTTGATGATTGCAGGAGTGAGCTTGAAGTCTGGTGCCTTCCATTCTACACCATGAACTAGCATGTCTAAACCTCACTTTTCCTTGCTACTACTGGATGTCATCTTCACTTAGTAGGGTTTGAGATAATTCAACATCTTTTGCTAATAATTCACTCAAACTCCTTGGATGCTCTAAAGATCACACTTCAAAATAGCTCTCGAGAATTTCACAGTAACAATTGACTTTGATTCAATTCCTTTTATCAAGACTATGCCATAAATGCTTAGTATGAAAGGTAGATCGATTGACATCATGTTGATAGACTATCATCCACTTCACTTACATTGATCACTCGGTAAAGTCTTCCATCATTCGGTAACCATATAAAGTTTAGTTACTCCCAACCTTGCTCAGTAGAGTATGTGACCTAACCTCACTCAGTAAGGAAGGTAACTCGGTAGTAGCTAATACCCCTTTTACTTGGTGATCCCTTGTATCTTGAATATAGATATGGATCCTTTTGACCTTTCAATTGGAATGGATTTGGATGTCTTCTTTGAAAGCCTAGCTCTATTTCTCCTTTGAAAACCTAAGCAAAAATGGTAGAGTCACCCAATTCTTGAGTGACTTGACCATCATTGCTTGGACTTGCACTTTCAGTAGACTTTGGAACCCATTGTTGTCTCATTTTATTTTGGATGTTATCATCCTTTTCCTTCTTTTCATCTTCTATCCTTCTAGTATTCATACAATTCTTGGCAAGATGACCAAGCTCTGTACAAGTGAAACATCTTTTAGTGGTATCTCTTTTCCCCATATAATTTTTTACACAATTCACTCCAATGTGTCCAAATTCTCCATAGTAATGACATTTGCAGTAGGTGTTGTAGTCCCAACCAAATATGGCTTTTACAATTTTATCTCCTAGATTGAATATCTTTGTTTTGTATTCTGATGGCTTGTGTCTATGTTTCTTGCATTTGTGGCATTTACCTTCAAATTTTGGTTTCTCTTTTCATTCATTAGCCTTATGATCATGATGATTGTAATTGTAGCATTTTCCATTGAATTTTCTTTTCCCATTGCTCCAACATTTGTTTGATGTATGACCTGTCTTACTACAATGATTGCAACTGGGTCCTTGATTCTTTTGAGCTCCTTGTTAAGAAGATTCACCTTCTTCTTTGTATCCAATTCCTGCTTTCCCTTTTTGTCAATAGAGATTTTTCTCACTCAACTAATTCATGTCTTCTTGGGATTTCATCATTGTTTCATTGATTTTCCTTTTAGAGTTTAGAGCATTCTACAATCTTTCATTTTTAGATCTCAAGTTCATGATTTCTTCATTTGCATTGGTGAGCTAATTAATGAATTCAGTCTCTTGAAGGGATAGATGTTGAATCTCATTGTCTTTTCCTTCCATTTCTACTTCAATCTTATTTTTTTCTTCCATGATTTCACATAGCCTTACTGACTAAATTTCTTGCTCTCTTCTTAGCTTTCTCAATTCTTCTTGTAGTGAATTATTCTTTTTCAAGAGTTCTTTGATTGCATCATTTGCTTCATCTAAGTTTCTTGATAGATGAAGGTCTTCAATTCTTTCTTCAATGTAGAGATGATCATTCATTTGAATTGCAATATCTTTTCTTCTTTTTAGGGATTGGGAGAGTTGCTCCTTTGCTTTCTTGAGTTGGGCAATAGCCATTTCCAAATCCAAATTCTCATTATCAATATCTTTGTCAAGCTTGAATATCTCCATGGCCTTTGACCTTTGCTCAAGTTGTTAAACTTTCTCTTGAGAACCACAATGCTCTGATACTAATTGTTGGAAATATTTAGAAAGGCTAAGCTATTGAGAGGGGAGGGATGAATCAATAACTCTACAAAACTTTTTAACTTCAATTATCCAACTAGTATTTAATCCTTCACATATAATTTGATCTAGTTGTATACATAATAAACTAAAATATGATAGCATTCATAACACTTTGACACATAGATTTGGTGACCTAGAAATGTTCCAAATGGAAAGTAAAACTGGAGTGGGGATGATACCCACAAACTTGAATATTGCAATATAAAGTTTTCCTATTAAGGCTTACATTGATCACTTCTAATGATCTACACTATTAGGAGTAATAAGAACTGCTAGGTCCACCTTGTTAAAGGATTTACAAACATACAATGAAGTATGCACTTGGTAAAAAGATTTGCAAAAGATTGTTAGGTCTACCTTGTTAAGGGATTTTACTAATCCACTTGATAAGATGAAGTAGAAACTAATCTCTAATCTACAACTTGCTTTTCTGAATGATATTCCTTTATGTACAAATCACCTTGTTGTGGTAGATATGTCATTGTTGCTCCTTATATGGTTGTAGCCTTTGTAATTCATTCTTTATACTCTTCTTTGATTGCATTCAATAATATTTCATTACTTGCACACCTTTAGATATGATACAATTCATTATATATTTACCAATTGAATTATACAATTACAAAGTCAGCCACAATATAAGTTTACACAAATATTACAAATTCGTCACAAATGAAGACACTCAAGTTTTGAAAACTGACTTAGTGAGGTTCTGATACTCAACATTCACTATCAATGCTCGGCATCATGCACCCAATAGACATAGAATCTCGGTCCATACTGATCACTTCCAAGTAGTCTTGAACTTGATCTGCACTAGTGATTCAGTGAATATTGTGAAACTTGGCATATAAACTGAATTTCTTGATTCACACTCTGTGACTTGGTCAATGCTTCCTCTATGAGATTGACGTAAATTAAATCACTTAGTTAACATAGAGTAACTCGGTTATCACTAACTCACATCACATGAACTGTCAACTCGGTAAGCATTGCACTGCTTGATTTACACTACTGATCTTCACACTAACTAAAATTGCTTGACATGCACTGATATTTGTCCAAAAGACTTGATAGCAACTGTACAACTTGGTGGTAACTAAAATGCTTGGTAAACACTATTAACTACACAATAAGCTTGGTAGATAATTACAATCTGAATAAGTATTTGTCACGAATAAAAAACTTGACTGATATGTCAACATAAGGGAATTCATATTAAGATTTTAAGTTTTAAAGAGTTAAACTATAAATTCCCAATTGCACCTGCCTAAATTTTGCAGAATTGAAAGTGGAGAAGATATCACAAAGTCTTGTCAATTGGTCCTTTTAATTTGCATCCCAGAATACCCATTATGGTTTCTAGCTAATTCCTAAGTATTCTCATATTTTAAGACCTATTGTTAAAGTTATATGAAATCAAAAGCCAAGATCTTGTACTCCATATCTAAAATAAGCTTAAATTTTCTCTGTTTAAAGATTTCATAAAGATTTTTCTAGATGCATCCTTATTTTGCCTCTTCATCTGATTAGTTAGTCGCAACATATAGGGATCTATGATCCATGTCATAAAATGTGTAATAACCTCTATAACAACCTCTACAATTATTAAATAACTTTTCAATGTCATCTGAAATGATTTACCTCAAAATTTATATCATTCCCTACTTGAATGTCAATTCTAAATTGCTTGACACTAGTAAAACTATCTCTGATACTTGACATTCACTATACATGTTGTTAATGCTCGATCTCTATTGTGTTTGGCACCTTGTGTGTAACTCAATTTCAACATTCTCAAACTACTTGGACAACAATAGACTTGGCTTATACTAAAAATACTTGAAGACCAAATACTTTCTCAGCTCCTAAAGAGCTTGATATGTACATGTTTATTTATAAGACTATATATGACTCGATCTATATAAAGTAGCTCAATCCCACTGATGAACTTCTAACTCTTCCTAGTATATGACTAAGAATTTAACACTAACTGAAGCAAGGAAGGATTAAAGAGCTAAGGCCAAAGGCACACCTAACTATCCAAACACCTTGCTGAGTAAACACATCAAAAGAAAACACATAGAGAAAAACACCAAGGAGAGAGAGAGAGAGAGAGAAGAAAACATTTTAATTGATTCATCAAATTATTGGCATACATGTTGAGTTGTAAGGCCTTCTAGGTTACAACTGAATGCAAAATACAGCTTCAAGATCCATGATCTAGCTTCAAATTCACTAGTCTAGAAACATTTGCTCTAGACTCTTTAAGTCCTTACCCTAACCTAAACCAATTACATCTACTTATACTTGCCAAAATAGCTTATAGAAGATTTTGATTATTACATAATAGAAAGGATAACCTTACAATGGTCTACGCGCATCCCAAGACAAGATTTGAACATTAAATTTATGATCCAAATAAATTACATAAGTCAGCTCAAACTAAGAACCAATCATATTAAAACCCACTCAAAGAAGTAATCGTGCATCAAAAAAATTAAGCTCACTCAACACATAAAGGAACACTCAGCCAATACTAGATAGCTTGGCCAACACTAGGTAGCTTGTCCAATACTAGAAAGCTACACTAGTAACTCAACCATCACTAGCTGCAGTGACTCAACCATCACTAGCTATAATAACTCAGCCATCACTAGCTATATTAATTCGGCCAACACTAGTTATAGTAGATTAGCCAACACTTGCTACACTAACTCGGCCAACACCAGCTATAGTAACTAGAAAATCACTAAACAACTCGACAACAATAACAACTTGGAAACCACTAATAGCTGGCTCCAATAGATAGATGAACAAAGATGAGTAGGATACCAAGAAAAGCTAGTATGCTCATGCATTAGATGACTAAGGGTTGAAAAAAAAATGATCCTCCTAAATCATTGAGATGTCACAACTTGAGTTGAATCCAACTTAGATTGATATATACATGTAGCATCTTTAACTGGTCTATTATTTAACTTCACCAAATATTCATACTAATATTTTCCTCTTGTGTTTTTATCATCTATCGTATCTAATATCTATTCAACCTCTTTAGTCTAATTTTGAGGATAATCATCTAGTACAACAACTTCATCATCTAACTCATGTTACTTATACAAATCATTAATATTGAATATAGAAGACATATCCATGTCATCAAGAAACTCAACTTCATGAGCATTGCCACTATCAAACTTTCTCAAAACTCTACAATGTCCAAGCTTCTTCATTTTATCTTATTTTATTTTCCAATAGGAAATTTTCCTTTATGTAAATGAACCATCACTTCATCAAAAACTTCAAAAACATGATGTCTTATAGACTTATCAACATTCTCCTTACACTTCTAATTACTTTGTTCCAACTTCAACTTCACTTCATCATACAAAGACATCATAAAACTAGCAACTAGGTATTTAATCCCTCCTTGCATCACTAATAGACAATAATAGTTAGAGATACCAACAATCTACCCCTTTGAAATTAGTTACAAAAACTTTTTCTCATGGTTACATCATTACAATCATTATATGAGTACTCCCCCCTAAGCCTATTACTTAGTTCTTATAGAACTAGAAAACTTTTGACTTATGTTGAATAAACAAATAATGAACAATATATTCACACGACTCTAAGTAGTTTGATTATTTTAGTGTCAAACCCTATTTTTATTCTAAATTTTTGATCTAACTCATTTGATCATGTAATCATCATTACAACCCTTATTTCCTTACATCTTTGACTACCTCCATTATGATCATGTAATCATCATAATCATCATTACTTTCCCCCTTGTTTTTGTCACTTATGTCTTATGTTGGAGTTGAATGGGTAAAATCAAACTGTATTTCTCAATAAATGGTTTGTGAACTTGGTTGATCATAGAAAGTGCATGATCCCAAGTTGTCCTTGCTAATTCCAAAATGTGATTCTACAACTGCAATCTAGCTGCCAAAACAATCAAACTTTCAGCAACCAAAAGATTATGATCTTCATGAATAAGATCTTTTTTTTAATTTTAACTCTCATTGCATAACCTTTGAATGAGGTATCAACATGGATTAGATATAGATCAATTTTGACCTCATGCTGCTATGAGTTGACTGAAGCTCGGCCAATTTTCTTGAGAAAATAACAAGTTATTATAATTTTGTGAGCTAGAATTAGTTGATGGTGAAATAATGCTACTTGTTCTCTACATATCATCTTGAATCTATTGGATGTTGGCCTAAAGATCACTAGTGAATCTTGGCACATCACACAAAATTGTGTACAAATGTTATACTTTATGTATAATTTCCTTTTTATTGTGTACACTTTCCTACAATTTTTTTCTTAGCAATGGTTGTTGAGACTTTTTCCATAGCCTTATTCTCAAATCTCTTTGCTAACCAACCCATCAACCTCTCATTTGCTTCTATATCTCCAACATTTATTTATTCAACAATACTTACAAGCTAGGAAATGATTGGGGCTTGCCCATCAATATTGTGTATATCAAATACTTCTACAAAATGTCCTTAACATCATGTAATACTTGCCTCTATTGATGTTTTCTTCTTATCTCTAATTTTTTCTTCTTCTTCACCAAAATTTCTTGTAACAAAATTGTTTGTTCAAGAGTAACATTTGTCAAATCCAATTGTAGCATTTCAATAACTTTGTCCAAACTAACTTAAATATCTAGACAAGTAAGCTTTATTACTTTCTTTTTGAGAGGTGAAGGTGTGTTGCTACTTAGTACTTCTTTAGGAGATGGTGAGGGGGTATCACAACTTCGTCTTGCTTCTAATTTTTTGCTAGAAACAAAAATAGTAGCACTCGACACTATTCTATTTACCTCATTATTTTTCTCAATTTAAGGTTCTAACACATTTGGTCGTTCTTGATCTTTGGTAGAAATAGCTACACTTGTGACTTCATTTATTTCCTTAGCCTCTTGTTCCTCATTATCTACATCTAAGTGCTTCTCCTACTTGGTAATTGGAGTGTCAGGGGTGTCACCGTTAATTCATGAAATGCTCCCTTATGGACTTGGTACACCTAAACTCATTTCATCACTTTGATCATCTTGAATGTTTACTATCTCAGTATATTTTTTCCTATGTCACTTCTTTAGTTATAAGATCAAACATGATTTTCCATAGTAACTCATTCCACTAAACTACAACTTCAATCTTATTTTGTAGAATTATAAAAACTCTAAACTTAGGAACAAATTAGTTCCTATACTTCTCCAAAAAATATTTCTTTTTCTCTTTTGATAGATTAGGCATAACCTTGGCTAATGTGTCTTCTCTAATATCTTTCTCTACTTCATTAGGATCCAATTTATTTCTTTCTATCATATTTATCATGATCTCCTCAACTTTATTTCTATCATCATTATCCAATGTATCACACTTCACATATCTAAAGCTAGATAAGCCTACAGAGATTCTTAGGTTGGCACATACCTTATCAATATTATTTTCTATTCTAGGTAGTTTAGCTGATTTAAATGATTTTGTCCTCTGTGCATCATCTTCTTCAACTTATTTTACCTTTACTTGTCTTCTCCTCTTTGGCTAGCTCATAGGGGCTTGTGATAAGTTATTCTTTGTACTTAAGTCACTTGGTTTAGTGATTTTTACTACTCCTTTCTTCCTAGATGGCTTGGCTCTTGCTACTACTACCCTAGTCCTTGGTTTGATTGGTGGTGGAGGAGAGAGGGTCACCACCACTATCTTCTTTGTAACTCCCTCTGCTTCAGGGTTGACAGATTTATCCTTCTTGGTGGGTGGTATAACAACAAATAAGGATTTACCCTTATATCCTTCTTCTTCTACCTCTTCCCCATCACAACTAAATTTGTCTTCATCTTCTCCAAGACCTTGAGTGAGCTACAAAGGTTCCTTGCCCTTTCATTGTGTGCCTATTTTTTCCTCTAGGTCTTCAATCATTCTCCTTCTTTTCTTCTCCTTTGAAGCTATTTTGATGTCAACAATAATTCTTGCCTTAGCTTCTTCATATTATCCAAAAGGTTTAGATTCGGTATCAATTTCTTCTTTCAATAATACAACAATATTTTCACTAACCATATCACTATCAATTTCATAATCAAATTTTTTAGCCATACCTTCCTTGGCTTCACTACCTACATAAATATATTATCTATGTCCACTAAAAAGCATACATCATTGTAATGTTTCATTACAAACTCTTCTAGTATTCTCATCCTTATCTTCATTCTTTATTTGGATTCCTCAAAATATGTGTCCATGACATTCTCAAAATTCTCTCCTAATTGATTTATGTAATCACTGATTTGATTTGTCACTAGTTTTCCTTGTTCCCAAACAATATTGCCAATACCAAGAAAATACTTCTGAACATAAAAGAAAGTACAAATGATAAGTGATCCAACCTTACATGTAGAGTTTCTTTCCTTCCTAATGGACATCAAGTTCTCTACAAATTGAAGTTTTTGCAACTTGAAGATAACAATCTTCCCTACCTAGTAGACTACCATACATAGTATACTATTCAAAATACTTGATTGAGAGAATTTGTGAGAAATTACTCTCACTACAAATTTGATCAATGGATTAGATGTGTTTGAGATTGACAACCCTCATTCATTCCACTCAGCTTCTATGCTCAATTCAACTTCCTCATGACTTAAGCATTGTATATTCTTCTTATTATCTAGGGTGGGATAACTTGTAACCTTGTGGATCATTTGACTAGTTATCTCAATTGGTCCATTGTGTAGCAAAAATTTCATATCATGTATTTTTCTCAATACAACCTTGATCAATTAGATCTTAAAGTTCCTTAGAAACTCTAGGGCATGTGTTAACCCTTTCCTTTCAACAATTTTGAATTCATCCTTCAGAACTCCTTCATCACACAATTTTTCTTATGACTCTCGAATCTCATAGTTGCCAACTTCTCCAATCTTACACATGTAGCAACTAACATGATTACCTTAGGTGGCATCGAAGATAATGCACCCATTGAGTCACCTTTCATTGCAATTTTTGATAATAGCACAAAATTTTGGTGAAGGAGAAGTGTCACTCCTCATCAATTAAATGTTACTAACCTTTACTCCTTGACTCTTTCCTATAGATGATGAATCTATCATATTTTCTATGTTAGGGTTCAAAGCTTCTTCTCTATGGATAACTTGGCACCACTCAAATCTTCACTTGATCAAGCTTATGTCTCATATTTTCTCTTTATTTCCTTAGGATATCTTGTTTAATGCAAATTGATCAAATGCTTCGTGCTCTTTTAATATGTATGCAAGGTGTGAAAAAACATCTTCAAATATCAATATATACTTCCTTCTACTCAATTTAGGGTATCCATTAATGTTGTGGACTTAGGTAACTGTAAGACAATTGTCTTGATTGATATTGTGTCTCATGAACTAGGTCTTCACTATATAGCTTTGTCTCTTCCATCTAACTCATCTTATACACCAATTTAGTGTCTCAAGTACTCAATTTATATTGTAATGCTCAATCAATATAGATAATTTTACTAATGTTTGACACTATCATATAAATCATTTCTTTTGTATTAATCTTTTCATTGATCTATTATTATGCATCCTTATTTATGCAAATATTAACTTTAGCACATTTTATATTTGGAACTTATGTAAGATATATCAATAATTGGGAAACTAAGATACTAAGACAGGGGTGGAATCAGGATCTATAACACTTTAACATTTTAATAATTCTTTCTTTTATTTTCCACATTTACCATCTAATGTCCAATGCATGCATAACATAGCTTGTAAAATTAGACTTTAATAACATATAGATATAATCTATCAATCACATGCATGAAATCTAAACACACACCACAAAGATTTGGTTACCCCAAAATACTTCAACTAGGGTCTCCATTAATGATGAGTTCTTTATTAGGTGGAATCTAGTTGTCTTGGTCATTACTTAAACTATTGAACTTGGTATATATAATATAGCTCAGTCTTATTCCATCTAACTTAGCCTATGCATCAGTTTGACATTGGGGCACTCATTCCATATTGCAATGCTTGGTCAATATAAACAATTTTACTAATATTTTGCAAGAATTGCGTAAAAGATTCTTTTGCACTATTCTTTCCATCAATCTATTCTTATGAATATTTTCTTATGGAGATATTAACTTTGACATATCTTATGTTAGGAACTGGTGTAGGATAAATCATTAAGTACACATTTCATTGCATACCTTTTTTGATTAGTTTGGGTGGTGTGATCACCTTATCCATTGGATTAGGTGACCTTAACTTCATATGTTCCACTACCTCAAGCTTCTACCTTTTTCTTTTAGTTTTGATTCATCTCCTTCTTTTTTTGTTCGGTGTCCACTTTGACTTTACCCTTGTTGTGTTCATTTTTTGGTACTAGTACTCTAGTCCTACAATTCTTATTCGTATACCCAATGTTGTGATAGTTAGAAAAAACTTTGTTAGAGGCACTCATGTTTGTCAACTAGGATTTTGGTTGTGAATTGACATTCATAAGCTCTATGTCCAAACTTTTGACAGTTGTAACAATATCCTTGAAATATAGGTATAGAAGGTATTTTGTTCATTCTTGATCTACACTCATGTATTTGATGTCCTTACTTCTTGCAATAAAAACAATAACCAAAAAAGTTAGGTTTAGGATTTTTCATACCATTTTTGCTTCTGTAGATATTTGTAGTATGACCAAGTTTTCCACAATGGTAACACATGGGCTAGCATTTTGAATTTGTTAGCTCTCCACTCTTGGATGATTCTCCTAGTTTGGTAGATGAATAATTTTTTGATCTAGAAATGATGGTACATGCCTTAGGTGATCTCATTATCTCTTCAAGGTACTTTATTTCTTCACAAGGCTTGTTTTTTCTTTCCACAAGTTCTTTCCCAATTCTTAATTCATTTCTTAGTAGATCAATCTATGATCTTAGATTTTCTATTTTCATGTCCTTCCTATTTAACTCCTGATTTGCAAGAATCAGTTGATTCATTGTGTCTAGTTGAGTGTTTTTAAGCTTTTGCACATCAAATGACCTTTCTTCAAGTCTGATAGCTATTTGTCTTTTGTCTTCCTCAACCAAAACTTTGTCTTCTTTGGTTTTCTTTTGTTGTTTGATCACTTCACGTAGCATTACTAGCTGAATTTCATGTTCTATCTTTAATCCTTTGACTTCTTCATTTTTGATATTGTTCTTCTCAATTAGATCTACAATTACTCTATTACTCTCATTAAAATTTGCAATGTTAAAAAGTCCTTGGGTATCAACTTCTTCAAAATTTATGTCATTTAGCTGAAATGAGATGCCCTTTCTCTTTCTAAGATATTTCCTCAGTTCCTCTCTTGCTACTTCAAGTTGTTGCAATATGAGTTGGATGTTAATCACTTGATTGTCAATAACCTTTCTTAATTTGTAAGCATCCATCTTCAAGATCTAAACTCCCAAGTTGTTAGACTTCCTCAAGAGAACCAAATACCAATTGTTGCGAGGTTAATTGGGAAACTAAGATATTGAGAGGTGGGGCGAATCAAGATTTGTAAAAAAAACTTCCCTTAAAACCACTTTACTATATTCACCATGTTTTTCATCTCATATCTAATCCATGCATAACATAACTTATAAAATCAAAGTGTTCAAACAAGTAGACCTAACTATCAATCACATGCATGAAACCTAAATACATAACACAATGATTTGGTTACCTAGAAACCCTCCAAGGTAAAGGTAAAACTAGGGTTAGGATGTCACCCACAAATCTTCATGACTACAATAACAAAGTTAACCTATTAGAGTTACAACACATAGTCTTCTTTTTATCCAATGCTAGAAACCTACTAACCTTGTGAATTATTTTCTTTGTGATCTCAATAAGTCCATTTTCTAGCCAGAACTTCATATAGGGCATGAGTTAACCCTTTCTTTTCAATAATTTTAAATTCATCCTTTAATATTCCTTCATCATATAGTTGTTCATATGCCTCACCAATCTCATAATCACAAAATAATCCAATTTTACACATATCACAACTCAATACTGTAAGAATTTTTCTTAGGGAAAAATTTACCCAAGATCAAAGAACTCGAACACTAGCACAACCATAGACCAAAAAGTATGATCAATATATCAAAGCATCTCCTCATACATCTTTATGTACATACACACTAGGAGTGCCTGTATATAAATCCCTCTCAAGATGTATCTAGAATGGTTCTAGAAAGAGCCAGGAGATAAGATAAACATGATAGCTAAGCACACGTCTTATCCTTCATTGTATAAGAATGAAAAGGTGTATCTCAAGTGGAGATGTTGTAGGCACCATGTTCTTAATTAGAGTGCTAACTCATGTGTTATAGACACCATGTGCATAAAAGAGGTGCGAACTCTTGTGTTGTCAACATGACAACTCACAAGAGTATGCATACTCCTAGGTGACTAATAAATAAATAATAAAATAATGCATTAACCTAAGTAAACTTAAGTGTAAATAGTAAATACTAATTTACACCAACACTCACCCTTAAGTGCAACTTAGGGGAATGCACTTAAGCTTATGAAAGCTAGGATGAAATGCATAATGGGTCCTGACTATTAGGCCAAGTTAGGTACCCATGTACATAATGAAATGAAATCTCTCATAAAATGGAGAAAGAGGGAAAACCCTATGGGAAAAAACTTCTCCCAAAAAGATAGATGAAAAGACAAGATGCATGGATGGATAGAGTAATCAAGAGCCCCTCATTATAACATGCATCAAGTATATACAAAAGTGAAGAATGAGAAGGAAAAAACCCCATGAGAGGAAAAAGTCCCCCCCATAAAAGAGATGAAGAAGAGAGACAAGGTAGTCCCCCCCCCCCACAAATGAAGAGTGTCGATCAGTAAAAGTTGCTCCAAGGTAGAATCTGGTCCATGAATGTTGAATGATGTTCCTCCCCTTTAGAAGAAATAATGGCAAAGGTAAAAATGAGATGCTTCCCCTATGTGTGGAAAGAATGCCAAAGAAGTATGATGGTGGCCCTGAAACCTTGTCAACTATCCTTGTGTCAATGCTAATGGTTGCCCCTTCCATAGGTGCTATAAAGAATGAGTGCAAATCTGGCAAGGATGTTTGTAGAACCTATCCCAAGGAACTATTTGTCTCCTCAATTGATAAAGAGACCTCATACAATTGTTGTACATAAGGATCCACAATCACATCAACTTGTGAAGATCGATCATGTAGAGAATGGACATGAGGGTCAGAGTGAGCCCTCACAACAACTAGAGAAGGATCATCTTCATCAAAGAGAAGATGTAAATCATCAAGGGTGTCTCCTAAATCTATGATGTGTGACTCCATGAACAAACCTAAAATGTCTACCAAGAAGTCATCCACTAATCCTAGAGTTAGAAGACAAGGTGTACCCTACTATGCTAGACCTATCATTGTGGTAGTGTATGCATGTGGACTATGTTGATGTCATGAACTCTCGCTGCAACTATCGATAGAACCCCATGTATCTGAATCTGTTGAAGCACTATTGCTAGTGTCACTATCAGTTTACACAATGTATGAAGTGTGGAAAGGATTAGAGGATAAGATGGGTGAACTTTCCTCAAAGTGTACATCCTTCTCCACAAAGATCGCATGAGTCTTAGGATCCATAATTCTAAATTCCTTAACATCATCTTCATATTCAATGAAAGTACAAGGCCTAGGTAGTTGTGTCTTGCATCCCCTAGAAGATAGGTTTGCCCATGATTGACAACCAAAAACTCTAAAGTGACTCACAATAGGTTTTATGTTGCACCATTCCTCAAAAGGAGTCTTCCCATCTAAGGCATTATGAGAAGACCTATTAAGTGTGTGAGTGGCATTGTTGATAGCTTCATCTTCTTGTGTAGGATCAAGAGACTTGGGTTGCATCATGCAACTTGCCATGGACTTAAGAGTTCTAATCCTTAGTGCTACAACATCTATCTTGTGCAGATTGAATGCTGGTGGATTCTAAAGATCAATTCCCTCAAGTTTGCAAAAGTCTTTAAGTCTTCTGTCCACATATCTGCTTTCATTGTCCATCTGCAGAACCTTGATGGCTTTCCTTAATTTCTATTCAACATGAATCTTAAAGGCTTGAAGCTTATCCATTACTTCATTCTTTTGATGAAGAAAATAGACCCATGTGTAGCATGAAAATTCATCAATGAAAGTAAGGATGTAGTGGTCTTGGTTGATTGATGTCACTACAAAAGGTCCTACTAGTACCATGTGAACCAACTAAAGAACAACTGGTGCTCTAGAAGACTTCCATGAGATGCATATCCATTGAACATGATGAACATTCACCCTTATAAAAGTTGATTATTATTAGACCTTTGACCATATTTTTGGAGAAAAGTTTTTGAAGATAGCAGAAGGCAAGATGACCAAACGGCTCATGCCATAATTTAGTTTGTGGATGAGATTGAGTCAACAAGACATGTGAAGGAGACTTAGGCACAAAGTGGGAGAAGAAATAAAGCCTCTTCTCATGATTGACTTTACCCACTACAACCAATGAATCATCTTCGAGACTATGCACCATCACTAAATCTGAAAGGAACTCAACTTTATTGCCATCTCCAGAGTGAGTGATTTGGTAAATTGAGAGGAGATTAGAGCTTAAATTTGGAACATAGAGAATGCTTTTGAATTCCCCTTTTACCATCTCCACATTTCCTTTCCCTTCAACTTTCATTTTTGTATCATCTCCCACAAAGATGTGCAGTACCTATGACTACTTCAATGAAGAAAAGTCTCCCTTTCAAGAACCCATATGATAGGAGGCACCTAAGTCAAGAATCCATTCCATTGAAGAACTTGTATTTTCCATAAGTGCTTGCCCTTTTCCCTTTGAAGTGGGTGGAGTTGAATCCTTGGAAGCATTTCACACTTGAATTTTGTTCTTCCTGAGTAGGTTTTCCAACTCATTGATTCTCTTAATCTTGTAATGATGCTCATCATGATTTGGCTTTTTGCAATATGCACAAAAAAGTTTTTCCTTCTTTTCACTATTTCCCTTCTTGTTGGAAGAAGAACCACCTTGTTGTGAGGAGGATTCTTGTGTCTTAAATTGTGATTTTTTCTTCCACTACATTTTCTTTTTGTTATTAGAACATTTTCCTCCTTGGCTTGATTGGTTCTCATCACTAGCCACCAATGCTTTGGTCTTTGATGTCGTGAGAAGTCCAATATCTATCAAGTGAGATTGTTCAAGAATCAACATCTCTACAAAAGCATCAAATGTAGGCTTTTGGAAAGCACTTCCCATGGTTATTCTGTGAGTATTATAACTTGAAACAAAGGAAGCATACTCTTAAGGTAGCCTCTTTAGGATATGATTAATCAACTTTTCATCCTTCATGGGATTTCCACAATCTTTAAGTAGTGCCCTAAACTCAGTGGCTTTGTTGATATAATCTTGAATTCTGTCAAAGTTCTTTGGATCCAATAGAGATAAATCATCCTCAATCTGGAATCCCTTTTCCTCATCCACCTTACCATAAAATGCTACAAATTTGTCCCATGCAACTTTGGATTCCTTGAAACTTGAAATGTGGAAGAAGAGATCTCTATGTACACAATTCTTGATAATTCCTAAAGCATATTGGTCTTTAGTTTGCCAGTCAATAAGTGTTGTAGCATCAATGGGTTTTGGAATTGTATCATCAACATAAAGACTTAGACCTTTTTCCATTAATATACTCCATGCAATATCTTTCCATGTAGAATAATTGCATGAAGTTACAAGTGGACCTTTAGGTGAACCCATGATGCATAAAATGAAAAGAGCACACAATAGAGACACAAAAACATAATACACACCCCCCCCATTCACTCAATCAATAGAACCCCCCCAAAAAAGATGCTATTGGCACTTTATATGTAGTGCATGTACAATAGGCCACTTATCAAAATGTACAAAATGCATTTTTTATTTTGTTGTATACAACTACCTTTTGAGGCCTAAATCTGGAACTAAGCATTGTAGCTCAGATGTATAATAATTCTGAAAAGTAATCACAGCAATACAATGCAAAAAAGGCCCTAAGTCTAAAAGTGATATCTTTTTCCACAAAACCCTAGAATTTGATTGTAGATCTAGAAAGTAGACAAAAAATTAAGCACTTTCAAAAATAACAAAACCTATTTTTGAGTCCAAATAAGCCTATATGAAGTGTTTCAAGTTGCAAAATGTAGGATTAGATAGGTATAGTCACCTAAAGATGTAATTTCTGACAAATACATTTGCCAAAACTAGAAAAGAACACTGCCACTAAAAAGTTCAAGAAATTTTACCCAAAATCAAAAAAATTGCACCTAATTTGGAGTTTGGATGGCTGAATTATGGCCTCCCAAAGTCGGACTATCAAATTAAAACTACATATGGAGAGGGGTCTAGGTAGAAAACTGAGAGCTTAAATTTGATGGTTAGATAGTTGTCACAATAGTTGAACAATGCCAGGGAATAATAGTCAGATAGTTGTCAAATTTAACACCATGTCTAGCTAACGTCAGCAAAAAAAGACTCCTCTATTGACTTGGCAGTACAGAAATCTGATGTGGCATATGAATAAATGCTCACATGGATGTTGAGCTAGAAAATATAGATGTGTCAGCCTAGTGCTAACAAGAAGATGCCATGTGTCCTTGTGATGATGTAGACTATGTCCACATGGAGGGCTAGGAGTGGGCGAAGTTGGTGCCTGGTATGTTAGATGTGTCTAGTGTTGCAAATGTCACGTAGTAGCCAAGTCACAGTCATCAAGGTAGAGAACTATAAAATCACTATGGCTAGGAAGTCTTCAATGTGGGGCCAATAGGAGGCAGTCTAACATCAGAGGCTTGGAACAGTAGTAGAAGTTTAAAAAAATGTTGGTTAGAGCTCTTTGCAGGGCCGGAGACCAAGTTTCTTGTCAACACATCTAAAAGTATCAAACATCAGGGAAAGGACTATAGTCACTACTATAATTCATAGTTGTTGAGGGTTTCCAAAGTGTAGCTGGTAAGGAATTGGGATTTAATCCCACATTGCTACAGGTTGGTGTTGTACAGATGTTTTAAAGGAAAGTTGCCAGTGACTATTATAAACAAAGTGATTGCTGGTGTTTGTGCTTACTAGATGTGGAGTCCATAAATGTGGTAATTCACTAGTATAATTGACACCAAAAAATATGAAATTTAGCTGTTGTGAATTGCTACAAAAAATAGGAATATTCTTGTGAATATTCCCTATGGGGGCCAGGGTGTCACTACATGGTTCCTTCAAAAAAAATTCTCTATAGGGCTGACTGGCTCAATTTTTTTTCAAAAATCTACAAGAAAATAACAAACATCGATTTGAATCAAATGAAATTGCAAATTTGAGAAATGATCATACCAAAATTGAAAATTGGGCCTTTGGGTGTTGGTTTGAAAAAAAAATTGCCTCAAAAATGACTTTGGCCTAGGGTAGCCAAATTTATAATTGATTTTCATTGAACCAACATTTTGGACACAAGGGTGAGGTTTTTTCTAGCTCTAGATGCTCCCAGTAACTGTGATACTCCAGATTTGGGCTAAGGTGCTAAAGCAAGAAGATGGTCTTGAATGGCTATGTGAAGAGAAATTATCCAAGAGCTCTGATACCATGTAAGAATTTTCCTTAGGGAAAAATTCACCCAAGATCAAAGAACTTGAACACTAGCACAACTGTAGACCAAAAAGTATGATCAATATATCAAAGCATGTCTTGATACATCGCTATGTACATACACACTAGGAGTGCCTGTATATAAAGGCCTCTCAAGATGCATCTACAATTGTTCTTGAAAGAGCAAGGAGATAATATAAGCATGACAACTAAGCACACCTCTTATCCTTCATTGTAGATGAGAGGATAAAAATGACAAGGTGTATCTCAAGTGGAGATTTTGTAGACACCATGTGCATAAAAGAGGTGCGAACTCATGTTTTTTTGACATGACAACTCACAAGAGTATGCACATGCCTAGGTGACTAATAAATAAATAATAAAAGAATGCATTAACCTAAGTAAACTTAAGTAAGTGTAAATATTAAATATTTATTTACACCAACACATACATCATGGATCAAAATGACTTTAGGTGGTATTGATAATAACACACCCATGCAATTGCCTTTCATTGAAATCTCAGGAATAGCACAAAACTTTGGTGGAGTACAAATGTCATTCTTAACCAATTGAACATGACTTAGCTCTACTCCTTAATTCTTTGTTGTGAATGATGAAGATGCCATATTTCCTCATTAGGTTTTTGAAACGTTGTCCTCTAAACAACTTGCCATGACTCAAATATTCACCTGATCAATCTTTCACCTTAAAAAATTTCTTTTTCAAATTACTCAAATTGCTTTTTAATATAAAAGACTAAATGCAAGTTATGTAAACTACCTTCAAATTTTTAATATATACTTCCATTTTCTAAAATTAAGGTTTCAATTAATGTTGAGCTATTTTTTAGGTGGAATTTAGCTATCTCATTTATTACATTAACTTTTGAACTTGGTCTCCACTATACATCTTGGTCTTAATCCATCTAACTTGGCCTATACATTAGTTTGGCATTGGGGTACTCGGTCCATATTGCAATGCTCAGTCAATATAGACAATTTTACTAATATTCGGCACCCATTGTACAAATAATACTTTTTCACTATTATTTCCATAGATTTGTTCTTATGCATCTTTTCTTATGCAGATATGAACTTTAGCACATTTTATTTAGGAACTAATGTAGGATTAATCATTAAGTACATGGTTTCTTACATACTTTTCTTGATTATTGTGAGGCAGTATGATCACCTTCTCCATTAGATTGGGTGACCTTAACTTCATCTGTTCAACTACCTCTAGCTCCAACCTTTTTCTTCGAGCTTTTATTCATCTCCTTCTTTGTTTGTTTTGCACCCACTTTTCCTTTATCCTTGTTGTGTTCATTGTTTAGTAGTAGTACTCAGGTCCTACAATTCTTGTTCACATGTCTAATCTTCTGAAAAATAGAACAAACTTTCTTAGGTGCATTTTTTTTGTCTAGTAGGATTTTGCCTATGATCTACATTCATAAGCTCTTTGTCCAAACTTTTGATTGTTGTAACGATATCCCTTACATCCAAGTATGGTGGGTAGGTTTTTCATTCTTGATCTACACTCATGTATTTGATGTCTTTACTTCTTGCAATGAAAATAATAACCAAAAAAATTAGGTTTATGCTTTTGAATACTATTTTTCCATTGCAAATGTTTGTAATATGAACAAGTTTTCCACCATGATAGCATGTGGGTTTTCTTTTTGAATTTATTAGCTCTCTACTCTTGGATGATTCTCTTGGTTCCTTATGTGAAAGTTTGTTTGATTGAGAAGTGCTTCCAGATTCATTAGGTGATCTCATTAGCTCTTCAAGGTACTTTATTGCTTCACTGGGCTTGTTCACTCTTTCTACAAGTTCTTTCCTAGTTCTTAATTCATTTCTCAGTAGATCAATCTATGATCTTAGATTTTCTATTTCCATGTCCTTCCTATTTAACTCTTAATTTTCAAGTATTAGTTGATTTGTCATGTCTAGTTGAGTGTTTGTAAGCTTTTTCACATCATATGAACTTTCTTTTAGTCTAATAGTCATTTATCCTTTTTCTTCCTCAACCACATCTTTTTCTTCTTCAACTTTCTTATTTTGTTCGATCACTTCACATAGCATTACTGACTAAATTTCATGTTCTCTCTTTAATCCTTTGACTTCTTCATTTAAAATATTGTTATTCTCAAGTTGATCTTCAATTGTTACATTACTCTCATTTAAATTTCAAGTGTCAAATAGTCCTTGATTATCAATTTCTTCATAATTTATGTCATTTAGCTAAATGTTCATATCATTTCTCTTTCTCGGATATTTCCTCATTTCCTCTCTTGCTACTTCAAGTTGTTGTAGTAGGATTTGGATGTCCATCAGTTCATTGTCAATAACCTTTCCCAATTTGTAAGCCTTTGTCTCCAAGATCATAACTCCCAAGCTGTTATATTCCCTCAAGTGAACCAATGCCCTAATACTAATTGTTGGGAGGTTAATTGAGAAACTAGGATACTAAGATGGCTGATGAATCAAGATCTATAAGACTTTTATCCATTAAAACAAATTAATTGTATTCACCATGTTTTCCATCTCATATCTAGTCCATGAATAATATAACTTGTAAAATCAAAGTGTTGTAACAAGTAGATCTATCTATCAATCACATGCATGAAATGTAAACATATAACACAATGATTTCATTACCAAGAAACTAGTAAAGGTGAAGGTAAAATAGGGGTGGGGATTACACCCACAAGTCTTCACTACAACAATAACAAATTTAACCTATTAGCATTAAAATTTTGATTACTTTCGATGATTTACCATGTTAAGGGTCTATCCTATTAAAGGAATTTAAGACTGTTAGGTCTTACCCTATTAAACAATTTTACAGTTGCAATAAAATAAGGACACTGTTAGGAGATTTACAAAGGTTTGTCAAAACTATTTTATTAAGAGATTTGTCCTGATTCAATCTATTAGAACTATCTCAGTACAAGATCCTTTGGTCTACATTATAATTCCTAATTATGGATCTCATTCTTCCAATCTTTGATCTAATCTCCAATCTTATATGGATTTACTCAGTCCTTCATTACTTCATAAGGTCATTCTAATCTATTCTTCTTAACTCTCTCATGCATGCAACATACAAAACTCAACTCCTTCACTCCCTTTCACACACTTCACAATATCTTCTATGCTAGCACATTCACTCATTAGAAAAGAAGGTTTCGATCTACCTATTTAAACACTTATATGGAGTCTTCTAAACACTTCCCTTTTTAAGCTTCATTTTATTGGTTGTTCATTCCTCATAGGGATCGGTGATCCATGTCAAAATACATAACAACCTCTATAACAAACTCTAGAACCATTAAATTTCATCTCTACGACTTAAAATGGTTTACCTTAAAGTTTCTATCATTTTTGACTTTTATCTTCTCTATGTGTTACTTGACACATACTATCTCTAATTCTCAATCATAACTATTCTCTATTATGTTTCTTGGCCCTAATGTTAATCGACAACTTTATAAGTTAGTAACAATGTACTCCATCTTCTCGATATTTACTAGGCTTAGCTTTTCTTTAAAATACACAATGGGCCAAAGACTTTCTTGGTTCCAAAAGTAGCTTGGCATAAAGATGTTTACTCACAAGTCTTCCACATGATTTGGCCTATATGTAGTAGCCCGATTGTAGTGATGGCTGATTGATTTTACCTCATATATAACTAAATGTTTGACACTAATAGACAACAAGATTTAAAGATACCAATAATCTCCACCTTTGACATTAGTGACATAAACACCTTTTCATCATTACATCTTTAAAAAGAATAAGAGTAGTACTCCCCTTAAGCCTATGACCCAGTTCGTATGGAAATGCAAAAAACTTGTCAACTAAATAATATAACAATACATATATAACATGACTCTCAAAACTCTAATTGTTTCTTCATCATACCAAGTCTATCTTCTGAGTTTTAATTTTTGTATACTCCCTGATCTCATCATTTCCTATTATGTATAGAATCATCATTATTACATCCTCCCTTTTTTTTGTCACTTGTGGTTGTTGAGGTTGATAGGGTGGAATCAAATCGTATTTTTCAATAAATGGTTTCTGGATTTTTTTATCATGGAAAGAGCATGATCCCATGTTGTTCTTGTTGATTCCAAGACATGAATCTTCAATTCCAATTTTATTGTCAAGTCAATTAAACTATTAGCAATAAAAAGATTTAATTTGTATGGATTAGATCCTTAGTTGAATTTAGCTCTCATTACATAACCTCCAAATAATGTATCAACATTGACCATATAGATATTAGTTTGGCCCTCATGCTACTATTAGTTTTTTGTAGTTTGGCCAATTTTCCATGTGAAAATAACAATTTATTGTAATGCATTCTGCTTGATTATGTTGATTGTAAGATTAAGCTTCATGATTGCTTCATTTCAACTTAAATCCAATGTATGCTTTCCTAAGAATTATTGGTAAGTCTTGGAACATCACATAAGATATTATACATAGTTTCTATCTTGTGTACAAACTCCTCTACATTCCATACATGTTCTGTAACTCTAACTTCCTCTTGGCAATGTTTGTAGAGACTTTTTCTATAATTTTATTCTTTAATTTATTTGTTGAAAATGTCATTAATTTCTCTTGCACTTTAATATCTCCAACCTTTACTTTTTCAACAATTTGTACTAGCTGGGAAATAATAGGGGCTTTCCCATCAATATTCTATACAACAAAATCATTAGCAAATATTTATTTTATATCAAACAAAACTTTTTGTTGTTTTCTCTTTTCATTTCTTCTTGCTTCTTTTTCTTTACCAAAATGTCTTGTAGAATGACATTTTTCTCAAGAGTAAGATCAACTACATCCCATTTTGATATCTCAATGACTTAATCCAAACTAAGATTAATATCTCGAGAATTTTCCTTTTTTTAAAAAAAATTTTCTTTGCTTCTAAGTGCTTCAGCTTGGCACTGCTCTAGTAGGAGCACGTGATGGGTGTGACCACTTGGTTTTTCCTAGGCTTTAGAGCTTGACACAATAATTGTAGCATTCGACACTATATTTACTATTCCTTGTCATGTTTCCTTGTTTCCCTCAATTTGTGGTCCTAAAATATTTGGTCCTCCTTCACCTATGGTAGAATTTTCTCCACTAGTTTCTTTGGTTAATTGCTCTACCTCTTTCTTTTCTCCTTTAGCATTTGAGTAATTTTATTGTTCATTAATTGAATTGTTAGGTGTGGTGGTTTATATAGGTGATATATTGCCTCATAGGCTTGGCACACCTAATCTTCCTTCATTACTATGATCATCTTTGACGGTCATGGTATCCACTGGTTTATCTTGTTCAACTCTTTCAGTAGTTCTACAAAAATTACTTTTACACAATAGTTCATTTTGTTGTAATACATTTTCAATCTTATTCTCAAGAATCACAAAAATTCTAAACTTAGGAACAAATCGGTTCCTATGAACTTTAAAAAATGGTGACTTATGATCTTTTGATAATTTAGTCATAATTTTGGCCAAAGTGCCTTCTCTTATTTATTTCTCCATGTCTAATGCATGTTGCCATCTCCTTTCTAATATATTATACAAATAAAATTGAAATCTTGTTTTCCAATTTAGTAGGAGCCAATTTATTGTTAGCCATCATAAGTATCATGGCCTCTTCTACTTTAGATTTTTAATCATTATTTAGTGTATCATAATTTACAAATCTAAAACTTAATAATCTTGTAGAGAGTCTAATGTTGGTACATGCCTCATCAATATTCTTTGATATTTTATGTATTATGACTTGGTGAAGTCTTAGTTCATTTGACTCGGTCCTCTTTGCATCTTCCTCTTTAATTTATTTCTTCTTGATTAGCCTTCTTCTCTTTGTCTTTCTCTTAGTGGCTTGTATTATCTTCTTCTTTGTACTAAAACAACTTGGTTTAGACAAGGACTATTGCTTTCTTTGTAGATGTCTTAGCAATAGCTGTTGTCACCCTGATTCTTGGCTTTTGTGGTGTAGGAGAAGAGAGGAGTGTCATTACTGACTTCTTTCTAACCTCTTTGTTAGGCTTTGTAATTTTTAATTTTTAATCCTCCAACTTCTTCATTTAGGATATTGTTCTTCTCAAGTAGATCTACAATTGATGCATTACTCTCATTAAACTTTCTAGTGTCAAATAGTCCTTGAGTATCAACCTCTTCATAATTTATGTTATTTATTTGAATGGCCATATCCTTTCTCTTCCTTAGAGATTTCCATAATTCTTCTCTTTTTACTTCAAGTTGTTGTAGTAGGAGTTGGATGTTAATCACTTGATTGTCAATGACCTTTCCCAATTTGTAAGACTCCATCTCCAATATATGAACTCCCAAGCTATTAGACTTCCTCAAGTGAACCAATGCTCTAATACCAATTTTTGGGAGGTTAATTGGGAAACTAAGAAACTAAGAGAGGGGTGAATCAGGATCTGTAAAACTTTTATCCCTCAAACAACTTTATTGTATTCACCATGTTTTCCATCTCATATCTAATTCATGCATAACATAACTTGTAAAAAAATTTAGTGTTGTAACAACTAGATCTAACTATCAATAACATGCATGAAATGTAAATAGATAACTCAAAGATGTGTTTACCTAGAAACCTTCCAAGGTGAAGGTAAAACTAGTGCGGGGAAGACACCCACAAATATTCACTACTATAGTAACAAAGTTAAACTATTGGGATTACAATTTTGATCACTTTTGATGATCTACCCTATGAGGGGTCTTTCCATTTAAAGGCATTTTATACTGTTAGGTCTTACCATGTTAAAGGATTTTGCACTTACAATAAAGTAAGGACTCTATTAGGAGAATTACAAAGGTCTTTTCAAACCACTATGTTAAGGGAATTTTCGTAATTCAATCTGTTAGAACTATCTTTGTACCTAATCCTTTGGTTTGCACTATAATTTCTAATTATGGATCTCATCCTTTCAATCTCTGATATGATCTCCAATTTTATATGGCTTTACTTAGTCCTTTACTACTTCACAAGGTAATTGTACTCTATTCTTCTTAACTCTCTCATGCATGTAACATCCAAAACTTAACTACTTCACTTCCTTTACACACTTCACAATATCTTCTTTAATAGCACATTCCACTCATATGAAAAGAAGGTTTTTATCTACCTATTTAAAGACTTCTTTTGAGTCTTCTAGTTGCTTCCCTTTTTTCCTCTTCATCTAATTGGTTGTCCATTCCTCATAGGGATCAGTGATCCACTTCAAAATGCATAAAAACCTCTAAAAAACTCTATAATCATTAAATGTCATGTCCATGTTGGCTTAAAATGATTTAGCTCAAAATTTCTATTACTTCATACTTTTATGTTCTCTCTATGTTACTTGTCACTTACTATCTCTAATGCTTAATCATAAAAGATCTCTATTTTGTTTCTTGGCCTTAACTATACTCGGCACCTTTTGTATAACTCACCATCAATGTACTCTATCTACTCACCATTCACTAGGCTCAACTTGATCTAAAAATAATCGATGACCAAAGACTTTCTAAACTCCTATGGATCTTGGAATAAACATGTTCAGTTACAATTTTTCCACATAATTCAGCCTGTATAGAGTAGCTCAGTCATAGTGATGACCAATTGGCTTTGTCTCATATATGAGTAAATGTTTGGCACTAATAGAAAACAATATTTATAGATACCAACAATCTCCCCCTTTGACATTAGTGGAAAAATGCTTTGTCATGATTACATCTTTATAGAGAATAAGAGTACTCCCCCTAATCCTATGACCCAGTTCATATAGAACTACAAAAAAATTGTTGACTAAACAATATAACAATACATATATTACATGACTCCCTATAGTCTTATTGTGTCTTCATCATACTATGTCTATCTTCTTAGTTCTAATTTTTGTATACTCCCTAATCACATCATTTTCTCATTCTATATATAATTATTAGTATTACTTCCACTCTCTTTTTTTTCACTCATGGTTCTTTTTGGGGTTGAGTGGGTGAAATCAAACCGTATTTGTTAATAAATGGTTTGTGGATTTGATTGATCATGGAAAGAGCATGATCCCATGTTGTTCTTATTGATTCAAAGATATGAATCTTCAATTCCAATTTTTATGCCAAGCTAATTAAATTTTCAAGAGTCGAAAGATTATGATTTTTATGGATTAGATCCTTTGTTAAATTCAACTCTCATTGCATAATCTTCAGATAAGGTATCAACTTTGACTATATAGAGATATGTTTGGCAGTGATTTTTTTAGTGGTAAATCTTTGCCGATTGGCTATTCTATCTCTTTGGGAAATTGTAATTTGGTGAGTAAACCTACATATGGGGCCAACCATGTGGCCGAGATATTAAATAATTTGGGTCCAAATCCTAGGATAATAGCTCATTAGTTTACACATAATTTCTCTCACATCTCAGTCTAATCAGAAATGTAATCTACATATAGAACACAATTATTTTAAAAAATTTGCCAACCTTTCCCTAATTTTTTCTTATTGGATAATGTTATTTCTCCCTTAAAATAAAATTATATTTTCCCTTGGGTTGAGTATTGCCTAACATTTTACTGAAACGTGTCTCCAACTATCCCCGTTTAGCCAATTATTTTATGTTTTGGTCTTTGGGACATGTGTCCTAATTTCAAGAAGATTTAGACTTTATGGTATGTTATTTAAAATTAGGCCCAAAAAAGAGTTGAAGCCATAAATATATATTACATCGATGGTCCAAATTAATTCTTTTCACCATAAAATTGACAACATTAAAAGTTACGATGACCAAGTTGGCAATAAAAAAGGACACATTATTAATTGAATCTTAATGGATTGGCATACTACAAGTACATTGTACAGTGTACACTTGGCATGTGGGCCATGGACCACTTGTGACTCTATAATTTCACCAAAATTAAATAGTCTCTCTTTGCAAATGGACATATTAGCCAACTATATTAATATTTTGTGTTATATGAAATAATTAATTCACCTCTTACATCACAAAAATGTTTATAACCAACAACACAAATCATCTACATTTATTTGCATACCAAATAAAATAAAATTAATTTTGTCATAGTTATTATTAAATTTTGATACAGAAAGGAAAATTTCACCAATAGAAAAGAATTTTTTGCGTTGCGTCGAATGAAAAAATCACCCTCGACCAAAAAAATTTCCTACATATTTAATGTTTAATTTGCTAGCATTTTACATATTTTTCTTAAGAGGGGGTTTCTAAAAGTTATCCATGATGTTTGGCTCTCATGTTGCTATCCATTGTTTGTATTTTGGCTAGTTTTCCTTGTGCAAATAACAATTTATTTTAATGCATTGTGTTGGATTCTACTGATTGTGAGATTAAGCTTCCCAATTTGCTTTATTTCAAACTAAATCCAATCTATGTTTTCTTGAAAATCATTGATGAATATTGGCACATCACATAAGATATTATAAAAAATTGTATCTTGTGTACAAACTAATCTATATTCCATGCACATGCCTTTAACTCTACCTTTCTCTCAACAATGTTTGTAGAGGCTTTTTCTATAAAATTATTATCAAATATCTTTGCTGACCATGCCATTAATTTCTCATTCACTTTAATATCTCTAGCATTTATTTTTTCAATAATTTGTACTATCTAGGAAATAATAGGATCTTTCCCATCAATATTATGTACATCAAAAGCATCAACAAATATTTCTTTTATATCATGCAAGACTTGTTTGTGTTGTTTTTTCTTTTCTTTTCTTTTTTTCCTTCTTTTTCTTTGCCAAAATGTCCTTTAGAATGACAGTTTTCTCAAGAGTAAGATCGACCAAATCCCATTTTGGCATCTCAATGATTTCATCCAGACTAATAGTAATATCTAGAGAACTATCCTTTATTTCTTTACTTTTCTTCTAAGTGTTGTGGCTCGACACTACTCTAGTGGTAGTAGGTGATGGGATGTCAACGCTCAGCCTTGCCTAGGCTTCAATGCTTGACATATAAATTTTAAATTCAGCATTATATTTTATTTTACTTGTTTCCCTCAATTTGAGGTCCTAAAATATTTGGTCCTCCTTTACTTGTGCTAGAAGTTTCTACACTAGTTTCTTTGGTTGATTTCTTTGCCTCTTTCTTTTGTCCTTTAGTGTCTAATGAATTGTTTCTACTATCAATTGGAATTTTAGGTGTGGTAACAAGTATATAGGTGATATTTTTCCTTTTAGGCTTGGCACACTTGATCTTTCTTCATTACTATGATCATATTCGATGGTCATGATATCCACTACTTTATCCTGTTCAACTATTTCAATATTTAAGTTAAAAATACTTTTCCACAATAGTGTTGGAAATATAAGGAGAGTAACTGAGAGGGGAGGGGTGAATCATTAAACACTAAAATAAATCTCAAATCCCTTAGAGGTCAATACAAAACATAAACTCTGCTATAACTATTGTTACTTGGTTGACACACAGTACTCAGTTAACACCACCAATATGTTGTAACTTGGAAAGCACTATAATATAAACTTTTACTTAGCAAATAATAAACATGCATATCTTAAGTTATTATCTTTGATTAACCTTAATTAAATTAGTTGCATACATATAAAATAAATAGCATGAACAGAAGTGACACCAACTTTAACGTGGAAACCCAATTTGGGAAAAACCACCAATTGCAACTAGTTACAAATTTTCACTCTTCTGAAGTGATCCCTGTTAGGTGCCAACTATGTTAAAGGTTAAAAAACACACTGTTAGGTGTGACCCTATTGGATCATTTGATCACCCTATTAAGAGTGGCCTTGTTAAAGACCTTTAGACACTTTAATCTAGAAAGCCACCTTGTCAAAGGATTTGGAAAATAGTTGTTAAGCCAACTTGATTAAGAGATTTGATACACTACTAAAATGGTTAGAGATTAATAATGATATGACATGATTTATGATGCAATTGTATTACTGATTTTAGATCTCAATTATGGCTTGAATACATGATCCTTCCTGATTGAATGTATCTTTGCAGCTCCTCAAGGATATTCTACTTATCCTTCTCATTCACTTCCTCTAAACATATTCTTTTCTTCCACAGACTCATAAAAATTCAATCCTTAACTTTACCTTATACTTATATCATTAACATTTTCAAGTCAACTTGAATACAACTTAGAAGAAGTAATATTCATCTGTTAAGTCAGCTAGAACAAACAAACAAATCTATTAAAATTAATATGCCAAAACAAGAAAATTCTTTGTTAGTTGACCTCGATCAGTAGACACTAACACTAAAATGTTTTTCCTATGATAACCAAGTGAAATTGGTTAACACTACATCTTCTTCAAACTTCCTTTGGTAACTGAGTGATCTCAGTTAGCAATGGTTCCATCCAACTTTCCTTTATTACTAGAGTGAGCTCAGTTAACACTCAACTTCTATGAACTACTCTTTTGCACATGAGTAAGCTCAATAGTCACTATCTTATGAACTTGGAAAATACTAGAATTTTTGATAAACATAGGAAACTATCTTCATCATCTAAGTGAGCGCAATATATTTTGACTAGTAAAGATATGACATTTTGTCTAACATCAAAAATAATATATATTTGATCAAAAATCTCCCTCTAGGGAATTGAAGGCAACACAAAATTCCATAATATAATGAAATTTGAGAGAAAAATAAAGTAAGGAAAATATCATTCTAGTTTCATTTAAATTCTCATCCATAAGAACCCCATCTATCAGTGTGAACTCCCTCTAACTTTAGTTCCTCCTTCTATCAACAAGCTCTATCTTGATCATCTTCTTCTAAAGCAAACTCTCACTCTTTGATATCAGACCAAGTTCTTCCACTTTGATATCTTAAAACTAAATTTATTCTAATATTTATACTCTCCCTCTTTAGAAAATTTTTGTGATATGATAGAAAACTCTCCCTCTTTGACATCTTATGCCAAAGAGAATATTCAACAAATTTCTAATGTACCTAATGTACAGATTCATATGCATTCTACCCTTTCATTACTACTTCAACATTATTGATCTTCAACATGCTCGAGTTGATGCATCACTAAAATCCATTTAGTGAGCTTCAGATAGGGGGAATAACCCCTAATTTACCTGTTAGATACAAAAATGCTTCCTTAGGTAATGACTTTTATGTTTTCTATGTGTTCCTAAGTATTCACATATTCCAATCCTACCTCTTTATCTTGCACATTTCTCTCAAAAAATGAAATTTGATTGCAATGTTCTTGGTCTTGGTATGCATCATAGGATTCTTTGATATATTGATTCCACTGGTGTTATCATAGAAAATAACCACTAGATCCTTGATCTCCACTTTCATACCTACCAATACTTACTTGAACAAAACAACATTGGAACAACTAATTGTTGTTGCAACATACTCTACCTCTGTTGTAGATTGAGAAATGTAATTTTGCTTCTTACTTGTCCAAGACACTAGTCTCTTACCAAGAAATAATGCTCCACCACTTGTGCTCTTCCTGTCATCATCACTTCCTACCTAATATGCATCAGTGAAGGCTTTCAAATCCAAATTTCTTCCTTTCTTGTACCATAATCCATAGTCTTCAATCCCCTTCAAATACGTAATGATTATTTATTTCTATCATATGATTTTCTTTAGGATTAGTTGAGAATCTTCCCACCATACCAGCTACAAGAGCAATGTCAATCTTAGCATGCACAACTACTAAAGTTTGTCAATGATTGATTTGTATGTGGTCTAATATACCTCCTTGGAATCATCATTTTTGGAAAGCTTATGACCAATAGACATAGGTGTTCCATCTGGTCTTGAATCTCCCATTCCAAATTTTTTTAGTATCTACTTGATATACTTAGATTGAGTAATGTAGATACCATCTTTCTTTTGTTGAATCTACAAGCCAACAAATTGATTTCTCCAAACATTGACATCTCAAATTCCTTGCTCATTTTCTCTAAAAAAGCTTTGCATAAATCATCATTTCCAATAAACAATGTGTCATCCACAAATATTTCTACCAACACAATCTTCTTGTTTGGTCCTTCTTTGATGTATAGGCTATTATTATCATTTTTCTTTGAAAACCAATCTTGATCAAGTAATTATGAATTTTTCCATACCAAGCTCTAGTAGCTTTCTTGAGACCATACAATTCTTTGTGCAATTTACAAACCATATCCTTTTTTCTAGGATCTACAAAACCTTCGTGTTGTTCTTTGTAAACTTCTTCTTCAAGAATCTCATTCAAGAATGAAGATTTCACATCCATCTAATACACTTTAAATCCTTTCAATGCAGCATAAGAAAGTAAAGTCCTAACCCATTCTAATCCTACAACTATAGAAAATGTTTCACCATAGTCAATACCTTCTTCTTGAGAATAACCGTAGCATACTAACCTTGCTTTATTTCTTAAAACTTCTCCATCTTCATTTAGCTTATTTCTAAACACTCTCTTTGTTCCAATTACATTCTTATCCTTTGGTTTGGGAACAAGAGTTCAGTTCTTATTCCTCTCTATATGATATATCTCTTCATTCATTGCTTCAATCCAACTTTCATTAGCCAAAGCATCTTTAACTAATCTAGGTTCAAATTTAGTAAACAAACACGTATGTTTCAATTTGTTTCTTATCATTTTACCATCTGACTTGTCTCCAATAATCTTATCAAGTGCATAGTCTCTTCTAACATATCTTGCTAAGATAGGTACTTTGGATTTAGAACTTGTTTCACTTGCCTGACCATGACCTTTTGCATCATGCTTGGGTCCCACTGTCTATGACTCAGGTCCTTCAGATTCTCACTCGAGTTGCACTAGCTATAACTCGATAGCCTCTAACTGTGACTTGGGTCCTTTAGACTCTAACTTCGGTTGCAATAGTTGCAACTCAGGTGCTTTTGGAGATTTTGTGGACTCAGAAGGTGAAATCTATTTGCTTCTAATTGGATTAGTCAATATATCATATTCAAAGTAAATGAATTTTATGTAATCTTTAAGTTCTTTAATTCTCTTTTCTTTACTCATTTCTACAAACTCCTTAATCTTCACATGTGCACTTTCTATGATCTTATGAGTGGTTAGATTCAAACATTTCTATGCTTTACTTCTATTGGAATATGGTGGGAATATGCCTTCATCACTTTTGATATCAAATTTACCTTATCTAGTCTCCTTCAAAATATAATATTTGCTACCAAATACTTTCAAGTAACTTACATTAGGTTTGTATCCATACCATAGTTCATGAGGAGTTTGACTTTAGTCTTTCTTCAATTGTACTTTTTTCAATGTATGAATTGATTTATTGATTTCTTCCTTCCATTATTTGATTGCAACATTTTTTCTATCATCAAGGTTCTTGCACAATCCATGATTGATCTGTTCCTTTTTTTTGCTATACCATTCTACTGAGGTGTACTAGGGGTTGATACTTATCTTTTGATTCCTCTTTTAGTGTAGAATTCATTAAATGTATTAGAAATGAATTGACCTCCTCTATCTGATCTTAAACATTTTAGCTTCTTTCCTATTTCCTTCTCTACTCTTGTCAGATACCACTTAAACTTTTGAAAAGCTTTAGATTTATATTTTAGATACATTACTATCATCATTCTAGAGTAATCATAAACAAACAAAATAAAGTATTTATCACCACTATATCTCTAAATGTCAATAGGTCCACAAAGGTCTGTGTGAACTAGCTCCAAGACTTCTTCAGAATGATAGTTCTTGCTCTTGAAACTTGTCTTTTCTATCTTACCAATTTGACAATTTTTACATAGGCCCATATCAGGTTTCCTCAAACTAGGAATACCTCTTACTCTTCTTTTTTTTCTTATCTTGATCAAGTTATAAAAGTTCACATGACATAACCTTTTAGTCCATAACCATCTTTCTTCTACTTGAGAAATGAAACATGGACTATTACTAAGATCTAGGTAGAATAAGTTACTTTTTGTTTGGTTACCAGACCCAACTAAATTTTCTTTTCCATCTAGCATCTTGGCCTTCCCATTCATGAATTCTACCTTGAATCAAATATTATTCAACTATGCCACACTTAGTAGATTATGTTTCAATCCTTCAACCTAATAAGCATTATCACATCTGAGTTCATTGGTTAGAGAAATAGAACCTTTTCCTTTTATGCAACATGGTTCATTATTTTCAAATCTTACACTTCCACCATCATAGTGTTTCATATGTTCAAACTTTTTCTTATCACTAGTCATATGATGAGAACAACCAATATCAATAATCCATGTATCATTTTTTATAATATGAGAGATAAGTGCCATTTTATCTTCTTCATTATCAGATTCATCTTTTACAGCAATATAGACCATTTCATTATCATCACTACTATATTAGTATTTAGCCATAAAAAATTCTTATTACCTTTGTACTTGTCATCCTTATAGCTTTTGACATCCTTCTTGCATTTATACTTAATTTTCTTCTTTTCATCTTTGTCCTCTCTGTTTGGAAACATTGCAACAATGTGACCAACTTCTTCACAAGAAAAATAGATTAGAGGAATTTTATCTTTTTATTTTCCTTTTCCTTTGGAATGACTCCTTGTAAGTAATGCTTTAATGGCATCAAGATCACTTTCAGAACTATATTCCTCTGCACTTTCAGATTGTTTTCCTTTAGACTTTGCAGCTTTCTTCTTGGGTGATAACTTGGATTCAAATTTAAACTAGAGATTGCTATAACTAGGAATATAATTATCATAGTTATCCAGGTCAAATGATGTCAATCTTCCCACAAAAGCATCAAAGGTTATCTTATTATTTGGATCAAATCTCATCTTTCAAATAGCAGACACTCTGATTGCATAGATAGGAAGAAGGGTTTTGAGTACCTTGCTTACCACTATCACATCTTCAATTGTCCCTCCAGAGGCTTTGATTGCATTGACACTAGCTTTGATTTTGTCATCAAATTTTTCAATGTTTTCATCCTCTCTAATTTTCATCTAATCAAACTAACCTCTCAAGCTTTCTACCTTGGGTCTTCTCACATTATCATCACCTCCATAAATTTTTACACACTTCTTGAGCAATAGCACATCCTTTGACCTCATTGAGTTCATCATAGTTAAGAGTTGATCCAATGTTAATCATTGTGATATTATTATTTTTCTTTTTAACAATCTCCTCCATGGTCAATGTTCTAGTAAGAGCCTTATACTTAGTATTCAAATATTTCAGACTTGAATCATTGATGGTTGTTAGATGTAGCTTCATAAGTTCTTGACATGACTCTAAGTTATCCTTGTTCAACTTGGGAATCTCTCTCCTGTAAGACATCCTAATCTTTAGCTTAGCTCCTTGAAACCTTCTCTACAAGCACCAAAAGCTCAAATACCAATTATTGGAAATATAAGAGGAGTAACTAAGAGGGGAGGGGTGAAATAGTTACCACCAAAATAAATCTCAAATCCCTTAGATATCAATACAAAACATAAGCTCTAATGAAGTTTTGTTGTTACTTGGTTAACACACAAGCACTCAGTTAACACTAACAATATGGTGTAACTTGGCAAGCACTATAATATCAACTATTACTCAGAAAATACTAAACATGCAGATCTTAAGATATTATCTATAATTAACCCTAATTAACTTAGTTACATACACTTAAAATAAATAGCATGAACAAAAATTACACCAATATTTAACATGGAAATCTAATTTGGGAAAAACCACCAATTGAAACTAGTTACTAATTTTCACTCTTCTAAAGTGAGCCTTGTTAGGATCCAACCTTATTAAAGATTTTAAAACACACTATCAGGTGTGACCTTGTTAGAGGATTTAATCACCCTATTAGGAGTGGCCTTGTTAGAGATCTTTAGACACTTCAATCTATAAATTCCACCTTATTAGAGGATTTGGAAAATATTTGTTAACTACAATGGGTAGAGAGTAACAATGATATGACATAATTTCTAATGCAACTCTATTGCTGATTTCAAATCTCAATTCTAGCTCAAATACTTGATTCTTCTTGATCAAATGTATCTTTACAACTCCTAAATGATATTATGCTTATCTTTCTAATTTACTTCCTCTAACCATCTTATTTTCTTCCACACACTCACACACATTCAATCCTAAACTTGACGTTATATCATTAACATTGTCAAGTCAACTTGAATACAACCTAGAATAATTGATATTCATCTCCTTAGTCAGCTAGAACCGACAAAAAAATCCATTAAACTCAATATGTCAAAACAAGAAAATCCTTTGTTAGTCGACCCTTCTCCATAGACACTAACTCTAAAATAATTTTTCTATGTTAACCAAGCGAACCTAGTTAACACTACATCTTCTACAAACTTCCTTTGGTAACCAAGTGAGCTTGGTTAGCACTTGTTTCATCCAACTTTCCTTTATTACTCAAGTGAGCTCAATTAACACTCAAATTCCTCCAACTTCTCTTTGATGCCCAAGTGAACTTGGTAGTCACTGCCTTCTAAACTTGGCAAACACTAGAATGGCAAACAGCCACAAGAAACTGAGCTTGGCATACACTAACTAGTAAATATATGAAATTTTTGTAACATCAAAGACAATATACATTTGATCAACAAAAAGTTCATTTTTTTGTACTACATCTTCAATATTATTATGAAGAATCCTAAAAATTTGTAACTTAGGAACAAATTGGTTCCTATACATTTCCAAAAATGTTGACTTTTGATCTTTTGATAACTTAGCCATAATTTTGGCCAAAGTTCCTTCTCTTATTTGTTTCTCCATGTCTAATGCATGTTTCTAACTCCTTTCAAATATACCATACAAATCAATTGGAATATTCTTTTCCAATTTATTAGGGGCCATTTTATTGTTTGTCATCATAATTATCATGGCTTCTTATACTTTGGATTTGTAATAATTATTCAGTGTATCATATTTTCCAAATCTAAAACTTGGTAATACTACAAAGCTTCAAATGTTGGCACATACCTCATCAATATTATTTGATCTTTTAGGTATTGGGATTTAGTGATGTCTTGGGTCATCTAACTCGATCCTCTTTACACCTTCCTCTTCAATTTTTTTTATGCTCGACTAGCCTTCTTCTCTTTGTCTTTCTCCCAATGGCTTGTATTTTATTCTTCTCTTTACTAGAACCACTTGGTTTAGACAATGACTATCCCTTTCTTTGTAGATGTTTCAGTACTAGTTGTTGTCCTCTTCCTCACCACTACTGACTTTATCTTCATCTTTACCAAGACCTTGTGTAAGCTTTAAGGTTCTTTGCCTTTGCTCTGGGTACCTAGTTTCTCTTCTAGGTCTTTAGTAATTTTCTTTCTCTTATTCTCTTTTGAAGCTATTTTGATATCAACTATGATTCTTTCCTTAGTTTCTTTATTCTTCGAAAGGTTTTTCTCTTCTATCAATTTCTTCTTTAAATAATGCATCAATATTTGCACTTTCATTGTCACTATAAACTTCATAGTCAAATGGTTTAAGCCATGCTTTTCTAGGCTTGATTGTTTGAACAAATGTTTTATATGTTTCTACAAGAAGTCATACATCATTTTAATTATTCATCACTAAATTTTTTGGAATTCTCGTCCTTTTTCTCATCTTTTGTTTGAACTCCTAAAAATAGACGTCCACAATTTTCTCAAAATTTTCTCCCAAATAAGCTATATATTCACTAATGTGCCTTGTGACAAGTTTTCCATGTGCCCAAATAATATTTCTAAAAATAGGAAAAGAATTATGAACATAAAAGGAAATGTATATAATCAATGGTCCAAACTTACACATTGAATTCATTACCTTCCTAATTGATGTCAGGGTCTTTACTGACTGTGACCTTTTCACCTCGACAAGATCATATCCATGATTTTCATAATAATCTTCCATGCTTGGTCTACTTCCATACATGGCACGCTATTTATTCTACTCAAATAATAAAATTTGTGAGAAATGACTCTCACTGTGAACTAAATCACCAGATCTTTGATAGTAGAAATAGACAACCCTCATCCATTCCTTTAGGCTTTTTTATTAGTATCAATTTATTTGTAGTTCAAACAACTCATTGTCTTCTTTTTATCTAATGTTGGATACCGAGTAACCTTGTGAATTGTTTTCTTTGTGATCCCAATAGGTCCATTTTCTAGCTACAACTTTATATCATGGATTATGCTTATCACTACCTTAATCCATTCAATCTTGAAATTTGTCAAAAAATATAGGGCATAAGTTAACCCTTTCCTTTCAACAATTTTGAATTCATTCTTCAATACTCATTCATCACATAGTCTCTTATATGCCTCACGAATCTCATAATCACCAACTTTTCCAATTTTACACATGTAACAACTCCACACATCATGGATCATAATGAATTTAGGTGGCATCAATGATAAAAGCACCTATGTAATCACCTTTCATTACAATCTTAGGAATAATACAAAATTTTGGTTAAATACAAGTGTCATTCTTTACCAATTGAACATTACTTACTTCTACTCCTTGATTCTTTGTTGAAGATGATGAAGATGTCATATTTACTCATAAGGGTTTTGAAACATTTTCCTCTGGATAACTAGCCATAGCTTAGATCTTCACTTGATCAATCTTTCACCTTAAAATTGCTTTTCCAAATTGCTCTGTGCTCTCAAAATTTGAATGCAAGTTGTGTGAAATACCTTCAAATTTTGAATATATACTTCCATTTCCTTGAATTAGGGTCTCCACTATATAGCTCGATCTTATTCCATCTAGCTCAGCCTATACATTACTTTGTCATTGGGGTTCTCGGTCCATATTGAAATGCTTGGTCAATATAGATAGTTTTACTAACATTTGGCACCCATTGTTTAAATGATTCTTTTGCACTATTATTTTCATAGATTTGTTCTTATGCATAGTTTCTTATGTAGATATGAACTTTAGCACATTTTATGTGAGGAACTGATGTAGGATAAATTAGTAAGTACAAAGTTTCTTATATACCTTTCTTGATCAATTTGAGGAGCTATAATCATCCTCTCCATTGGATTGGGTGACCTTAACTTTATCTGTTCCACTACCTTCAGCTTCTTCCTTTTTCTTCTAGGTTTGTTTCATCTCCTTCTTTAATTTTTTTGCATCTACTTTCCATTTATCCTTGTCATATTCATTGTTTAGTAAGTTGGTGCTCACGTTCTACGATTCTCATTCACAAGTCCAATATTATGACAACAAGAACAAACTTTCTTAGGTTCATTCATTTTTGTCTGGTAGGATTTTTCTTGTGATCTACATTCATAAGTTGTTTGTCCAAACTTTTGATAGTTGTAAAATATCCCTCAAATTTGGGGATGGAATGTATGTTGTTCATTCTTAGTCTACACTCATGTATTTGATTTCTTTGCTTCTTGCAATAATAAAAATAACTAGAAAATTTAGGTTTAGAGTTTTGCATACCATTTTTGCTTCTACAGATGTTTGGAGTATGACCAATTTTACCACAATGATAGCATGTGGGTTTTCTTTTTGAATTTCCTAGCGAGCTCAACTCTTGGATGATTCTCCTAGTTTAGCATATGAATGTCTTTCTGATCTAGAATTGTTGCTAGATGCCTTAGGTGATATCATTATCTCTTCAAGCTACTCTATTTCTTCACTCATTCATTCCACAAGAATTTTCTCATTTCTTAATTTAATTCTCACTAGACCAGTCTGTGATCCAAAATTTTCTATTTCCATGTCCTTCCTATTTAACTCCTAATTTGCAAGCATTATTTGATTCATCATGTCTAGTTGAGTGTTTGTAATATTTTGTACACCAAATGACCTTTCTTCAAGTGTAATAGATATTTATCTTTTGTTTTCCTCAACCACAATTTTTTTCATCATCTTTCTTCTTTTGCTCAATCACTTCACATAGAATTACTAACTAAATTTCATGTTCTCCCTTTAATCCTCTAACTTCTTCATTTAGGATATTCTTCTTCTTAAGTATATTTGTAATTGTTGCATTAATCTCATTAAAATTTCTAGTTTCAAATAGTCCTGGAGTATCGAAATCTTCATAATTTATGTCATTTAGCTAAATGGCCATATTGTTTCTCTTTCTTAGAGATTTCCTTAGTTCCTCTCTTGCTACTTCAAGATTCTGTAGTAAGAGTTGGATGTCAACCACTTGATTGTCAATGACCTTTCCCAATTTGTAAGCCTCCATCTCCAAGATCTGAACTCCCAAGTTATTAGACTTTCTCAAGTGAACCAATGCTCTAATATCAATTGTTGGCAGGTTAATTAGGAAACTAAGATACTAAGAGGGGGATGAATCAAGATCTGTAAAACTTTGATCCCTTAAAACAACTTTACTATATTCATCACATTTTCAATCTCATATCTGATTCATGTGTAATATAAATTGTAAACTCAAAGTGTTGTAACAAGTAGATCTAACTATTAATCACATCCATGAAATGTAAACATGTAACACAAAAATTTGGTTACCTAGAAACCCTCCAAGGTGAAGGTAAAGCTAGGGTGGGGATAACACTTGCAAATCTTCACTACTACAAGAACAAAGTTAACCTATTAGGGTTACAATTCTGAACAACTCTAATGATCTACCCTATGAGGGGTCAACACTGTTAAAATCATTTAAGACTATTAGGTCTTACCCTATTTAAGGATTTTATAATTATAGTAAAGTAAGGACTCGGTTAGGAGATTTAAAAAGGTTTATTAAAACCAATCTATTTAGAGATTTTTCCTAATTCAATCTATTAGAAATATCTCAGTACATGATCCTTACTCTGATATGATCTCCAATCTGATATGTGTTTACTTAGTCATTGAATATGTCATAAGTTTGATATACTCTATTCTTCTTAACTATCTCATGCATGTAGCATCCAAAACTTAACTCCTCCACTTCCTTCACACACTTTTCAATCTCTTTTGCAATATCACATTTCACTCATATGAGAATAAGGTTTATATCTTCTTATTTAAAAACTTTTGTGGATTCTTCTAGTCACTTTTCTTTTTTCCTCTTTGTCTAATTGGTTTTTTATTCCTCATAAGGATCGGTGATCCATGTCAAAATGTCTAACAACCTCTATAACAAACTCTAAAATCATTAAATGTTGTGTCCATGTTTTCTTTTACCTCAAAGCTTGTGTCATTTCAAACTTTTATGTTCTCTCTATGTTACTTGACACTTTCTATTTCTAATTTTCAATCATAACTATTGTTCATTCTATTATTTGACCTTAGCTTTACTCAGCACATTCTATATAATTCAGCATCAATGTAGAGCTTGGCATAAACATGCTTGTTTACAAGTCTTCCACATGATTCAGCCTATATAGAGTATCTTGGTGACAATGATGACCGATTGACTCTGACTTATATATGACTAAGTATTTGACACTAATAGACAACAAGAATTAGAGATACCAATAGATTACATGGTGTATGATCTAGGATATGAGATCAATTAGGCATGAATGCAGTTAATCTATTATTTTGTTTGATGGAGTTAAAAGTTTCATAGATCCTAATTCACTTCCCCCCCACCCCCCTCCCCATGTGCCCCTCCTCTCAATATCTTGCTTCCTTATAAGAGTTCCTACATAACTTAAGTTCCTTAATCTTTTGCTTCAACTTCTTCATTCACCTTGCAAAATATCAGTTGCTCAAGCTTAGTATTTTACTCAACTTATTGGCTTCTAAGAAACATCTCTTCCACACTTCATCTCAATTGTCTTCTCCACTTAATATAATGATCAAACAACACATTATCTTGTCAAATACCTACTATTATGCATTTTAATTCCATCATACTTACTCATTGTTACTCAAAAACTTGACTAGCTCACCTTGCTATCTCTTCTTTTCAAATCCTCTTCATCAACCAACTAATATAGCACTCTACATTATTAGTAAATGTCTTACCAATTAGGTTAGACATCAGTGACAATATAAAAATTGTTCAATCGTAGTTTCTAGCCAAAAATATGAATATATATTTGGTTAACAATCTACATGGTATCCATCTTTTCTCGAGGCTAACCAATAAAGATAATATTTTTGTAATGTGCTATATAAGATCAAGTTTTTGTGTTGATTAGGTGGTGTAATGGTTAGTGGTGATAATGAATTGATACATATAAATATTAATCATGTTAAGGATCATATTTTATAGGTCAGGTGAGTAGTATAGAAGAGCTTTAGTTTTTTATCAACATATGTACCTATATAGAACTATTCAAGCATGATTGATGCTAATATTAATCTCATTATTTTTTATTGTACTCGACTTAAATGTTTTATAGGGCAATAATCCTTCCTAAATTTTAATCCAAGTAGTGTGCTCTAGGAAGTGTGAGTCTATGCATGTACACACCCCTTATAATTAAATCCTTTGATGGGATATTACTTTTAATAGAGTAATTATATATGGATTCCATGTACCCTTCATGGTTTTTCACCTAACAAGGTTTCTATGATAAAACTGATGATGCTATAATGTTGTGGATGTACACTTTATATTATAGATTTTTTTCATTTGGTTTACGGTTAAGATATTAGTTTGTTAAAGTAAAAAGTTACAAATAGTTGATCCAATCCCCACCTACATCCCCATGTTTATTGATTCTAAGACATGGAACATGTTGAAAGAGGACTATTATAGAAGATTTTATTATGATAATTAGAAAATAGTAAAACTGTATATAAATTTAAAGGAGATATAGTTTTAGACAATTAAAATAGTTTAAAAATTTGTGATATTGTTATCAAGATTCAACTATGTAATTTGAGTCAAACTCATTAACCCATGTTTCTTGAGTAGCAATTCCCAACAACCCATCTCTAATGAGAAGGATTGCAACACTCAACACTAACTACATCTAGGTGATGATCACAGAGGTGAAGCAGTGAGACTTCTTGGAAGGTCATGCATTTGAGTTTTACTCTTACACAAGCATGCTTGACCATAGGGTTTCCTCCAAGATTGAACCAAGTTATTTTGCAATCCAATTTACAAAACCTTTATCGAGTATTATACCTTATTAATTGAATTTATTGTAAATCCCTTTAATCTCATCATTTGATAAGTAGGATTATTTTACATAGATAGTCAAATTACATTGCTATCAAGCTTCAACTTTTTATATTTTTTAGTCAAACTCATTAACCCATGTTTCATGAGTAGTGATTGACAAAAATCCATCTCTCATTAGAATGAATGGGACACTTAAAATTCATTGCATCTAAGTGATGTTCATAGAGATGAAGCACTAAGACTTCCTAGGGTGTCAAATATCCCAATACTCATGAAACATGGGTTAATTTGTTTGACTCAAAAACTATTGAGTTGAATCCTACTAGTAATATCACAATTCAGCTTGTTATGAAAAATATTTTTTAGTTTTCAATTGATGAGATTAAGGGGTTTTACAGTGAATGATTCGTCAGAGACCATAGTTGTTGAGGGTTTTGCAAATGGGGTTGCGAGCATAGGCTTGAAGAAAAGTTTGTGGTTAAGAGTGGTTGAGTTGGAATAGTACTATGATGGATGACCTCATGGGAAGTCCTAGTGCTTTACCTTTGTGAGTTTCACTTATATGCAATGAGTGCTAAATGTTCCATTCTTTCTCATGTGAGATGGGTTATTTTGAATGATTGTTCATGAAACATGGGTTGATGAGTTTGACTCAAAAGCTATACAATTGAACCCATGGAAATATCACAATTTAACTTGTTTTAGGAAATATCTCCCACTTAATAAGTCTTCCATTTCTTCAAATATAAGATAAGATAATATAATATATGAAGTACATCCAAGAAAGTAAGGATGAGAGGGAGAGCATTATTAAAATGATTGAAATATTGAAGAATGTGATGATCTCTTGAGTATAATCTTATTTAATCTAAAAATAATTAAGAAAAAAGTAAATGCGATGAAAAGGTAAATAAGATATAAAAAATAAATGTAAAAGAAGATTTTATGCCACTAAATCAGAATATTAAATAATATTTTGAACTTAGACAAGGTAGTAGGTAGATAGTAGGATTTCAACAAATCTAGTCATGTTATCTTTAGGTGAAATAAATAAGAATTTGATTATTTAACCCTTTCTTAGGTACAATTATTGCGGAACTAGATATTAGTTTTTAGAATTTAGGTTTGTTGTTATTATTATTATGATTTATTGTTTCCATACCCCTCTCTGAGGTAAAAGAATTTAAGACCTGACCAATGAGGAGCATCTTTTCATGTTCACCATACCAATGAGAATTTGAAACATACCTAAAAACTTCATTTGTAAGCTACTCATACACATTATCATTTTTAGAAATGGGATCCACTAAACAACAATGAGATGGAATATACACACATATTTTATACAACAAATCTTTGTAAACAATCGCAAGTGATGAAATCAGTACAATCCAGTCCAACAACCTTTACAAACTGCATATTAGTGCTTTGATCGATGAATTACAGCCTTAAATTGCAATTATATTCATAATTCATAAAGATAAACTAGGGGAGAGGACCTAGTAGTTGTGCACATTCCAATAGTTGTGACAGTAGTTGTTAACTTAATACCCATACTTGTTGATTTAATATCCAACATTTTTGACAAGATTGTACCAATGGATGTGACTTTAAAGTTGTTTTTGTTAATGATGATTACCCATAAGTGAATGAAAAGTGTCCCTTTTCCCAAAAAACAACCAATAGTGTGATGCCACATTAGCTGCACAAGTATGGGGTCTCCAATGCACTATGATTGGTCTCACTTTTTTTTTGGGCTATTTTAGACACTTTGACAAAAAGCATGCTGATGTGGCATCATATTTGATGATGTGGCTTTGAAACCTTAGTTATAAGCAAGGGACTTGCCAAGTAAGCTACTATCAAAAAATGAGAGTGATTTGAAATTTCCACATTGGATTTTGAGAAACGCAAAGTTAGGGTGCACAACTACTGGGTCCTCTCCCCTATAAACCAAATGGATAAACACAAAAGTGAGCCCCATCTAACTTTTCAATTCCACACCTATCAGTAGAAAGGTGACACATATCTTGAAAGATACATTGTCAGTAGAAAGGTGACACATATCATGAAAAATATGTCATGGCACATTTCTGTCTGTGTAACTCTTTTCTTTTTGTCGCTGCATGACTAACTAGAAATTAGAACATATAAGATTTGCGAAGACAAACATCCACACTAGATGCAAAATATTGATTCTTAGTGAAACTTAACATTGAGTTTTGTCCATGATTTATGGTGGACTGTAGTCAGCTTCTATGGTGGACTACAAGCTTACGCTAATCAAGAAGTTATCTCTTCTTAATCAATTAGTTGTGTAATCATTTTGAGACAAGGTAATGGATGATTCTACTGTCTCTCAGTCTATTGGTGAAGTTGAAAGGTTCACAAAGACTCCACCAGGGATCAAGTCTTGTTGAGTGCAAGGCCCCCGACATTTAAAACGGATGAGGCAAGAATTTGGCAGAATGGATAGTCTTGTAGAATAAACATAATGATCAAAACGACATCTGTTGTGATCTAGTTGTTTAGTATTACAATGTCAAATTTTAACCACTACTGTTGAGGCAGTTGTTTTTTTCCATACAAGCTTTTCTTTAATCTTCAAACTAAGTAATGCTTACCTTTGACCTCAATATATCTATTATTGCTATGTATAAATTTGTTTGTCCAAATATCTATAATGAAGAATTATATTTATAGATTAAGATGCAAGTCTTTTATAGCCACAAGACAATAAATATTTCTAATTAGAGTATCTAAATTGGAGGGGAAAATATTTCATTAATATCAATATCCTTTTAATGTGCAAAACCTTTTATTAATAAGCTTGGCCTTATATTTTTTCTTTCTTCCATGTTCGTTAACCCATAAACTCCCACTTGTTTGGCAATGATCATTTATCTTCAAGCACTAAATCCCAAGTTTGATTATGTACCAAAGATTGCATGTCCTCTTTCATATAATGCTTCCACTTCTTTCTAGTTTCAACCTACATTGCTTTTGCATAACTTTTTGATTCAAAATAATCAATCTAAAGTCTATAACTTAATGAAGGAGATACTTTTTTAGGGAGATTGCTTAACTTCGTAGATCTTCTTGCAAGATTTTGAGTTACCTATTGTTGTTCAAGCTTCTCAATGCTTTTTAACATTGGTTATAATGTACTTTAAGATTCACCAACCATGTGTATTCTATATTTAATTGTTCTAATTTGTTTCCTACGGGTCGTATCTATAGAAGACCATCTCATTAAATGTGGCATCTCTACTCATGATTTTTTGGTTTTTTATAATCTTATGAAAGATAACCACAATTATGAACTCTATATCGAATAAAACTAAACTTATAGGATTTTACTTCAAGCAATTTTCTAATCTCAATGTCAATATGAAAAAATGTTTCACAACTAAGATTCTTCAAAAATGAGTAGCTTACATGTTTGTCTATCTATACCCCTCCTAGAACATTAGTATGTAAAGGACTTAAAGATCCTCTATTTATAATTAAATAGAAAAATCTAAAGAATTTACACATGATTGTAATGAGAATCTTATGAAGGGTACTCCCCTTAATAACACAACACACACAAAAAAAAAGAAACAACACAGATTGAGAGAAAAAAAACAAGGGCTTCTTATTATCACTAAAAATGTGGAATTACAAAATTATAATATGAAAACCCACATGGGTGCCTTCCTTACAATAGTCTACAAGACAAAGTTGCAAGTATCACTCAGGACTACCCTAGATAACCTACGAGCCTTCCTTATATAGGCACTTTTTACCACCTGGGAAGGTTCTAAACACTACGCCCTAACCCTTGAGGTTGACCAACCTCATCTTATATTATTATATTACACTTTATTACATAGGATTGACTCAAGAAGATTTACAAATTATATTTTTGAATGGATCCACTTCTGGGGACCATAACTAGCAAATTGTTGACATGATGCACTACTATAACCCCATTCTAGAACCCTCGACTAGTGATCTGTCGACTTATGGAATCAATTGATTAAGAAAGTGCCCATTGGCCAAAAAATTTCCTTGTTTCAAATTCATTTAGACCTTCATTAATAGACATGAAGTTTGGATAGCCAAAATTCATATTGAAAATCTACACTAACTTGTACATCAATACATATGACATGACAATAAACTCATGTGGCAGCATGATATGTCAAAATAAACCTCTACATATGAGATTAGAACAATCTGAGCACATAATACCAACTTATTAAAATTATCAAGCTCCCACAAATATTAACTCTGAATAGGACTAGCCCTTATTGAAAACACAGAAGTGGAAAACTAGAAATAGATGTATTTTTGAGTGGTGCATGATTATTCTTATACCAAGGATGCTCATGCATCAAACACCTAGGAGAATTTGAGAAGTGGCCCTATTATTCCTCTGGTAGTCAGAGGAAAACCAAGACAGTCAACCTCCTCTCATGCTAGCCATGAGTAATCCTCCACTAGCCTCCCTTTCCATTTGACCAAATACACTTCATATGTTTTGTTCATTGTGCTTTGTCTCACATGACTGTCTAATATCTCCTCAATCTCCTTTATAACTGAAGTAGATGCTCAAATACTCCACTATGCTTCTGCAACTTCATCTTCATCACCTCCTTCATAGTATTCTATCAAATTTGAAATGTCAAATATTGGTGAAATATTTAGTTCAGCTGGAAACTCTACTTCATAGCCATTTCTAGAATCGTGCCTTTTTACTATCTTGCACCATCCAAACTTCTTCATTTTCTGCTTATGATATGTACCCATTGGAAATCTCTCCTTCCTCAAATGAACCATGACTCCATCCCCAATCTAAAATTCCTTATACCTCATTTTCACATATTTCTTAGCCTTATACTATGTATTCATCTTTGTAATGTGTTTCATCACCTCCTCATGGATATTGCTCAAATATTCAGCAAAATCTTATGCTTCAGTGCTACTTATTTCGCCTTTATCCAACTACTTCAATTCATAAGCATTTTTCTAACTACTCCCATATACAATCTAGAATGGTGATTTACCAGTACTCTTGTTGAAATAATTATTGTATGCAAATTTAGTCTATGGTAAAATCATTTTCCAGTCATTTGGCTTACCTCTAAGCAAGCATCTCAGTGAATTCCCCAAACTTTGGTTCACAACTTCTATTTGATCATCAATCTATGGATTATGGGATGAAATAAACTTCAAATATTTCTTCAAATTCTTCCACAATGTACACCATAAATACCAACAAACTTGATATCTTGATCAAAAACTATACTCTTTGGAAGACCATGTAATCTCACCACTTCTCTGAAAAACAACTCAGTCACATGAAAAACATCTCTAGTCTTCTTTCAGGGAATGAAATGTGTTATTTTTGAAAATCTATCACACACCAAAAATAATTAATCATACCCTCACTATGTCCTTGGTAAAAAAAGAATGAAATTCATGTTAACATCTTCCCATGGCTTTTCAAGTGTAGTTAATGGTTGATACAACCCCATATTTTGCTTAACTTTTTTTTCCATCAGACATACTATGTAATTTTGTACAAACTTCTTCACATCTTTCTGCAATTGTGGAAAATGATAATTATCAATGACCAAAGCAATGATTTTGTCTCTACCAAAGTATCCAACTAATCCTCCACTATGCTTCTCCTTAATAAGATTATCTCTCATAGAACTTTTAGGAATGCACAATTGAGTTCCCTTGAACAACATACCATCCTAGATTATGAGAATCCAACCACCTTAACATGTCAAGCATAACAGGTCTTTTACAAGCTTTCCAAGCTTCACAAAAATTAGGATCCTTCAGATACAAATTCTTGAGTTCCTTGAACCTAACCACCTTAATCCACATTTTTGTCTACAAAATATATTTTCTACTAAGAGCATATGCAACTCTATTAGGGTTCTCGTGCTCCTATGTTTCAAAACAAATATATGACTCATTGACTCTACAACAACTCAATCCATTTCAAATTCCTTTGATTCAATTTTCCTTGTCTATTCAAATATTGCATATCTTGATAGCTAATATACAAAAAAATATTCCTTAGGAAGAAGATAGTATCTCCACTTCTTCAATTCCTAAACTATGGCCTAAAATTCTAGAACACAAACAAAATCCTTTCTTCTAGCATCATTCAATTTATCACTGAAATAACCAATACATGTACATTCTTGGCCCAAAATAGCTCTTATTATTATACTACTAGCATCACAATCTGCTTGAAACACCTTATTAAAATCTCAAAGTGCTAAAATAGGTTTCTCATTAACCTTTTGTTTCAACATATTAAAGCTCTTATCTTATCCTATAGTCCACTTAAATATTTTTTTATCTCCTCTTATTGTTTTAGTCAAGGGTCCACAAATACTACTCAAATCTCTGATAAACTTTCTATGAAAACTAGTCAGTCCATGAAAATATCTTACCTCTTTTATACTCCTTGCAGTAAGCCATTCAAGGATAGCCTTCACTTTCTCAAGGTCCACTTTCAAACCTTCTATTGATACTACAAATCCCAAGTACTCCAACTGCTAATTCACAAAATTTGTACTTCTTTAAATTTATCAGCAACTTTTACTCCCCTAGCTTATCAAATACCTTATGAATGTGGATTAAATTCTCCTCCAATGTCTTACTAAAGATCAATATATCATCTAGATAAACAATGATAAACTTACATAGAAACTACTTTAGTACCTCCTTCAAGAGCCTTGTGAAAGTGCTTGATGCATTGGTTATCCCAAAAGGTATGACTAACTACTAATTCAATCCTTCCCTTATCTTAAAGCCACAAATATAGTCATCTCCTTCTCTGATGCAAATATGATCATACCTAATCTTTAGATCAATCTTTGTGAAATATACAACTCCACTCAAACAGTACATAATATCATGCATCCACGATGATGGAAATCTATGCTTGATTGTCATCAAGTTAATAGTCGTAAATCTATACATATCCTTCATTCTCTATTCTTCTTAGCTACTAATACTATTTGTACATCACATGGATTAAAACTCTCTCAAATCAACCCCTTCTGCAACAACTCATGAAATTTTATGTTCAATTCTTAACTTTCTATTGGTTTCATTTTGTGTACTTTTTTTTAAAGGAAACTAACTCTTGGAGTCAAGTCCACATGGTGACTGATCTTCCTCACTAGTGGTAATTGATGCAAGAAGGGTAAGAAGAACTAGGGCCAAAGTCACAGCCAACAATCCAAACCACTTTGCAGAATTAACACAACAGAAGAAAACACACAAAGAGAATAGTACCATAGAGAGAGAGAGAGAGAGAGAGAGAGAGAGAGAGAGAGAGAGAGAGAGAATGAAACACTATTATTGATTCATCAAGTAATTAGCATACATGCCTAGCTGTAAGGCCTTCAGGGTTATGACCAGATACAAAATACATTCAAGATCCACAATCTATCTTCAAAAATGCACTTCCAAACACATATGCATTGAACTTTCTTAGTCCTCTAAGTTCTTTAAGTTCTCTCCAAAGTCTTCCCTAACTCTAAGCCTAAACACCCTATTTATACTTGCCAAAATGGCTTACAAAAGATTATAGAACATTAAAAAATAGAAAGGCCAACCCCAAAATGGTTTACACACATCCCAAGAAAATATCTTACCATAAAAGTCATGACCAATATTAATCCCACAAGCTGGCTCTCATTAAGAACCAAAATGCATAAAAATCATCCAAAATGTTGACACTCGGCATCAAAAGATTTAATCGACACATGAAGGAACACCCAACCAATTCTAGATAACTTGGCACATACTAGATAGCTTAGCACACACTGTAGAACTTGGCACATACTGTAGAGAGAGATGGGATAAAATGCTAATCCAAATGTTAACATGATGTGGGATAACTGCAACTTAGTTGATACTACAAAATTACTGGCACTCAGTAATTGCTGCAACTCATCAATGACCACAACTCGGCAACAACTAGTACAAGAAGCAAAATTGAGTTGGATAACACGTCAACCCAAGATGCTCCTACATCAAACAACTAGGGTAGAAAGAAATGATTCTCATGAATCATTGAGATGCCATAACATGAGCTAAATCCAACTCAAATTGAGAAATCCATGTAACATCTTCAACTAGTTTTTTCTTCCACTTCAACAAATATTCATAGCAGTCTTTTCCTCTTATGCTTTTACCAACTCTTTAATCCAATATCTATTCAACCTCTTTAATTTTTTTCTTATGATAATCATCAAGTACAACAACTTCATCATCTAACACATGATACTTATACAGATCAAGAACATTGAATATAGGAGATAAATCCATGTCATCAAGTAACTAAACTTCATAAGCATTTCCACTATCAAACTTTCTCAAGATCTTGCAAGGCCCAAACCTTTTCATCTTCAACTTACTATACATTCCAACTAAAAATCTTTTTTTTTCAAATGATGTCTTCTAGACTTATTAGCATTCTCCTTATACTTCTAATTACTTTGTTCCAACTTTAGCTTCACTTTCTTATGCAAAGACTCCATAAAATCAGAAAATTCTTCTCTTGTAGCATTCCTCTTCTCTTCACTAGCAACATCCCTTAAATCTAATACTCTTGTAGGCTTCATTCTAGTGGCAATCGTAAAAGGTGTCTTCCTTATACTTCTATTCATAGAATTATTATAATCAAACTTAGCTTGTGCCAATACCATCTCCCAATTATGTGGTTCATCTCCAACTAAGCATCTCTGATGAATTACCCAAGCTTCTATTATGTGAGGCCTTGCCTCGACCCATCGTAGCATAGTGATACATTACTATTATTTTGATATTCATGACTCGAGATGTCGAGACATTATCTGATGCTTAGAACATACTTTATTATTTCATGTTGTGTGATGTTACTTTCAGATATATTTGATGATTGTCTTTTAATGTTTCATGTATATGTATGTTGATGAAATCAGTAATGTAGGATTGAGACTTTGACTTAAGAGACTTTAAATGGTTAAGAATTAAACAGGATGAAGAAACCCTTATTGATGTATGTTTCAATTTATGTGGATTTCTGACACGTATACATATATGTACATGAGATTTTATGGGACTACTGATGTGTACAATGAGTGTGCAGATATTTTAGCCAAGGAACCCTACGAAGGAATAGAACTGATCTCTATGTGCTAATTTTGGAAACCTTGTTGTTCGTAATTCACGTATTGTATTGTGAGATGTATGTATGTATCTTTCGGTGTTCAGTGAATGTTAGTGTTCGTAACTATGGTTTTTTTAGTGTTGTTTGACACTCGTAAATTGTTTATGTTCTTCAGTGTGCTAAGTAGGGTTAGTTGTTAAACCTTTGGACCAAGTTGGTTTAAGTTAGTGTCAATTTACTTTTTGGTTTTTAATCGAATTTAGTCATCCCTAATCCAGTTTAGTGCTTAATCTGCAATGTTAGAGTAGTTAGATGGTCCTATTTTATTCCTAGATTTTGTTTGGCTCTAAACCTTTTTCCTAAGGCTTAAAACATGAAATAATTATACCCAAATGGTATGGGTATGGGTTAGGGGTCTTTTCCAACCCCTAAGCCCCCTTTATTGACTTTTGAGGCTACTCAAAAAGTCTCATTTTTCCTTTGTGCGAAAATTGCAAGTGGTTATCTTGACTCACCTCACCTCATCTCCACTTAGGGTTTAACCATAGTGTAGGTTGAGTTAGGAGTTTCTAGAATTGCTAGTGGGTGGAAGTAGTTATTGCTCCTTTTGGTGGTTGAGTTTGAGGCTTATTTAGAGGCCCTTCTTGGACTTGTGGAGGTTGTTACCCAATCTCTACACTTACAGAGAAGCTTTTGAAGATTGAAGGAAGGAAGTGGAAACTCTACTCAAACTTGTTCATTGCCATTACCTCTTTGTGAAGGTAGGAAATTCTCATCTCCCTTATTCATTTTTCATGTTTGTTTCATGCTTATGCTACTTTGATGTTGTTTCAATGTTTGTATGTTTGTGGGTATGTTGGGAAGATTTGAAAACCATGTTATTTTGGATGTTTTCCTTTCATGTTTATGTTTGCAATTTTGAGACTTTTCTTGTATGGGTGTTTTGGTATTACTCACCCTTGGAGAGGGCAGAAGTGACCAATTTTGGAAGAGGTATGTTTAGTTGGACTCCAACCAGTGTAGAGTCTCTTCTCAGGATGAGAAGAGGGAGAAAGGGTAGGGTGTTATGGGCCCCTACCTGTCAGAACAAACCTTGTATGAGTATGGCATGGTTAAATGGAATAATGGAAGTTCTTGGTTAATAGCCCCGATTGGGCATCTGATTTGGTGGTGTGCTTGACTTCTCTTGTTGGAAGAATCCACCTTTTCCTAGTGTTGATTCATTGTAGATCTTATTGTGAAAACCTCGTATGAATATGCATGTTTGAATTGTTCTTGGTCATATTTTTTTCGTCACCTGATCAGATTTTGTTCCCTCCATGGTTCTTGAAATGTGTTGCAGAAAAAATTATAAATCCCTTGATGAGGGTCATGAAGAAAATTCAATTTAATTGTTGAAATTTGGGATTGATATCCTATTGTAAATTGTATTTTAAACTTTGTTGTAAATGGCAACGAAGCCGAGTTTTCTTCTTAGTTCTTTCCCGGCTGAGCCTTTGAATCAGGTTTTCCAATAAAATTGGTGTGTTGAGTATAATTGGTCATCATGTGATTTAATCGTGATTTAAATTTAGATGGGTGAATCTCAACAATAGGATGGAATTGATGATGTTCAATTTGGTAAAATTTCAAGTTTTCTTTTATGTTGAAAATGGAAATTATGATCATGGATGTAGATTCAGGGTGCATGATTATTTGAATGAACAAGTATTGCATTATTGAATAAAATGGATAATTCATATTCTTAGTGTGTTAAGGTTGTAATTAGGCTTTATGGATTTTTATTTAAAAGAAATTATTGACAAAGGTCGAATTATTCCAATTTAAGATTTATAGAAGATCAAATGATTTTGGTATAAATGTTTTAAATCTATTCAAAAAAAAAATGCACCTTGAAAAAAAATACTTGCCATGTGATTTCTATACTTAGAAAAATTTTCAAAAAAGAAATGTGTGTTGTAAGAGAGTAAAACTCTCTGCCTTTTGTATGGGAGAAGAAATTAAATGGATTTGAGCAACAGAGAATATTCTTTAAATGATCCTTTTTATTTAAAATTTGGAATTAAACAAATGGAATAAAAACATTGATACACTTGTTAAATTTACAAAGGAAATTCAAAAAAAAAAATATTTATAATATCATATATCTAATATCCTAAAACTTACCTATAAAATTTTATTCCATTAATGTCTTACCCTCTTCCATGGACGTCAGTATGGTGGGAGGAATTAAAAAGTTTAAATTTTCTTGCAAAATCTTTATGCCATCATATCGATGACATCATCCCTGCACTACCCCACTTGACTTTGTGCTTGTCTCAATCTCCTTAGAAAACGTGGGCTTTGAAATGAAGGGATGAGCTTATGTCTTAAACTTATTTTTTTTCCCATGTCCCATCCTTTCTTGTTTGAAGCGCTCACCTTTGGATGAGACTTTGCATTGTTAATGCTACCTTCAAAAATAGAGGGGTTGCACATTTTTGGAGGCTAGCCATAGTGCGACCTCGAGCAGAGCACTATCCCAAGTGCAGTGCTTGGGAAGCGCTCATGCCTATGGGCATGGGTCGATTTGACCTGGGTGTACGGTGGGGGTGGGTAGGTGTTATAGGGTTGGGTTAGGTTAGTTTAATATGATAGTTAAATGTTAGTTAGTCTCTTTTTATATATATATATAGATTTAATTATAAATAGTTTTAGTTGTAAGTTGTTTGTTTTATATTTATTTTTTTATTAATTAGTTAAATTGTAAATTTGTTAAAGTTATTTTGTTTTGAATTTTATGTATATTTCTTTAGTAATATTAGTTTAAATTTCATGTTTTAATTAGATAGTTTTAATTTTATTGAAATTTTTTAAGCTAAGTTCTATTTAAAGATTAGACACTCATTTTGTATATGGTTAGATCAATTTTAGATTTAGTTAATTAGTTTAAGTTAAATTAGTTAGTTGTTAGTAAATGAAATTTATGACTAGTGTATAATTCACATTAATAACCTTTATTTTAAGTTTGGGATTAATGTTTTTTTTTTATAATTATTATAATTGTTTTAGTTCATTCTAAGTGGATATAGTATGGCAGCTAAATTGGCTTTTTGAAATAGGTTTAAACTCGAGTTTATTGGTTGGATTTTACGATTAATCTAAACCCAATTTCATTTAGATTGTTATTAAAATAATTTTTACAGGATTATTAAGCAATGTAATAATGAATCAAATAATCATTGATATCAATCTTTGAACGAAAGTGCCAAAATCTTAACGATGTATTCATCCACTATAATTTTTAACTTAAGACGTATCGTAGGGATCCTGTAATGTCCCCTTTCTAGCATTCATAGCATGATGTTGTTGTTAGCCTATTTCCCCACAGTCTCGTATGCTAACTAGGACATTAAAGGGGCTTAGAGACCATTTGGCCTAGACAGTTTCAGTTGCAGGTCTTTCTAAGGGGTTCTGAGGCAACTTTGGGCATACTTACTATTTATAGTAAGTCATCTTGGACATGGCCGGACATTCAGTCACAGTGGTATGTCGATGGTAATTGTTTAAAATCGATAGGAAGACTTATTTATCATTGATAAGATTTTTTATGCATTGATAAAGCCATTTTATAAAGTTAAATTTAAATATTTAACTTTATTAATGCATAGACTATAGTTTGTGGGAAATATTTAAATTAAAAGAGTTCCCTTTATTATTATAACACATTGGAGACATAAGGTACATAAAGGGAGTTATGTTTTATCCCACATTGAGAAAACGAAGGATTGAGCTCTTGTGAGAACACTATAAAAGAAATGGAAGAGCTTTTTTTTTGTATGCTTGGATGAAGATTAATGTTATGTTGTTGGATATCTGATTATCGGGCTTGGAGGACGGAATCACTCTTTGCTAGCATTCTCTTCGCTCTTGGAAGACACAGTCAGGAGGATCAAGGGTGTTTTCACTTCAGGAAACACACTGGGTTTCATTTGGGGCGTTTGCATAAAGAAATTTACAAGGGTTTGAGGTGCAGATCTGAAGTTAGTTATTGCTATAGTGCCGCATGAACAGTATTTTTCTACAGTCGGCATGAACAGTATTTTGCTATAGTACAGTGTGAACAGTGTTGGTATCAAGTTTACTTGTTTTTTCAGCTGATTAGAAGTTTGGAGGGCTGGCCGACTACATCTAAAAAATACTACGGCAACTAATTCCAGGTTTCTTCTGTCAAATTTTGATATTTTGCATAATAATTGTTGAATACAAGTCTGAATAGTTGTTGCAGCCTTTAAGGCAACTGTAAGTGCACATCTACATTTAAAAATCACCCTTTATTAGCAGATTGAAAGAGTTTCCAGATTTTTCATATACTATTGAATGTGTGTCAAGTGTTTGTGAAAATTTTATGATGTGTATTATGCATTTTAATGTCACTTCATAGTTGTTCATAAATCTACTCATTGGAAAGCAATTTATTGAGAAAATCAGCTTTATGAGTTTGCATACAAAGTGTTTGACAATATTCCTTAAGTTAAATTTCTGCAAGTCAAAGTTCAAATCAGGGGAGGATATTACAGATCCTATTCTATACTATAATCACAATCATTTCAAAACTTAGAGCAATTTAATTATTAAAAAAAAAAAATTGTGTGTTTTTGCCCTCGTAGTTTGGGCATGACATAGTCACAACCTTTGTCTATCCATCAGTCTGCAGATGGAATATAGAACTAAGTTTCAACTCAGTACCCATCTTCTTCCACAAAGTTCTTCAAAAATAACCAACAAACTTACTGTCTTTGAAAGAAATAATACTTTTTTGTAATCCATGCAATCTAACAATCTCTTTGAAAAAAAGTTCAGCAACATTCTCAACATCTGATGTCTTCTTACATGGTATAAAATGAGGCATTTTAGAAAATCTATCCACAACAATAAATATAGAATCATACCCATTTTCTTTTTGAGGCAATCTAAGAATAAAATCCATACTGATGTCACTCCAAGGTTTCTTAGGAATAAAAATAGGTGTATACAATCTAGTATTTTGAATTACTCCTTTTGGAACTTGACAAACTCCACAACTCTTCACAAATGTATGAACATCCTTATACATCTATGGCCAATAATAATTCTCTTTCGATAAACTCAATGTCTTATCAATTCCAAAATGTCCAGCCAATCCACCACTTTTCTTTTCTTTAACTAGATTAATTCTCATAGAACATCTTGGTATACATAACTAAACACTTTTGAACAACATACCTTCTTGAAAAAATATTCATCATACTTAATAATGTGATATGTTAGATTTGGTTCTCTGCACTCTCTCCATGCCTCAGAAAAATCAAGATCAATAGCATACAACTCTTTCATTTAATCAAAACCTAGAACTTCAACCTTCATCTCAGTCAATAAAGAATGTCTTTGGCTCAATACAAAAACAACTATGTTAGTAACTCCACTCTTATGCTTAATCACAAATGTAAATGTTGACTTCCCAAGTATTGTAAAGCTTTATGATTGGCACAACTCCTAACAGGGTCAGAATCTCCTAACAGGGATTCAAAGTCTCCTAATAGGGGCTCATATGTACTGAATGTATGCATAAACTCCTATCAAGGTCCATCCTAGATTTAAAAAAAGAATATTTATATTAGTACATCATCTTGTGGGTGCCATCCCAACTGGAGTTTTCCATCTGATCAAGGGTTTCCCTAGTTATTCAAGTCTTCATTTTTTTATAAGAAAATACCATCATTATTTTTCACAATTTGTAAACACATGAAATATTTCATCTCTCCAATAAATAAATAAATTCATACCATCTAGCTCTCTTTTCATAAGTAGGGCAATTCCTTCTTTAATCTTTCTATCTTCTTCAAATATGGATCTACTTCTATTAGCATTGTCTCCTTTGGGACTTCTACTTCTTGATAAATTAGGTCTATTATTTTGTATGCAACAAAAATATTCTAGAACTGGAAACTCAATGTTATATTCTACATATAATTATGATCTCATCAAAGAACTCTATCTTCTAAATATCAAAATTAACTCTCAAGCTTAGGACTTTCTTTTCTAAAATGACCCACCATTGATCTCCTTAAGTTGTTAATATTTTCTTTCAAGGAAATGATGTTGTAATACCAATTGTTGGAAAGTAAAGTCCACCAAGATAACTGAGAGAGGGGTGAATCAGTTATAAGATCAATATAACTTTTATCATCCTTATTATTCCTTAAGCTTGTGAAAAATATAATCAAAAACTATAAGAATATATGCATGCACAATAAAACTAGATATGTTAACTAGGGAAACCCTTGATCAAAGAGAAAACCCTAGTGGGGATGGTACCCACAAAATGATTTAGTACTATAAATATTTTTATTAAGAGGATAGACTCTATTAGGAGCCAATAATACATTTAGTACATATCAGTCCATGTTAGGAGACTTTGAAACCCTATTATGATATTGCAATTGTGTTAGGATTTGTAGAAGGAAGATGGACCCACTATCCAAATAGCTTCAAGGGCAAGAACACCAAACTCATTATCCAACTAGTTCTATATTATTCCTTGCATAATAATAGAAATAAAATTGAACTTCACAACTCAAAATCTTTCTCTATCCTCCTATTGTGCCAATATCACCCCAAATACCTTCTTATATCTCAATACTAGATCTACAAATTTATAGCACACTAATCCCTTTGATCTCTTACACACATTTAAAAAAATTGGATGTCACTTGTACAATTTGCAAATCCACTTCTCTTGCATACTTCTCCACAAGGAAAATAACCAAGTCCTTTATACCATATCCTCAAAATAATTTATTGAGTCATCCTTGAGGCTTTCCCAATTAATTATAATAGGACCTCATTGAGATATTATAATTCATTATATCTTTCTACAATTACAAAACAATGTCGGCTCACAGTAAATACATGTAACCTCTAACATCATGCACTTACTGACATCATCATTAGAATATTCACTATCATTTTCGAGCTTATCTCATCATGATTCTATCCCTAGTAAGAGATATAATCCAAACATCAAAAACTACTTCTAATGTACTCTATCTATGTGCACTACCCTCTATAACTCTTGAACAACTCTCACATGTCTTTGACTCTCTATACACACACTTGTCCATAACATCAATATGCAATGTAGAACATATCCTCGACTGTGCTTTATCTCATCATCAATACATATTATGTATGACCTCATTCTCTATCTACTACTTTTTTAGTCTCTACAAAAATAATAATATGTTGACATCAATAAAAAATATAGTCATGAATGCAACATGTCAATCATCAATCATGCTAACAATCTCTCCAACTTTTCTAGAAATGCTTAGGATGCTCCACAAAGGAATACTATCAACATTCATGCTAACATCTTCCTCTCTATACCCATATTACTTGTAATAATAATAACATCCATCTATTAATTTCTCATTGAAATGAGATAAGTATTGTCATGTTGTATGGTTGTACAGATGATAGTTATGGCACTACCCTTTGTAAGTACATTTTTTGACAAGTACAATCTACTTAAACCAACACTCACTAGATTTATGCCCTTTCTTACCACAAAAATTATAGTTGGGTTTAGTATCCTTACTTTTTTGAGATGTACATCCTAAGATGATGCAATTTAGGTTCTTTTGTTCAGAGGTCTCTCCATCCTCAAAATTGTTGTCACCTTGGAAGCAAAGACTAGTTTATCTCTTGTATCTTCTTTGGGCCTTCTCTGCCTCATCAATATTTTTATATTTCTCATTGAATATTCTAATCTTTTCATCTCATTCATTTTTACTTCTTAGCTCTTTAGTGAGCTTGAGCACTTACTTAGTCAGTTCCATGAATCATTTCATATTGAGATGGATTTTCTTCTTAGTCCTTAGCTCACCCATTCTCCTTGTCGTTGCTTAAGATTTATCTCTTACTAGGACGGTAGCATCATGTTAATCTCAAGGTTTATAAACCTATTTGGTTATGTCATCTTCCTCCTTTCTTAATTGAGGAGTGGTTTTCTTCAACTTCTCTATTCCAACCATTAAGTTAGAGATGGATTCTTGATGAGGACACAACCCAAGACAAAATGAACACAAAAAGGAAGGATATCTTTATTATAATAAATTATATGCTATTACATTCATTACATCAAAAAAATCATTTAGATGCCCTATGGGCTTACAACATTATCAAATTCTGGAGAAGAAGAAAAAACCTTTCACACAGTACCTTCTACCAAACTCCACAAAACTACCTTTATATTGCAAGTATTGACCTTAACTTACTAAATTAGTTTTAGGGTTAGGAAGACATTTTACATTGTTTCATTTCATGTCCACCACCAAAAAAAAAGGTTCTAGAAGTCACATTAGAAGTCGGCACAAAATTAGAAGACTCTAGAAATAGTAGTTCAACTTCTAAGAGGCATAACTTTTGATCTAGGACTCTAATTGACAAACTATTTACATTTTTAATCCCTTAGAGTGCTCTATATGCCTCTGGGTTGACTTTTTATGAACCCCATTTTTTGGGGTTGTAAAAAGTCATTAAGTCTCTCAAATTGGGCTTAGAAGAATTCTTAAGATGTCTCCAGAAAACTAAAAATGACCATAACCTTTTAACTCTAAAATCTTTTGACCTAATTCTATTTTTGGAGTACTTGAAATTAAAATTTAAACTTTCCCTACAACTTACACCCTCTAACTTTTCATAATTTTGTCTCTATAGAAAAAGAACCCAAATTCTACATTTTTATGTATCTAGAGGTGCACAAAAAACACTAACCCATAAAAGTAATGGTGGAAGTATGAGGGTTGGAATCTCTACTTGGCCCAAATGGGTATCCACAAATATATAAAAAAATTAAATAGAAACTAACATTAAGAATATTTTTGGGCGATATAGTGTTTCTCTTACACCAGTAAATACTCATGCATCATATACCCAAGGTAAATTGAAAAGTAACCCTATCACTTTACAGCTAGTTGAGGAAAACTCAAATGAGAAACCTCTACCTTGGATAACCAGGTCAAATCTTCCATTTATTGTCTCTTCCACTTCACAAGGTACTCCCCATACTACATGTTTCTAGTACTCCTTCCAATATGACTATCCAAGATTTCTTCAATCTCCTTCTCAGAAGTAGAAATGGGACATGGGTCAAGTATCAACTCCTCTTCTACACTATGTTCATGATATTGTATTAAGTCTACAATATTGAAAATAGGGGAAATATGAATTCCATATAGCAATTCCACCTCATATGCATTTCTTGAATCATGCATCTTTAAAATCTTATAGGGGCCAAATTTCTTCATCTTCAACTTATTGCAGGTTCCCACTAGAAATCATTCCTTTCTCAAGTACACCATAACTAGGTCCCCAACGTGGAACTCCTTATGTCTCCTCTTTTGATCTTCTCTAGCCTTATATTGCATGTTCATCTTGACAATATGCTCATGTATGTCCTCATGTATGTGCTATAAATATTTAGCAAATTCCTTGGCATCAGCACTAGTCCTCCCTCCTTGCTCCATCTTCCTCAAATCTGGTGCGGTCTATAGACTACTCCCATACATAGTTTGGAACAGTCACCTACCAGTACCCCTATTAACAAAATTATTGTCAGAAAATGTTCCTACAGTAGAATCAAATCTCATACCTTGGGCTTATGTTAGCATGGATGCTCATGATATTGCTATGAGGGAGTATACTAGCATTGCTAGAGCATTTGCGGTATTTTTAGTGCGACTATATGTTGCATTCATGGTAGTATTTGTTATTGATATCAACATATTGGTTACTCTATGAAGACTGGTAGAAAACCAAACAAAGATTAAGATCATGAGGTTCAAGGATTGAAGATGAGGTCAAGTTTAGTTGAGGATATTTTATATAGGTTGTCTTGATGATGAGGATATCAATGCATGCACAAAGTCAAAGATTGTTGATAGTTATTCAATATTTATTAAAGACTATATATACAACTAGAATTCCTAAAAAATAGTTTCTTGTAATTGGATTATATCTCCTAATAGGAATAGAATCTAGTTTAGCACAGTTTGACATGGGTAGAAGACATCATGATGATAGTATGGTTGAGAGCATGGAGTCCAAGGTTGCATGTGTGAAGATTTGTGAAGACTATAAGCCAACAATGTTATGTAATTTTGAAAAGATGTAATGTAACATATATTAATTTATCTTAATATGGTCCTATTGTAATTTTAAATTGAGAAAGGCTCAAGGTCGACTCAATAAATCAATTTGAGGACTTGGTATAAAGGAAATGTATTTTCCTTGTGGTTAAGACCATTATGTGAGTGAATGTAAATGATTTGTAACTATGAATTATATGTGAGTAAGTGATCTAAGGGATCTATTTGATAAAAGCATGTGGATATGGTATAGACATCATAGAAGTGTTTGGTGTAGTAGAGGTACAGTGAAAGAGAAAACTGTGGCATAGAGTGCTAGTGGACAATTGATCATTTGGCATTATTCTAAAAGGAATAATACTAAAGCCAATTGGATAATGAGTTCAGTGGTGTTACCCCTGAATCTATTTAGATAGTGAGTCCTTCTACCTTCCATAACTTGTAATAGGGTTGGCACAACTCCTACTAGGGTTGGAATCTCCTCAAAGGGATTCATAGTCTCCTAACAAGGACTGATATGTACTTAATGTATATCGTTGACTCCTTCCAAGGTCCATCCTTTTATGAGGAAATTATATATTAGTACATCATTTTGTGGGTACCATTCCCATCAGGATTTTTCCTCTAATCAAGGACTTCCCTAGTTAACTAATCTAGTGCTATTGTGTATGGTTATCTTTTTTTGGTAATTACACTTTGTGATTACATGTTTTAGGTTTAATTAGGTTAATTTAAGAGTTAATTTAATAGGATAAGTTATTTGACCCACCCCCAGATATCTTAGTTTTCTTGGTGGACTTTACTTTCTAACAATTTGTATTAGAGCATCAGGTCCTTGAAGGAAAGGATTAACAACTTAACAAGGTCTATGGTGAGTCATTTAAAAAAGGATAATCTAAAGTTTGATGGAACCAGCTATGACAATTAGAAAGAGAAGATGAAGACATATTTTCTATGCATGGGTTCAGGATATTGGTTGATTACTAAGAATGAGAATAAAGTTATTAAAGAAGGAAATCTTGAAGATTGTACTAAAAGACATTTAGAGAATTATTCATGTGCAATATGCTTGGCAATGAAGCACTTTTGACATCCCTTCCTGAAAATGAGTACAATTAAGTAAAGTCTTTCAGATTATCATATGAAATTTGGAAAGATTTGGAACTGACTTACATGAAAGTGATAAGCATGCTAAGAAGGTTAGATAGCAAAATTGGATATTTTTATTTCAAAAAGCTAAAATGATGGAAGATGAATCTGTAAGAATTTATTTTGGTAGAATATCATAAATTATTGCAAGAATTAAGGCTTGTGATGGAAAAAATTATGAACATGAAATTTTATGGAAGATATTGAAAAAATTGACAACTATATTTAAGTAGACAACACAGATGATTGAACATGTTATATCTTGCATAGAGAAGTTCACAAGATAGATTCTTCTTGGAAGATTGGAATCAACAAAGATAAGTTTGAGACAAAGTAGATACTTACCTAGAGTTGAAACTACATTCAACACATTAAGTATTCGATCATAATTGACAAATAGCATTAGTACTAATGGATATTATGCTAGCAATAGCAAAGGAAGACAGAAAACTTAAAGAATGAATTGCTCTACTTGTGAAATAAGACCCTAAAGGTAAAAAAATCTTTAAATGTTGGGCTTGTAATGAATATGGTCATTTTACTTCTAAATTATCTAAGAGAGTAAAGAAGTACAAAAGGAATTTAAAACCTAAGAGACCTAGAGAATTTCTTTATGTAAATGATGAAGATCTGGAAGCTAGTGTGGAAAGATTCCTGAGTGAAAGTAATAATTAGAGTGATAAACTAGGATTTGTTGCAATTAAGGAAGAAAGTCCTAAAAAGAAGACGTTAGAGAAGAAAAAGAATTAGTCTCACAAGTTGAAAATAAGAAATCTAATTGGATCATAAATAATGGTTGTTTACATCATATGAATTGTGATATGACTAAATTTGTTGATTCCAACATTTGTGATGGAGGAATTGTCAGAGTTGGAAACGATGCATCTTTTCATATAATAGGAATAGGATCTATTACCCTTGATGGTAAAACTAACACTGATGACATTTATTTTGTTAATGGTCTAAAACATAATATCTAAGTGTTGGAAAGTTGCTTGACAAGGTATATCAGTTGTAGTTCACAAAAATGATATGTATTATGAATGATAAAATGGTAAGTTGATTGGTAGTAGTACTAGTAGCATTTGAACTTCTATAGTTTGGAATACTAGTGAATTCATATTTGCACTCAAATTCTTGATGGTCATACTTATTGTAGTTATAATAGTAACCATCAAATCTAGGAGTAACACCTTAGTCTTACTGACCTTGCTCTTGCACACATTTGTTGTGTCACCTAGTTTGCCATAATGATAACATATTGGCTTCTTAGGTTTTGAAGTTGCATATACATTTCTCTACTCAGCTTGCTTTGATGACTCCCCATTTTCATTTGTAGAGTACTTTGTATAGCCCAGTCCATTAACATCTTGTCATGTCCCCTTTTCAAATAATTAAAAATAATAATCTTTGCTAAGGCAGGCAGGCCCAAAAAGGTGAAGTTTCAGCAAAAGGGGATAATCTTTGGAAGCGAATGGACTAATAAATGAAAATTATTATTAAAATATGTTTTATTAACCCCTCTTGGATGTGAGTTAGGGTTACGCCCTCTTTTAAGGGGTTTGGAGGCATTTTGGGCTCATTCCAGAACTTGATTTTTGCTCATTTCTTTGTTGTTCTTCAGAGGCTGCCAAACCTGTGGAGAAGGAGACCCAAGAACGGGAGTTTGTAGGTTTCTAGGAAGGCTAAGGATGAGATTTTAAAGCCATTCCATGTGCATGCTCATGTAGAGTTTTCCTTTGTGCTAAACAGTGCAGATTTGTGGATTTTTGGGTGTGTTTTTTGTAAGAGTTTGGTGTTTTTGGTTGAGTATTTCATATCAGATTGGGTTGATGTTGTATATCAGACATTTAGATTTTAAAATAGATCTGAATATATGTATTTGTTCATGATTATACTTCTATGATAGATTATCAGTGCTTTTGTGGTGTTTTCGACTATTTTGTGTTGTTTTCGGGAGCTCGATGAGCATTGTTTTTGTCCTCCGTTTGGGAGCTATTGTGTAAATGTTATACAGATCTAGAAATGAAATTTTGTAATCTTTTATGCTGCTGAAATTTCTATAAAAAATGTTCACTTTCATATTTATTAATAATATGTGAAGCTGTGAAGTTTTTTGCATTATTTTCGGCATACCCGATTTGGGGTTTATTGAGAAATTGGTGGATCTTTGAAATATTGGTTGATTGATCTTAAAGATCTTATTAGAGGCTTGAAATATCTTATAAAATCAGAAAAGGGACATTTCAGTGGTATCAAAGCTATGATCTTGCCAGCCTGAGGGTTTGTAGAAGTTTGCATGTCAAATTTGACAACTACCCAAATCTTGCATGTCATAATTTATGGTTGCATGTTGCTTCTAATCAGCTGCATGTCAAAATTTATGGTTGCATGATACTTCTAATCATTTGCATGTTAGTTCTTGGTGAATTTGATGGTTGCATGTTGCTTATAATCAGCTGCATGTCAAAATCTATGGTTGCATGCTACTTCTAATCATTTGCATGTTAGGTTCTTGGTGTTTGAAGAAGTTATAACCTATTGGGGTTACACTCTACTTTATCCAGAATGGATAGGTATAGTATAGAGTCTCAGAGGACACGATCTTGGACAATTGATATCTAGAGTCATAACAATAGAAAGGATGGTTATTTAGACATTCGAGATAAACTTAGGAAAATAAGTCATGACATGTCTGAACAGTTGGTTGAGCACCACCGTATGATGAATGACATGTTGTTCAACCCAGCTAAGGTGGATAAGTTGACTGTATTTCTATTTGGCAAATTTTCTCACAAGGCAGATGACACAATTACCAAGAACTTGCATGAGGATTTTAAGAAACTAGCTTATAGCCAGGTAGAGGTCTCAGATTCTACTCTTCCATAGGAGGTAGTGGGTTTAGATGATGATTATGAGGATGTTGTTGTGCATGATGGTGAGATACTTGGTAGAGATGAGCAGACACTGAGCATTCATGACTTTGTTGAGAAAGAGTACCAGGCACAGTTAGATGCTTCATCACATGGGGTTGAGGCAGGTAGTACTTCATATGATTTGTCCAGTCAGCTAAAGGTGAACAAAGATAGTATTGTAACTTCACTATCTCATCATGATAGGATGCGGAATATGATAGAGGATCACATTCAAATGATTCAGTTATAGGGTAGACATAAGGGAGTTCAGGCAAAGTCTTCTTGTGTTAACTTACAAGCGATTAGGGAAGGAATGGGAACGATGAAGTTGAGTTATTTACATATTCTATCATATCGTAACCATCTTCTTAGCCTTCTTGGAGACTATTCAGATTCCTTGAGGAGGAAGGAGGAGGAAGTTGACAGGCTTTCTCACAAGCTTGAGGACACTCGAGCTTCTTTGGTGAATACTCCATTGGCATTACAAGACTGGGAGAGACATGAGGATAAGCATGGCATGGAATTGAGTTTAGTTTCATCTTGCACTCCTGATACTCAGCTTTTTGTGAATGGTAGATCATATGTGGTCATTGATAATGTTGCAAGTTCATCTTGCATTCACATCCAAGATATAGGGATAATGTCAGACAGGTATGTGGAATTAGTTGGTATTGGTCATATTACTCAGGTGAGGAGTTTGCTTGAGTTACCAGCTGATTATAGTTTATAGATATGGACTCGAGATTGTTATATTGGCATTTGGGATTTAGTTGACTAGAAATCTTTAACACTTTTTGGTAGCAGTGATTGTTTGGGTGTTATCATGGATTTGATTAGCAGATTGCACAGTGTTTTCTTTTCTTGTGCCAAGAGCTTATCTGATGTTGGTATTAGTTTTTATACATTGATGTTGGGCTTTGTTCATATATCCAGTCGACCATTTTTGCTAGAATGTGTTGATGATCTTTCATATTTGGCAGTGTGTATAGATGAGTCTCAAGATCATATTGGCATTGATGACATCCAAGAGGATACAGTGGGCAGTTTTGAATACTTAGTTTCCTTGGTGGTTTCTTTTGGTATAGAGGAGTTGGATAGCAGTGCTACAGTTTTTGATACTCTGTATGTTGATATGAGCTTTGGAGTTGATTCACATGATATGGATGGTAATACTCTAGAGACCAATAACCTTGAGGATACTCCTTTATATAGTGCGTTAGAGGAGGTTTGTAGGATACAGTCTAGCCAGTGCCATCATGTGTCTAGTCAGTTGAGAGTTAGTGAGCGAGACATTGGTATTTCTTGCCAACATTTCGATGATGTTCATCAATTGTTAGCAGTTTATGGATGGGGTTCTCCTACTAGTGATGAGCAGGGAGGCAGTTATCTTTCCTTGACAGAGTTCCACTCTTTATGGGAGGCTATCCAAATTTTGAGATAGGAATATATGCAGTTGGTAGCTGATAGAGATTATCTTATGGAGTGGGGCAGTACATCATACGATGCATTGTTGGCCAAGGAAGATGAGGTGAGTGAGCTTACTCAGCAGCTTGAGGTGACTTCTAAGATTCTTGAGAGTACACAGTTGGCTTTCAAGGAGTCATAATTTTATTTGGCTAAGGTGACCATGGAGTTAGAGAAACTATAGTCTTTACCAGATTCTATACAGTCACAAGCTATGGTGTCTAGTGTTGTGAGGATGTCCATGGTCGAGATTGTTAAAGATAGTGGATATGGGGATGCATCCATCCTTTATACTAACATTGGCATATCTGGTTCATCCCCACTAAAGTCAGGTTCAATTGAGTTGGGTGTTGCAGCAGATTGTTGTGGTATGCCTGACATGGTGGTGACCTCTAGTACTAATGGCACAAAGACTAGAGATGTTGTATCAAAGACCATGCATGATGTTGGTGAGATGACAGTTGGCATGGTTCCTACTAGTAATACTACTCCCTTCGCAATGTCTTCAGAGGTAGTAGTCAATTCCAACTTGGTTAGTGATCAATTCAAGTTAGTTAGATTTGGATTGCAGTCTGAGCCACTGACTAAGATTGGCGCATTCTATTGACATTACATTGTGAGGTATGCTCATCAATTCACCTTTGATGACCATGTTGATGAGATGATGATACAGAGATTTACTTTGGTTCCTAGTGCTTGTCATCAGTTATGGGACAGTTTGACGCCTCGAGATGAGAGTTGTGATGGGCATGACATGGCGATAGATTCCGCAGTTGACAACTTGATAATACATGACTTAGAGCAGGAGTTTGGGAGTGATGCTTCAGTAGTTGTTGTTACTGATTCTACTCCTTTGGCTATGACATCTCTTGACTTAGTTGGTAGTCAGTCACAGTGGGCTATATCACTTGTTCATGGAAAATTTGGTTTGGGTTCCATTTCTTGCTCTTTATCTTGTAATGTCTTTTCACCATCAGCAGTGCATGGGAGTTATGGTTATGAGACAGTGGCTAGTGATTTGTAGATTTGTGTTGACTGCAGGAGTTTTACAGTGTGTGGATTCTCCATACTTGGTACAGTTTCATTCGAGAGTGTTCACCATTGTTGCAGAGTTGGATTGTACATTTCGTATAGGCCAGTGGGATGCGTTGATGGTATTTACTGTGTTGACAGTTTGATTTGTCCACTTTACTTGGGTTTTGATGTTCTAAGAGTTTGTGTCTCATGGGTTTTTGACTGTGGCAGTGGTGATTTTGGAGTTTGGTTGAGCTGTAATTGTCAGTTTGATTATGGATTCCTCTTGGTCATATTGCAGAGGATATTACAGGAGCCTGTGTTAATTGGCAGTAGTATAGTTCATGACTACATTTGGGATCCAGGTGGATTGATTGGTTTATTGTTCAGCCATTGCTTGAGGACAAGAAATATTTTGGAGGGGAGGACTTTTCATGTCCCCTTTTCAAATAATTAAAAATAATAATCTTTGCTAAGGCAAGCAGGCCCAAAAAGGTGAAGTTTCAGCAAAAGGGGATAATCTTTGGAAGCGAATGGACTAATAAATGAAAATTATTATTAAAATATGTTTTATTAACCCCTCTTGGACGTGAGTTAGGGTTACGCCCTCTTTTAAGGGGTTTGGAGGCATTCTGGGCTCATTCCAGAACTTGATTTTTGCTCATTTCTTTGTTGTTCTTTAGAGGCTGCCAAACCTGTGGAGAAGGAGACCCAAGAATGGGAGTTTGTAGGTTTCTAGGAAGGCTAAGGATGGGAGTTTAAATTCATTCCATGTGCATGATAATGTAGAGTTTGCCTTTGTGCTGAACAATCCAGATTTGTGGTTTTCAGGTGTGTTTTTTGTAAGAGTTTGGTGTTTTTGGTTGAGTATTTCATATCAAATTGGGTTTCTGCTTTATATCAGACATTTAGATTTTAAAATAGAGCTTAATATATTTATTTGGTCATGATTATACTTCTATGATAGATTATCAGTGCTTTTGTGGTATTTTTGGCTATTTTGTGTTGTTTTCGGGAGCTCGATGAGCATTGTTTTTGTCCTCCGTTTGGGAGCTGTTGTGTAAATGTTATACAGATCTAGAAATGAAATTTTTTAGTCTATTATGCTGCTGAAATTTCTATAAAAAAATGTCCACTTTCAGATTTATTAATAATATGTGAAGCTGTGAAGTTTTTGACATTATTTTCGGCATACCCGATTTGGGGTTTATTGAGAAATTGGTGGATCTTTGAAATATTGGTTGTTTGATCTTAAAGATCTGATTAGAGGCTTGAAATATCTTATAAAATCAGAAAAGGGACATTTCACATCTCTTGATATTCTCTGATTTCTTAACTATTCATCCAATTTCCTCATGATTTCCTTTAATTTGTTTATTTTTTCATTTTTTTCCTTCTCAGTTATCATCTCATTTCTTAGTTTTTCATTTTCTTATCTCAATCCAATAATCTCTTTCATCTTTCTACCAATCTCATGATTAGCATTGAGTAGTTGATTAACCATATCATAGTGGTTTTATGTCAACCTCTATATTTCAGCATCTTTTTCATCTAGTCTTGTAGTCATTTTTGTTTTATCATCTTCTACCATTGTCTTGTCATCCTCACCTTGCCTCTTTTTCTCCAAGACTTTACACACTCTCACTAATTGAGCTTATTGCTCTTTCTTCATTAATTTTACCTACTCAATTAGGGTTTTGTTCTTTTCCATCAAGTATAATATAGCAACTTCAGATTCATCAAATATGTTTCCCTCTAATAGTTCTTAAAATATTCTTCTCTTTCATTTTAATGATTTCACACATTACAATTTTTAACTCAAGTCTCTAATTCTTAATCACCTTTTCAAGCCTATAAACTTTGATCTCTTCATATATTTTCTCTCAAGTGGTTAAACTTCTTAACAAGAGATCAAGCTCTAATACTAATTGTTGGAAAGTTTGTTGAAAAGAGAAGGTGTTTAGAGGGGTAATCAATTAGTTTCTTTTAAATATTTTAACCTTCAATAACAATATTTCTATGTCCTTGGTTTTCATTCATAAACTTAACAATATTTTTTGAATAATGTAAAAAAATCAAATAAAAATGATAATAACACATTACATATTCATCAACACACATGACACAATGATTTGGTCTCACAAAAATCCTTTATTAGAGGGAAAACTTCAGTGGGGACAGTACCCACAAATCCTTCACTACTATAGCATAAAGGGTGCTCAATTAGAGTGTACAAAGGTATCGCTTCTGGTGATTTTCCTTGTTGAGAGTAATACAATAATACACTTGGTGAAGGTTTTGCAAATGGGGTTGCAAGCTTTGGGTTTAACCATGGAGGCAGCTCTGTAGTCAAGCACACTCATACTAGGAAGTCTTAATGCTTCACCTCTGTGAGCATCACCTAGATCCAATGAGTGCTAAGTGTTCCATTTATTCTCATGAGAGATGGATTTATGTTGAATCACTACTCATGAAACATGGGTCAATGAGTTTGACTCAAAATAACATAGGTAAATCCTGATAGCAATATCACAACAATAAAACATATAAAAGTCTACCTTGTGAAAGGATTTTAACAACACTCTTCAAGTTTTTACTCTATTAGGATATTTCACAATAAAAAGGCTTATTAAGGCCTACCCTTCTTAAGGGATTTAAGAAATATTATAACAACAAAGTATTACTATAAAACTAATTTGTAAGAATTTGTCTACCTCATGATTGTTCAAATCCTTTATTCTCTATACATATTCATCACCTTCCTATGATTAATTTTATCCAATTCTTCACCTGTCTTTTCTTGGTATCCTTGGTCTACTGCAAGTTCACAATATCTTCAAATTTTCATTCTCTCAATAACTTCTAATCAATTCTTGATTTGTGTATTAGGATTAACCACAAAAAGAAATAACAATTACATGCAAATATAACCAATATCAAAAAATAATAAATCGCACAAAAGAGAACACAAGACACAAAGATTTAATGTGGTTCACCCAATCCCTTAGCTACATCCACCAAATAATGAGTTCAATATTATTATTATCCAGTGATCACAACTTGATTACAATCCGTAATCTCTTGTAGCTCAATACCACTGCAATAATCAATTATTGCATCACACATACTGAAATCCCTAACCCTAAGCAATTTTTTACAAGTATTTTTGTCGCTTTAGGGTTAAAATTAGTATGTACATTACTTCCATAATTAGTTACCACAAAATAGCATTGTCCTTATATAGAAATCATGTAGCTTTCTCAATTTGAGGCTTAATTAGGATTTTAGACCCTTCTGATATGCTCATAAAATAGATCAACAATCATCATTCATCTTTATCTTTGAAAACTTTAATCTTTTATTTTATTGGCTTACACTTTGCCTTGGCATCCATAAAATCACGCATCAATCCCAATACATCTCACCTAACCACCTTCCTAACCTTTGTAAACCATTTCCTAGCTTAGGAGGATTCAAACACATAGAATTTTGTGCATTTACAAACTCTAATATTCATCTTGTATTGGTAGGTAAACACTAGTCAATCTACTCAGTAGTGTGTTGTCCCTCGTGTAAAATACTTTCTTGGCAACATACTATGCTTGGTGATCTATGTGCTTAGTATTCATACTTTTCTCAATATCCATATATATTTGGTGCCCAACTCTTTTTGGTAATTATATCTTGTTTAGTGATGAGGTTCACCAACCTATTTGCATTGTATTCACTGAGCTTATTCTTTAGTATAATTTGAAAATAATGACACCATTGAAATGAATTTAGGAGTAGAATGGGTTGTAGACATTTAAGAGTATTTATTTTCCCTCAATAACATGACGGGTTTTTTTTAGACCTTTATCGTTGGGTTCATTATGATCTTTTCTTCCTTGCATGTGTGGTTTTGGAATTCTGCTTTTGGTTGGGCTTCGATTTAGCATAGATGAACTCATGTCCATATTTTTGGAGGGTATTTTCCCTTCTCTCTAGGCTTCTTTTACATGAGATCATTTCTCCTCTTTTTCCCTATTAAGGGTTCTATATCTTTGTGGCTTTTTTATTCTCATGTAGGGTTATAATTGGTTTGCCAAGGGTTGGCTAACTCTCTTTTGTGCATGAATTTTTTTTTTTATGTCTCTACCCAAAGAGGTGTTTTTTTCTTCAATTTTTTTATCATATGACTCTTATATAGGTGGATTTAAGCCCTATTGAGGTGGGTTATCTTCTAGTAATTATTCAAGTAGTAGGGACAAACACGTATCATATTTTCTCTTTTTTGATTGGTTATCCTATACAAGTGGTTGACTTCATGCAGAAAGGGAACTTAAGGGCCATTATGTTATCTTTTCTTAGTTCTAGAATTTAGAGTACAAATTTCTCCTTTAGCTTTCCTCCTTTTTTCTTCTTCTTCCTTGTTCTTCCTTTCTCTTGAGAAAGGGGTTCTCATAGGTTACTAGTTCAGAGTTCCCACCTAAGCCCATTTGTGATTATTTTGTAGGGGCTTGGGACCTAGTTCACAATAATTATAGATTTTTTCAAAATGATAAACTCACCTTATGGGTTCCTTGTTTCTTATTGTTTTTACTTAACATTACTTTAAGGTTGGGTTCACATTGTCTAATCATGATTTATCTAATTAGAAAATTGTTATTTTTTATTTATTTCTCCTTTAAAATATATCAAAAATAGACCATTGTGTGTGTGTGTGTGTGTGTGTGTGTGTGTATGTGTGTGTGTGTGTGTGTATTGGTGGGGGGGAAGGGGATGGGATGGAAGAAAATATAAAGAAGTAGCAAGAACATATAGACACACACACACACACAATGGTCTACTTCCAAAACCTTCAATAGCAAGAACATATAAAGAAGTAGCCAAGGGACACCCCTAGGAATGGATCGGAAGAGGCCAAAAGCTTGGGACTAGTGATCATTAATTGTGATACAACTATATTCATCTCCAAAAAGCATATGAAAAGAATGTATGAAAGTACAACAAAGTCAAAGGCTTTAAGCATGGCTAGAATGAGGGGCTGCTAAATGCTATCATAGGCTTTCACAAAGTCAATCTTTAGAAAAAAATAACTTCCTATTTATACTTCTTGGCCCCTTTCATGCTTCCCAAATTTGTCCATAATACAGAGGGACTTGATAAAACCAATTAGTTCAAGTTGAATCAAAATAGGCAGGATATAATGAATTTTAAGAGCTAAGGCCTTAGCAATGACCATATAAGAGACATTGAGAAAGGTAATTGGTCTCCAATTATAGATATCTTCAGGATCTCCTATCTTTGGAATAAATTTAATATCGCCTCGATTAATAATTTATCCAAGGATTGGAAATGAAAGGTCTCAAGATAGACCTTGTGCATGTCAAGGCCAAAAAAATCCCAAAGAGATTTATAGACTTCATAGGGGAATCCATTGCATCTTGAAGCATTGTATCTTCTATGGATAATACAACCTCTTTAGGGTCTTGTAGTGTGAGTGTCTAATCACAAGAAGCTTTATGTTTAGGAGCTAACTGAGAAGGTTATATCTCTAGTAGATGAATTTACCTATGTAATGAACACCTTCTCACAATGTTGGATAAAGGGTTGGAAAATATCAGAAAGATTGATAAGGACAACTTGACCTTCCTTAATCCTCATAATCCCCATTGAGGTATGTGTGGTTCTAAAGGCTTGGAAATTTCTTTAGATGCTTGATCTCAAACACAAAGCCAATGGAGAAGGGCTTTCATCTGAGCACCATGTCTATGTAGGTGTCATTAATTTATTTTTGGTGCTAGAGTTGGGAAATCCTAACTTGCAAGTTTGTATCAAACGGATTCAAGCCTAAAGCTTTAATAGGAGCAATTAGATCCTTGATGGAAGATTCATACAATATCCTCATGTACATGGTAACTTTCTTATCATAAATATGAAGAAACCTTGTAGTATGGGATATGGCATCATTTTACCATTGAATCCACCCAAAGTGGTGATGGGGTCTGGGATCTAGATTACACACACGTTGGATATGGGTGAGCATAGCTTGATGATGAAGTAAAGATGTCTTAAGATAAAACTACATTTTGGAGGGATGTCAATGAGTTATCTGGTAGAAAATAGAAAAAGAAATAGGAAAGTTGTCTTACAAGGTCACATCAACCAAAGGAGTGATAGGTAATTCTTTTTCTTCAGAAAGAGAGAAAAAAGATTGATTCATTCATAGCATGATTAAGCTTATTAAAATAATAGTTTGGACAAGCTCTAAATTAGACCAAATATGCCAGAGTAAATCAAGATATTGGTAGTTTGTATCGGGACCAAAAAGTACAATTTATTGCACATGTGATACCAAGCTTCTTTCTCTCTAATTGTCCATTGAAAAGGCAAAATTCCATCTTTATTCGAGGCTGCCTCAACCAAGTTAAACTCTCCATAGATGATACAAGTTGCTAGTGGCAAGTACTCTATGAGCCAACGTCATATATATGACCTTTCAACTTTATCATTGAGAATATAAACATTAACAATCACAAATGAATGATTGTTAATGGACAAAAAAGGCCAAATCATTCTCTACATGGGATTAGAGCCATGATCAACAACTATAGAATACCACCGAGGTGAGAGAAGAATGGCTAACACACCTCAATCAGCTTTATGTTGGGAAGAAAAAAAAAATTATCTAACCAAATCACATAGCAAGTAGCATTTAGCAAAAACCATGCAAATTTGACCTCCTAAAGACAAAGCACATCTAGCTTACCAATTCTTTAACGAGTGTCATAAATAAAACACTTTCTATTGATATTAGTAAGACCCCAAACATTCCAAGAGAAAAAACTCATGATAAAAAGCATTGCATGTCATCCTCATCCCCAAGGGAGGAGAAGTTATTATGCAAAAAACTAAGTTAATTATATTTGCAATAGTGTGAATGATTACCTTATCCTCTCCCAAATCTAATAAAACACCTACAAATGTTAACATGTAATTTAAATTAAATTACTATTACAAAATATATAAAATATTATTCTAAAAATTAGAAAATCAAGTTCAAAAATAAATAAATAAAATTCTCAAACAAATATTATTGTAAAAATTATCATAAAACTATAAGGAATGATTTCATGTCCTTCTACTTATTTTATGAATAGTATACTTTTTCATTAGTAAATAGTATACTTTTCAATTATTAGTTCCTACCAAAGGCAGGATACTATTGTTTTCATTCAATTCAATTCACCAATCAATTCATAAAATTTAAAAGATTAAAAGAAACTTCAAATGTTTATATTTTTTCTAAATTTTTATTATTTTAGAAATCACATTTTTCATTCATTCTATTGGATCATACTATTTTTGGTAGGGAGAAAATTCAATTTTCTTCAACAAAAATATAAATATTTTCTAACAACTCTATCATGCATTAATGAATGTCTTAATTACAACTTTATCTTTTTTCACATTTGTGACAAGTTATTAGATTTTCAAAAAAAATACTCATTTTTATCTTCCAACTTAACTTTTGGATAAAAATGAATGTCTAATCCATATTAATTATCACAATCTATTTTTATTACCAAAGTCATATATAGAGTTAAATGTTTTGTATTTATTATTATTATTTTAAATATATTTATTAGTTTTAGATTGATGTTTGTTTTTGTCAATTGTAAAATGATATTTCTTTATGTTTACACTATGTTTTACTAGCTACTATTTTACAATCTTTCTCTAATTTATTTTTATACTATTTTACAAATTGTAAAAACTCTCAAACTTTAGATATTTTGGTAGTTGGAATTAAATAATCAACAATTTATTTCTTAAAATTATATATTTTAACTTATAATTAAATCAATAGAAATCATAGTTCATTCATATAATATATTTTTTATTGTTAATTATATATTTATTAAAATAATATAATTAAAAAAATTTATTAAATCCCCCTCATCTCTCTCTATCATTATACATTTACTTGTCTCTTTATATCCTTCCTATCTATAAGTCTTTTTATCTTTTCTTTTCCAATTTCTATGAAAATGTTATGTTCCATAAACCAAAAAAAAATAGAGAGAAAGTCACTTCATAAAAATTACTTTTTTTAACAACAGTGGAATATTTTTATTAGCAAGTACATATATTAATAAATAAAAAATTAATATAAGAATATTGCATACTCATTTATAATGGATTTAAATATGTACTTCCGTGTTCTTCCCAACGAAAATTCAAATGAGAGATTGACGAGAAACTGCCACGCGTACTTAAATGACTTGTTTACTTGGGCCATTTATTTGTAATCAATAAATAAAGCTTAGGATGTTGGCAGGAATTAATTTAGGTTAAAATAGTAACTTGCCCGCGGATTTGCAAATGCTTTTTAATTGTTTACTCTCGACAAAAATTCCGCATTCCAATAGAAAGTTCGATGTTAGATATTATTATATCTTCATAAAAAGTTTATTATCACGATTGATAATAATAATAATATAATAATTTGGCACGCTGTGGAAAATATATTTTATTTATTAACAGTAAAGAAACTAAAAATTAAATCTAAAAATATATTTACTAATTTTGCTGTTTTTTAAAGTTTAATTTTATATTTTAAAATTGGTTAACTATTTAAATCTATTAAATACAGTTAAAAGATATTCTTAATATACACAATAGTCCATAATACAATAGTAAATTGTCGTAAATTGAGAGCCTTTCATCTAGTTCTTGAATTTGAGTCTATTAGACCTTAACACATAATAATAATTAATCTCAACAATGTGAAAATTAACACTATTGCAGTTACTAATTATTAATCTCCTATCGTAAACGATTATTAAATTGTTGAAAACAAATTCATAGCTAATATTGAAAAATAACACAATTACATCTTCACCAATAAAAATACGAAAAAAAAATTCACAACACAAAGAACACAATATTTTTGGACAAATCGTCCCTGGAATAACCCCTAAGGAAAAACCAGATCTGCAGATGGAAAATATATTAACTTCAACAAATCAAGAGATACAAAATCCTTGTCTCTCACTAGCAGAATTCAGACAATCTCCTAATTTCTCTTACTGGTATTCCCCACTGCTATCCCCAACGCTATCACTGTGCACTTGCTAACACTGCAAGACCATTTACTAACACTGCAAATGCTTCTACAACTTGTGTTCCTCTGTTATGTTCTCCAAATGCCTTCCTTGACCCCCTTTTTATACTACATAACTAAGAGGTTTCTAATTGCTTCTTGATCAAGACAACCTAACCAAGAAGTTCCTAGTTGCTTCTTGATAAAAAACCTAAACAAGAAGCTTCTAGTTGCTTCTCAATTAAAACAACCTAACCAATAGGTTACCAGTTGCTTCTAAGATGACTCAATTAACTAATAAATAATTATTTGCTAATTAATTACATATGGACGAACAGTTGTCCAAGCTACATGAACTAACACTCCCTCTTAGTGAGGAAGTTGTTCTACATGATACCCAACTTATCTCTGAAGAAGATGAATTTTCCCTTCCCCAATGCCTTAGCCAGAATGTCTGCTACTTGCTCCTTTATAGGTATGTCTTGTAGTTGAACAACCCCCCATTGTACACAATCACTGATGAAATGATATATGATGTCTATATGTTTAGACCTATCTTGAAATACTAGATTCGCAGAGAACTTGATGCAACTCTAATTACCACAGTGTATCACAATAGTCTCAACCTTCTAAACAAACAAGGCTACTACCAATTTCTGAAGCCATATAGCTTCTGATGTTGCCATGCTAGCTGCTACGTATTCTACTTCTATTGAACTTAGAGCCATAGACTTTTGCTTCGTACTGAACCAAGATACAACTCTTGATCCCAAACTGAAACAACACCTTGAAGTGCTCCTTTTGTTCATTGTACTTCCTACCCAATCTGCATCAGTATAGCCCATAACCCTGATACCTTCACCTCAAACATATCTGATCCCATACTTAACTATACCATGCAAGTAATGCAATACATGCTTGGTCGTTGTCCAATGCACTATCTTTGGTTCAACCATGAACTAAGTAAGGTCACTACAAATGCAATATCTGGCCTTCTGTCGACCAAGTACATAAGCAAACCAGTCAACTGCCTATATAAAGTGAGATCTACATCTAGGTTCTCCTTAGATGTATCTACCTTCCTTCAATTCATGATCATGGGTGTAGACATGGCTTTGCAATGCTCCATCTCGAATCTCTTCAAGATTTCAATGCAATATTTCCCTTGACCAAGGAAAATGTCTCCATCTATCTATCATACCTCCTTGCCTAGAAAGTAGTGCATAAGTCCTAAGTCCTTCATCTCAAACTCTTTTGCAAGGTTCCTCTTGTAGTCCTCTATGAGCCCTAGTGAACTTGTAAGAAACAAGTTGTCCACATAAAGAAAAAGAATGAGAACTTCACCACCAACCACCAAGTAGTAGAGGTTAGCATTCGCTTCACTCTTCACAAAGCCCATTTCCTGCAAGTATGTGTCAATGCACTCATACCACACTCTAGGAGCCTGTTTGAATCTATTCAATGCTCTCTTCAATCTACACACGTGAGTCTCTTTGTTGTGTGCTATGAAGTCTTTTGATTGCTCTATGTATACCTCCTCTTTTAACTCGCCATTAAGGAATGTTGTCTTAACATCCATTTGAAGGATCTGTCATCCCATCTGTGTTGCAAATGAGATCACAACTCGTATATAAGTATACATGACCACTAGAGAAGATGTATCCTTGTAGTCTATTCCCTCCTTCTGAGAGAACCTCTTGGCCATGAACCTTGCCTTGTATTTTTTGATGCTACCATCTGCATCATGCTTATCTTATAGATCCAGCGTGATCCAACAACTGCCCTATTTGTTCGTCTAGGCAATACCTCCCACACATCATTCTGCATTATTAAGGAATATTCCTCAACCATATCTCACCATACCTAATTCTCTTGAGCCTCCTGATAGTTGGAAGGCTGGCTATAAACCAACTGACTAGCTAATGCCACATAGTCATTAAACTTGGCTAGTTGTCTCTGTTGTCTAGCACTCTTCCTAGGAGCTCCCACAAACTCTTGAGTATCCCTTTGTGTCTCTTGAACCTCATGGTTCTTGCTGCCAACTATAGGGGATGAAATATCAACCTCTAAGTCTTCTAGATGCATTTCCTGTTGCACTTGTTGCTCCATGATCTATGAAACTTCACTGCCTAAGCCTACACTTGTACTGGTAACTGTACTTGTGCTTTGTTGCCCTTGACTAGGCCTTGGAGCTTCTATTGGCTGCTCACTCTAATCATATGCTAGAAAATCTATGGACCTTCTAAATGCCTTATCCTCCATGAGCTTAATATCATGTCTGACAATAATTCTTTTGGTCCCGAGGATAAAAATCTTATATGCCTTTGAGGTTTCACTATACCCAACAAAGTACCCTCTGTCTTCTAGGGGATGAAATATCAACCTCTAAGTCTTCTAGATGCATTTCCTATTGCACTTTTTGCTCCATGCTCTGTGAAACTTCACTGCCTAAGCCTACACTTGTACTAGTAACTATACTTGTGCTTTGTTGCCCTTGGCTAGGCCTTGGAGCTTCTACTAGCTACTCACTCTAATCATATGCTAGAAAATCTATTGACCTTCTAAATGCCTTGTCCTCCATGAACTTAATATTGTGTCTGACAATAATTCTTTTGGTCCCGAGGATAAAAATCTTATATGCCTTTGAGGTTTCACTGTACCCAACAAACTACCCCCTCTCTACAGTTTGATCTAACTTGGTATGTGTATCACCTGAATATGACAATATGCCAAACTCCCAAATATTCTAAAATAGCTAACATTAGGCTTCTTTCCTATGAAATATTCCTTTGGTGCCATCTACCCTAGTACCTTGTGTGGAATCCTATTTTGAATGTAGACTATTGTTTATACGCTTCTACCCATAAGTACCAGGGCATATCCTAGTCATGTAGCATAGCTCTTGCCGCCTCCAATATAGAATGGTTCTTCCTCTCAGCAACTCATTCTATTGTGGATTGTAAGGAACAGTCCACTCTCTCTTGATTCCTTCCCTGGTATAGAAATCCTAGAAGTTATTTCCTTTGTACTTGCCTCCATTATCTAACTGAAGAACCTTTATCTTCTTTCTTGTCGAGTTCTCCACAAGAGCCTTGAACTCTTGGAACTGACTGAAAATCTCACCCTTGGTCTTCAAGAAGTATATCCAGGTCTTCCTAGAGAAATCATCGATGAAAGTAACATAGTATTCATATCCTTGGGGATATTTCGTCGACATCGATCCACAAACATCTAAATGTACTAGATCAAGAACACCTTCAAATCTAGTGTCACTCATTGGAAAATATGCTTTTGCAAACTTCCCCAACATGCATCCTTTACATACATCATCATGCTTTGTGCTCACCTCTGGAACACTTATCACTATCTCATGAAGCAATTTAAGTGCTCCATGATGAATATGGCCCATCCTCCTATGCCATAGCTCTCCAATATCTCTAGGATTACAACTGCTCATGAGTGCCTTACATGTATAAAATTGCAACCTATAAAGGCGACCACTCCTAACTCCAATAGTTATGGGTGATTTCCATCCCTTGTGCTTAATCAACACATGTTCCCCCTTAAAGAGTACATTATACCCCCTATCCTGAAGAATGGATACAAAAATCAAATTCATACCTAAGCCTGGCACATGAAATACATCATGAATTGGAATTATCTTTCCATTCTCTCTCTAAAACTAAACAGTCCCTTTCCTAACTAGGTTGAGTTTGGACAATTTTTCCATAGAAATCTGGATATTCATGTTCTCCTCCTTATAACTAGAGAAGTATTCTCTAACTCCTGTCACATGAAATGATGCCCTACTATCTATATACAAAATACTCTATGTGTTTGAGTTGACCATATAAGCTATAAGTGCAAACTCATCTTCCAATCTATTGGAGAGTTCTTCTGCACTTGTTGAAGTTGTCACCTACTTCTTTGCCTTCTTCCTTTTTGGGAAATCATTGACAAAGTGACCATACTCGTGACATCCAAAGCACTTGACCTTAGAAAGGTTCTTCTTCTTCTTCTCACTTTGTGGATTCGATCCTTTGCTAGATCCTTTCTTTTTTTTCCCTTTCTCTACTAGGGCAATGTTCTCCTATTCGACCTCAATTTTTTTACTCTTGTTGGCCTCATTGAAAAGACTTAATCTAAACTTCTCCTAAGTGAAATTAGTCCATGGTTGATCCCAACTCAGTAAGGTATCTCGTCCACTAACAACTTGAACAAAGACACTCCATTGTTTAGAAAACCAATTTAGGGCTATTCTCACTAGCTCGTCATCACTAGGACTATCTCCAATAGCTACTAACTCATCCTTGACAAGTCTAATCCTAGTGAGGTAACTTGCAACATCTTCTCCTTGGTTCATCTAGGTATTCTTTAGTTTCTCTCTAAGAATCATCTTTCTGTTGGTGCTACCATTCTGGTACAAATTTAGAATGGCGTCGCACATCTTCTTCATCTTGTCTAGCTCTGAGATATGTGGAACAATATGATTCTTGACACCATCAAGGGTAATTCTCCTCGCCTTGGCATCGTCCTTCTTATATGTTGCAAGTTATGTCGCATCTGTTGGTACAAGTACAACACTGGTAACATAATCCTTGATATCATTCTTTTCCAACAATAAAAAAAATTTGGCCTTCTAGACACCAAAATTTGAGGCACCATCCAATCTGTCCTGATCTCTCAAACCAGCTATTAAAGCCATCTCAAGGGATTAAAGCAATAATAATTCTGAAGAGATCAATCTAGGTTATATAAACCCTTAATTTAATTCCTAGGGCAAAACTCTTCTACCCTTAACAATGCTTTGATACCATGTAAAAATTAACACTATTGAAGTCACAAATTATTAATCTCCTATCGTAAACGATTATTAAACTGTTGAAAATAACTTCACAGCTAATATTGAAAAATAATACAACTGCAACTTCACCAATAAAAATATGAAAAGAAATTCGCAACACAAAAAACACAATATTTTTGGACAAATCATCTCTGGAAAAACCCCTAAGGGAAAATCAGTTCTGGAGATGAAAAATATATTAACTTTAGCAAATCAAGAGATACAAAATTTCTTGCCTCTCACTGGTAAAATTCAGACAACGTCCTAATTTCTCCTCCTGATATTCCCCACTGCTATCCCCTACACTATTACTGCACCCTCACTAACACTACAAGACCATTTGTTAACATTGCAAATGCTTCTACAACTTGTGTTCCTTTGTTCTTTTCTCCAAATGCCTCCCTTGACCCCTTTTTTATACTACCTAACCAAGAGGTTTCTAGTTGCTTCTTGATCAAGACAACCTAACCAAGAAGTTTCTAGTTGCTTATTGATAACAACCTAACCAAGAAGATTTTAGTTGCTTCTTGAGAAGGAGTCAAATAATTAACAAATAATTATTTGCTAATTAATTACATATGAATGAAAAGTTGTCCAAGCCACCTAAACTAACAAACAAATAATTATTATTATTAAAAATACTCTTATCAAAAAATAATAATAAATACTATAGACTTCAACCTATTACCTATTAAAAAAATTATCTTAATATCTTTATTTATTAATGTAAAAAAAAAAAAAAAATTACAGATTATCAATATAATTTTTTTGGGTTTCTAAATTTAGATGGTAATTTGTCTTGTTATTTAGTTTTTGAACAGTTCTCTTGGTGGGATATTAATTTGAAGAATTGTTAGCTTGTTTGGTAAATTTTCCATTCAAATGAGATTCTAGTTCAGTAGTATTTGTCGAACTTGTACCAATTTGAAGTTAAGAGAGTTTTAGAGAATGAACTCTGCTGCTTTATTTTCTGTTCTAATTTTATTTTGTTTTGATGAAATTTTAACCAAATATATATGCATTTTAATTGTTTAATTGGCAGTATTTGTTTAATCTTTAAACACGGGAACAAGAAATCTACTCAAAATTGAATGTAAGGAACAAATATTAGAGAAGTAGAAATATTTATATTTGTTTGTTTAGAAATGATTTAAACATTAGAGTAAGACTTGATTTTCAGACTAAAAGTATTAAATAGTCAAAATTAATATTTTTTTAAACTTGATTTTTCCTAAATATTAATATATAAATTTTCCAAACTAAAAGACTCTCTTTCATATGTCATCATATCATAGCGAAAGGGCAAAAAAAAATATTCACGAGTAAACGTTTTCCATTCAATAATCGAATCAAAATACAGAGACTGAGACAGGATTATGAGTGCGTGCCTGTAAGTGTTCTTGTACTCGCGCAGATCTCCATTGTAAAAGCGAGATTTGAGGTCTTTGCTTTTATTTATTTTTTGAGATCCTTCTCCACGCCGTCTTTGCCTTGCATCGCTAAACTGTAAACGGAAAGTACTCCGATAAAATAAGCATTGCTATGAATCACGACAATTTGCAACCTCAATTTATTAAAGCTTATTATATAAAAGATGAGATCAAAGATCATGCGAGACAAAATAAATTCATGAATAATACAATCGCATTTGTATCTCATTCAATATATTATGTTCAGAAGGGATCTATTTGCACAGTTTGATAGGCTTGAGATCTTTCTATGACAGCGAAGTAGTTTAAAGCATATGGTTAAGTGTCTGCAGAATTTTAGACATTTATTTTTATCAACTCACTATGATTTATGAAAAAGAATTTCCTTAGTCAATTTCCTGTTCCAATTTTTTTGCAGTGGAATAGCGGACTGTGTGAATTTTAACTGTTACTTTAATTGAATCAGGAGTGCTTCATTAATCTTTATAACTTTAAAAAATTACTCGAAACAGATTGCAGGGAACAAATATTATTGAAGAAAAAACTTTCAAACTCGCTCCTTTCAATATTGAGTGGGGAAATTAACAGGGCTCTCTTTCACAGAATACTCAAAGAAAAAGTAGAAATAATTTATTTATGCATACCTGCCTTTAAATTTTCTTGCAGGAGCGTAGATCTCCCTTGTTCAAAAGCAAGATTTAATGTCTTTCCTCTTAATTCTTTGTATGAGAACTTAAGAACCTCCTCTGACCTGTCTTTGCTCTCTATGCCTACACTGTGAACACAAGATGAACTCTGATAAAATAACCATGGCTGTAATTGTAAGAATCTGCAATTTCTATCTATTAATGTTTAAATCTCGAAAAGATATGATGCAAAAACACGAGATTAGCGAACCAAAACAAACATACAAAGTTAAGAAATATTTAGAAAAGGAATTCTCCTACTCTTTTTTCTGATCAGTTTTTCTGCTAATGGAACAGCTAACACCGGACTATGCTTTTTAACTGTTTAATTAATTGAATCGGCGGTATTTCTTTAATCTTTAATGACTGTAACAAAACAAATTATTCAAAATTAGCGAAAAGAATAAACAATTTAAGAAGGATTCAGAAAAAGAACTCTGCTAGTCTATTTTGTACAACAATTTTCTTGTAATGAAACAGTAAACGCCGAACTATGCATCTTAACTGTTTAACTAATAGAATCGGCGATATTTATTCAATCTCTAAAGACTGTAACAAAAAAAAATTATAGATTGACTGCAAGAAACAAATCCTATTGAAAAAAAAAAAGTCCGTAAAGGAGAGCTCTTTCGAACAGGATAACAAATGATTCATTCATAAACGCTTTCAATTAAATATTTGAAACGGAATACAGAAAAACAGAATTATGATTCCGTGCCTTCAAATTTTGTTGCAGGGGCGCAGATCTCCATGGTCGAAAGCAAGATTTAATGTCTCACCTCCTCCAACGCCGTAAATGAGATGAGCGCATTCGATCTTCATGGCTAAATTGTGAACAGAACTCTGATCATAAAATAGCCAGGGCTGTAAATGACAGTTTGCAAGCTCTAAATCGTTATAACAAATGCAGAACATACTGAAGATAATCTTACGGAAGTAAAGCACAGAATTAGGTCTTGTCTAAATAACCCCTAGACACAAGTGTTTTGTTTCTAACAATCTTTGCTCTTATAAACTACCTTTATTTATGCAGTAGTTGGGAAGACTTATATAGTAGTTGAAAGGAGGAATTTCAGTAACTTAAAACACGTGAATTGTTTTTTCGCTGAACTCTTCATAATTTTGTTACATGAATTATTTTGCTAATACAAATGAAATTCTTCATTATTTTTTGAGTTAATTATTAATTTATACTTTAAATTTTGAATTATTAATAATCTATATTTTTAATTTTTAATAATCTGTAGTGATATGAAATGTAATTTTATTTAACAATTTTAGATAGGCTTCCTTAAACATCACATATCAAGGAAGAAATTATGTTTGAAAAAATAAGTTATTTATATTTTAATTCAGTCTTAGTGTGCTTGTTTAGGCCACCAGCTTTTAAATGCCTAAATTAAAATTTTAATAAAAAGATAAACTCAACTTACAATCTTATAAATATCAAAATTAATCATTATTATATATTATAATTATTTATAATACCATCAAACTCTCGCTTTTCATAAATTACTATTTTATACAAATAGAATAATTAAAATAAAAAACATTATATTAATAGCCTGAATTGTATTTATTTATGTTTTTAAATAATTTAGACCACATTAATTGTATAAAGCCCCATTTCCATGTTATATTTGACATTAGGTCTATCCACTTTTTATAAAGATAGACTTTTGGCCCTTAAAAGAGAACGACAAAATTAAAATTAGCCCCACCGAATAAATTGATAATGTCAAGTTTTCCAGATTCTAGAATTATGCAAACAAAGTAATTCATGATTTTCACATGTTGGGCAATTTTTTCGAGGTTGAAAAAATAATAATTAGAGCGCGAGGCGCCCACAATAAATTGCGTCTGCCTGCATTTCTTGCTTGTGCATTCACACAGATGTTGAATTTGAATTAATGCATATGCATTTATCTTGTATTTGATTTTATAATTATTTGACGAGTGTAAATCGCTTTACGGCAAAATCATCAACAAATTCTCTATGATCCCAACCGACCGTTTGTACACACGTGGTCTCCACTTAGAAGAACAGAAAGTAAAAGGTACAAGACCCCACTAGGACCCACCACCATTCATTTCGAATTTCATGCAGACTTCTATTACATACGCATATGCTAGATTTATATTTATATAGATATATGGGGAGAGTATTCCTTTCCACGTTTAATCTTAAGGTATTTTTGTGTGACAATTTGATTGAAATGGGCACTTTTAGAAGAATATATATAAAAAAGCCAGTACTAGTTGTGACACGACATGGAAGATATTTTATAATTTTTAATATTTAAATATATGACGGCAAGGGTTAAGGTATTTTTGTGTGAATATAAATATATTGGGAGAGTATTCTTGTCCACATTTATTTTCATCAAATCTTAAGGTATTTTTGTGTGACGATTTGATTGAAATGGGCACTTTTAGAAGAATATATATATAAGCTAGTACTAGTTGTGACACAACATGGAAGATATTTTATAATTTTTAATATTTAAATATATGATGGTAAGGGTTACTACTATGGTTAGTATTGCAATTATGGTTAATATTAGTGGTAGGGTTACAGTTAGGGTTAATGTTAAGGATAGAAGGAATCTTTAGAAATTATATGAATTTTAATTTATAATTATGTAAGGGTAAGGGTTAGCGTTGGTATTAAAATTAGTTCTACTATTACAATTAAGGTTAGAGTTAGAATTATAGTCAAAGTTGGTGTTAGGGTAACACCAACCTTGACTAGAATTATAGACAATGTATCCTTTCAGAAAGGATTGACTGTATCCTCATTAAGGAAATTATAAGATAATCGATCAAAACTTTACTAAATTCACTGATAAGATATGGCCTACGATAGCTTTCTTCCATTTAGAAGCGAAAAGGAGCTTCGGGGGGATAGCTACTATGTGGAATCCCAATGTCATGAAGGGTAGTGAGATCCATAAAGAAAAGAACTACATGATTATTGAGTTCAACAATGACATAATGGTGTGGAATCTGGTAAACATTTATACCCCGAATACCAAGGTTGGTAGAAGGGAAGTTTAGGAAATTGTGGTAAGAAAGGTGCAAAACTTGAAGGACAAAAGCTTGATGTGTATGGGGGACTTCAACTCCCCACTTTACCCTTTGGAAAAGCTTGGGAGCGTCAATCACTTCTCTAAGAATATGCAAGATCTTTTGGATTTCATTAACACCTGTGACCTTGTGGATGTGGACCTACAAGAAAACACCTTTACTTGGTCCAACAATAGAAAAGGCCAGGACTTGATACAAGTGAGGTTGGACCAACTCCTACTTTCTAGAGATTGGCCCCACATCATCCCCTCATCCCTGGTCAACCTCTCAAGAACTATTTTTGACCACTCCCTAATTTTGTTCAGTTGGGAGGATGTGATTGTGAGTGGGCCTAAACCCTTTAGATATGAAATCATGTGGCACTTCCATCTTGGTTTTAGGAATAAAGTGGAAGAATGGTGGAACATCAGGTTGGATGGGACTGTTATATTCTGACTGACTCAGAAACTAGTTAGTGTCATTAGGAATGTTAAGGATTGGACCAAAAGATCCATTGGGGATGTGTTTAAAAGTAAGGAGCTTGAGTAGGAGCTTAAAAGGTTGCAATCAACCATGGCAGTGGGAGATGTCACCGAGGCACACTCTTGAGGAGGAGAACTACAGGAAGAAGTGGAAGGACACTACTAGCAAGGAGGAGATCTTTTGGAAGCAAATATCCTGCATTTCTTGGCTGACTGAAGGTGACAGGAATACTTCCTTCTTCCATATATCTGCTTTGAATCATAAAAAAATAAATACCTTTGCCTCTCTGGAGGAGGAAGGAGGGAGGACCCCGAAGGAAGAAGAAGATATGAGAAGACATATGGTGGAATTCTTCACAAATGCTTATAAAAGAGAAGATGAGCAGAGCAACAATTTAATCAAGAGAACTATGCTCAACAATATCCCAACTATCCTTAGGGGTAAAGAAAATGATAAGCTCAAGGAGAAAGTCTCGGAAGAGGAGGTTAAGAATGTTGTGTTCTCCATGAAAGCCTATAAGGCTCTGAGTCTGGATGGCTTCCCACCAGCCTTCTTCCAACACTTCTAGGAAGTGATCAAAAAATAACTTATTTGGGCCACTAGGGATATGATCAGAATTGAGAAGATGCTAAGGAGGATCAATAAAACCTTTATTGTCCTTGTGCCTAAAATCCAGACACCAAGAACCATAAGGAATTTTAGGACAATTACTCTTTGCAATACCATCTATAAGGTCTTCTCTAAGGTATTAGTTAACTGGATTAAACCTTTCGTAGACATGGTCATTGGGAGTCATTAGAAGGGGTTTGTCCTGGGTCATCAAATCCTAGATGTTGTGATTTGCACACATGAAATCATCCACTCTGTGGACAAAAGTGGAAGACCAGGTATGGCACTCAAACTTGACATCTCCAAGGCCTATGATAGAGTCAATTGGTCTTTCCTTTATGATGTCCTGGAACAAGTGGAGTTTAGTAAGAACATTGTAAATATCATAAAAATTATGGTGAAAACCATCCAATTTGAGGTGCTTCTTTATGGGACTCCCTAGGGTAACTTTGAAGCTGGAAGAGGCCTAAGACAAGGTGATACTCTTTCCCCTTACTTCTTCATTATGGTGGCTGAAGTGTTTGGCAGGTTAGTTACCAGGTTTGCTAGTTCGAGCAGCTTGAAAGGTATCAAGCCAACTACTACTCTAAAACCTGAGGTTATCCATCAATTTGTGGATGACACTTTTCTTTTCAGAGAATCCTCTATCTAGGAAGCTAGCACTTGGAGGACCTTCCTCACCAATTATGAGAATTGCTTAGGTTAGCAAATCAACTTGGTTAAAAATTTATTTTATTTTTTTAAATAACACACTAGAGGTTTTGCAGGTGAAAGTTAAAAATATACTTGGATGTCAGTCGAACAACCTCCCAAATACCTATCTTGGCCTTTAACTATCAAGGAACTCTCTACTACCTTTTGGAACTCTATTCTAGAGAGAATGCAAAAAATGATGGCTAGGTGGAAAGGAAAACTATTAAGTAATGTGGGTAAACTTCAACTCTTGGTGGTGGCTCTTCAAGGAATACCAATATACTTCCTCTCAATTTTCAAGATAAACCAGAATATGGTGGATAAACTTGAAAAATTGCAAAGGAACTTCCTTTGGTCTGGCATGGAGGAAACCAACAAATGGAGCCTTGTCAAGTGGGAGACTATGTGCAAACCTAAAGATAAGGGGGGGCTAGGAATTAGAAGAATTTTTTATATGAATAAGTCTCTACTCACCAAGGTTGGCTGGAGAATGGTTGAATGGTTGAAAATAAGACTAGTTGGGAAAGGATCATGAGGGCTAAATACCAAGCCAACACTCATTTTAGATATAACCTCTTCAATAATGACCTCCTTAATGACTCAGAGATCTAGAACATCATCCTCAAATGCAGGACCCTCCTACGGAAGGGTGTGAAATGGCTAGTTGAGAATGATAAAAGAATAAGATTCTGGGAGGACAATTGGATAGGGGGGAAACCACTCATCTACAACAAGTTCAATGAGCTATAGGAACCCTTAAAAAGTAATTTGGGAACAAAGGTGGAAGATTATATCGATAATCAAAGGAAATGGAAGAAGTTATCCATCTTGGATATCCCTAATAGAGAGGATCCCCTTGTTAATGAATTTGAGGAAATGATGTGCCACCACACTCTACCTATACATGCCCAGTGGGATGAGATGATTTGGGATAGGATGACTAATGGTCGATTCTCAGTTGGCTCTACTTACCAACTTATTTTTTAGAATACTCAGACCTTGATTGGTTGAAGCAAGGACTGGAATAGATAGTTACTACCTCTAAAAAAAATATAGTGGATAGTCATGCATGGTAAGATCCTCACTATTGACAACCTCCAAAGGAGAGGTATTCAGATAACGAATTGGTGGTACCTTTGCAAGGAGAAAGAGGAAAGTATTGTTCACCTATTTTTGGAGTTCCCCTATTCTTTAAAAGTTTGATCCTACATTTGGAATAAATTCTTGATGGCTTGGATCACTATTGGTAAACAAATCGTTCTTTTCTTTTACTCTCTAGATGCCCAATATTTGTGAACAACAATTGATTACAATAGTTGGAAAGTTATACTAAGTGAAAAAAATCCCTCTAAATTCTTAGGTATAGCTCCCTTTTGTATTCATAATTTACAATGAATTATGTTTGCTTCTAACTCTAAAATGTGGTATGTTCTTAACCCAAGAACAGGAAAGGCAAATCAAGTTAGGCCTAAATAGGAACTAACTTAGGCAAAGATTCAAATTTTAGGATTAGTCAAATTTGTGGATTCACACATCTTATAAACCCATAAAGTCTAAAAATTCAGCAATGAATACTATCTACAACAAAACTAATATCAGCTTGGCTCTAGCTCTAGGAATCAAAAACACTAACTCAAAAAGAAATCACAGAAAAGAATCTCTCTTGAACTTCCAATAACAATACTTATTATCTGTGGTTCATTGTTTCAAAATAGAGGAATAAAACTCTATTCATTCCTTCATTCAATCTAGACCCAAAAGAGAAATATAAAACTAAAATAGAAACAAATGGAACAGAAAATGATTGATGTACAAAATACCATCAATTTGTCTTTGCAACATCAAGTCTTTCACACCAAAAACTAGTTGGCCTTCTATTAATCTTTCAATTAGATAAATATAAGATCTTGAGATGACCATTATCAAATGGGATTTAAATTGGTTCATCTCCTCAAAATTGACAAATGACAAGGAGCCAATTGTCAGTTATAATCATTACATCAAAATGTGAAAGGATGGGATAAGAATCACCTTGCCTTCTTTCCTTTGTCTGACTTCGCCCTATAGGCTTTGACAGAAACAATGATTGGAATCAACTCCTCATGTTTATACACATGAATGTTAGTGTACCTTAAGAGCCATTTGGAATGCTCTCTAGCTAGGTCTTTGAGGCACTCATTCGCTCATGTATTTCCTCCATAGCCACATGTATACACCCACCACATTTTTGAAGTTCCAACACTCTATAGCAAATCACCAAAGGATTCTCCTAGGTTCCTAGAATTGACTTCTCTGAAACCATTGCACCAGTTGCAAAGATGAATTCTATCCACCTTGTCCTTTCCATTGCTGCATCCCATCATTGGGAAGTTCATCATATGAATGTGAAGAGTGCATTTCTTCATGGTGACCTTCAGGAAGAGATATATATGGAATAGCCACAAGGGTTCATTGTGGATCCTACACTTGTTTGCCACCTTCACAAGTCCCTTTATGGCCTCAAACAAGCTCCACAAGCTTGGTATGCCAAGATGGACTGCTTCCTTCTATCAGTTTGGTTCACTCGGTGCCATTTTGATCCAAACATCTACATCTTGCAGTAGGATAATACTCTCACCTTCCTTGTCCTCTATGTTGATGATTTATTGATTAGAGGGAGTCACTCATCTCACATAATGATAGTCAAAACTACCCTTCATGATCAATTCTTAATCTCTGACTTAAACCTTCTTCATTACTTTTTAGGGAGAGATCTCTTAGTCACCTTCTAGTATATTTATTAGCCAGCCTAAGTATACTATTAATATGCTCTCTAGATTTTACATGTCTGATTGCAATTCTACACTGACTCCATTTCTGTCAGGGGTCAAACTTGACACTTCTTGTTCTTCACCCTTGGTTGATGCTACCTTGTATCCTTAATTGGTTGGTAGCCTCATATACTTAACGTACACAAGGCTTGATATTTCATATGTTGTGGGCATGGTCTCTAGGTTTATGCAAGAACCGCATGAGCTACATTGGAAAGTAGCTAAGAGGATTCTTCATTACATCCAAGGCACTCACAATTATGGGATTCATTATGTAGTGGGTGTGAATATTGACTTGGTGGGCTATACAGATTCAGAGTGAGTAGGCGATTCTCAGGATCAGAAGTCTACTTCTGGGTATTGCTTCTCTCTTGGTTCTGGTCCCATTTCTTGGTCAAGAAAGAAGCAATCTTCTATTGCTCTTCCATCCACTGAAGTTGAGTATCGAGGAGAAACTGATGCAGCCACTAGGGCTATTTGGCTTCAACACATCCTTAATGAGTTTGGAATTTCTTTTCAAAAGCCAATGATCATTTTCTATGACAATCAAAGTGCTATTTAGATTTCTTGCAATCTAGTCCATCATCAAAGGACCAAGCATATTGAGATTCACATGCTCTATGTATGGGATCTAATTCATGAGAAGGTCCTTGACCTTCAGTACTACCATACATCTAATGGAACTATAGACATCATCTTCACCAAACCCTTCACTGAGAGCAAGTTCATTCACTTACGCACCTTGCTTGGGGTGCGACAGGTGTCTTCTTCTAGAGTTGTTTAGCCTCATTTCTACTCTCTTTCGGAGAGGAGTTTTCTCTCACTAGATTTTCTCCTTTTTCTCTGGTTATGAGAGGATTCTTTTTAGTTGTACAAGGGTAACTAACATGGCTTCGATGCCAGGACCCATTAGTTATATATTGCATATAGTACTCCCTAACTTGCACTTATGGGGGGATGTTAGAGTAAATGGTTCTTTTTCATTTAACTCTTATATTAATTTTACTTAGGTGATTCCATACATTAGGAGGAATTATATATACTTGGGTATTATTATTAAGAGGATATTGTAAGTCATCCTTTTGACTACAATTACTCCTAAGATATCACATATGGTTAATTCCAATTTGGACACAACCCTTCTAGATGGTAAGTGGATGGTAGGTGGTTGATTCCACTAGGACTCTATTTCCTCCACGTAGAGACACTTGTCTCACTCTTGTCTAGGTATCCTCCTAGGTCTTGCCTATATAAACAGGTTAGCTCTTATGTATTAGATATTAGAAAATATTGATGCTATTATGCCTTTGAGAATTTATGTCAAAGATTATTCTTGTATTGTTATTCTAACAATTTCATTTCCTCTTTATTAATCTATGTCTTTCATTAGATTCTGGTTATATTTTTTTATACAAATTCTAACAATATATGTGAAAACCCTATATGGACAAATCATGGTCAGAATGGTTTCTTAGATCTATTTCTCAAATATAGTCTCACTAAATAATGAATTATTTAAAATTATGAAGCATGCATTATCCAACTAAATCCACTAATCATCAAAATTGGCTCATTGGAGACACTAATCCCCATGCATAGACATGAATCTCAAATTTGTAACTAGGGATTTAATCTAAAAATGTAGAGATATGAATTTAGCATGCTCAATGTAAAAGTCCACTCATTTGATCTGATCAATATTAAGAGAAATCTCTCACACATAAAATAATCTTCAAATAAAGTCTCATAATGATTGAAATACAATTTACATTTCTTTAATATGATTATTTTTATACCATATAATTACATTCACGTAGATTTCTATAATTTTAATATAGCTCTTGGAATCCATCCATGTCAATTGATCTCAGTAAAGTATGTAACAACCTAAGTATAATAGACCGCGCACTACTCTAGGAGAAAGAACATGCTATGTAGTTCCTATTGTGGTAATATTTGGTCTCCAAGGATATTAACATGCTAAATTATTAATCTGCACACTATAGTCCTTTACCATGTCAATTATTAACATTCCACAAAGACATTGATGTTAGTAAAAGCTCTTTTATGTTAATATCAAATCCAAAAATTGAGAATATCAAAACTAGATGTCACATTGAGCTCATTATTTGGGTGAACTCCCTTCTTTACCTTTGAATAAAATTTCCAAAACTGATTTGCCAACTACACTAGATAAATTACCATATTATAGGTATAATCCATAAAATTCTGACATTATAGCAACTCATAGTATTTTCACAACTCAAAAACGTTGTCTAAAAAATATGAAATGAAATAAAAAGTAATATTTATTCCTCTGGATGTACATTTTCATCAATAAATACAACTTGCTAACTCTTCTTTAAAGCCATTTTTCTATCATTCATTTAACATTAATGACAATGCATTGTCAACCAGATAAGTAACTCCTCAAGACCCCTAGGATATTTGCAAGACAAAAAAAACTTCCAAGAGAGAGGGTTGAAAGATAAATTGCATAATAAGACTTTATTGTTTTAATATGATGGAATATTATAGGAAGAGAGAGATGGATTGTGTATAAAAGTGTTGTCTGATATACTGTCAACAACTAATTTACAACACAAACATTAAATGCACGGAACAAAACTATTAAATAACTAGATAAATAAATGTAAGTGAGGGAATCATAGACCCATTTTAATTGACTCATAGAAATGGAACCTAGGACTTCTTGGCCATTTTTGCCCCCCATTCAGCCCATCACTGATATCTGATCAAAGAGACCTTCAATGGGCTATTTTCTATGTAATGGGTCATCATGCTAAGGTTTGCGAGTAACATTTCATGTTAGCTTAGTCTCTTCTTGATTGAGTTGACTCAGTTGTTCTTTTCCCAAGCTATAGATTTTTTTTTGAAAAAGTTAGCTTGATTTTCTCTTGGTTGGGCTAACTGGCTATGAGATCCGACAGCACGCAATTTTTCATAAGATTGTCTTCTCATTTTCAGAGGGTGCGGGATGCTACCAAATGTCACCTTTCTAGCATTTCCTCACTTTACAGTCTCTGTGAGACCTTTAAGTTTAGAATTGTGCCATGTGATGAGGGTCCCCACCTTTTGTGCTATCCATTTCCTTCATTGGAAGGAATCTCTTCGATGTATCTCAATCGTCCGCTACAAATAGAGATGATCTTCATCAATGGTTGCAACTTAATCTCTTGTTGGGGAGATTCCCGTAACATCTTGATTGTCCTTCTCAAGGGGAGTATCTTCATCAATGACCATCATTCAATTTTGGGAAAAACATATTCCCTCTTGTGGTCAACTATGCATGTTATCCTTCCTGGCAGATTTGTTTGTCCATGGCATGCCATTGGGGTTAGTTCTTCAATGCCCAACTACTTCTTGGGCCTTGATTGGTACAACATCATTGCACTCCATGCCTCTTTAATGCATGAAATGATCAAATTTTAGTGATTTGATCTATTGTGGCTAGGTGCATTTATTTTGGTCTCATCATGTCACTTTCAACGTGTAATTGCACCTCATGGTCAAATTTTCTTTCTAATTCTCATTTATTGATATCCTCTACATCTCAACCTCATGATTTTTGGAGTTTGAAGTCCATGTTGTATATGGGTAATGCCTACACCCCCATAAAGGCAAGTTTTGTTGTTATTTTGAGCATCTCTTTTCTCTGATCTTTTGTAGATTTACTCTTTGTAAATTCTTTTTTCTCTTATTCAATAGAGATTATTGTTTTGATTAAGTAAAAATAGGTTTTAAGGACCCAAAACCATATTACAATAGGACAGTTTTAGAAAAGATAGAGCATTTAGGAACAAAAACAAAATAGACCTCCAAAAAGAAACACAAGAGGTCACATATAGAACTGCTGAAAAAAAATAGCAAAGAAATAGCACTAGAAAAGCAAAATGATAGCACAAAAGATAGAAAATAACCAATTACGTGGCCTTAATCAGGTCCAGAGCCTGATCAGCTAGCATCTGCATGTTTTTCGCCATAGCCTTCACCTCATCCTTATTGGTTGTATCATCAGTCTTTTTAGAATGGGCTCTAGTGCGTTTGTTGGGACCTTGACGATCAACCACCGGAGAAGAGTCCTGGCCTTTATCCATGTCCACTTTCTTCAACAGGGTAAACACATTGTCAGCAATTTGCTTAATTAACATCTCAAGGTTGCACATCTTGGCTTCCATAATAGTAACCTTCTCCTGATTCGCATTGAAGTCTCTGTCAATAGCCCTGTTCTTAGCCTCCAGTTGTGGAATCTTCTGCATAAGATTTTTAACATCCTCAGTGCTGCCAACCACTTCCATGAGCCTGTCAATATGTTGGTCGAGGGTGTGCTCACCACGTGCAGTTTTATTAACATGCATGACAATCTTCCTTAGTTCCTGCATGTCACTGCCAAGTGTTTGAATTTGGCTCTTCATGACCCCAATTTCTTTCAGTATAACACCTAGGTTACCATGCATCCCTATCATAGGCTTAGGGGTACCTTCATTTCTATTCTCCAAACCCTCATGAATCCCTTGTAGAGATTATTGTTGTTTCATCCATTCTCAACCAATTAAATTTGTGCAATTTTCTATGCCTCATTTTCTTGGATGTATTTTAACAATTACAACACCTTATGATTGTGTTCATTTCAAATAACTGATCTGTTAAGTGAATCTGTTTTTTTCCTTACATGGCTATGTTGATTTCTTGGCTTATTTTATGCTGTTAAGGTTGAACAAATACAAATAGTAGTATGTCTTGTAGGGTCTATTGGACTTCAAGACATTTATTGGAAGAAGTAGATGAATAATCAATATGGTGCATGACCCCCATTTTCCCTTATGCATATTTAATTCTTGTTCTCCTTCTCCATTATTCAACCTCAGAGTGCAAGTCACACACTTGGAGGTTGTTTCCATGTTACACAAGGTCTCTTATGGGTCATACCTCAAGAAAGGGTGCATACTTTTGTGTCAACAAGACCTAAGTACACTTAACATGTGAATAAGTTCTCACTAATTTCTAGTTAGAAAATTGATAGTTGTAGGGAATACTGAGAGGGGAAGGGTGAACCATTATTCTACAAACTTTTTTCCCCAACTAGATATTATTAATTACTTTGAACCATGCATAAGAAAGTAAACAAGTAATGCTAAATTGTAATAATAACCATGCAGAAAGGGAACTCATAACATCATATTTTGTTAACTAGCAAAACCCTAGCCAAGGGAAAACTCTGGTGGGGATGATACCCACTAGATAATATACTAATATATACGTTCCTTGTTAGAGGATGGACCCTATTAGGACTCAATGAGAAAATTTAGAATAGAGAATCCCTATTATGAGACTTTGAATCCCTATTAGGAGATTCCAACCCTATTAGGAGTTGTAGTACAATGGATGTAACAAGAGCTCACTATCCAAACATGCACTTCCAATTACAAGAAGATCTCACTACCCAAACAAGTAATTAATCCTCAGGAATATAGATGTTGTATCTTCTTTCTTGACTAATCTCTGACCTCAGCTCGATGTCAGATCACAAAATCAAGTTCTCAAAAACTTTGCATACATCGCTTCAAAAAAAGTTTGAATATCACTTTTTGTATTACAATTGCACACTACTTCTCGCAAGATATCCTTTGTATAAATATCATACATTTTCACAAATTTCTATTAGGTTGGCTAAGACCACAACATACTTTTTCAACTTAGAGTAAACATCTGGGATGTCGATCCTAATTGGTCAAGTAACTATTTCGTAAACAAAATAATTCCTTTCCCTTTAATTATGTTGTTATGTTTCACTTGGTAAATCATGAATATCTCTTTTCCATACTATTTGTACTGATGTCCAAGGTTATACATATCATCATCAACATGTATACAATCTTCATCTATCTTCGCTTGTCATAATATGACATCAAAAATATTTTACATATAAAACAATTTATTTTTATAAACAAATTTCATACTTGGACAATTTTTTGAGTACCAAAAACTACGTATTTTTATTACCGAGGTTTTGTACAAGTAAGTACATCATGTGTTTCCATTAATGGAAACAACTACATCACTACATATAGCCAATTGTCAACAATCTCCCCCTTTGGCAATGATGGCAACAAAGTAAGAAAAATTGGCTAAGTGACAAAAACTTATAATATTTAAACTATTACATTACAAATGCTCAGTTGCTAAATTGCCCCCCCTTGGATATGAGTGCTACATACATAACTTACTACACAATTTTCTTCTACAACTTCTCCCCCTTTGACATCAATGAAAAAGGTCCAAAAACTATCAAAAAAATTGTCTGACTACTGTCAAACACTGTCTTGTTGCCTCAAGCTGCTAATATATGCACAAAATCATCAAAATTTTCCTTCAAACTATTCATATCTCTCTCTCATGTGTCCTTTGTTGCTTCAGCAATAGTGAGCATTGCACATAAGGCATATGATGTAATCTCAACTACATTAAGGTCAGAGTAGGTGAAAGTTGGATAAGTGTCTTTTGCTTTACACATTCTTCCAATTGTCTTTCAACGATTGATATCTTCAAATAAATAGACTCTCTGAATTCTTATAGTCTTCTCAAAATTAATTCTTTTTCAAGTTCCAGTTTCCTGATGTCGATGTCAACACCAACACCTTGTTCTTCCAATTCATCAGCTTTGCAAGAGGGTTACTGTATCTAACTAGTTAGAGCTTCTAGCTCACTTAGCTTCCCTTAAATCTTTCTATCCAAATCTTTAGTCAACTTATGAGATAAAGTATAATTGATGTACAGTACCTTTCCACCTTGTTGACATCTTTAGAGTTCCTTGATACAAATATCAAGACTTAGCAAATCAATTTGAATATTCTGACAGATGGTGCTAAAAAGATTAGCATCATGTGAAATTTGAGCCTTAGACTCAACAACATTCAACAAATTTGTAAATTCATCATCAAAATACTTTACAACTACTTGTGCTCTCTATTTAGGGTATGCTTCAATGTGTTTGGCTGAGAGGGTGCTATAAAAATCTATCAGTCGCCTCCAATAATGCTCTTTATAGACTTTTGACCTTTTTGTTCTTCTCAAATAATATTGTCAAGGATGAGATCAACTTGGATTGATTTTCATCATCACCTATAAGGTTAGCAAGAGATATAGGAGAGGATGGGCTAGATGTTTTCACCTCATCTTCCTTTAGTTTCTTCTATGTTGCCTTCTTTGATTTTCTCTCTTCTTCTTCCTTCTCTTCACTTTCTTTCTTTTATCTTTCTTCCTTTTCTTTTTCTTCTTCTTTCCTCTTTTTAGATTCTTTCTACTTCTTTTCCTCTTTAACTAGTTTCAGCTTGACTTCTTCAATCTTCTTCTTTTCTTTTTCTAGCTATCTTTTCTCTACTTCAGTCAATCTCAATTGACCTTGAATATCTTCAGAAAGGGGCTCAGGATGATTGAACGAATCTTCATCAATGTTAATAGTAACATTTGTCTAATCAATCTACATAGTATCACCACTTATTGATACTTCCAAAGTTTTCTCTGTAGTTGAAGGTTTCACCTTTAATTCACTCATCATTTGATTGATGGTTGTTGCAGTTTCACTTCTAATAACATTCTTTTCTCCTCCCATGAATAAAAATGGCCTCATCTTACTTTGCAAGTAAGGTACTAGTTTCTTCATCAATTTTTTGATTTCATCTTCATCATCTATCTTGTTCATAGTTCTTAGCATTGACTTCTGAATTTCCATGTCTTCTTCATGAACTGGTTCCTTCTTAGCTACAAGCTTGTCATAGACCCTCTAATTCATCATGCCTTTAATACTCTCAAGTTTCAAGTTATTAAGAATCATATATCTCACAATAGAGATATCAATCTGTTCTTTCTCCATATCATCGTACAAATCATAAAACTTATTCATCTGTACAAAATTGCCTTCATTAACAATGGTTGTGTTAATCTTCTCTATGTTTGGTTTCCAAGTTTACCTTGTTTTGCCTGTTGGTTGCTTGGAAATAATGACATTCTCAAGTTGTTTGTCTTCTTTTTCCTCTTCTTCTTCTTCATTACTAGAGTCTTCAATTGTCAATAATGTCTTCATTCTTTTCTCTATTCCAATAGCTTTTTGTTTGACTCTTTTAGACTTGTGAGTCTCTACTAACCTTTTAGACTTCCTCTTAGGTTCACTTGGTTGCTTGACTAATAGAGCAGCATATGGAATCCTCTGTTCTATAGGAGTTTCTGCAATAGATACACTAGATGCTTGGCCAAATGACAAAGGTGTCACATACATTACAACTTAATGTTGACCAGTTTCTTTTAGTCTAGAGATTGTTTCTCTAACTGCTTGAGATTCTTCTTCTGACATATTGGCATCAAAAAATGCTTTCTTCATTATAGATGCAATTTTATTATGAGATGCCTTTTCTAATGATGCTTGGTAGGCTGACTAGGTTAACTCGTCATACGTTCTGAATCTGTATGATGCTTGATCTATATTAGATTTTAACATTAAATCAATATAAATAATAGCTATATCATCACTCAATTCATAACCTAGGGGCTCAAGAAATGTTTCCTGAGGTTCTACTACTTCAATATAGGTTAGGTTAGCATCCATCATAAAACATATACCATTCTTGAATCTGTCAACGATTGCAGGGGCAATTCTAAATATCTATTTCATCTCATTCTGAAATGTCCTCATAATCAAATTTCTATTGTCCAAGATTTTCTCTACTGGATTCCTTCTACACACATATGTTATCTTGTCCATATTGCCTCTTTCACTACTCATAGTATTAGTAACTTATAAAAATGAAAATTTCTTAAGTGCATGAAAGAAAATATGATTAATCAGAGATTGGAATCTAAATACACCATTCTTAGTTCTCTTAATTTTCTCCAAATTTTCAAGAAGTTGTACTCTCAAAATCTCACTTAGATTCACTTGCTCTTTCTCAACACATATCTTATAAGTTGCATAAATGAAGCCTACTAACAACTCATAATTCTTAGAACTTGCACAAATAGAATATGCAATGATTCTGCTCAAGAATCTTACATCATGTTGTCTAATGGTGCTGATCACCATTGTAAACTGCATTAGTATAACTTTCAACCTGTTTCTTAACTAGTTTTTCACCAGTAGGTACACTTCCTTGTTTACTAAGACCAGTGAATTCATGAATAAGGTTGGTAAGATGTGAACTACATTGTCTCCCATCCAAATCTATCCATTATGAATTATGCTCAATATGATCTAAGTCCATTCTTCTGTAACAAGTTCATGGTAAAAATGATATCTGACTATGTCTAAGTCTTTTAGATGCTCAAATCTGGGCTTAGTAGTCATATCATGATTGAAAAAAATTCCATATCTTTGTTCATAAACTCACTTACAATGGTTTCAAACTTACTACATAGAGAGCTTCCTACATCTTCTAATAAAACTACATTGTTTGGAGTATTTGATAAGGCCAAATTAGGGTTTTCCTCTAGGAGTTTCATAGGAACAACCTTTGATTTGGGTCTCTTGACATTTTCAACATTTAGAACAACTGACATATCAATGATTACACCAAATAAAAATTTATCAAAGAATTTATGTACAAAGAATGATAAAATACCTTTTTCGGAGTAGGGTTTTCCTTGAAATCACTTTTTCCAAATTTCTTCTATGTAGAAATAATCAAGTTTGAGATGATCACTATGTAGAAATAATCAAGTTTGTACTCTATTTATTCATTTGGAACTTGCATTAAGTGTGTACTTTTCTAAATTGAAAAAGCTATTTATTTTTCTCAAAAATCAAATATATGTTCAAGATCAACTGTCTGATCTTCAAATACTATCCAAGGTTCACCATAGCTTCCTTTCATCATGAAAATGCTCCACAAAACTCCACTCCACAATTTTTTTTGTAGAAACATAGATTTCATCTTCTGTCATAGAGTAAACTTTCTTTGTTATAACAGTAACACTTATTTCCTTCATAACTTTTTTCAATAAGCTCCAAATTGCAAGCAAGCTTAACTAGAATCCAAACTCATTTAGATACATCTTCTCTCAACCACACTTCTCATAGCTTGATCTCTAAATGAAGTTTCTAATTCTAGTGTTGTGAATAAGTTTAATTCAACTTGGTTGAATCAAACTAATTACTGACTTTGATTTTCCTATCTCAAAATCATCTAGCTTTTGTTCTGAAATATATAATCCCTTTACAAATGCCTCATTAAGCTCTTCTCAAAGTTCATTGACTACATTTTTTTCTTCATTGTCTTGCTTAGTTTTGCAGTTACTTTCATGATTCCTTCTATCATTTCTGAAGTTCCTCACATTGTTGCTTCTATTTCCTAAGTTTCTTCCATGATTCCTTCTATCATTTATGAAGTTTCTTCCATAATTGCTTCTATCCGTTCTACAGTACTTTCTTGTATTGTTGTTGCGTAACTGACATATTGGGGTTCTGCTTCTAGGATTCTATTTATCAATAGGTGCTTCACAATTCTGGGCTATGTGTCTAAAGATGTTACACTTATAAGACATGATCTTCTCCCTTTCTTCATAATGTCTACATTCTCTTGATGTTTTTCCATTAGATCTTCTACTTGTATATGAGGATTAGTAATGCAAAGAATACTAAATATCAAATCAAAAAGTATTCACAAAAATAAATAAACGTAACTTCAAGATAGACTAAGATGAGCTCTCAATTAAGAATATGAGCCATTAATGGGCTCTCTCAATGAGAAGCTCTCTTGTTGAGTAGTTTTGTCTAATTAGATAGGGTGTATGCTCGATTCTCCAAAGGCTTCAATGGTGTTCTTGATGGATTTTGGCTTGGGTGAATGGATTTCAGTAAAATGGCTTCTCAAAAATGGCATTATGGCTTTACTTCATGATCAAAATGGCATTACTTTGTTACTATGGGTGATTGTGTTAAAATGGCTTGGGAGAGGATTCCTTAAATAGGAAAAGGGCTTGAGGGATCAAGGGCTAGGATGCAAGGATGGGAGAAAGCTTATGGAAGGTTTAGATTGAATGAGAGGAGAGCACATGGATTGTGCTTCCTTACAGCCAATTAGGGAGTGACACATGTCACAAGGTCATTGGTTAGAGCAAGAGGGGTCAACAAAGGAGGCTCAAAGCTCATTAAGACCCTCATAATGGCTTGTAAGAGCAATGAATGGGCTTGTAAGAGTCATTTATGGCTTTGTGGGCTTCATAAAGTTTTATGGTTGGGATATTTGTGAGAGAGTTGAGATATTTTGACTTGGGTTGGATTAAGAAAGTCTTAAGCTTGACTTAGGAATGTGCAAATGATTAAGGCTTGGATTAGGCTTGGGTTAAGATTAGATTAGGCTTGTTAAAGATGGGCATTTAATGAGGGTGGGTTAAGGAGGAGATATTTGTTGGCTTTGGCTTGGGTTAGCAAGTCTTAACCCATGTTTAGGTAATGTGACAAGGTTAGGGGGGAATTAGGATTAGGGTCAAAGATAAAGATTGACATCTTCTAGAAGAGTCTAGGCTTTGGATGAGGATGAAGACTTTCTAGAAGAGTCTAGAACTTCCTAGGATGAGGATAAATAAGATTTTTAGGAAATAAATAAAGTTTTATTTATTTCAAGAGTTTGGGTTGAGGAGATATTTATTAAAATATTTTTAATAAACATGAGGATTAATATTTAATCTTAATTAAATATTTTGAGTTGAGATTAGGGGTAGGAAATGATGGGATTAGCCTTTAATCAAAATTTAAAAAGGATTAGAAGATTTTGGAAGAGGTTAGTGGTCTTAAGAAAATTGGCCAAGTTTTGGGTAAAAAATAAATAAATGATTTATTTTAGAATTTTTGGTCAATTTATTAATTAAATAATTAATAAATAAGGAAATAATGTTTAGATAAGATTTAAACATTTTTGGGAGGGATTCTTTAATTAAATACTTTTAATTAAGATAAAGGGATTTAATGGCATAAAAATTAATTAATTAATTAATTAATTAATGATGATGTCATCAGGGACTTTTTTAGGAAATAAAAATACTTTATTTTCTAAAGGATTTTTAGGTGTCTACATTTTGCCCCTCTTTGACATAGTGTTGAAACAACACTATTTAAAAGAAGTTCAAATATAAATGACATGGAGATGACTTTATGGAGCAACACAGTTGCCCCAATCTCGGGTAGAAAAGAGAGAATGGACTGCATGATGCCCCCTCAAGAAGGCGGCGGGGAGAGAAAATGAGGCTCGACAGTTTCTTGAAAAATACAAGAATTCAGGATGAGCAAGGAGACTCAGATTGGCAAAGAGAAGGGACTGAATTAGCTCAAACTCTCACTACAGGAGAATGATAAAGGGAGAATCAAAGGCACAAGAGTAAATAAGCTTAAGACTTTAGGGGAGATGGAGGATGAAGGAGCGGAGCACCATAAAAAGGAATCTAGGATAAGGGAAGGGATGATGGGATGAGATAAAGCTGAGACAACAGGATTTCAAAGAGTCAAATTGATGTAAGATGGGTGTTAAAGATCCCTAGGACTAGGATTGTGGATCTCGAAAGATGAGGCTTGGTGGATTGATTTGATGGATGGATCCCTAAGACTAGGATTGTGGATCCCTAAAGCTAAGAGTGATGATTGATTCTGAGATATATGGTTGCACAAGCTGGGGTAGGAGAGACAGATGCTATATATGGATGGGGGATAATGGAGATGAAGGGAATCCATTCAAGCTTTTTGAGCGGGGGGATACTTCAAAGAGAAGTATCACCATGTAGTTGAGCACTAGATTTTCTATAGGACTGTTGGTTAATTGCCAAGGGTACCAAAAACATCAAGGCCTTTTCACCAACTGTCCAGAGGACTGACGAACTGACTCAAAACAAACATGCAAGGATTGCCCCAGTAGCACACATGAAACCTCGAGGAAACAGCGTGGAACCGACACTGGGTAACCCACAAGAAAAAAAGAAACAAACGAAAGACTTGATCAAAACCGTACACTCAAAGTGCCCTATTTGCATCATACCATGATATGGAAGATCATGGCAACCTTGAGGAGGGAACAAAAAGATTGCTTGGAAAAGATACTTCAAGACCTAAAAGGGAAGATTCTAAATCAAAAGAAAGTGAAAATCCAAAAGAGAACCATTTGCCAATGAGATGGGTAGGACGAGGTACTAACGGACCAAGATCGGACATGAGGAAAGCTATATCCTGCAAGGATCTATCAGATAGCACCTAAGCTGGTGGATTTGGATGAGGGATGCATCTGGAAAGCTGTACTAAGAAGGATAACACTTTGATGATAGGAGATCTAGCTAAAGGATGCATTGGAATAGCTAACCAAGATTTGTGTGATGTGTGCAAGATGTTGATCAAGGATGAACTGACATGAAAGATGGATAGATACAATGGTACTAAGCTAAAGAGGATGTACAAGTTGACAGACCAAGATATGGTACAAATGTAAAAGTTGTTTTGGACAAGATTGGATATACACGTTATGATACAAGGTATGATATAAGCGTTGGATACAAGATTATTTACAAGCTGTATAGGAGCTCCGGATGATAAGATAGCGGGATGGCTCAAGTTGGTGCAAGATGCAGAAGCTAAGGATGAGGTGATAGCGGAAGATATGGATTTGGTAGGATGCATCCAATGATGATGATAGATGTGCGACCAAGGATGGGGACAATGCTAAGGTTGGTGGTAGCTGAGCTGATAGATGGTGCTAGAGTGAATGGCTAATGAGAGGATGACATTAGATTTGCATGAGGATAGCCTAGAGCGAGATACCAATGACAAGGGAGGATGGACAAGACAAGATCTCTAAGGAATACAGTGTCCCCAGTCAGAAGATGACATGCGGAAGGAGGTCTTACAATGGATGTGATAGGATTGAAGCTAGGATGGAAAAGTTGAAGGCGCTAGGGAGATGGATGATAGCTGGGATGATGGGGTGAGGTTGCAGAAGATAAGTGGATAGTGATAGATAAAAGTTGGAGGATGAAAGATAGGTGGACAAATTGGAAGATGGAGCTGGATGGCAAGATGTGACCAAAAGCATGAGGATAATAGGCTAAGCCGGGGATGGTTGGATTACGTATGACACTTGTTTGCCAAGTTTTCATCATGGTACTTGTCCAAGGCACTTGAATTTCCAAGTTTTCACCAGTGGACACTTTATTTTTCTTTTTCTTTTTTTGACTTTTTGACTTTGGACTTAGCTGGAATGATTTTGGCTTTCTTCAATTGTTTTTGGCTTTTTTGGAATTTTTCACTAGCTGTTGGAATATTCAATTTTGTTGCTAGCTGTTGGTACACCAGTTGTGTGATTTATGCAATAGATCGGATTAGATGGGATTGATGGTAGGAGATGGAGGGATGAAAAGGCTGGAAAGGAGCATGAGATGGGGATGCTTGCAAGATCAACATTGGCACATGTTGGGATGGGTGTGAAAAGAGCATATGGGGGATAGATGGTAGATGCAGGCTTGATGGAGGATTTGTGGAAGCGCACTTGGGGATATAGGCACCCAAGATGGAGTTAAGAGATGGGGGACACGAGTCACTAGATGGAGGATTAGCAATGGTGGATGCCATTATGCATTGGGTTTCAACTTTTTTCTTTAGGATCCACATGGTTTTGTATTTTCTTTTCATAGGCTTTTGCATTGTTTTGCATTCTTTGATTGGATTTTGCCTTTTTGGAGTATGTCTTTTAGAATAGACATATGATTGCCTAGGATGTGGATTTTTAGCTTTATGCATTTTGAAGTTGGCATTCACATTGTTGTGGTAAGCTTTGGGAAGATGGTTAGGAGAAGCTTTGTGAGATGGAGAGGATATGGAAGAGCGTGTAGGGGGATGATGATGGATGATGTGCCCTGATATGTACCTTTGTTGATCTTGCATAGGAATGGAGGGAATAGGATTTTTATGATGGCTGATAGGAGGATGGAGGATGGTAGATTTTGGGACATGGGGACCCAAAATGGATTTAGCGAATGAAGGGGGGATTTGTTAGGTTGTTTTGGGTTGCAAAGATGGTGGAGGGGGGATGACATAAGATTTATTGAAGGAGTGATGGGAGGTTGGCATGGTGGGCTTGGAGATAGGCTTGGTTTGGGGATGGCGTGTACCAACACTTTTAGATGGTGAGCCTTTGGATACATATCCAAAACCATGAAATCTTGGATTCTTTTGGGCAATAATAGGCTTTTTGATTCCTTGCTCTTGTGGTCCTAAACCTTGACCTTGATAATGCCATCGATTGAGCATTTGAACGAGCTGAGAAAATTTTTTGCTTGTAGAAAATGGTAGAAGTGCTTTATTAGGTGTACTGCAACAAGGAGATACTGTTCTTAATTCTTTTGCTGAGAGGGGGCCACCATGGATGAATGTAAGTGAACCAAGAGGGTATATTATAGATGGTTAAATAGCTTAGATAGGTGGTAAGATGGAAGCATGGAGTGGAGGAGATGGTAGGATAGGATCTTGATTTAGCTGATGGGATGAAAAGATATCCTGTAGTAGAGGAGGTATGGTTTGAGGTTTTGGAGATGGAGGGGATGGTGATTGCACTATGGATGGAAGACATGGTACGATGATATCTTTGTTTATGCTTTGGGGGATGTCAACATGCTTTTGGGCAGGATTTTGATAAGATTGGATTAGAGTGGATGGTGCGATAGGAGGTGAAGGGATGGATTCTTCAAAGGCAGCGGATGGATAGATGGGAGATTCGGTAGTCGAGATGGGTGAGTAGAAGATGGATGCATAAGGGTCATTACGGGAGATTTGGGAAATGCTTGGAGGTGATGTGGATAGGATTTGGAGGGATTTGACAGGTGGTGGGATTTTGATGCTTGCGGGAAGTGTAAGGATTTTAAGCAATTTGATAGATCATATGGGGATGATAGCTATGGGAGATGGAGGTGATATTATAGATGGGTAAGCTTCATCACTGACTACTTCACATGGTTGGATTAGATGACATGGCTTATCGACTGTTGGAGGTGACTTCTCTTGTATTTCCTCTAGGAGATTCTTGGGAGACTTGTGTGTCAAAGGTGGAGTTGGTGGATTGACAGGAATAACTGGTGTGATGGGGGTGGAAGATTGGAAGCTTGGTTGATTGGGTGATGGAGGAGAAGCTGGGATATGAGTTGGCATGACTAGATAGTTTGGAGGAATGCTTGGATTTTGGGGGATGGTTGGCGGAAGGCATCTAAGGCTCTCAAGATACCCGTCATAGTCAACAAGATTTTTATCATCATTGGAATAGGATGTAGTGGGAGAAAGGAAAATGCGAACAAACTCATCATGATAGGGTTGGGATTTCATGTTTTAATGATGAGTTGGATAGGGATGGGGTCTTGTATATGGATGAACATGGAAGCTCATGGTTGGATTTGGATTAAGCGCAGATTTTGGATTGGCTGATGAAAGATTTCCTAGGGAGAGTCAAAGCTGCATGACAGACCTAAGGAGGATTGCCTGGAGATTTTTGGCTTTCCTATGGATGGAAGACTTCAAGGGTATGCTATAAAAAAGTGAGAGTTTTTCTTTCCCATGTGCAAGATTGCTGGCTTTTGGTGTCAACTTGAGGATAGACAAATGATCCTATGGGCATGACACGAGATTGACCACTTGTGGATCCCAACCTTTAGCTTAAGGTGATGAGGGATGACAAGTGACAAGGCTAGATTACCTTAGACAAAGCTTTGTCAAAGGGATAACCTTGGGGAGATTGAGGGATTTGGATAGATTGATTGGATAGCAAACTCTGGCAGAGTAACAACAATTCTTTAAGGTCTTGGGTGATTTTAGATTGGGTTGCTAGCTGGCTAGGGGGATGATTTGGATAGACTTTGGATTTGGGATTGTTCTAAAGCAAAAAACTAGATAGATTCGGTTGTGGCAGGGGAGCTTGGATGATTTTCTGATGAGGCAGTGACTACGCTAAGTATGCCTTGAGATGGAAGATTTTTTCTTTTCTAGGATTTTGACCAAAGTTGGCAAACATTCATTCAAAAGCTATGAACAAACAAGCAGACAAAAGTTTGGAGCAAGCACGTCAAACACACCAACATCCTAAGAAGCTTTCTACAAGGATGAAATTTGGTTTAGCTAGGGAGTCCTCGATATACGCAAGGTACGTGAGGCCCAAATTCGTAGATGAAACCAAAAAGATTTCACAAAGCCGAGAGGAGCAGTAACCCACTTCTCCTCTTTCACTTCTCAAGGGTATAAAGTTCCTTGAGGCTTAGCCCGAGTGACAGAATTTTGATCCCAAGAGAGGTGTCTTTGGATTCACCTCCCGATCTTTATACTCTGCTAGAACACTAGAGTTGAGATCATCCCAAGGGGTGATGAAATCCTCGAGTGGGCCTCCTAAAACTTAAACAAGATTTTGGATCCTAATCTTATGCACCCAAGATGGCCTCAAAAGATGACAAGGGGAGAGAAGACTTGGATGATCTTGGGCTAAAAGACAGAGTTCTTTTCCAACTGACGATTAAGTTTTCTGATCTAGACTTTTTGAAAACACACATGATTAAGATGTAAAAGTTCAATTCCAATTTGAAATGAGCCAACAAAAGAGAAGTGATCAAAGAATGAATACACAAAGGAGAGTTAGGGTCAACAAGAAAGTAAACCCACGCACTCGGAGGCTCTCCACGTCAAGTATGGATTAATTTCTTTTAAAGCATTCAAGAGTTGGTGTTTGTTCATTTTAAGGCCAAAACAAAGATGTGTGTAAAGCTTGATTTCAAGTGCGTGCCCGGAGGCCCTCCACTTCAAGATTTTTTCAATTTTTATGCCCAAATGAAATGTTAGCGAGACTAATGTGCATTCAAGAAATTTTCTATCTTAGAAAAACCAATAAAACTCAAGTGAGTGGAGTTTGATTTTTTTGGAGCATTTAACACCTTCTTAGGTAGACCCATCCCCATATATGGCGCTGATATTGCAACCAATGGTTAGAATGATGGGTGATTAAAGAGGGTGAGTCCAACAACAAACTCACTCAAAGTGTCTTTATTTGTTTTTATAACTTAGAAAGTTTATAAAATGTGGATTTTTTTATGCCCCAAAAGATAAAGTGTGATGTATGATAATGATTATTTGATTTGTGGCATTCAAGATTGGATTTTTTATGCATTCCAATGAAAAAAAATAAACTTGATTTTAATCCATGGCACTCAAGAGTGATTTTAGCAACATGTATTCAAAGACGAGTGTTTAAACATTCAAGTTCTTTCCTTCGAGCATTCAAGATTGAGATTTTGCGTGTTGTTTTAAAAACTTTGAAGTGCTTTGTTTTAACCTCAGATCATTCAAGATTGAGTTTGTTTGAACTGAAATTCAAAGAGAAAGGAATAGGGATGCTTTTCTTTCCAATTTAGATCATTCAAAATTGTTTTTGACTCAAAAAAAATGACTCTTTGGACTTTTGTTTTCATTCAAGATTTTGTGTTCTAGTTTGCATGTTTTAAGCCCAAAAATGATATTCCTAGATTGTTTTGATGCATGAAAAACTTAGGAAACATTCAAGATTTTGCAACAAGACATGTGTTTGGAACAAATAACAAAGCTTTTAGGACAATTTTGGCAACCATTTAGGACTCTTAGTTTTCATGAGCTTTTAAAATAACTTTAAAATATTTGCAAATGAAGTTCATTTTATCCCTGATTGATGCTTTTAGTTTGATTTAGATTTTTGTGTGCACTTAGTGTTGATTTTGAACCTTTTGAAATGGAAACTTGAAGTTCTTTTTAAATTTCCAAAAATGAAGTGTTCTTAACTTTGCATGAATGCATCTAAAACCTTGATGTTGCAAGGATGCAAATGATTGGATTGATTCAGTTTTGTTTGTTAAAAGATTTTTTTGCAAATTTTTAGTTTTTTAATGGATTTAAGTATGATTTGGGGGTTCACTTTAAGCACTAAAACAAGGTGTGTATGATTTTGCTTCCTTAAAAAAAAGGGCCAAGATCCCACAAGAAGAAGAAGAAGTAGATGGAATAGAAGAAGAATATAGACAAGAAGAAGAAGAAGAATTCCAAGTGCTTCGTCCACCTATAAGCTTGAAAATTTTGAAAACACTCTAAATCCCATCAGAATGTTTGCAAAGAACTCTTGCTTCATCTTCTTTTTGCTTCCTTGGACCTGCAAAACTTGATTAAATGCCCCTACTAATCACCAAAACATGAAAATTAGCCAAAGTTAGTACAAAACATGCAATTTTGACTACAAATGATAACAAGCATGACCCATGCGGGGTCCCACCGAGCGTGCTAGAATGTATATGAAGATTAGTAATACAAAGAACACTAAATATCAAATCAAAAAGTATTCACAAAAATAAATAAACGTAACTTCAAAATAGACTAAGATGAGCTCTCAATTGAGAATATGAGCCATTAATGGACTCTTTCAATGAGAAGCTCTCTTGTTGAGTAGTTTTGTCTAATTAAATAGGATGTATACTCAATTCTCCAAAGGCTTCAATGGTGTTCTTGATGAATTTTGGCTTGGGTGAATGGATTTCATGTAAAATGGCTTCTCAAAAATGGCATTATGGCTTTACTTCATGATCAAAATGGCATTACTTTGTTACTATGGGTGATTGTGTTAAAATGGCTTGGGAGAGGATTCATTAAATAGGCAAAGGGCTTGAGGGATCAAGGGCTAGGATGCAAGGATGGAAGAAAGCTTATGGAAGGTTTAGATTGAATTAGAGGAGAGCACATGAATTGTGCTTCCTTATAGCCAATCAGGGAGTGACACATGTGACAGGGTCATTGGCTAGAGCAAGAGGGGTTGAGGGGTCAACAAAGGAGGCTCAAAGCTCATAAAGGCCCTCATAATGGCTTGTAAGAGCAATGAATGGGGTTGTAAGAGTCATTTATGGCTTTGTGGGCTTCATAAAGTTTTATGGTTGGGATATTTGTGAGAGAGTTGAGATATTTTGACTTGGGTTGGATTAAGAAAGTCTTAAGCTTGACTTAGGAATGTGCAAATGATTAAGGCTTGGATTAGGCTTGGGTTAAGATTAGATTAGGCTTGTTAGAGATTGGCAAGTGGATGGCATTTAATGAGGGTGGGTGAAGGAGGAGATATTTGTTGGCTTTGGCTTGGGTTAGCAAGTCTTAACCCATGTTTAGGGAATGTGACAAGGTTGAGGGGGGGATTAGGATTAGGGTCAAAGATAAAAATTGACATCTTTTAGAAGAGTCTAGGCTTTGGATTAGGATAAGACTTTCTAGAAGAGTCTAGAACTTCCTAGGATGAGGATAAATAAGGTTTTTAGGAAATAAATAAAGTTTTATTTATTTCAAAGGTTTGGGTTGAGGAGATATTTATTAAAATATTTTTAATAAACATGAGAATTAATATTTAATATTAATTAAATATTTTGAGTTGGGATTAGGGGTAAGAAATGATGGGATTAGCCTTTAATCGAAATTAAAAAAGGATTAGAAGATTTTGGAAGAGGTTAGTGGTCTTAAGGAAATTGACCAAGTTTTGGGCAAAAAATAAATTATTTATTTATTTTAGAATTTTTGGTCGATTTATTAATTAAATAATTAATAAATAAGAAAATAATGTTTAAATAAGATTTAAACATTTTTTGGAGGGATTCTTTAATTAAATATTTTTAATTAAGATAAAGGGATTTAATGGCATAAAAATAAATTAATTAATTAAATAATTAATTAATTAATAAATGATTATGTCATCAAAGACTTTTTCAAAAAATAAAAATACTTAATTTTTTAAAGGATTTTTAGGTGTCTATACTACTATCTGTAGGATTAGTGTTTCTAGACATTCTACTATTTCTTCTATCATTATCATATTTAGGTTTCCTACAATCTATTGCATTATGACCAATACCATGACAATTATGACAGTACAATTTTATAACATGATTAAATGATTTATTTGTACAATCTCTTTTCATATGACCTATTTCATTATATGAAAAACATTTACCTCTAAATGCATACCTAGTTTCCTAAGAGATTCCACTTGCTTAGGTTCATCCAATTTCTCAGTTTCTTTCTCTTGTCCAACTTCTTTGGATTTATCAAAAGATTGAGAGGATTCAATATTATCATCAGATTTATTTTTCTCTTTTGGATGTGATTTACTTTAAGGTTTCTTTACAGATATGTTAAATAGATAATCAAGACTAGTCTTATCATTAGTAGGTATTTGTATTGACATAGATTCATCAATCTTTTCTTTGCTAGTATAAAGCATTTCAAGTTGTTTCTTGCACTAAGTTAGTTCACTTTCCACAATAGTGTTGTACTTATGAATTTCTTCATGATCTTCTTACAATGTTTCAAATTCAAATGTCTTCTTCGCTAGACTCGCTCTAAGATCTGAATTTTTAGTCTTCAAATCAGATTCAATTTTGCTAGGGTCATTCTTCAAACTGAACTTTAAGTTGGTAATCTTCAATTCATCCTTCAAGATCTTGTACTCTATTTTCAATTTTGAATATTGATCGTCACCAGTAGATTTAGTAGGCTCGAGCTTGGATTTGAGATGTTTAATCATGTCATTTAGTTGTCCAATGTATACTTTGGAGTCTTCATATCTATCCTTCAACTTATCTCTTTCTTCAATTCGGAGATCAATTTGTTCAAGTTCCTCTTCAAGGTTCTTCATCAATAGTTCCATATCCATAGGGATCTTACTCAAGTTGTTAAGCCTCTTTTGAGCAATTGTGCTTTGATACCAATTGTTAGAAATGGGGAATACTAAGAGGGGGGTGAATCAGTATTCTAAAAAATTTTGTCACCAACTAGATATTATTAATTATTTTGAACCATGCATAAGAACTTGTATAAAAGAAATGCTAAATAGTAATAATAACCATGCATAAAGAGAACTCATAACACCATATTTTGTTAACTAGGGAAACCTTGGCCAAGGGAAAACCATGGTGGAGATGATACCCACTAGATAATATACTAATATATATGTTCCTTGTTAGAGGATGGACCTTGTTAGGAGTCAAGAGTCCCTATTAGGAGACTTTGAATCTTTGTTAGGAGATTCCAACCCTGTTAGGAGTTGTAGTACATTGGATGCAAGAAGAGCTCACTCTCCAAACATGCACTTTCAATTACAAGAAGAGCTCACTACCCAAAAAAGTAATTAATCCTCAAGTATATAGATGGTGTATCTTCTTTCTTGAATGACTCTGCCCTTGATCTTGGATCATGAAATCAAGTTCTCTAAAACTTTGCATATATCACTTCACAAAAAGTTTGCATATCACTTTTCATATTACAATTGCACACTACTTCTCGCAAGATATTCTTTGTATAAATAACATACCTTTTCACAAATTGCTACTAGGTTGACTAAGACCACAATATACTTTTCCAACTTAGAGTAATTAATTTGTAAACAAAATAATCCCTTTCCCTTTAATTTCATTGTTCTATTTCACTTGGAAAATCGTGAGTATCTCTTTTCCATATTGTTCGTACTAATGTCTGAGGTTATACATCATCATTAACATGTATACAGTCTCCATCTATCTTTGCTAGTCATAATATGATGTCAAAAACATTTTAAATATAAAACAATATATTGTTGTAAACCAATTCCATACTTAGACAATTTTCTGAGTACCAAAAGCTAAGTATCTTTATTACCAAGGTTTTCTGCAAGTAAGTAAATCATGTGGTTTCATTAATGACAACAATTACATCACTACATATAGTCAATTGTCAACAAAAGTAACCTCAATCAACTAACACCCCACTTAAGTGGAACTTAGGGAGATAAAATTATTATGAAAATTCATGAAATATGTAAAGTGGCTCCTAGATACTTGGTCATGTTACATACTCATGTACAAATCAAATGCAATATCTCATCAATTTAGATTAGGAGAAAATCCATTGGAAAAAAACTCTAAGATACAAAATGCACAATCAAGGATGGGAAGGATGCAATGATACCATGGAACTACATATATCATAAATCCAATAAATCTCCCTCCATACAAAATATCCCAAGAGACACTTAGGCCTCCTGAGATGAGATAACATATTGCAGAGAAGCATTGGAAACACTCTACATAGTAAGCTCCAGGGCCCTTAATCCAAGAAAGTGAAATACACACATCGAAGACCTTTTTATCATGGAGCTTCTCAAAAACCATAGTAAGAAAATATATTAAATTCCAAGGGGAAAAATTTCCAAGTAAGACTTACAAATATCCATGAGGCAATCTAAAACAAAATGTACCTGGCAAAATAAGCAAAAAATGTGTAGATAGTTAAAAAGATCTCCTCAAAACCTATCCAATTTTGTAATAGTTATGAAAATTAGATATCATGGAAAAATGTTATGAGCTTGAGACCGAAAAATAAAAATATGGCTTTAACTAAGAAAAAGGAGAACAAATAGAAAAACTTGTGAATATAACTTACTCCACTAGAAAGTACATTGAATAACCTTTTTGGTTATATCTTACATTTAAAAAACTAACTACATATCTCAATGTTCTAACCAGGTTTCAGTCAGGGTAATTTGTAATATGTTGACTTAATTTTTAAGCCCCATGAAGCTATGGAGTATTTGACCTTATCCTAGGTGAGGGCAAAAAGCACCCCACCACCAGTGGTAACTTTGTGTCACTAATGTGGGACAAGACTAGGATTAATGTTATGATCATATGCTATAAGCCACAACATCAAGGGAATTTAGCTTCGAAATATTAATGTGACAACAAAATATGATATTACTTGAAACATATTAACAAGCATTTGTATTATTTGACCAACCAAAAAATACAATTTTGATATTAAAATTCAATTAAAAATAAATTTCATTCATACCAATAGTTGACCTCACCAAATATACAGACTTTACAGGTATGATGATGGAAGGACATTTAAAAAATTATGCCAAAGGGTGTATACGTAATGATAATAAAATAAAGAGAATATAATAGAAATTATGATAATATTATGTAGTGTCTTAACATTTTTTCTCCTAGCTACAACCCATCCATATAATATGAATATTATAAAAATTTATGAATTATAATAGCCATCATAATAAATAATAAATACTCTAATGCCCTCAAATCAAAGTAATGAAATGTAACTATTTGATAGCCAATTTATATATTTTTGGATCATGAGAATGTGATTTGAACATTTCAATGTTAAAAAAAAGTGCTCCAAAAATTTAGATACTCCCTAAAACTAGAGATTGAAACCCTTTTTACAAACATTATAAATCAAACAAAATAGGGGGAAAAACAACAAAACAAAAGGAAAACTTGAATTTCTTTGATGACATGGATTCAACTATAAGCTCAATGAGATCCCCAAGTTATGCCCAATAAAATCTTTGAACCATATGATAACTTTCACATTTGTAAGTGTGCCTGTAGAACTATAGTTCTAATATACTTCATGTCCACCACCAACAAAAAAAATCCTTTCATAAAGTAATATGCAATAGTGACATTTCTTGGATAGTGAAATATAAGATATAGGATGCATTACAAATATAAAATCACCCTAATTATATAGATAATGTTATATACAAATAGTGAAAATAGTTTTATTCCTCCATTACAAATACCTCATGTTATATTAATCTTCTACTATTATTATTACAATGAAACTCATGTTATATTTCTTCGATTATTATTATTACAATGAAACTCATGCTACATTTCTTCTACTATTATTATTAAATGAAACCTTCCCTTTCAACTTTGTGATTTTATATTAATGAGTTATTAGATGATCATTGTAGATGATGATCATTATAGATGAATATGTTGTCAAAACTATGCTCAAGTGTCATTCAAATTGGAGAGCTGAAAACACCAACTTGTAATGAACAGTATCAAACACGTTTTCAAGAGAAGACACAAAGTATGTTAAGGTTGCTTGCTTTCTTCAATTGTAAGAAGTCTTATCAAACATTTTTTCAAGAAAAGGCACAAAGTGTGTTAAGGCTGCTTATTTTACTCTTGTTTTCTTCAAGAGCAAGAAGAAGTTTTAAAAAGATCATTTACCTTCACAACATTATTGTGAAAAATACAATCATATCTTCTATTTTTTTCACTGGTGGAAAACTTTTTTCCTTGAAAGAGAAATGGCAACCATAAATTGCACCCATGCACATCTCATTTGTAGTGAATTAGATGTATGGGCTGTAAGAAATCTATAATTCCATATTACTATAAATCATTTATAGAGTTATATGCAAACAGCCCAATACAATTATAAAAGAAATATCTTTCTTTCAGCTTAGTAAACTCCTCGTGCTCATTGTCCTCGTTGCTTTTCATTTATCTATGGGTGTAATTTTCCGAGGCATTGATAAAACTTCTTTTATAGATGTAACGTGAAAATGTTTATGGTTCATAAACTATGTACATTCGTCCCTAAATTTCTTACAGTATCTTTGAACAGATACTGGGTACTGAAAACTTCCCACCGCCAAAAATATATAGCATGAGAAATGATTGTTAAAAAAGGCGGGCCCAGATTGAGGAAAAACTAACAGACTCAGAGGAGCTTATCTTCGAATAAATTGGGAATGGTGATTTTCTTTCATCGGCAATCAAAGACTTAAAAAGCCTCCAGATATATAATTTCAGAGACAATATAAAGCAGTACGATAAAGATGACCAGTAAAGCTGTAGTTGTAGTTAACCATAAAAGGACGTTTCCTTATTCAAATCAAACAATCCAAATCATCCAAATCGTACACGTCCCTGCTTTATTTTTTTGTCTCCAGTAACTACAGACCACTCATTTTATCCGTATGATCTAAGAAATTCAATCTCCCTAGTGGAAGACCGCCTTAATATGGCTGTCCACCAGACAAATCTGGTCCATCTGGATTGTTTAACGTGCTTCTAGATTGATGCATGTGCTTTTGTTTGAAAAATCATGCTAATAGCTGTAGGTTGGAATCAAAAAATATTATCATGACATCAATTAGTTAATGAATTCTAAATGGAGAAGTCAAAAGAGTGAATCGACTTCAACTTAGTTCCTTACTTTTGAAGTGTTTAATACAAGGTAATTGATGGATTCATGGAAGTTTAACTAAATGTACCCTTTAAATTAAAATTGAGCGTATAGTCCCTAATGATAACACTTCATATCATAAAATATGACATTTAATTTTAAACTTTAAATAATAAATTAAATTCTCACTATCGAATCTGTTATTGAATTATCATTTTGATCCTTCTTATGGGAGGAAATAGTCTTAGAGCACTTCACTCATGTCATTTTCTAAATATTTCAAAAAAAAAATTTTAAAATAAAACTAAAACTAACAAGTTCAAGTTGTCTATCTCTATAATGTACTTATAAAGAAAACATCACCTTTCAATGTCATGCTTTTGTAAGGAAAATTGGATTGATTTCCTTAAAAAATATCCATTTTCGAAATATAACTAGTTTTTCCCAATACAATCATCTCGCATCCTTTAAACCTTCATCCAAAATGCAATCCTCAATATCATAAATAAGATCACCAATCACCTCCTCCATCTTTATAGCAATGTCTCATTCATCTTCATAGTGACATCTAGAGCTTGCGAAAAAACTTGTGGAGACAAACGAGAAACACGCAACATAGACTTATTAGAAATTCCATTCCTTCTAGAGCAAAAAGGTCAAATCATTTGGTCAACAAAAACCCTTACTCTTTTATCATTTCTCTAAGTATAACTGACACTTTCAACAAACATGTATTATTTATGTAGTCTCATCATGAGTTCTATATTTCTATTATCCAAGCATAAATATTATAGGTGTTGAACAACATGACAATTATAACATATAGATTTATCCTTCTATGTTTTAGCGATCAAATTTGATCAATCTTACCCATGTACAAGCATATTCCCTCTAATAAATGTTAGATAAGATAAGATAAGATAAATTTATTAATGTCCAACAAAAGACCACAACGTGGGTCTATGGGACTGAAAACTTACAACAAGGAAAAAGCAGACAAACGGAGGACCAAATGGTGTCCAAAAAAGAACAAGCACAACAAAAGAAGAAGAAAGCAGGAAACATCACAGAAAAGATTAGGTATCCGTCTTCACAGGGAAAAATTCCAACAGTGACTGATCTGTGCGGCTACCAGAAGCGTTGTGATGAAGCTGAGTGCCACGAGAGGAGTGTCGCTGGCAAAAAGGTCCCTTGCAAAGTCTCACCGATCTGGAACAACCCATGTTAGGGAAACTGTACGGTCGCTTCACACCCCGAGCTAGAGTTAAGGGCGAGAATAAGGTCGTAATAAGCTGTGCTTGGGTCTGACTACTGGGAAATGAAAGCTGTAAAGTATGGTCATGAAGCTGTAAGGACTCACGGAGATAGAGTGCAATGCAACGTTGATCGGTGTACCTGAAAAAATCCAAGAGGGATCTACAATCTCTAAACAGATAGTAAAATCTCCCTCTAATCTCATAGTATATGGGGCATCTGAAAAGAAAATGAATCTCAAATTCTACCTTTGCTAAGGTACAAAGTGTACACACCCGATCCTCTGTAGCAATATGGTGATCGACCTGAATCCGGAGTTTGTGTGAGCCCACCCTAAAGGAGCCAAGGGAGATACGTAGGACATGAGTACAGTATCTATGTAAGTACTCAGGGCGTACAATAATCCCATCTCTGATAACTAAGAAGTGCTCAGCATAGAAAGCCATCTTTGGACGTAGTCCCCCTAGAGGATCCACCCAAGTTCGTGTGATATACTCCCTGTAAATGTCAAGTCTGACATGCCCGTTCAACTCTTGCCGAGAAGGGAGTAGATGAGCAGGGGCATCCAATGAGAACTAGTAGGGAGGAAGATGATCAATGTCGATCCCCACTAAACTCAGTAGGATAGTAGCCTGAGCATACCAACTGCAAGCTCTAGTGGCAGGATCGACGTCAGCAATAGCAACTGAGGAGCAGTAGGATAAATAAGGGTATTTGTGTTGGCCTTCCTCCGAATCAACAAAGCCACGAAGACAGTGGAGAAATCAAATCAAGTCAAAATTGGCTGCAAGTTTGAATGGGTGAGCACCGAACTCGGCCAAAATAATACTGTGGGGGGTAGAACCGTGACATATGATAATTCGACGGAGGAGCATAATCTGGGTATGCTTGATCATGGCCCAATTCGAGTCTAAAAGAGAAGGACCCCAAACCACTAAACCATAGAGCACTGTGGGTCTTACTAAGGAATCTAGGAAGGATAGCTTAGATGATGTATCCTGAAAGTGGTGTCTGAAGAACTGTTCTCGAGCATGGCAAGGAAACCCAACCCTTTACTAATCCGAGGCTAAATAGTTGATCTCAAGCTGAAACGAGATCCAGAAAACTTAACCCCAAGGTATGTGTAAGATGATGTAATCTCAACTTCTCGACCCTGGAAGTGAAAATGGAGATGTCAAGTCTTCAAACCGTTGAAGACTATAACCCGAGTCTTCTCAAGGTTCACAACTAGCTGTCTCATATCACAAAAAGATGCAAGTCTATCTAAAAGCCTCTGAAGACCCTCAGGAGAGGAAGCAAGAAGAACCACATCATCAGCAAAGAGAAGGATGGAGATCAATACAAGGTGGGCGAGAGAGGGCAGCCCTGCTTCACCCCAATGGTGCTCTGGATAGGATCAGAGAGGCCCTCTGTGGTCCTGAGTCTACCAATCACAGTCTCATATAACCTCATAATAGGCGTCAATAAGATCTCAGAAATACCAATATCTCTCAGTCTCTGAAAAAGAGCTGCTCTGGGGATGGAATCAAAAGCCTTACGAAAATCCACAAAACAACAGTAGACTTTCTTCGAGTGATGTCGAACCTCCTCGATAATAGGTCGTAGTGTAAAGATATGATCTATGGTCTGGTAGTTTGTCCTGAATCCTGCTTGACCCTTAGCCCTGCAATTCCTCCTATCAAGCTCACTAGATAAAATAGTCCAGAAAACCAAAACAAACCACTCTATTAAAGAGTGTAGAGAGATAAGGGCCCAAGATTGTGGTATTGAGTTTAAAGAGCTCCACCTGAAAACCCTCCTCATCAGTCGCCCTGCTGCATCTCATAAGTTTGATGGCCTCGTAAATGCTGGAGGTGGAGAATAAGTGACAATGGGGGAGCACGATGGGAAGGGGGGCAAGCTGACCTGGGATGTCATACAACATGGAGATATGGGAAGCAAGGAGTTGAAGGTCGGGGGTGGACTTGGGTTGGCTACGCCTGGGGAACATGATGCGCCAAAACAACTTGGGATAGAGAAAAAGGATAATTTTATTTCATTTATTAAATTACCTTTTCGCCCTTCTTAAGATTTCGCTTTATGCATTTTGTAGCTTTCTCTATTTAATAATTATTTTTATGAAATAGCTTTCATATTTAGGTTACCTTTAGTAACTTATTAGGTTACCCTTTTTTGGGTTTCGATCTCCTTTTATAAGGATTGATCTCTTTGTAATTAAAAACCTCTTCAATCTCTTCTTATTCTTAATATACAATTTGAGTGTTTTCAAAGCAAACCCTTGCCTCTTCTTGTCTTTTTCTTCTCTGTGACAGGTTTTCTACATGTAGATATTCTTAGGCTTCGTGGATTTGATTTGCATATTTACTCAAATCCTACATGGTATCAGAGTCAGATCTGCTGTAGCTTATTCGATATTTAGAGAAAAAGGGAGAACAAGGGTTTAATGGATCAGATCTGAAGTTTTTTCAGGTATTTTCTAAGAAAATAGGGGGTCACAAATTTTTAGAGCAGTTTGAGGCCAAATGGACATCATGGATGGATTCAGAAGGCGTCAAAACCCCTCTTTCCATATAAATTTTATTCATTTTGGACAACATTGATTTGAGAGGCAAAAAAAAATTGCCCAGCAAGACCGTACGGCCTCTAGCATGTGTTACGAGGCAATTTTTTGCAAAAAAAAAAATTGGCATTTTTTGGACTATCACGGTTAGATAACCACTAGCGGCTCCACTGCGGTCACCGCCGACAGCTCCGCCAGCGATCACCGCCTGTGGTTTTGCAACAACTCCACTGCAATTGACCACCCGCCTTCTGCCACCGCGGCCTGCCTCTCTCCACTCGGCCTCCACTCCGCCAATGGTGGCGATGATTTTTTAATAATAATAATTTTTTTTTTTTATTAAATAATAATTTTTTATGCATTTCCAATGGCCCTGTTGGTTTTTTCTCCGTAACTTGAGCATATGGACATATTTTTCTTATTTGAAAAATGCATCAGAAAGCTAGTTCCAAGACGAAGACATTGGTGTAGGTGTTTTCTGATTTTGATGCAGTTTGGTTGCCTATTTTGATAATCAAAGCTGGTTGTTCAGTTTTCCACTCGAGAAGGCATATCTTGAGCGTCCCATCTTTATTTTTCGAAAACGTTATATTTTTGGAAAAATGGTTTTGTCTACTTTTTAGAAATGATGTAATTTCTTCTAGATTCTACTCCATGCTCTTTCTATCATGTTTTTTTCTCTTTTTCTCTATGGTGGATATCTTGGATGTTTCAAGTCCAGGGATCATTTTCTTGGCATGGGATATCTTCTTTTGGGTTGTTCTATCTATCGTATCATCTCTTTGCCCATTTTTATTATTGTTGATATCATTTGTAAGCATTTTTATGAAAATGCACCGAGATAAAGTCTCTCCTTGCTTTTCGAGATCTTTTTCATCATTGTGATTTATTGTACTCGCACTATATTATAAAGTGCCATGGGGAGATAGTTGATTGCCATTTAGTGCCCTCTTCCTTTGTAAAGTGAGTGACCCTTCGACGACATTATACCCATGATGTGTCAGTGACACGTGCCTTTATAGGTATCTGTATCTCTTCCTCACTCTCGATGTTCTTGGTTCTTTCTGTTTTGCAAGAGATTTTTGACCCATTTTCTTAGTTGCCTGTCACCTCACCCTATCTGCATTAAGGGGGGTGGGGGGGGGTGTGGGGGGTGGTTCTTCTGTTGTTTCTAATGCTTCCTTGGCTCATTGGAGTGAGCTATGTATTCAATATTTGATCCTATGTACTAGGCAATTGCAATGACTGGATACATATGCATTTTGGTGAGATGGATTATCTACCATATAGACATTCTTTCTATTTTAGAGGAGGTTTTACAGATCAGTAGTTTCTTTTTGACAGAGTTTATGGCTTCTTCATGCTTCAGTGATGTTCTTCATGATCTTCTTTTTGTTCATATCTTCTGGGACATTCCTTTAGTTGGAGGCTTCTACATTCCTTCACTTGGTTTTCTGCTACCTCTTTTTGGAGTAGAGTTTTCCCCACTAGGTTTTCTCCATTTCATAGAGATTTTGTTGTGATTGAGTACCTCATCAGGCCTTGTTGTCAGGACCCAAGTTTTCTTTCAGCATTGCATTGCAGTTCCTTGCTCTTTCAGCATTGTTTGTAGCTGTATTGTTGCTCATCTTAAGGGGGGGTGTTAGAGAAAAAGGTTAATTTAATTTCATTTATTAAATTACCTTTTCTCCCTTCTTAAGATTCCGCTTTATGTATTTTTTAGCTTTCTCTATTTTATAATTATTTTATAATTATTAAATAGCTTTCACCTTTAGGTTACCTTTAGTAACTTATTAGGTTACCCTTTTCTGGGTTTCGATCTCCTTTTAGAAGGATTGATCTCTTTGTAATTAAAAACTTATTCAATCTCTTCTTACTCTGAATATACAATTTGCATGTTTTCAAATCAAACCCTTGCCTCTTTTTGTCTTTTTCTTCTCTGTGGCAAGTTTTCTACATGCAGTTATTCTTGGGCTTTGTGGATTTGATTTGCATATTTGCTCAAATCCTACAATAAATCACATAGATCCATAGTAAGATATAGGCATATGCAGTATACATGGATAAATGGGTATCTCTAAAGTCAATTATAAGCCTTCTGAGCTCATTGTTGATACTCTCCAATATATCATTAAATAAAAATAGAAAAGGTAAATTTTATAAATATTTGAACCCCTGACATCAATTGATTCAATTAAATTTAGATAACCTACAAAGAAATCTAGGTCAGGTGAGAGGAGGTTGCAACCCAAGGGATGAGAAAGGCATTGTTGTTTTTTGGCATTGTTGGTAATTTGGGGGTCTAATTTCCAAATATGCCAAGGTAGCTACCACTCAACGTTGTATTAAGTTAGCGAATAAAAAAGGTTACACCAAAGTGATTATTAAATAATACACTAGAAATGTCATCATGATGCTCGATGGTCATGTCATCCACAATAAATCAATCAGATAGAGGTGGTGAATTCATCTCACATGAGTTTAACATATTTTTCAATGATAAAGGAAACAAGTGGCAAATAAGTGCACCAAGGACTCCACCAAAGAATGGTATAGCTGAAAGAAGAAATAGATCAGTTATAGATTGTGCAAGAACATAATGATGGAGAAGGATATTTTATAGAAGTACTAGAGAGATGTTGTAAGAACTACAGTCTATACTCTAGACTGAGTGCAAGTGAAGAAAGGTACGAACAAAATACCTTTTGAATTTCGGTATGGATATGCACCAAATGTGAATTATTTTGAAGTTTTTCAAAGAAAGTGTTACATACTAAAAGATGGAAGAAAAAGTAAACTTGATGCAAAAAGTAATGAATGTATATTCCTAGGTTATTCCACTATGAGCAAAGCTTATAAATGTGTGAATTCTAACAATAACAAGAATGTGGAAAGTGCAAAGGTTAGAGTTGATGAATTTGTGGAAAAGAATGAAGAAGAACAAAAGTAAGAACTTGAAGACTATAGAAAGTTCATATATATCTATGAAGGTGAACCTAGCACCTTACCTGAACTAGAAAAGGTGCTTGTCGAGCATTAGCATCCAGCACTAGTTAGGTTTTGCAGCAAAGTTTTGTCAAGCATTAGGCTATAGGAGTCGGGTCACAAATAGTGACAATTGAGCATTAGACAGAGGAAGTTGAGTTGCATCCAGAAATAATTGATGAATTTTAACATACGAAATCCAGTGAACAGCAAGAAGAAAGAGTACCTAAACCTGTATTGGCAAAGTAAGACATCATGCAACAAATCAAATTATTGGAGATAAAGATTCAAGAGTCATAACAAGAAAAAAATTGAAGAATGATACATGATTATTGTGTGAGTTTAAGCCTAAATCAATCAAAGATGCTTTGGAGAATGAAGATTGGATCAAGGTAAGTAATGAAGAAATTGAGAAAATTGAGAAGAACAAGACTTGAACATTGGTTTCAAGACCGAAGGATAAGAATGTGATTGGAACTAAGGGGGTTTTCAAAAATAAGCTGAATGAGAAAGGTGAAGTCACAAGGAATAAGGCAAGACTAGTTTGTAAGGGATATGCACAAGAGGAAGGAGTTTACTATGGTGAAAATTTTGCCACGGTTTCAAACATTGACTAGATCAAGCAATTGTTGAAAGGAATGAAGCAAGAAATCATTGAACCTGTTGTGATATAGTGGGTGAGTGCACCAAGATAGTGTACAATTTAGTGGACACCACCAAAAAAAAAAAACTAAAAACATGCATAACCCGATTGGGTTGTATGAAATTTCAAACACTGGCTAAGCTTGGTTACCAAGCCTCACAAAAATACATTTAAAAAAAAAAACCAATCGAGTTTTGAAACCCAATTGGCTTTCTAGGATGAAAAATCTATTCAAAACTTGATCGAGAAATAAAAATAGGCTCTACTCCAGAACCCATAGCGTTCACATCTGGACTACAATTGACTTCCTTCAAAATGCATTGGAAAGATATTAAAGAGATGTACAACATAATGCAACTAGAATAATGGTAGGAAATAAAGATTTTATTTTCTATCCATAATAATCAATCATGGTCTAAAATAAGTACTCATTATTTTCCAAACATGGAGTGAATAGGTAGGTAAGAGTATTATCATAGTATTTACCTTTTGATCATCTCTCGCACTCCCTCTATCTCTTTCTGACATACAAATTCACTCACTCATTCACTCACTAACTCCTAATCTCTCTCTTACTAACTCTTAACCTCTCTCATTCTCACACCAACTCCTAACCTCTCTCTCTCTCTCTCTCTCTCTCTCTCTCTCTCTCTCTCTATCTCTCTCTCTATATATATATATATATATATATATATATATATATATATATTTGTGACCCCTAATCCCTAACCCCCCTCTCTCCCTAACCTCTGATCCTTGAAATGGTAACTTCACATAGAGAGAGAGAGAGAGAGAGAGAGAGGGAGATTAGGGGATAGGAAGAGGGAGAGGGGATATGATAAGAGAGAGCAAGAGAGAGAGAGATGGAGAGAGTGTGAAAGAGAGGGGGAGGATAGGAAGAGGGAGATGGGATAGTGTGTGTGTGTGTGTGTGTGTGTGTGTGTGTGTGTGTGTGTGTGTGAGAGAGAGAGAGAGAGAGAGTATAGGGGATAGGAAGAGGGAGAGAGGATAGGATAAGAGAGAGTGAGAGAGTGAGAGAGAGATGGGGAGAGTGTGAAAGAGAGAGGGGGGATAGGAAGAGGGAGGGAGAGAGAGAGAGAGAGAGAGAGAGAGAGAGAGAGAGAGTAGGGGATAGGGAGAGGGGATAGGATGAGAGAGAGAGAGAGAGAGAGTAGGGGATAGGAAGAAGGAGAGGGGATAGGATGTGAGAGAGAGGGGGGAAGGGGATAGGATGAGAGAGAGAGCATAAGAGAGACTGAGGAAGAGATGAAGTGATGGAGAGAGAGGGACATAGGAGAAAGAGAGAGGGGGGATAGGATGTGTGTGTGAGAGAGAGAGAGAAGGGGATAGGATGAGAGAGAGAGAGAGGGAGAGGAGATAGGATGAGAGAGAGGGATGGGGAATATGAAGAGGGAGAGGCAATAGGATAAGAGAGAGTGAGAGAGAGATGAAGTGATGGAGAGAGAGAGAGAGAGAGAGAGAGAGAGAGATTAGGGGATAGGATGAAGAGTGTGAGAAATATGGAGAGAATGGGATAGCATGGAGAGAGAGAGAGGGGGGTGATGAGAGAGAGAGAAGGGGGGATTAGGGATTACTCAAAGAGAGACAACACTTAAGGGTAACAAGTTAGACACAGAGAGAGAGGGGTTAGGAGTTAGTAAGAGATATATCTTGGAATTTATTTAGTTATTTTATGAGTGTGTTTATGTGTGTTTGAGAGGGAGATAATTAACAATATGTTAGCATTTGTGTTTGCCTATTGATTACGCATTTGGAAAACAATGAATACCTATTTTAGATTATACTTAATTCAAAATGATGAAAAATAAAATTTTGATGGCATAGGATTGATTTATTTACATGATGTTGTAGATCTCTTAAATAGTTTTCGAACACATTTTTAATGGAGTCAATCTGACTTTGTATGTGAAAGTTATGGCCTTTAGAGTAAAGCCTACTTTTAGTTCTTCAAACCCTGATCGGGTTTTGAATGCAATTTTTAATTTTCATTACCTAATTGGGTTATTTGAATCCTAGAAACCTAATCGGGTTATGGGTTGGTGATAGCATAGGGAAACGATCCAAACGCTTGGGAGACTATTTTCCCTCCAATTTTTTTCCTTTAGACATCTTTTTCATGTTCTAAAATGAATTCTCATCTTTGCCTTCATCAAGTTTGCTAATGGTGAAGTGGGTATCTTTGAAATTACTACCATAATATCACACGTCTTCTTAGCTTTCTAACCATATAATTTTTTTAAATTTTTGGATAATATTAACAATGCAAACTTTCATTACTTTTACAATGCCTTGGCATTCCTCACAGACATATGTCTACCATTTTTTTAATAAATTTTGATATACTTAACTAAATTCAAAAAAAAATTAAAAAAATTCTACACTTGATTCTATACACTTTATAAAAAAAAATATTCCATTTTCGATTGTGTTGGTGCAAGTTATGCTCAGCGCATGAATTGGTGCCGAAATTTCAAGATATAGTCAATTCAATAATTCATAAAAAAAAATTTTAAAAACTCATAAGAAAATTACAAAAAAAATGCAAATTCTAGATATGACTCTTAAATATTATCCAGGTATGTGCACCAAGTTGTGGTGCCAAAAACGTGACACAAAGTTTTTTTTAATTTTCAAAAGCGTATGCGCGCTATAGCATGTACGCGCTTTTGAAAAGTAAGAAATTTTATAAATGGGCTACAAACCTACGGCCCATTTTATTCTTTTTGCATTTCTCCTCACAGCACACAGGCGGATTGAAGAAATTAAAAATATTTGTCACCCTCCTCCTTAAAATGCCTCCTCATCGCCGAAGTTCAAGATCGAGATCACATCGTATGTTTTCTACTCTTGTTTTTGCATTGTTTTATATGTTTTTGCATTGTTTTGTAAGTTTTTACATTGTTTTGTAGGTTTTTTTCAATTTTTCTTTAAATTTGTTTATTTATTTAGATTGCAATTGGTTTCTTATCAGAAAATGTGAATAATGAACCGCCAAATCCCTAGCCAGATCAACATAATCAAAACGAAAACCCTCCACAAGATCCAAATCAAAACCCTCCATAAGATGAAAATCAAAACCCTCCACAACAAAAGCAAGAAATTTTGCAACCTTCATCAATTAGAAGACCTCCTCTTGGCAACTAAGACAACATAATGAATGAAATACAAAGAGGGAAAAATGAATTAGAAGCACTCATTGGTAGGTTGAAAGCTTGTGGACAAACCAATCCGGTGAAAGCACAATTGGCATCCTCCCTCGAGTCCATTATGACCCATGTAGCTTCTGTTAGAGGTTAGTTGGATATTTGGTTTGTTAAGAGGGATGAACAAAGAAGATATTATGCAAACAAATTATCATATCAAGATGTAAAGAAAAAAAGAAAAACCAAAAGGTAGCATTTGTGCATTGTTTAAAAAGCTTGGGGAACAAGATATTGTTAAACATACAACTAAAAGGTTCACCATCCATTGGTGCAGATATGATGGTATTAGAAATGACTTTTGGGATAGATGGTGGATGGTCTTTGATGCCCCTCCTTGCAATAATCACAAGATTCCAATGTATTTCTTAAAGAAATTGTATTGTGAATTTGTACTTGGGGAGATCCACAATTATTTTGATATATTAGAATCTCAAGGTAGAGGTGGGGGGTCATCATTTGAGAATTTGGGAGCACGTCGTGACCTTAATATAGTTAGGGCACCTATTGGAAATCCACAGGGTGAGCATGTGATTATTCCTTTAGTTGTGAAGGAACATGTAAAGACCAGCACTCTAGGGATTATTAATGCTTTGACGTAGACCCTCATTCATTGCACAAGTCCATTAGTTGAGGAGGAGTCTTCTGTGCATCACGGTCACATGTGCACATCATGTGAATCCTTATGCACATTTGGCAGTCATGCTAGAGACATATGGGTGATGCGCTAGTCACTGATGAGTTCCTAAGTGACACATTGGCATTAACACATAGGTAAATTACAATTATAATAAACTAATTTGATCACATTTTGTATGTATAGTGAATGACTAATTAAATAGCATGTATTGACATTGTTCAAAATTCAAGGTAAGAGTATTGGTGGCCCTAGTACAGATTTCTTGGCACCATTTTTCGTCTTGTAGACGAGTCGAGAGGTATGTATTGATTTAATTATTTAAATTAATACATATATTTATTAAGTAATCATATGAAGGATTGACACACAAAAATTTATGCATGTGCATCAATTCTCTACTTGACCATCGACATTCACAAGGGACTCCGAGCCTAGGCGTGATATGAGCTTTGTAGAGGTACATTTGTTTCATATTAATTTAATTTATTTGATTATATTTGTTTCATGTTTCACGTTACATGTAAATTGTATTATATGACATGTACTTGTTGATGTCTGAGACTCCTCCTCATCTTCACCAGTCCATCGATTATGGAGTTGCTGCAACGATGGCTAGTTCAGAGCCATTGACCGAGGTATGAAAAAAATGTCTTGGTTTTAATTTCTTTTTATAATAGTTAGTATCAAAATTTCTAATGTTATTTGTAAGTGATTATATTGATTGAATTTTTGTAGGGATTTATAACACCCAATCATCCGCGAGCCTTTGAGGTGGACATACAGAGTGACTATTTGATGGCGGTAAGAAAATAATTAATTTTGTGTGTACATATATTTTATTTCAATGTATAATAATTATTTATTTATATCTACTTTGTTTATATCAGCTCAAGTTAGAGAAGAGCTTAAACAAGAGGACGAGCGAGCATGTGAGGAAGACCCCATCATCCCCATCATCTCCCTCCACACAACGACCAAAGATCTCTCGAGATTTGTTTCCTTTCGCTCATGGGAAGGAGAAGATATAGTTAATAGAAACACATGTATAGGCATTAGTGGACATATATGTTGGATTTTATGTCAGTGAACATATTCAATATACATTTGATGTATATATGACATTTTATATTTGATGTATGACATATATTTGATGCATGAAATTATTAAAATTGTGACATTATTGGTTAATATATGATATGTTTGTTCATGTGTGACATTATTGGTTATCATAATATATTATATATTTGTTAATGTATGACATTATTGGTTATCATAATATATTATATGTTCGTTCATGTTTGACATTATTGGTTATCATAATTTATTATATGTTTGTTCACGTATGATATTATTAGTTATCATAATATATAACTTATTTTTCTTGTTTACATTTTAAGTACATTTCATGTATTTCATTTTAATGTAAATTACATCCAAAATGATGTAGAGTGCTCACACCAAAAGCTAGTGGATTTCCAGCAAGAACACTTTTAAGACAAACTATCTTTCCCACCTTTGTAAGTGTCTTCAAAGACTCTTTCCAACTTGGTTACAACATTGAACAAACTTATACCCAACTTCACAAAACTACTTGATCACTTTCCCTATTCAAGACTTGGGAAGCAATAAGGGGGAAATGAGAAAATTTGAGAAATGGATCATAATCATCTTCTTGCTTCAAACTAACATCTTAGACAGTTCAAGGAACACCTAATAACTATCTCACAAACTTCAGTTTGTCATCTATTCCATCCTTCCAAGAGATTTTTCAACATCCTAAGAGTGAAAATAATCTTCCAACATCCTATGGCTGTTTTTTCTTTGCAACAACATGTAATTTGTTGATTTTTGGACAACTCTTCACAAAGGGAAGTGATTATGTTTCAGACCCGGGAAATGGCTATTAAGACAACCAAGAAGATCCTTCACATCTTCCACTAACTCCATTCAGTGATAACATGCAGCTAAAGTGGTGTTTCATTCTAACAAAATATGAGTTTCTTGTTCCAAATAGGAAGTAATGATATTTAACAATGACAAAATGATTCTATATACAAGTTTAACATCAGCAATGATTCCTCACCATATTAAAAAAACTTAATAATCACCAATACCTTATGCCTCCTCTAAATTCATAGAGGTTATTTTCATCATTTGATATCCATCCAACCAATTACTAGTTAGTTTGATTGGTTACAAGGTTAATTTCAAGGTTTTCCAAAAAATTGTTAAAATTACCAAAAAGTTATCAGCAACTTTTATTGCAAAATGCAATTTTTGCACTAACTCTTCCTAGAACTTAACCAAGTGGTTTTTGGTAACACATAGGACCTATATAAGGTGTAATGACTCTCAAAACACTTATTGAGTCAACTTATTAACAAAAAAAACAAAAAAGAAAAATCATTAGGACTAAGGCAACTTGGGTTTATAGGTGACCTCAAGTTCCTTGACCTTACAAACAAGGATTACCTTATTATCATAAAAAATAACATGTTTCAAATGAGGTGTATGATCACCCCTTTATTTTCTATCACAAGTCTCCATCATTGGATGAGATGACATATCTAGTTGGCACAGTCAAAAATCGATGCCCTATGGCATTTAGTGACTCTTAGGGACAATTCAGTTCAGCGTGCCTAAGAACATTTGAGTGCTCAACGGGATGGGAGAAGCTTGGGGCTATGTTTACCTGGCCATCTGAAGCTAATAGAACAAACAGTTTGATCCCACAATGAAAGGTGAGAGAGATTTCACAATTGGCAACTTTGTACTAGCCAACACTACAAGTTTTAGCATCACTCGAGATGGCGTCAAAAATCAAAATGGAATAAGATCTCCAAAAAGTGAGAGAGGTTATTGTAGGTCTCTGCAACAGGTCCTATAGCACCCAGAATTGCATCCATACCTTGCACGAGCTCTGAGATATGCCCTATCAAAGATTGTTACCCTATGGCATTTAGTGACTCTTAGGGATATTTCGGTTCGGCGTGTCCGAGAATGTTCAAACACTCAATGAGATGAGAAAAGCTTGGAGCTAGGGTTTACTTGGCTACCCAGAGCTAACAAAATAGACAGTTTGATCCCATGATGAACAGTGAGGGAGATTTGGCAGTTGGCAACTTTGTACTGGCCAACACTACAAGTTTCAGGATCACTTGAGATGGCATCGCAAAATCAAAACAGAATAAGTTCTCCAAAAAGTGAGAGAGGTTCTTGTAGGTCTCCGCAACACGGTCCTATAGAACTTAGAATTGTATCCATATCTCACACAAGCTCCAAGATATGCCCTATCAAAGATCGCTGCCCTATGCCATTTAGTGACTCTTAGGGATGATTCGGTTCGGCATGCTCGAGAACATTCGAGCGCTCAATGAGATGGGAGGAGCTTGGGGCTAATGTTTATCTAGACACCTGAAGCTAACGAAATAGGCAATTTGATCTCAGGATGAAAGGTGAGAGAGATTTGGCAGTTGGCAACTTTGTACTGGCCAACACAACAAGTTTCAGCATCACTCGAGATGGCATCGCAAAATCAAAATGGAATAAAATCTCCAAAAAGAAAGAGAGGTTATTGTAGGTCTCTACAACACAATCCTATAGCACCTAGAACCACATCCATACCTTGCACAAGATCCAAGATATGCCCTATCAAAGATTGTTTCCCTATGGCATTTAGTGACTCTTAGGGCCATTTCAGTTCGGCATGCCTGAGAACATTTGAGCTCTCAATGCGATGGGATGAGCTTGGGGCTAGGGTTTACCTGACCACTTGGAGCTAACAGAATAGATAGTTTGATCCCACGATGAATGGTGAGGGAGGTTCGATAGTTGGCAACTTTGTACTGGCCAACACTACAAGTTTCAGCATCACCCGAGATGGCATCACAAAATTAAAATGGAATAAGATCTCCAAAAAGTGAGAGAGGTTATTGTAAGTCTCTGCAATACATTCCTATAGCACCTAGAATTGCATCCATACCTTACACGAGCTCTAAGATATACCTCATCAAAGATCGTTGCCCTATGACATTTAGTGACTCTTAGGGACATTTCGATTCGGCATACTCGAGAACATTCGAACACTCAACGGGACAAGACGAGCTTGGGGCTAAGGTTTATCCAGCCACCCAAAGTTAACGGAATAGACAGTTCAATCTCATGAAAAATGGTGAGGGAGATTTGGTAGTTGGTAACTTTGTACTGGCTAACACTACAAGTTTCAGCATCACCCGAGATGGCATCGCAAAATCAAAACAGAATAAGATCTCCAAAAAGTGAGGGAGGTTATTGTAGGTCTCTATAATATGGTCCTATAGCACCCACAATCACATCTATACCTCGCACGAGCTCCGAGATATGCCCCGTCAAAGATTGTTGTCCTATGGCATTTAGTGACTCTTAGGGACATTTCGGTTCGGTGTGCCCAAGAACGTTTGAGCGCTCAAAAGATGGGATGAGCTTGGGGCTAGGGTTTACCCAGCCACCTAGAGCTAAGAAAATAGATAGTTCAATCCCATGATGAACAGTGAGGGAGATTTGGCAGTTGGCAACTTTGTACTGGCCAACACTACAAGTTTCAGCATCAACCGAGATGGCATCTCAAAATCAAAATGGAGTAAGATCTTCAAAAAGAGAGATAGGTTATTATAGGTCTCATAGCACCCATAATTGTATCCATACCTTGCACGAGCTCCTAGATATGCCCCATCAAAGATTTCTACCCTATGACATTTAGTGACTCTTAGGAACATTTCAGTTTGATGTGCCCAAGAACGTTTGAGCACTCAACAGGATGGGAGGAATTTGGGGCTCGCGTTTACCCAACCACCCAGAGCTAATGGAATAGATAGTTTGATCCCACGACAAAAGGTGAGAGAGATTTGGTAGTTGGCAACTTTGTACTGGCCAACACAAGTTTCAGCATCACCCGAGATGGCGTCGCAAAATTAAAATGAAATAAGATCTCCAAAAATTGAGAGAGGTTATTTTAGGTCCCAACAACATGGTCCTATAACACCTAGAATTGCATCCATACCTCACACAAGCTCCAAGATATGCCCTATCAAAGATTGCTACCTTATGGCATTTAGTGACTCTTAGGGATGTTTCGGTTCAGTGTGCCCAAGAATGTTTGCGTGCTCAACAAGATAGGACGAGTTTGAGGCTAGGGTTTACCCAACCACCTAGAGCTAATAGAATAGACAGTTCAATCCCACAATGAACAATGAGGGAGATTTGGCAGTTGGCAACTTTGTACTGGCCAACACTACAAGTTTCAGCATCACCCGAGATGGCATCGCAAAATTAAAATAAAATAAGATCTCCAAGAAACGAGAGAGGTTATTGTAGGTCTTTGCAACATGGTCCTATAGCACCCTGAATTGCATCCATACCTCGCACGAGCTCCGAGATATGCCCCGTCAAAGATCGTTGCCCTATGGCATTTAGTGACTCTTAGGGATGTTTTGGTTCAGCATGTCCGAGAATGTTCGAGCGCTCAAAGGGATGGGATGAGCTTGGGGCTAAGGTTTACCTGGCCACTTGGAGCTAATGGAATAGACAATTCAATCCCATGACGAACGGTGAGGGAGATTTAGGAGTTGGCAACTTTCTACTGGCCAACACTACAAGTTTCAACATCACCCGAGATGGCATCGCAAAATCAAAATGGAGTAAGATCTCCAAAAAGTGAGAGAGGTTATTGTAGTTCTCTACAACACGGTCCTATAGCACTCAAAATCGCATCCATACCTCACACGAGCTTTGAGATATTCCCTGTCAAAGATCATTGCCCTATGACATTTAGTGACTCTTAGGGACGTTTTGCTTCGGCATGTCTGAGAACGTTTGAGTGCTCAACAAGAAGGTAGGAGCCTGGGGCTAGGGTTTACCCAGCCACTCGGAGCTAACAAAATAGACAGTTCAATTCCATGACAAACAATGAGAGAGATATGAGCAAGATATATATGCCTAGGCCACTTTGTGCAAGATATGAGCAAAAGTTGTTAATTACGCAAGATTGGGTCTTTTTGAGTTTTTGGTCAAGATAGCCTAGGATTAGGTGTTTTTAGTTGTTTTTTAATAGTCTGGAACCTTTTCCAAATCCTAGAAGTGAAATCTAGTGAACTTTGCAAAAGGTGCACTTTTTGTGCAAAATTGCAAAAGTTGTTTAAAAATGCAAATTTGATTGGAAACCTTCTAACCTTCGAAAAAATGTTTCCCATGCTCATATACCCAAGCATGGATAGTTACAACTTCCCAAACTTCCATTTGCAACTTTTTTTAAAAAAATTGCAAAAGTTGCTCACGCAACTTTTTGAGCAATTTTCGCTCTTTACATATTTATGTCAAATGGGTCCCTCTAGGACTATTCTAGGACCCTAGTTAAGATTCCTAGGACCTATTAGGTAATAAAATACCTTAGTTTCCCATGAATATTGAAAGGCAATGAATAAGCAATTGGCTACCATCTATAGCTATTTCAAAGACATTGAAAACAATATATATTATTCTTTCAAAAAAAATGAGGTACCAATTCTAAAAAGAAGAGTGAAACGATTCCCATTAGTGGCATGGCCAAGAACTAACTTTTTAATACAGTGACCAACAATTGGCCTCACTCCCCATGCCTTCTCATTCCTATGGAGGAAAGCTTAATATACAGAGGAATTGCAACTACATCTATTAAATATACAAAGGAAGATATAGAAAACCTACTTAATAGAGAGATTAATCTGAGAGAAAAGGGTATTTTAGAAGAAAATGGTTATCTTAGTGCCATCCAGGGTATGTCATTTACTTAGGATGAAGAGACAAAACCTACAACTATTGGGAAAGAGTGCACATGTACACAAACTCAAAATTTTCAGATAGAGAAGTAACAAGTGCTATAGAATTGTCCACAAAGCAATGTGAAGTGAAGCCTCAAATTGGCTCATTAGTAGGCAAAGAATCTAGTCATGCACTTTATTCTAGCACCACAGATGTTTCAATTAGAAATGCCTATTCATCAATGGCCTTGCATTTACAGGACTTGGGAAGCCAGGATACTCAAGCTGGGCATGATGCCTTAAAGTTCTCATCAAAATATATTAATGATCTTAACAGAACAACAAAAAGCTCATTGCCACCTTTAAATGGAGACTTGAGTTTAAATGGAGATTGTCAGTTCCCAAACATGTCCCAGTCAAGTAGATGACTGGTGCAGGAGCACCCATTCTAGACTCATCAAAGAAGGCACCTAAGGATCCTAGATAGTTCACTTAGGATAGGTTGTGATGTAGCAGTGCACAGTGGAAGCTTCTAAAAGGCAAGCCATTAGGCAATTACACAAGGTTGGAATCCTCAAATTTTCCAAAACGAGGGTTTAGTGTTGGGACACTTATCACAAGCATCAATAATGAACTTATCACAGGTTATCACAACCCAAACAAGGTAGTGAATCTAATCACTAGATTTTCCTAAGTTCAAAAGCACCAAAACATAAGGATTATCTAAAAGCTTAATAAGGGAACATACCCCCAAACATGAATGAAAAGAGAAAAATGACCATGAAATGGAATAAAAACACACCTTAGACCTATTAAGGTCTGTATACAATAGATAAAGTGATTATGTTGTGTCCAAACAACACTGATATACAGTTACAGCAGTTTGCCATTGAAAAGGCTAGTAGCCCTTCAAACTGTAAATTGAACATAATATGGAAAAACCCCACATGAAGACACAATTTAAAGTGAGATTCAAACACCCTTTTAGGACATATAAAACATATGTAAACCTCACAAAGTGGAAAAGACTAGAAGCCACTGTTATAACAACATTTGGAGAGTGTTGATAGGCCTAATTAGGCTACAATTACACTACAAGTAACCTTTCACATGTGCCAACATGAAAAAAAATTATTAGAACATCTAGGGGCATGTGAAACAAGTCCAAATCCAAAGTTATAGACATTGAATCACTCTAGAGCAAAAGTTATAGTGACTATGGTGAAATGTTGAATGGTGCATGTATGGAGCCATACACCTAGGGTATGGTGGCAAAATTCATTCCTTTCTTGGCCATTTGTAAAACCTACAAAATCATGAAGTACACTAATAGGGATTGCATTCCACTAATGGGCATCAAATTCCCATGGTGGAAAGTGCCAAAATAACAATACCCTAGGTGAAACCCTTGGTTTAATGCTAATTCTAAGCACCTTCAACAAAACTTGAATAACTTACAAACTACAAAGGATCAAAACATGAAACAAAGTGAAAATGAAAGGTAACTCACCCCTCTAACTTTTGGGGTCACTAGCACATGTCCCAACATTCGTACAAGTGCATACAATGATTTGAAACACAGAATTTTGCAAGAAAAATGGGTTATTTTATTGATTTCTTGCCAAAATAAGTACATCATACCTATCACCCACCTATAAGGGCTAATATACATTGTCCCCAACAGTTATAAGGTTGGTTTGAACCAACTAGCCCTCTGGGGAAGAGTTTTTAAAAGTTTAACAACTTTTTAAAAAGTTGCTCAAAAGTTGTCAAGCAACTTTTTGAGCAACTATGAAAACACAATCAAACCAAACTTCCTAAAACAAAATTTTTATAAACAACCCAATCTACCATGGGAACTAGTATAGTCTACAGAAACAATGTCAAAAATGCCTTAAAACTCAGAAACTCAGTAATTTTGCCTTCAAATATCATGTTATAGCATGATGACCGTACACAATGATATTAACTTCTCTCATTTTAGGGTTTGAAAAATCTTTATATCTCCTCCTAGGTTTTTCCCCTTCATCCTTATGGTTTGCATCGGCCTCCTTCAAGTTTTAAAAGGAAAATCCACAATTTCTTGCAAAATCAGCATTTTGCAAAAATTGGAAAATTGCAATATAGCAACTTTTGGATTTTTCTTGCTTGCTCTTCTTAACACTTCTAACTTGTTATTTAGGCTATCCCTTAGCAATTCCATGCCAAGGACCCTTCCCTAAGCTAATGAATCATCCCTTAGGTTACTCATTTCCCTATGGCAATGTATGCCTTGATTTTTAGGTCGAAATAGTGACTCTTCTAAGGACATTAAATGGCATCCAATACCCTAACTAACACGCCTAGGTCCAATGACCCTTATTCTACTTACAAGGCTCACTTGGAGCATAACACAAAAAAAAAAAAAGGTGAGGACCCTATGATTCAAGGTTCCCCTGCACCTCTCTCTCTCTCTCTCTCTCTCTCTCTCCCTATTCAATCTAATGAACCAACTAGATCTACTCTACATTTTAATGTCTCAAGTATTGCCTCGTGATCTGACTCGCAAATTTTCCAAAGAGTCTTATTATGTGGTTTTCCACCATATTTTATCAAATGGACATTTGATGCGACAACAAGGTTTGAATAATGAAGAATCTTCCTCTCTATTTGCCAATCCTCAGATAACCACAAGTTAGGGTTCTTCATAGAATATCATCTAAGCCATGTTTCAATTACAACCACCACACCGATATGGTACTCTAAACCTTCACCATCTATAACCAAATGATCCAATTTTTGTTGGCTTGGACACAATGACACAAATAATAATATGTCCCTTCTTCATTGTCTTCAGGTGCAATAACAGCAAAAACATGGCCTACAGTGATAAATGTACAAAATGTGGTCATTAATTCAGAAAATACTTAGGTAAAAGTTATAAAGTTACATATTGAAATTACAAAGATATATGAATATATATATTACCAGGTTGCACTAGATCAGACAAGTGATCAAATTCAATGGACGAATCCATCTCTACCATTTCCAGTGCTTGTGGGGGGTAATAGGTGTCAATTGGGTCCGAAACTCGTATATCTCATTTGTCCACCCATTCAATCAACTCACAGTCATCCCAATTTTCCTCTGCACATGATGGACAATAGCATACCATATTTCTTGTGTGGATACTCTATGAATCTGCATCAAAGCTTCTAAAAGAGTGTAACTCACTTGATCATGTTAGTGTGCAACAATCCTTATATGGTGCAATATTAGTATTATCTATCAACTAAAAGAATCTATGAACCGTAGACTCACCTTCCTTACCTGGACCTATTGTAGTGTTACACCACTAAACGATGGATTTTGCATCTACCAATATTGCTCCATCCTTGTACTTTAGTTCTTCATTAGCTAAGGCTCTTTTGATGCATGTGCCTTCACCATCGTGCTCTCCCTTTCCATGACCAGCCTCTTGGAAATTCCACATATATTGAATTCTAGATAACCTGTGCATCCTGCTCAACCAATAGAACATCTATGCATTCTTGAATTGAGATGCGCAATTATCTAACCAAATAATGTGTTGATGATATGGTATGCCCCTATTAACCAAATCTCCATAAAATAGTTGAAAATAACCATGTACAAACTCCATAGAATGTGATCGATCATCGCTGATGTAAAAATGGTACTCCCTCAAAATCTTTCTGTCATCCTCTGTACTTGTAGGTGAATACATGAATATTATGTGAACAAATATGGAAACTTATTGAGAAGTATAATACTTTGCTTGCACCTCGTTTTGTAGTCATAGTTTGCAATTCTCTGCGAAGTCTACAACTAAAACAATGGTATTTAGTGGAATATCCTTGCACAACTTGAATTGAAAATCTAGCCATCGAGCTCTGTTTGTATGCCTTACATACTTGTAAATAATCTTTTCACAAAAAATCTTCATGAACTCATATATTGAAATCTTTTCAATGACTAAATCACATCTTTTAACTATTTCCCATCTTTTAGAGCATATGTCATTTTCTTATATTTTCTATAATCTACTATTTCATTTCCAATTGCATGTGTACTATCCATATTTTCACAAGTTGATAAAAGTTGCAAAGTTACACAAAATAAACATGTACCATCCAAGCATGATGTCTTGTAAAATTGTTGGTCATCCCCTATTTCACGTAAAATGTTGGATATGAATTCCCTTGAAAATTTTGGTGGCTCATTCATGTCACAATCCTGAAAAACAAACTTATAATGCAAATACACACATATATGCCTTAAAACATCAAAATGCTTAGAAAATTCAATATGTGTCCTACAACAAGTTGTGCATATGTGATTTATCTTCACATAAAAAAATTTACCCATCTCAAAAAATATTTGACTTATTCAAATTTGAGGATACATACCAATAAATTTTGCAAAAAATTGTGTCTGAGTTGAGTCCAAAAAATGTTTCACATGTGGGTCGTGATTTTGGCTACCAATCCTCCTTCTTACAACATCTATTTGATTAAGGAAAACACGTGTGTTATTTGTCCAAAAAAATTTGATCAGTGATTTCAAAGCTTCACTAATTTTTTTATCCTTTCTCAGTAGTCTACCACTAAATGTCCATAACTCATTTTTTGTTAGATCTTCCAATCTCTCATGCCTTAGCATGGCTCTCTTTAGAGTACCTCTATTGATTTTCAATATTTTTCTTGTCTTTCTCATGAGTTGAGCTTTCTTTATTTGGGTACTTACTATTGTTGATGTAAGTACTCATCTTGTGATATTAGTATCTTTGGTGCATGAGTTAAAATCCACTTTGTCATAAGCACTTATTAGATTCTTTACAATATTTTTTTCTTTTGAATCGTCCATCGTTCTTAGCCCAAGAATCTTCATGATAGGCCTAAATTTGAAATTCTTCATCATTTCAACAAATAATTGGCATTGACCTGTAATATTTAATTCTTCAAAGAATAATTTCCACATACGATTAACTTTTCTTTGACAAGTACACTTGCTAATCTTGTTAGGCATTGATTTTAAAATGTTAGTATCAATATCAATCAAATATTTTGGTCTTCTATAACGAATTCTAGAAGGTGTTATAATCTCTTTCGTTCCCTCAACATTTTGAACATCAACATAAGGTTGAGTTCTTTGCGTACCTTGAATCGAAGATGATGTGCCTTGGCAATAAGATGCAAAAAATAGAATATCACCTACTTGATATGTTGATATTGTGCCTTCAACATGACATGATAAACTGTGTACATCATTGGATCTACAAATTAGCATCTCTTCAACATGAGATGATGATATGACTCCAACATTGGAAGATGGTGTAGCTTCACAATTCAATTGTCTTCTTGAGCATAACAATTTCATTTGTTCTCTTTATCTTTTCAATTCTTCCTCTTTGTTTATTTGTATCGGTGGTTCTTGTTCCTCTTCAAAAGTCAATTCTTCATTATTGCTTTGCAATTTTCTTTTTTCACATAGTAATTTCATTTTTATCTCTTTTAATTGCCAAATCTCTCTCTCTCTCTCTTCTGTTGTTTGAATTTTTGGTTTCTTCCTTGACATGATGATGATTTCTATATGTCAAATTATTCAAACATCTAAATTATTCAAACATCTGAATTACTCACAATTTGTAAATTACAAATCATTCAAGTACATATACAAATTATAATTATTTCAATAAATACACAATATATATTAAACAACTTGTCAAATTTCTAACTATTTCCAAATAACAATTCATTCAAACATACAAATTTCAATGAATTCACTATATATTAAACATGTCAAATTATAATCAAATTTGTCTCTATATAACAACAAAGAATATTTAAAAAGGACTACACTAACCTTTTCTATAGAAAAAATATTCAAAAAGCCTTCAAATAGTGTATCCAATGATTGAATTTGGTGTTTGCTAGTTTCAAATAGAATGAAAGAATGTTCAAAAAGCCTTCAAATAGTGTTTCCTAACTTTCAACACCCATGATTTCTGTCGAAACAATAGAATACACAATAGACAAAAAGCAAAATATGGATCAGCACCACCTACTATCTATCTCCCTCTCCCACCACCTACTCTCTCTCTCTCTCTCTCTCTCTCTCTCTCTCTCTCTCTCTCTCACATCCCTTACTCTCTCTCTCTCTTACACACACTCCCATCCCCCCTCTCTCTCTTGCTCTCTCTCACACTCCCTCTCCCACCGCTACTCTCTCTCTATATATCTATCGCCTACTCTCTCTCCCATCCCCTACTCTCTCTCTCTCACTCTCACTCTCCCTCTCCCACTCCCTCTCCAACTGCCTACTCTCTCTCTCTCACACACTCTCTCTCTCCCATCCCCTACTCTCTCTCACACACAAACACACACTCTCATCCCCCCCTCTCTCTCCCTCTCCCATCACCTTCTCTCTCTCCCATTCCCTACTCTATCTCTCTTACACACACTCCCATCCCCCCTCTCTCTCTCTCACTCTTCCTCTCTCACTCCCTCTCCCACTGCTACTCTCTCTATATCTATCTCCCTCTCCCTCTCCCATCGCCTACTCTCTCTCCCATCCCCTACTCTCTCTCTCGCTCTCCCTCTCTCACTCCCTCTCCCACCGCCTACTCTCTCTCACTCTCTCTCATCCCCTACTCTCTCACTTTCTCTCTACCTCTCTCTCTCTCCCATCCCCTACTCTCTCTCTCTCCCCCCTCTCTCTCTCTCCCTCTCCCTCTCCCACTACCTACTCTTTCTCCCACTCTCTCTCCCATCCCCTACTCTCTCTCTCATTCTCCCACCCCCTACTCTCTCTCACAAACACACACTCCCATCCCCCTCTCTCTCTCGCTCTCCCTCTCACACTCCCTCTCCCACCACTACTCTCTCTATCTATCTATCTCCCTCTCCCACTCCCTCTCCCATCGCCTACTCTCTCTCATCCCCTACTCTCTCTCTTGCTCTCCCTGTCACACTCCCTCTCCCATTACCTACTCTCACTCTCTCTCTCCCATCCCCTACTCTCTCTCTCCTCTCCCATCCCCTACTCTCTCTCTCCTCTCCCATCCCCTACACTCTCTCTCATAGATACACACTCCCATTCCCACTCTCTCTCGCTCTCCCTCTCCCACTCCCTTTCCCACCACCTACTCTCTCTCACTCTCTCTCTCTCATCCCCTCCTCTCTCTCTTACACACACTCCCATCCCCCCTCTCTCTCTTGCTCTCCCTCTTCCACCGCTACTCTCTCTCTATCCATATCCCTCTCCCATTGCCTTCTCTCTCTCCCATCCCTTACTCTCTCTCTTGCTCTCCCTCTCCCACTCCCTCTCTCACTTACTACTCTCTCTCACTCGTTCTCCCTCTCCCACCACCTACTCTCTCTCTCTCTCTCTCTCTCTCTCTCTCTCTCTCTCTCTCTCATCCCCTACTCTCTCTCTCTCACTCTCACTCTCTCCCTCTTTACTCTCTCTCTCTCCCATCCCCTACTTTCACTCTCCCTCCCATCCCATACTCTCTCTCTTCCACCCCCTACTCTCTCACACTCTCTCCCATCCCCTACTCTCTCTCTTACACACTCCCATCCCCCCTCTCTCTCTCCCACTCCCACTCCCTCTCTCATTGCCTACTCTCTCTCCCATCCCCTACTCTCTCTTTCTCTCTCTTGGGCTACGCTCTCTCTCTTTCACACACACACACACACTCTGATCCCCCCTCTCTCTCTCCTCTCCCATCCCCTACTCTCTCTCTCTCACTCACACATTGTCATCCTCCTCTCTCTCGCTCTTCCTATCCCACTGCCTACTCTCTCTCTCCCATCCCCTAATCTCACTCTCTCTCCCATCCTGTACACTCTCTACCACCTCCTACTCTCTCACTCTCACACTCTCTCCCATCCCCTACTCTCTCTCTTACACATGCTCTCATCCCCCCTCTCTCTCTCCCTCTCCCACTCCCTCTCCCACTGCCTACTCTCTCTCACACTCTCTCTCCCATCCCCTACTCTCTCTCTCTCTCTCTCTCTCTCTCTCTCTCTCAGGCTACTTTATCTCCCCTCTCCCATCCCCTACTCTCTAGACCTCTCACACACACTCCCATCCCTCCCTCTCTCTCTCTCTCTCTTCTTCTCCCACTCCCTACTCTCTCTCTCTCCCTCTCTACTCTCTCTCTCCCATCCCCTACTCTCTCTCTTACACACACTCACATGCCCCCCTCTCTCTCCCTCTCCCACTCCCTCTCCCACTACCTACTCTCTCTCTCACATCCCCTACTCTCTCTCTCTCTTAGGCTACTCTCTCTCCCCTCTCCCATCCCCTACTCTCTCTCTCTCTTTCACACACACACACACTCCCATCCCCCCTCTCTTTCTCTCTCTCCTCTCCCATCCCCTACTCTCTTCTCTCTCACACACACTCACATCCTCCTCTCTCTCTCTCTTGTTCTCCCTCTCCCACTCCCTCTCCCACCGCCTATTCTCTCTCTCTCTCTTTCATCCCCTACTCTCAATCTCTCTCTCCCATCCTGTACTCTCTCTCTCTTCCACCCCCTACTCTCTCTCACACTCTCACACTCTATCTCATCCCCTACTCTCTCTTACACACACTCTCATCCCCCTCTCTCTCCCTCTCCCACAGCCTACTCTCTCTCTCACATACTCTCTCTCCCATCCCCTACTCTCTCTCGGGATACTCTCTCTCTCCCCTCTCCCATCCCCTACTCTCTCTCTCTCCTCTCCCATCCCCTACTCTCTCTCTCGCACACACTCCCATGACCCCTCTCTCTCTCTCTCTCTCTCTCTCTCTCTCTCTCTCCAACTGCCTACTCTCTCTCTCTCTCTCTCTCCCTCCCTCTCTACTCTCTCCCATCCCCTACTCTCACACACTCTCTCTCTCCCTCCCTCTCTACTCTCCCATCCCCTACTCTCACACTCTCTCTCCCATCCCCTACTCTCTCTCTGCCACCCCCTACTCTCTCTCTACCACCCCCTACTCTCTCTCTCACACACTTCCTCTCCCCCATCCCCTCCTCTCTCTCTCCTCTACCATCCCCTACTTTCTCTCTCTCTCTCTCTCTCTCTCACACACACTCCCATCCCCCCTCTCCACTCTCTCACTCTCACTTTGCCTCTCTCCTTCCCTCTCTATTGAAATTTAGGTCTTAATAGTGCATGCACACTAAAGTGTGCATATGCTATTAAGACCCAAATTTTAAAAAGCTTTAAATAGCTTTGCATTCTACCAAGCCCAAGGCTTGGTTTTGTCTTGGGGATCCAACCCAAAGGTTTGGAGTCTCTAAACTGGTCAGAGACGTATTTTTCTGAAAACATACAAAAAATGATTGATTTTCTTGTATGTTTTCCTTCAAGTTTTCTCGTGGTTGAGCATCGATAAAATCAGGTTACATGATATTGTAAGTTTCTGTGTTAGCTATATAACCATATAATTTATTTTTTATTTGAACTATTTCAAGCCTTTCAACTATACTTTATTTTGAATGTATGTCCACTATTTGTCAAAAACCAACATGTACTAATTGAGCTGTAGATTTTAGCTCATTCATCAAATTTCGCAACAATTTAATTTTTTAGAAACTAGACTCCATTCTACACACTTTTAAAAGAAGAAATTTTGATTTTAAATTAATTTTCAATTATTTCTAGGGGGAGCACACAGATATTTCACATTTTTGGGATGTGTCCAATTAAAAAATTCATTAAAAAAATACATATTATAAAATTACCCAAAAAATCTAGGATAAACTACAGTGTTAGGTGACTTTTGGCAAGAGTGATTAAAGAATTTCAAAAAAAATGTTAAAATTTTAGGGGGGGCACACTCTGTACTATGTTATGTTTTTTTTTAATAAACAGTACCACTTTTTGTAGCCCCCTTTCTTTAGGACCTAAAACTAAACCATTTTGAAAAAAAAAAATAGTTATTTAGAAACTAGATTCAAAGGACTACTACTTTTGTTTTCATCATAGCTTAAAATTTTAAACATTACTATCTTCAAATTCTTGTTGAAGTTTAGAAATTGTTGATTTCAGAAAAAAGGTGTCCATGTATACCCCCCTTTTGGCACCACAACTTGGTGCACTTACCCATCCAACCAAAGGGTTATGTAAAATACTAAATATAAATATGCTTTTTGTGTTGCACATGAAAACAGCTATGTTATGTTTTCTAAAAAAATCAGGAACTATTTTTCGTGTGCGTGGGGTTTGACCCACCTAATCTTATCCATTTTGTAAAACCTCTAATAGTTTATAAAGTAGATTCAAAGCACTTAAAATTTATATATTATACACAGATTTTCATTTTGAGTGGATGAACCTCAAATATCTCCTCCAAGTTCAGATTTACCTTATTTTAGAAAAAAGGTGTCCACTTATAACCCCTTTTTATACACCATCTTGGTGTACTCACCCTATTGTGATAACACAAGTGCTATAAACACATCAAAGAATCTTGTGATGCATACAAAGACTAAGCATATTGTGATCAAGTATCATTATTTGAGAGAGCTGGTACAAAACAAAGAAGTAAGATTGGAATATATGAACACAAAGGAATAGTTAGCTACCATATTAACTAAAGCACTACCTAAAGATGGTTTTGAGTATCTAAGAGGTAAGTTACGGGTCATCCCCCTACAGAAGCAAATTAAATAGAGATGGTGCATTGCATCAAATGTTGTGAATCATAATATCATTTATATTGATGTAGGAGGTTACACTTTAGGAGCTACCTAAAGGTGTGAAAAGGAAGACACTGAACTGTGAGTAGATGAAGTTGCAAAGAGCCAATGTTGAAGTGACATTTCTATATCAGTTAGAGCAACAACATGAGATTTTTATGAATGTTTTATGTCTTTGGAATTGTTGTCAAAGACGGATAGATTAGCATGATTTACTTACCATACATCATTGATCAGATAAAGAGGGAGAAGATTATGGAGCTATCATACAAGGATAGACATGCAAAGAGCGAGAATGATTGTTGTCAAGAGGGAGACATATGTTGTTAAAATTATGAGGTGTTGTATTGACATGATAGAGGGAGCATCTTGAGATTGAATGGATCAAAATTAGAATGAAACTAAGAAAGAGAGAAAACAAACACAGAGGGAGCCGACAATACACATATTGAAGATTTTGGATCACATGGTAACAAGTAAAGTGTGTGAGGTGTTGTTATAAATGCCAAAGAGGGAGACTGTTGGAAACTACACTTGGAACAACTGTTATGTTGTCATTGATGTCAAACATATTGGTAATACAGAATGTCAAACCTACTAGAGAGATATTTACTAACAATGTAGAGTGCAATATCATTTGATTGATGAAAAGGACTTAAAAAGAAGAGATCATGAGATGACCTAGTGAAAGGTTGAGTTGAGAAGTTAAGTATCATGGAAATACAATGGGCACTTGAAAAGTTAATCCTTGACAAGATAATGTGTTGTTCAGTCAATACATGAACTGAAGAAGACAGTTCGATGAAGCATAGAGTTGGAACAAGTCATAAGGATAAGTTTGATTGAGTATCAGTATTGGTTGGTCAAAGGAGTTGAAGAAAAAAAAAAATTAAGTAGAAGTCGAGCAAAACAATTCAAGTCAAGTGTTTGTTATTATCAGGAAAATCTATGAAGAAGTGTTAATAGTGACCGAGCATAGTAATAGTCGAGCAAGCCTATTGATGTCGAGTAAGATAGTATAGTGTATGTTGAGCTATAGAATGATGACCAAGCATAAGAACTCATTGATTTTTGAGTGACAAGAGCTACAGTTTGGGAAAGATTTGAATTTGAGGCCGATACAGTTGGAATTTTGAATTAGTCAAATCGCATGGAAGATAAAGATTGGTGAGATGGTGTCTTTAATGCACAAAGGAGATTTTTTAAGCGATCAAAGGCAAGGATTTGACCAGAAGTTTCTACAAGAATGAGAACTAAAAGATGGAATGATTTGATGAATTTGACCTAACCCTAAGATCAACAATGATGTTTAAGTGGAAAAAGATCAAAATTACCTATTTAAAGAGGCGTAAGAGATTTTTTCTAAGGTTGTTTTGTTTTTGATAGGTGATCTTAAGGAGAAGTTCTGAAGAACATAACAACATAAGAGAAGTGTGAAGAGTTTGGTGAAGAGTGATTACTTGAGGAGATGTCAAGCAGTTCAATGATGGAGATGTAAATGGAGACTAGTCAATGAACTAGCAAATGAGTGAATGGAGATCTGAATTTGCAAAGTGAGTTGTACTTTACAGATTAAACCTATTGTTGCATTCTAACCATTAATCAAGGTTGACCTAACAAACATTTTTTTAATCCTTTAATCAAGGTGACATTCTAATGGAATGATCCAAAGTCCTCTAACAAGGCCACTCCTAACATATTGATTAAATCCTTTAATACAGCCACATTTAATAGTCTGTTGTATAACTTTTAATAGGGTTGGCTCTTAACCAAGCTCACTTCAGAAGAGTGAAAAATTGTTAGCATGTTACTTGGTGGTTTTTCTCAAATTGGGTTTTCACGTTAATCTTGGAGTCAAAGTGTTATTTTCATGAGTGGATATCATTGTTATGCATGTTATATTTTTACAATAGTTTATTTACTCCCATACGGCACATAGAGGAATCAGAGAGTTAAGAGATTGCATGAAAAGTTAAATTGGTGATGATATGCTACATAGACCACGTGAGTATATGAGATTTATTAAGTTGTTTGAAGTTAGTAAAAGTTGAATTGGTACATCTAGACCTGAGAATAATTGATTCACCCCCTGACCTTCTTAGTTATTCTAAATTATTATAACACTTAATTGTCAACAAAATGCTAGATCTTGAAGAGGAAATGGTCACAAAGAATCCTTGAAGCTTTGAGTTCCTTAAATGGTTGAATGAGGTCATCTATCTTGAATACTTGAATGCTCAAACTTGTTATAATAATTATGGATATCTTGTGTATGTGAAGGTCTGACACCTCCTTTTATACTAGTTTTCAAGAAGGAAATTAATACAAGATTATTGGGGATCAAAATAAAATAATTAGAAACTCTGAAACACTTCAATGCCTCGGGGAAAAGGTTGACCTCGTTGATCTATTCCTAGGGAAGGACCCAAAAAGAGGTGTTAAGTTTGTAGGATCATTTTCTACAAATGTAATAACACTATCATTTTTTGTGTGTTCCAAGTGTAGATCAAAATCCTAATACATAGGACTTGAAGAGACATGTCTCTATGTTAATCAATATTGGTTATTACAAGTTAATTTATATTAGGCATTATTAATAATAATAATTGTGTGTGTAAATGTATCTAATTCAAGATTAATTAAATGCAATAATGTTTAACCAATAACCATGGGGTATAAACTCTAGATAAATTCAATCTAAATGAAGCTACAACACTAACACTCCCTCTTAGCTAGGGAGGATTGTTATAGAACCCATTATGTTCTCAAGCATATAGAGAGAGAAATCATCTCAATATGATTTTCTTGGAAATGACATATTTAAGGCTATCACATCGTACTCACCAAAATTAGATGTTATCTTTTGATATCATCAATATTATGATTCAACTATGAATATCAACCATATTATCTTCATCATACTTATATTTTCTTAGTATGTACATTAGCATCAGGCTCATGGTGCCTACCCAAAAAATATGTTATATCCTAGAAGGATATGTGTTAACAGATCTTCAACACACTCTGGGACAAAAAATGGACATAGTCTATCAGATAACAAGCATAATCTAAGGATAACAACTTAATGTAGTCCATCATAACAAGTATCATGATCTCTAACACACTCTAGAACAACAACTTGATGTATTCCATCATGATACGTTTGTTATCATAATCTTTGTGACAACACCTAAATGTAGTCCATCATCATAATAGGTCAAGCCATTGTTTAGATCGTCACCTTACAATAGTGACCTCACAAACACATCAATGAATAATTATCACCTCTCATGATATTTTCCAACATAATCATGTAGAAACTAACATTATATCCACCATGAACCATGAACCATGTCATTGATGTTACACAAATGTTATACTCTAACCGAGCACTGCCAGTTGGAACCGAGTTTAGAAGACTCTGGTATTAGCCAAGAAAAAGTTCAAGAATTCCTATCTAAACTGAGTTAGGTCAATTACCAAAGGAGTTCAATGTAAACTAAGTCAAGACGGTTACCAAGGAACTCAATGGTAACTGAGTGGCTCAATTTTAGCCAACCTTCAGTAGATTAGTTATATTTATTAGTTGGTTTATGCAAGATGACTTAGTGCATGTTACTTGTTTATTTGAAAGGGTATTCAAGTTGACTTGACATTGGGTTTCATATATATAAAAGGTCAAGATGTGGATTTAAATAAGATAAAGTGGAGAAGAAGATGAGATGTGAATTAAGAAGGATGTTTGATTTAGAGCAGAGTATCCAAGGAGCTGCAAAGAATATTTTGATCAGGGAGGATCCAGAGGATAAGCCATAACAGTTATCTGAATCTACAATTCAGTTGCTTCATCAATTAGGTCAATCATTATTACTCTCTAACAATTGTAGCAGTAAAGAAGTCTCTTAACAAAGTTGACTTAACAATCTTTTTGTAAATCCTCAAACCATGTGGCATTTCCAAATTGAAGTGTCCTAAGACCTCTAACAAGGTCACTCCTAGCAAGGTGATTTAAATTCTTTAACAAGGTCACACCTACCAGTGTGTTTTGTAACCTGTAATAGGGTAGGCTCCTAACAGGGCTCACTTCAGAAGAGTGAAAACTTTTACATTGGTGGTTTTCCCAAATTGTGTTTTCACATTAAATGTTAGTGTCTCATGTGTTCATCTTATTTTATTATTAATTTATTTGTTTGCAACTAAGTTACTAAAGGTTAATAAACATCATTATTTTAAAAGTTCTTTGTTAACTGAGTTACAGTGAATATCTAGCTCTAATCGAGCTTTGAGTTAAAATTAAATTTGTATTGACATCTAAAGGATTTGGAATTATTTTTGTGGTAATTGATTCACCCTTCCCCTCTCAATTATTCATCTTATATTTCCAACAATTGGTATCAGAGCTCTTGGTGCTTATAGGAAAGGTTTCAAGGACCCAAGTTAAAGATCAAGATGTCTTACAGAAGAGAGATTCCTAAATTGAACAAAGATAACTTCAAAGCACGGCAAGATCTCATGAAGCTGCATTTGGGAACCATTTGAGATATAGGCCTAAAATTCCTAGAGAACCGGTATGTATCACCTCCTAATCCTTTAACTATAGAGTAGATGGTAGATAAAAATAATCACAACACAATGATGATTGACATTGCTATTACTCTCAATTATGTTGAAATTGATGAAGTCAAAGATTGGCCTACTACTCATGAAACGTGAAACAAGTTTCAAAATATCTATGGAGCAGATGACAATGTTAGGAGAGTCAAAGAAAAAAGTTTAAGAGGTCAATTTGATGAGATGAAAATGAGAGAAAATCAAAACATTGCAAAATACAGTAAGAGAATCAAAGCAAGTGTGAGTGCAATAAGAGCTTCAAGAGGAAAATTTGAAGATGCAATAGTCATCAGCAAGGTATTAAGACCTCTTCTTCCTATTTATGCAATTAGAGTTTCATCTATTGAAGAGATGAGATGTGATACTAAAAGTGATATAACTATGGATGTACCAGTGGGAAGGTTAACAACTTTTGAGTTGGGTAACTTTGATAACTATCTTACTAGATCTTGCAACATCGAATCAGCATTGAAAGCCAAACTAACCCTTGGTAGAAAGTGAGAAAACTCAAAAGGAAAATAGTCCTATCGTTAAGAAGAAGAATCTGATGATGATCTTGAAGCCATTGAAGCCCTACCTGCAAGATGGTTACCAAAAGGAAAAGGTAAATATAAAGGCAAAATTTTGTTAATTTTTTTTTCTTGTGAAGAAGTTGGTCCCATTGCTACAAGGTGTCCAAACAAGGAATGTAAAGATGACAGAAAATCCAACAAGTTTGAAGGCAATAAAGATTTCAAGAGCTACAAAGACTACAAAGAAAAAGGTAAGAAATCTTGTTATATTGCTAAAGATTTTGATAGCGATGATAAAGATGAAATGGTATATATTGTTATTAAAGATGAATCAGATGATGAGGATAATGAAAAGATGGCACTTATTTCTCATGTTAGCAAGAATGACCCAGGATAATAGATAGTGGTTATTCTCATCACATGACTAGTGACAAAACTAAGTTTGAACACTTGGAGCACTACAATGGTGGAATTGTTAAATTTGGAAACAATGAACCATGTTATGTGAAGGGAAAAGGTTGCATTACATTGACTGATGGAATCAAATGTGATAATGCCTATTCGGTTGAAGGACTGAGACAGGATCTTCTAAGCATGACACAGCTGAACAACATTGAATTCAAGGTAGAATTCATGCATGGAAAGGCCAAGCTTCTGGATGGTAAAAGAAACCTAGTTGGAATTGGAAATCAAACAAAAGGTAATCTATTCTATCTAGATCTCACTGAAAGTTCATTCTTTTTGGCACAAGTAGAGGAAAGTTGGTTATGGCATAAAAAAATGTGTCATGTAAACTTTGATAACATTGTTACAGTAAGAAAGAATAGAAAAGTAAGAGGTATTCCAAATCTGAAGAAACCTAAAATGGTCATATGCAAACAATGTCAGATTGGAAAGATGTGTAAAACTAGCTTCAAAAGTAAGAATTTCAATACTGAAGAATTCTTGGAACTAGTTCATATAGATCTTTGTGAACCAATAGGTACAGAGAGCTACACTAGAGATAAATTTTCCATTTTGTTTTTTGATGATTATTCTAAGATGATGATAGTAACATGTACTTAAAGGATAAATCAAAAGCTTTTCAAAAATTCAAGTGGTATCTGGTTAGAGTTGAGAAAGAAACAGGTAAGAAGTCAAAATGCCTAAGATTAAACAAAGGAGGAGAATTCATCTCTAATGAAATCAATGAATTTTGCAATGAAAGAGGAATCAAAAGAAAGGTATCTGCACCTAGTACACCTTAGTAGAATGGCATAGTAGAAAGAAGAAATAGATCCATCATGGATTGTGCAAAAACACGGATGATAGAGAAAAATGTTGTAATCAAATACTGGAAGGAAGCAATCAACACAGAAATTCATACCTTGAACAAGGTTCAACTAAAGAAAGGTATAGATCAAACACTTATGAATTAGGGTATGTCTATAAACCTAATGTGTATTATTTCAAAGTATTTGAAAGCAAGTGTTATATCCTGAAAGATTCAAGGAAAGGAAAATTTGATGTGAAAAGTGATGAAGGCATTTTCCTAGGATACTCCAACAAGAGCAAAGCATATAAATGTTTGAATCTTGCTACTCACAAGGTTATAGAAAGTGTACATGTAAAAATTGATGAGTTTGCAGAAAAGGATGAAGAATAAAGTAGTAAGGAACCTAAGGATTACAAAAACTTTGTTTACTTTGAGTCTAATACTTTACCCAGCATTTAGCATGTTGCCCCACCCAAGTTACCTAAGTCTGGAGTGTCAACCGAGTTGCAACCAATACAACTCGAGTTGAAGACAGTTCAAACCGAGTCTTAGAAAGAGGAACTTGAGTTGTAGTTTGTGGGAACCAAGTCTCATACAGCAAAAACAGAGCAAAAATTGAATATTCATAGAACTTTTGAGCATGATGAACCAAGTGAATTCAATCTAGTGTCTAGAAATAAGATACATGTACTTGCTAGATATGTCAAAAGGCATCATGCACTTGACCAAATAATTGGAGTTCAGAGAGGAGGCACAATGAGAAGGAACAAACTAAAAAGTACATGTTTTGTTATTGAATTTGAACCTAGAATTGTTAAAGATGCATTGAATAATAAAAGTTGGATTGAGGCAATGAATGAAGAGATTGAGAAAATTGAAAAGAACAATACTTGGACTCTTGTTCCTAGACTGAAGGAAAAAAATGTAATTGGTAAAAAGTGGGTATACAAAAATAAATTGAGTGAAAATGGAGAAGTATCAAGGAATAAGGAAAGGCAAGTGTGCAAAGGATACGCTCAAGAAGAAGGCATAGACTATGGAGAAACATTTTCTCCTATTGCTAAACTTGAAGGAGTCGGAACACTACTTGCATATGCTACATTTAAAAGATTCAAAGTGTATCAAATGGATGAAAAATCAGCTTTCTTAAATTGAATTCTAGAAGAAGAAGTCTGCATTGATCAACTTGAAGGTTTCATTGATCCAAATAAAAGTGACATGGTTTATAAGTTACACAAAGCTTTATATGGTCTAAAGCAAGCTCCTAGAGCACGATACGAGAGACTTCATGCGTATCTAGTAAAGATTGGTTTTCAAAGAACTAATGATAATAGCAGTCTATATATTTAAGAGGGACCACAGAACAAGATTTTGTTAGCGAAAATATTTGTAAATGATATCCTATTTGCATGTCATGATGACTTATGCACTCTAAAGAGATGAGGAAAGAGTTTGAAATGTCAATATTTCGAGAAATAAAATTATTTGTTGGTTTACAAGTTCATCAATAAAGGATTGTATTTACATTACTCAATCAAAATATGTCTAGGAGATATTGAGGACCTTTGGAATGGAAGATTCCAAACCAGTTGGAAAACCTATGTCTATTGGACTTAAGCTATCAAAGAATGATGATTCAAAAGAGGTAAATCAGACTACCTATAGATCTATGATTGGGAAACATCATTATGTTGTTCATACAAGCACTGATATTGCATTAGTAGTTGGTATAGTTGCAAGATTCTCTACAAATCCCAAAGAAAATCATATGATGGGAATAAAAAGAATTATGAGATATTTTAAAGGCACTCAAGACTATGGTCTATGGTACAAGAAAGCAGGAGACTTTGAGTTGAAATCCTTTACTGATGTTGATTAGGCTGGAAGCATTGATGATAAGAAAAGTGCCATTGGAGGAGCATTTTTTCTTGGAAAGAGGCTAGTATCCGAGACAAGCAAAAAGCATAATTGCATCTCTCGGTCTACAGCAAAAGCAGAATATGTTGTTGCAGCAATTAATTGCTCCAACATAATGTGGCTCAAGCAACTATTATCAAGAATGAAGGAAGAAATCAAGGATCCAGTAGCTATCTATTGTGATAAAACAAATGCAATCAATATATCTAAAAAACTATTGATGCACACTAAGGCAAAACACATTACAATCAAGTATCATTTTTTGAGAGAATTAGTTCAATATAAAGAGATTAGATTAGAATATGTTAACACAATCGAGCGGGTTGCTTACATATTAACCAAACCATTACCTAAGGATGCATTTTTGTATTTAAAAGGAAAGCAAGGGGCCATTCCCCTATCTGATACTCACTAGAGTACAGATTAGTGATACATCAACCAAACTACATTGAAGATATATTAAGTTGATGCAAAGAAGTCAAAGCTCATTGCATATGAATCAGTACATTAGGTACATTGTAAAATCACTGTGTCAAGTCTTTGGCATTTGATTTCAAAGAGAGAGAGAATCATGTCATATATTCATTAAGGAAGAGATTGATTAGAGGCAGTAATATGCTTGAGGGAGAACTTGATCTAGTCGAGTCTGAACATAAGATGGTAGAGAGAGAATCTTAGAAGGAGTTCTCATGGATGGATGGAGAATCAGAATGAAACTAAGGATATTATAAAATCTTGTAAATCATTTTGACTGCTCTAAGTTTTGCTTAATGACATGTTGTGTTGTCATCAATGCCAAAGAGGGACATTGTTGATAACAATTACTCAATTGTATATTGTCATTGATGTTACACAAATTTTATACTCTAACCGAGCATAGCTAGTTGCAACCGAGTTCAGAAGACTCCAGTATCAACCAAGCAAAATTTTAGGAATTCATGTATAAACCGAGTCAAGTCAGTTACCAAAGGAGTTCAGTGTAAACTAAGTCAGGTCGATTACCAAGGAACTCAATGGTAACTGAGTGACCCAATTTTAGCCAACCTTCAGCAAATTAGTTCTATTTATTATTTGGTTTATGCCAGCCAACTTAGTGCATGTTATTTGTTTATTTGAAAGGGTATTCAAGCTTGACTTGACATTGGCTTTCATATATATGAAAAGTCAAGATCTAGATTGAAATAAGAGAAAGTGGAGAAGAAGATGAGATGTGAATAAAGAAGGATATCCAATTTAGAGTAGAGTATCCAAGGAGCTGCAGAGAATATTTTGATCAGGGAGGATCTAGAGGATAAGCCAGAATAGTAATCTGAATCTACAATTCAGTTATTTCATTAATCAAGTCAATCATTGTTACTATCTAATAGTTGTAGCAATGAAGAAATCTCTTAACAGAGTTGACTTAACAACCATTTTGTAAATCCTCTAACCAGGTGGCATTTTCAGATTGAAGTGTTTTAAGACCTCTAACAAGGCCACTCCTAACAGGGTGATTTAAATCCTTTAACAAGGTCACACCTAACAATGTGTTTTGTAACCTTTAACAAGGTTGGCTCCTAACAGGGCTCACTTTAGAAGAGTGAAAAGTTGTAACTAGTTACATTGGTGGTTTTCCCAAATTGTGTTTTTACGTTAAATCTTGGTGTCTCATGTGTTCATTTTATTTTCTTATTGCTTTATCTTTTTACAACTAAGTTACTAAAGGTTAATACACATCATTATCTTAAAATTGCTTTGTTAATTGAGATACAATGAATATCTAGTTCTAACCAAGTTGTGAGTTAAAAGGAAGTTTGTATTTACATCTAAGGGATTTGGAATTATTTTTGTGGTAATTGATTCACCCCTCCCCTCTCAATTACTCCTCTTATATTTCCAACACTATAACACACTATAGGATAGCAACTTGATGTAGTCGATCATGATCGTTGTGACAACACCTTAATGTAGTCCATCATGATAATAGGTCAAGCCATTGTTAAGATTGTCACCTTACAATAGCGACCTCATAAACAAATCAATGAAATATTGTCACCTCTCATGATATTTTCCAATATAATCATGTAGTAGCTAACATGATATCCACCGTGAACCATGTCAAAGAGTGGATCCACCATAACTATTTCTCGAGGATGGAACAAGAGTTTTCATCTCAAACTTCTACCTCACAAAGAAGAATGCATTACAAGGAATTTCACCTCGAACTTCTATCCAACATTGCTTCTAATGGAATGTCAAACTCCCTCTGAAACTGATATCAACCTTTTGATCTCCTGTTAGCAAGTCGTGACATGCTTCCCTAGTTCAACAAGTATCCTGATAGCATAAGACCTTCTAACCTACATACATTCAAAATTTTATGAACCTTAGTCCTTTAATTGCTATAGTTTCTGATCACTGGAGAACCCATCTCAAAATGGTCTAGTCCCTCTGAATCAATACGATCAAAGATCATCAAAAGTTTGACTAAAGCATATCTTCGATCTTCTCCCTCTCAATCAAAGATAATCACTTCAAGAGTATCACTCTATCTAGAATGATCATTAGATGACTAATAAATTCTAGATCAAAACTTCTTTAACTTCTACACAATATTTGGTAGCATGTGTAAAGTGTCAACCTTCTTTTCCTGCAAGAACATCCCCAGAGATAAAAGAAAAGATAAAGGAAAATAGCTCTTTATAGTATGTATATAAATACAACTAAGAAAGAGACTACAATGGGTAGATAAATGTAACACTCAAGGATAAGAAATACTTATCTGCACATCAAGGTCCATAGATATTAAATTAGAAAATCATTTCTTAGATTATTTGAGAATGGAACATCTTCCCTCTAAAGATGGTTCAAGTGGGAATCGAACATTGGATATTGTTCCCCCAACAATGTAAAACTATCACTCATGTATTCTATATATTTTTTAGTCTTTCAAGGACATATCATCAAAAGAAGTTAATGTTTTCTTCACAAGTCTTTATCCCTTCTAGTGAAGAAAGGTACAGAGATTCACATATCTATGGCTAGGACTTTTATAATGGTTGTCGAAGGTGTTACATTGCTCCATAGTAAGGAGTAACATTGCTTTGTATGTCACTTGAATTAGTGCAAAGCATTAGAAATACATGAATTGATAAATGATAGTAAATTTAGTCATTGGAGTAATCATTATTTCAACAGTCCATAACAATAATTATTTCTCCTTTCTATGAGTAGAATCAATCTTTTCCAAGGATGATAATCTTTTGTTATGGATTCAATATTTCCCATCTCCACTTTTTCTATCATTGGTGTTGCGTTAACAACCTCAATATTTTCAAATTTCATTTATTACTATAGATATGAAAGTTGTTGGTAATCCTCACTCTAGTATGTGACTTCTAATATTCTTGAATTCTCTAAGAGCAATTATTATCTCAAACACAACTATTAACTTCTTATATGTTATAATGTTTAACCCAATAACCCTAACATTCAATACATTTTCATATTGTTACATCTGGATTGCATAGAGAATGTATCTTCTAACTTATGGGGTGGTTGTATGGTAATTATTCAATAAACTTCAACATCTGATCAAGGATCCCTATATACGTTTTGTCTTTATATGTTGAGTGTTGATTTCCAATTATGTTTACTATCTGCAATCTTTCCTCCATGTGCCTTTGTTTATATAAAGGTATCGACCATCTATATTTCTTAACATTCATAACAATTCCTGACTTTATCTTCCATTACTTTTATCACCACCACATAACTACAGTATAAATAGAATCGAAATTGCATCTATTGTTGGGGTTGAATATCATTTTTTTTTTTTGAATCGATATATTTGAAAGGGCCAACTTATAGTAATAGAAATTGTTGAATAAAATATATCCATCTCTCCAACACAATGAATCTGATATATATGAGCAAGAACAGATAACCAGCTTCTATTTCCTAACTAAAATTTGTGGAAAGGGTGTAGGATACCTAATACTTACTATTTGTACATTTATTGTGTTTTGACTTTAGTAGAATCATACCTTTTAATCCTTCTATTCTTATTTTCCTCTTGTTCAAACATTACTTAATCCCTTTATTAATTTGTTGGTGACTATGTCTTCCTATTTATATTTTCTTTATTCCTTTTCTGATTCGATGTTCATTTCAATTCTATGTTGGATATTTACAGTGTCAAATATTTTCTGCAGATTAATGTTAGCCCCAACTGATAATGATGTTAATGTATATGTAAGAGTCATGTTAGTTGTTATGTTGTCATTGATGTCAAGTCTTAATCGATTAGACATTATGCTAATTTAATAGAGTGTCATATCATTTGATTAATGAAGAGGATTTTTAAAAAGTATGATGATGTAAGTGTTGATAAGTTTTTGGCATTCAATGGGAACTTGAATGAGTTAGACTCTGATGGTATAATGTTAGTTTGATTGATTTACATGATCTTAAGAAAGATGTATAAGCAAGACAGCTTAGTCGATGAATGAAGAAATACAGTATTAGCTAAGCTACAACAATTGTCGTCAAGAACCTCAGAAAGAAGTGAAGGAACATAGTCTTAACCGATTGATTTCAATGTTAACTGAGTCTAGTACTAACTAAGCGAGTTGTTATGTTCACCGAGCATGAACATGAAGAGTGAGTTTAGAAAAGATCAATCTAAGGGTGACATTTGGTGAAAATTAAAAATGCATGAGAAGTTCCAAGGATAAGGATGAAGTTAGTTATGAGATCAACAGTTGGAGAAATTCACTGAAGATCTAATGGATAAGATTTATCATTTTAAAATGGAGCACAAAGTTCAAGGTGGAAGTCTATTTCCTGAATGTCTAAATTTAATAAATTCAAATCTAATGGAGATCTACGATTGTGATTAAGTGGCAAAACTTGGAAGATTCTGGAATGGAAAATGTTTTCTATTTAAAGGGATGGAAAAGATACTTTTCATTGCTGATTATTGTTGATGCAGATGTTGATGATTGAAGTGGAAGAAGAAAGAATAAGGTGAACCAAGCACAACAATATTGAGAACATCAAGCAAAGGGAGTGTTAAGTGGAAGTGTGAAGTGTGTGTGTGAATCACCCAAAAATGGATCAGAAGAAAGAGATTGAGCAAAGTAGAGATCTAAACAAACAAGGTAGTGGTCAAACATAACAGATCATTTCACAATTACTTTCTTACCCTTGTAGCATAAAAATCTCTTACCTTAGAGCAAGCCACTCAATAGTGAAATGGTAATCACTATATGGTATCATTCAATAGTAATATTTGTAAGTCCTTTTAGAGCAAGCCACTCTTTGGAAGTCTAAAGGAGTGATAAGGTCTAGACGATATGTAGTGCAACTCCTCCAACAAGGTCACATTAAAAATGTATATGTAACTTTTAACAAGGTTGGCTCCTAGTAGAGCTCACTTCAGAAGAATAAAAATATTTGGGTTGTCGATTCCCATTATAGGGTTTCCATGTTAAATATTTGTGTCAAAATATGTGAAGTCTTATTGTGTTGCATGTCTATTTCAAGTTAATTGTTTAATTTTGCAACTCGATATAAGTTTGATATTTACTTTGATACCCAATATACTGAGGAACAATAAGTTGACAATTTGATGCAAAAGTTTTATCTATTTGAATTGTGATGTTAGATCTGAAGACCAAGTTAATGATTTGAAAGTCTATAAGTTGGTGAAAAATGCTTTTAAGGCCTTTTATATACAACAACCAATTGGGTTTACAACATTGATGATTGTGTATGACACATTGAAGGGAGGGAGGCAACAAGTTTTTGTTTTTTATTGATATCACAATTGTATGCATGTGTAAATTTTTTGAATTACAATCTTGTCATTTTTTAAATGGAAAATGGATATGCATGCTTCATCAACAATAGCCTCTCCTATGACAAGAGGAGAAGCAATTAAGGATCAATTATATCATAATTTATATTTTAGTTATCTATTTAAATATAAGTAGATATATGTTTAGCACTTTTTGTTTGGTCAACAATATATAATTTGTATTTTTTATTTAACTACTATAGCCCTATGCGTGATTCGTCCATGTGAAAAATGCTCTACCTAATCAATGTGATAAAACTCTAGATCATCAAAGAGGGGCGTCATTTTTAGAATGTGTTTCAGCTAAAATGAAAAGATGTGAGGTTATCAACAATTCAATTTAGAGAATTTATAGTCCACATAAGTGATCTAATTTGTTTATTGAATTATTATTTTTCAACCATCTTCAGAGCCACATTATGATTCAAAAATGCTTATTTTTTAATGATCAACTAGAACTATAATATTTGGTAGACATATTGCCTTAGGTTTAGTCATTTAAGGACCAATGCATGTGATTATTCAATATTTTTATTGTATATGGATCCCAATATGGCATATGTCGCATTTATTTCGTTGCCACATTGTGGGTAATGAAAATTGACTCATACAAATAGCTAAGAAATAGACTCCAATCAACAAATTCAAAATAAAATACAAGATTGGGCAAAAGAAAACTATTAAAGTAATAATGAAAATGAAGTAACAAACTCTTAGCCTCTTTGATGCAACAATTTGTCCATGGATGTTTGGTTACATATGTTCTCACTCAAGATTTTGGTAGCCTAATAATGCTTCAAGTGCAAAATGGGTGAGTGAGATAACAATAGTCAAGTGTTGGATCTATAGGGTTTCGATGAGTGAACAAATGTTTGAGATTGATTGAAAAGATCGATGGTTGAGGATTCTCGAGAGGAAATGCTTTCAAGAGCATGAAGGGAAGAGTCCATGTGACCAAGTATATGGTCCCATGCGCATGATGTGATTCAAGACTTGACTTTGGTTTACTAATCTGTCATGCCTAAAATATCAAGGCAAAAACAAACAAAATATTTTTTTGAGTTACTTAATCCATTATGTTAATACATGTTTAACTAAAGACACATAAGACACATTAGGTTTTCTAAGGTTCCATATTTCATTTCGTGTGCCATTTCAATCTTCTAGTTAAAACAAGTTACATCACTTCAAAATATTCGTCTAATTACCTTAATACTTGTTGCCATTATTTAAATAAACTTTTAAACTTGTTAAAATCATTAAATATAGACTAATAAATTATTAAAGACATTCAACTCATAAGTTAATTCAATGTTTAAAAACAATTCAACCCTTAACCCTAGCTATCTATCATAATTTTCTACTTGCAACCCCTATTTGACTTAGTCTTGACCCAAAAGACTATTGTTCTTAGTTATATATTCAACTTCATCAGATCCATTAAAATTATAGAAACAAAATTTCCAAGTCATTAAAATATTTAAATCTAATCATTTAAGACTAACCTACAACCTCTCACTTATCCTTAACTAGCAACTCATTTCACTTCCCCTTTTTAAACAATTAAATATCTTAAAATGAAACAACCATCTATACCTTTATTTAAATAATACTATTGATTTAATAAAATACAATTAACAAAAAAAAAAAAATCTAAAAGTTTTAAACTAATCTAAAATGTCATCACTATTTCTTAATCACATACTAGTCCTAACTAAACAACTAACTTATCCTAACAATCCACCATTCTCATTTTAATAATTTAATATCTAAAATGAGATTCACTTTACAACTTTATTAAACTAAAACTGAACTAATACTAATTAACACTAACTATTAACTAAGCTCACGTCTCTTTATTAACATGTAACGAACCACTCATACTAACTCAACCCTCTAACTAACTCCACTCCCTAACTCCCTAGCTCCTAGGCCACTTGGCCAAGTGGGATTCCCCGCTTCCCTAGACAATGGGTGTTTCCCAAGCACATGCCTATGCTGCCCAAGGTGGTTGACTTACCTCATGCCAAGGATGACATGGGTGGCAGAATTAAAAAGGAGGGTGGGTGGAAAATTTGGATGGGCTTTTTATTTAACATTTTTTACTTTGTTTATACTCCCCTTTTCCCACCTTAAGCACACTTACCCAAACCTGTGCCCAAATCTTTGAAGGGGAAATTTCATTAATTGTTTTATTCCTTTTTGCATTTGCTTATGTTGACTAATGAATCCTTGACCAATCCCTTGGCTTGTGTACTTCCTTGCAAGGTGGGGTGACGTCAGTGTCGATGGATGCATAAACAAAGGTAGTTATGTTTTAAAGTTTATAGGGTGAAGGGGATATACATAGGTTAATTTAACTGGTATTAGTTCTTATTGTATTTTATAATTATTTATTTATTATTTTAAAAGTGTTAAAAGAATTTTAAAAGGAATTTTGTTAACAATCTTCTCTATTGCAAAAGAGAATTAAAACTTTTTGCATTCAAATTCCAGAGAGCATTTTTGCTCTAAAAATGATGAAATTTCTTGAGGTTCATTTTTCTTCTCCAAGAGTTAGTTTTTTTTTTTTTGAAATTTATTTTCTCATCAAGTGTTAAGTTTTCTCATACAATTTTTAAGATTCCAAGGTATACTAGTGTTTAACTCATTTTCATGGATGGATTAAAGACATAGTTTTTGATGTTATATTATGCATTCAAATAGGAGTACATATTTTTTTCAATAGTTACTAACAATGCAAAATAAAGTAACATTCACTTGAATCATTTTTTCTCTAACACCTAATCATAATCAAATTGCATCATGTAACATCATTGTATCTAATTACAATTGAACATATGCATATGGAATGAATTATTAGGAGTACACAAAATATCATAAGAAATGAGTTGCTTTTTTTTCAACATACGTGGGCTAGCCACTTCATATATATTTAATTGAAAAACCTAATTCAAGGACTCAATCAAGAAAGAATTAGGGAAGAAAACTCAGTATCGTTGTCGTTACAAATATAAAGTTAACAGTGAATTATATATCAAGATCATTTTCTTGAGGAGAAGTCTTCGTAACATTGGACTCAAGAACACCAAAACTCTGAATCTAGTTTTGCTCCATATCAAGGTATCAACTAAGCAATCTGCAAATTTACATAAAGATGACCATGGAGAACCGAAACCAACCGGGTGACAATCAGATTCAAACACATAGACACATTCAACCAACTAATCTCATTCCAGGTTTGCACGACAAGTTCCATATCGAACAAAGACTAGGGAGAAGGTGGATTTTTCAAGGGTAGGAGATGTCAATCAAAACACCAAACATATGCCTCTTCTGACGCCAATAATCACAAAAAACTTTCGTTATTTTGTTGCTTATCTCCCCAAACACAAAATGGTTTGTATTGATAAATAGAGGTCCATAACACCCTACTTTCGCCCTCTCATCATCATAAGGAGAGACTCTACACTAACCTGAAGTCCAACTAAGGCCCTCCTCCTATACATGGTCACTCTTGCCCTATATGAGGGTGAGTAATGCCAACACACCCTTAACAGCTTTCCCCACAAGACAAAATGGAAAATAAGAAAAGAAAACACATAAGAACCCCACAATAACTCATCCCTCACATGTTTCATCGCACATGCGAAATACACACACATGCAATAGGTTTACTTAAGCAAATTTTAAAAAAGCATGAAGAACAAGGCCATGAAGGATCCTACCTTCACAAAAGCTATGGCAATGGATTTTTTGAGAAGAGTTAATCCTTCTTCATCTTCCAATCCAAGCTTGAATCTCTCTAAATATAGAAAATGAGTGAACACCCTTCAACCCTCAAAATGGCAACTAAATAGGCTTCTAAACTCATCCACCTAAAATGGCAATAACTCCAGACATGACTTAAGCCTTCTAGGGTCTTCAAACTTGATCCTACCATTAAGACAACTGTTTTGGTGGAGTGTAAACTTAGTCAACTCATGGAGATGTTCAATTTTCGCACTAAAAGGAAAATAAGATATTTAGGTCATAAAAGTCAATAGAAGGATCTAAAAGGGTGGAAAATGTCCCCAACCCATACACATACCCCCTAGGCACTTTGATTGCATTAAATTTGGCCTCAAGGATCATTTTAGGACCTATAAAATTGGCTTGAAATATTTGAACTTTTTTTAAAACCCTAGAAATGCAAACTTTCCACTAAACCCTAATTAGGGTAATTAATCTAAGTTACCAACTAATTAGTCTTAGGTTACCAACTAAATCAATCTCAAATTATCGGGTTACTCTACTAGCCCTAATCAACATGTTGATGCACATATACGAATTACAAGTGTCAAGTGACACCATAAGATTCATTGTTACGTAACATTAAACACCTTACAATTATAAAATGATACATTCATTCATACTACAATACAAATAAGATACGAAACAATGGGGTCTACATCTCTTCATTAGACTCAACCCTAGTTTCACAAATTTTACATAGAATCGATTATCGGTTCTTCATTAGATTCCATGGTTAATAATCCTACACACTCAATTCCCTCATCAGTAGCTCGAGAAAAATCACATGTGTATATTTAAAACTCATTTGGATAATCACATTAATCAAAACATCAAACTTTTATTTAAATAACCTTTATCTCATTTTTGCATATTTAACCATTACAAATTGCATAATTAAAGTATCAATCATATTCCTAATCCTGAATTCATTTACTGTAATACACCATCATTATGCATGCTTATAAAACATCAAATAACATGATTAAGCATTTTAAAATAAAGCATCACACGACATATCGAGTCATAATATGTCAAAATAAAATGTATCAGATGTGTTATGATAGATCGAGGCGAGGCCTCACATAATCTTTACGATTATGAATGTGGACATAATTACGAGGTGATTAGTGTCAATGAGTAGAAATTAGAGGGAAAGTGGGAAAGAGGAGGATGTGATGAGACATGGGAGAATAAGTTGGGAATTAAAAATTCTTTTTTTATTTTGCGTAGCAAGAAAGGCATTGATTAAGTAGACAAAGTCATTTTCTTAATTAAATGAAGTGTTAACATGCAAGTGAACAGGTTAGGAATATGCTTGGGGATGAAGAATTTTGAAATTTTGAAATAACTCAAATTCAAAATAGACAAAAATGAATTTATTAAATAGATACATATATTTATTTAATTAAAGGAGGTACACTTGGAAAATTAAATTAATTAATATACTTAGGAGGACTATAGACAAAATGGAAGATTTATTAAGAGGGTAAATTATTTAATTAATATATTAACTTCAAAAGAAGGATTATAATAATTTAGTTTGATTAAATTTGTAATGATGAAATTTACGTGTTTACAAATATATGTAACTTTGTATATACATGTGTACACTTAATTATTCTACAGTTTGATACATTAAACTTGACAACTGATCTAATTCTTTTATTATGTAAATGTCTTCCTTCTTTGAAACTTAAATTTGAATGTATATTCAATATAGATTCATACAGTGGTTAAACTTTATGGGCAATATCATGTTATGGATTGATCATATTGCACTTCCACAGATATTTTATAAATTATAAATTTGGTTTTACATCTAAATTGTATGTGTTAAATTATGTTGCTTTGGAAAACATTACCTAGTTTTATGATTGTTAGCATAATGTTATTGATCATATCATTAACACTTAGTAATCGATGAAAAGTATTAAAAATTGGATTCAACTTCAAGTTTTACCTCATTTTCTCTTTGTAAATTCCTATTGTATAATCATGCACCTTTTTTATTAATGGTAAAAATGGATTTTGAAGGGACCTGAAAACCCACAACCACATTACTTATTAAGGATATAACTAAATAGAATATTGAGTAGGTTTACGATCACCATCAACTTTGTAGAAGTAATAGGAAGCCTAAGACAGGTACATCACAACATTACATCTAGGCTTAATATAAACTTATTCTTTTTCATCTTTCTTTTCATCCCCACTTCAATTGGGTTCATGTAACATTACAGTAATTCATTGTGTATTATGTGAATCTCCTTGTTACATCACATTAACTACTTTATTATCTTTTTTTCATTTAGTCTTAAATTAGTCACATTTTCTTAGGTTGGTCGATATGTTGTATTATGTTCATTGCACTATCACTTTCATTAGGTTCATTTTTTGTTTCATTATCACTTACTTAAATTACACCTGGAATTGATTATTCAGTCTATGTTAATTGCATTACACAATATACACTTCTATTTAAAGTAAAAGAATCTCTTACATTCTCTAGAAATATCGTGAGAAGAGCAAAACAAATGTAGTGGGACCAATACCCCTTTTGTAGTTTCCATTTTGTTGTTGTTAATAATTCAATATAACTCAAGAAAATGAATATGAATTTCATTCTATCAACTCATTTATGTTTGTGGTCCTGAAAATTCCCATGGTCATATGATTCCTATAATTTTAAAAACTTTGAATGGTCACTCAATTTCTCTTCATAATTCAAAAAGATTACTTTCGGTATCCTTCAAGTAAAGTATTCTTTACAATTGAAAACTTAGTAAATCGATCAAAGTAATATCACTCCCAATTCCTCTCTTAGGTACTCAAAAATCTCCTTAGAAAGAGGGTTTTTTAAGTTATTCTTCTCCCTACGTATCTCCCTTGGCTCCTTCAGGGTGGGCTCGCACAGACTCCAGATCTAGGTTGATCACCATATTGCTAGAGAGGATCGGGTGTGCACACATTGTACCTTAGATGAGGCAAAATCTGAGACTCATTTTCTTTTTAGATGCCCCATATACTATGAGATTAGATGGAGATTTTACTGTCTATTTAGAGATTGCAAATCCCTCTCAATTTTTTTCAGGTACACCGATCATCGTTGCATTGCGCTCTACCTCCATGAGTCCTTGCAGCTTCGTGATCATACTTTGCAGCTTTCATTTCCCAAGAGTCAAGCCCAAACACAACTTATTACAACCTTCTTCTTGCCCTTAACTCTGGTTCAAGGTGTGAAGTGTCCGTACAGTCTAACTAATACGGGCCATTCCAGATCTATGAGACCTCACAGGGATCTTCTTCGCCAGCAACACTCCTCTCATAGCACTCAGCTTCATCACAAGGCCTCCAGTAGCTACATTGATAAGTCGATGTTGGACTTTTTCTCTACGAGCATGGATACCTAATCTTTCTCGTGATGTCTTCTGCTTTCTTCTTCTCCTTCGTTTATTGTTCTTGTTCTTTTGTGGTCACCATTTGGTGCTCTGTTTGTCTGCTATTTTCTTGATGTAAGCTTGCAGTCCCATAGACCCTCATTGTGGTGTTTTGTTGCTTTGTCCAAGACTACAAGACTAAACTCTTTGATATGTTGATGGAACTTATATTATCACATAGTATCACATGCAAAACCTTACTTATTTCATTATGTGTTTCACCCATATAACATGTCTGCAACATGATACTGCTTCAATATATTCAACCTTGGTTGTAGAGAGGCAAACTGGTCATTTCATTTTACTTAGCTAAGAAAGCATGTGTCTCTGCTTGTGTTTTCGATCATCAGTATTGTTAGCCTAATCCACATCTATCTATGTTGTTAGACTAAAATCTTTAGCTCTCAAATACCACAATTCAAAATCCAAAATCCATAGTCCTCTTCAAATATTTCAATATTCATTTGACTACATTATCATGCCTTTCCTTTGTGTCTTCTTGAAATTGTGTCACTATATCGATTGCTTTCATATTGGTGTACCTTGTAGCTATCAGATGTAGAAAGCTTACAATCATGGATCTATGAAACATTTGATTTGTTGCATGATATACATCATCTATGTTCATCTTTAACATATTTAGTTTTATAAATAAAGATTTATTAATCAAATTGAGATTACACAAACCTGAAAAGAAAGGAAGTTCACCTACCCTTGACATCTCAAATTCTCTTATTTTTTTGAAGCAAAGTCTTGGCACATCTCATCACTATTCCTTCCAAAAGTGATGTCATCAACATAACACAACAATCAATAATGCATCTCCTTCACTATTGATATACCATAACAATTGTTATCTGACATTTCTCTTTGAAAGACTTGTTCTTGGAGATATTTGTCTGAAACTGAATGCCAAGCTATTAAGGATTACTTTAGTCCACAAAGAGATTTCTTGGTCTACACTTAATTAGTTGTTCAATATAAAATACTTCAAGATTTCCATTTAAAAAATTTGTTTCAAACACTTGCAAGATTTAGGAACATTTTGATAGCTTCTAATCTTACATGGTCTTTGTACACAAGCCTTATTTTACTCATTGTGACTTCCACATCTTCATTTAGCTTGTTACAAAATATCTAGTTAGTTCCAAAGACATTCTTGTCCCTAACCCTTCAAACAAACTTCGACTCTCATTCTTCTCTATTTGATCTAATTCTTCCTCCATATGGCCTCAATTCATCATTTTTCTTTGCTCACGTTTGAAGTTTCTTTAGCTCAATTTTAAGAAGCAAATATAAATTTTCACATCTATTGTATTTGCATGTCTACTTCTTGATTGAATTTGTGTGCCTTCACCTATGATAATCAAATCTTTGAGATGGTTCTTTTGAACAAATTTAGATAGTCCCTTGATGCCTTATTTTTGGATTTCCTTAATAAACATCTTTGGTCTCCTTTTTTATGTTTCTTCTTTACAACTTTCTTCCTTCAAATAATCAATCTTGTGTACCATCTCATTTTGATGTCCTTTCTCATCAACTCTCACATTTTCACCTTCAACATTTTTTTGTGATCTCGTGTTATAGAACTTCTAAGCTTTGCTTCTTGAGGAATATTCGAGGAAGATACCTTCATCACTTCTCAGACTAAATTTTACCTAAAGCTTCTGCATCCCTCTTGAAGAGCACAAGA